>CM053793.1:577730807-578363307 GCA_028749045.1 Cupressus sempervirens
GTTTAAAAATTGCGTATGCATTATAGCCCATGTGCACTATAGTGCGTAGGTTCTATTTAAGTCTTCAATTTAAAAAAGGTTTAAATAGAGAGCATGCACTATAGAAAGTATGCATAATTTAAGCCTTGAGTTTAAAAATGCTTTAAATAGCATGCATGCACTATAGCGTGTACACAATATTGTGCACACACACTATCTAAAGCATTGGCTACCATCAAGTCTAAGGCTTGGATTTTTCTTGGGGATCCAACCCAAAGATTTGGAGGCTCTAAACTGGTCTGAGAAGTGTTTTGTAACAAGCATACAAAAACTGCTTGTTTTTTCTTGTGTGCTCTTCTTCAAGTTTTCTTGTGGTTGAGAATCGATAAAATTAGGTTTCATAGTATTATAGATCTCTGTGGTAGCTATATAACCATATTATTTATTTAACTTTCTTTTGAATATATGTCCAATTTCTCTCAAAAACCAACATGTACTAATTGGGGTGTAGATTTTAGCTCATTCGTCCAATTTTGCAAAAGTTAATTTTTTAGAAACTAGACTCCATTATACACACTTTGAAAAAAGTTTTTATTTTGGATTAGTTCTCAATAATTTCTAGGGGGAACACATAGATATTTCACATTTTTCGGATGTGTCCACTTACAAAATTCATTAAAAAAAATATACATTATAAAATTACCCAAAAATTTTGGGATAAACTACACGATGTTAGGTAACTTTTGACGAGAGCAATTAAAGAATTTCAAAATAAAAGTTAAAATTTTAGGGGGGGCACACTTTACACTATGTTATGTTTTTTTCTGAAAAAATAGTACCTCTTTCTATGGCCCCCTTTTTTGAGGGCCTAAAACTAAACCATTTTGAAAAAAATTAGTAGTTTAGAAACTAGATTCAAAGGACTACTACTTTTTTTTTGGTCATATCTTAAAATTTTGAGCATAACTATTTTCAAACTCTTGTCGAAGTTCAAAAATTGTTAATTTTAGAAAAGAAGTGTCCTCTTATAACCCCTTTTGGCACCACAACTTGGTGCACTTTTCCTTCTACTACAAAGGAACCTTTTGAAACCTTCCAATTTTTATCATTAAAAGTAACTACACAACCCTCATCATCGAGTTGCCTTGCTGAAATGAAATTCCTACTCACCTTGGAACATGTCTTACTTCAAGTAGTAGCCAATGATTCCCATTCTACAGCTTAATCTTAAACTTTCCCTTTCCAACAATCTAATAGGGTTCATAATCCCCCAAATAAACAAGCCCAAAATCCCCTTAGACATAATCAATAAAATATTGTCTATGAAGTGTAGCATGAAATGAAGCACAAGAATCTAAAACCCATGAATCATCAATAATTTCTAAAGACAAAAGCAAAGCATCATCTTTAGATTTTTTTCTTACCACATTTCCCTCCTTGTTCCCTTTTGGTTTATCTCCTTCATTGTTCTTTTGAGTCCAAAAATCTTTCTTCTTATGCCCTATTTTACCATAGTACCAACAATCTCTCGATCCTCTGGATTGAGACCTCTTCACTTTGACTTTCCTCTTGATTTCCCATGATTTCAAGAATTATTTCCTCTCTTAGTCATTGTTTCTCTGGTTTTTGTGTTCAAAGCACTTCTTGATGTAGATCCACCTAAGAATTTCCTACAAGTTTCCTCACTCAAAATAAGACTAATCACATTATCATATTTTAGGGTATTAGATCCAGAAACAAAATTACTTAGCCACTACTAAGGCTTTCCATCTTTCAAGAAAATAACAAAAAATTAAGAAAGCCCTAATTTTTTCATCATATTTAATACCCATAGAAGATAACTGACTCGTAATAATATTAAACTCATTTAAATGATCTACAACAGATCCACCTTCTGCCATTTTCATATTAAATAAATTCTTTGTAAGAAATACCTTGTTTGAGGTGGAGTGATTTTCATACAATTTTGCTAAGATTTTGATCAACTCTTCTGTCATCTTCATTTTTGTAATGTTAAATGTCACTGATGGAGCTAATCATAATCAAATTCTTCCAAGTGAATTTCTGTCTAAAATTTCCCAGTCCTCATTTGTCATAGTTCCCTAGTTTTTAGTTTTTCTTTCCAATAGCTTCCGTAAATCCTTCTGATAGAGATAGTCCTTAATTTGCATCTTCCATAACTGAAGGTTCTATCTATTAAAATTATCAACACTTATCTTACCCTCATCTTCCATCACTCCCACTCAACCATTAGACTCCCACTCAACCGTAAGACTTCCACTCAATCATGATATCTTCCTATAGAGGATTACGAAAAAAAAAATGAAAATGATCTAGCTAAAAAAAATAATGATAGTCTAGCTCTGATACCACTTGTTAGGATTAACCTTAGACAGAAATAATAGTTCCTTGCAAATATAACCAATAAAAAAAAAAAGATTGCGCATAAGAGAAACATGACACCAAGATTTAACGTGGTGCACTTAATCCCTGGGCTACATCCACCAACAACAAGTCCAATATTATTATTATATAGTGACTACAACATGATTTCTATTTGTAATCCCTTACAGCTCAATACCACCATAAGAACTAATTTTTGCAACACACCTTATGAATAATCCCTAACCCTAAGCCTTTTTATACAAGCTTTTTGTTTCTTACAAAATTAGGGCTAGAATAATAGAAAAATATTAGTTGACACCTTTTATAATATAAGGTCAGCTGCCCTAGGACCTCATAGGGGCACTACCCCCAAACCCCCATAGAAATAATATGAGGAGAAAACCACACCAAATAAACCTCCTAGTCTGATTAGGCTCCACATCACAACAATCTCCTTTCCACATCTCATTCTGCATTCTATGGAAGATTGTGTTTTTAATGTTTAGAAGAAGAGGGAAGAGGGGAAACAATTTAAGGTAATTCACCAGGCCTTTATGTTCAAGCTTTGTAAGTCTCAACAAGCCCTAAATTCTCCCCTACTTGTGAACCCTTTGGACATCTCTACCCCTCAAGTCTATAGCAACTAGATCCTTGGGTTGACTTAAAAAAAAAATTCTTAAAAAATCCCCTGGTACCGAGATGGATGTTAGTGTTATAGACTCAGATATTAATATGGGTAGCAACAATGAAGTTACTAGGAGGTCAAGCAAGAGACTCAAAATGGAAAATCTAGAACCACTCCCAAAGAGGACATGAGCTCCAAAACCACAAAGACAGAGACCAATCCCACTAAGAAGTAGAAAATTAAAAAGATACACCTTGGATTTGAAAGTAAAGACAATCCTAGCCCATCTCATATCTTGCATACCCTCAAAGGTAACCCTTCCCTGGACAAGAATGTGGGTAGTGATATCACTTCCCCTATGAAGAACATTAACAAGGGTGGCAGGATGATGAAATGACCCCAAAGAGAAAGATAGGGGTAGTAACATGATGGATATGTTGGATAAATCCATGCATGGGCTTGTGGATAATCATGAGGTGTTGTATAGGAAATTTTGAGACCCTTTTTGAGTATACCACTAAAGTTATGTGTTTAACGACCACTAATATGTATCTTTTGTAGGTCAATAATGAGGAGAAGGATGCAAAAAAGGAAAGAAAAGCCACTTGCTCACTCTAAAGCTTCTTGATAGATGACTAGTTCAAGACCATGCTGGACAAACCTAAGGAGGAGGAGGCTGATAGGGCTAGAAAGGACCCAGGAGATAAAGAGGGGAACTAGCCTATATGCTGATGTTTTTCTATTTTTTGATGTTTTGGTATTTTATAAACTCTGTGCCTACTTGGGCTAAACTATATGTTGAAACATTGACATAACCATAGTAGCACTCATAATATGTGATGCTACTATATTTTTTGTTTTAATCAATTAGATATTATGTATATTTCTATGGGTGATGGTAGAGTAGGGACCTTGATTATTATTATGAAGATAGGTTGGTTTTTATGTTTAAAAAGGTATAGGATGAACTTCTGATGAATGATTAGTGACTGGTCTCCAGCCTGTTGTACTCTAAGATTAACCCCTCTTTTTTTTGGCTGCTTTTTAATACATCAAAAGCAATAATAGAGGCCAAGGATGGGGTAAAAATCAAAACTATTCAAGAGGAGAAAAAGGAAGAGGAGGTGCTAAAGGAGGAAGAAGTAGAGGAAATTTTGATAAAAGCAACATCCAACTCTATCATTGCAATAGTTATGGACATTTTGAGAAAGAGTGTAGACATAAATCAGGTAATAATATTGCCAATTATGCTCAACAAGATAATTATCCTTCCTCAAGTAATTTAATTTTGTGTATGGAAAAACTAAAAATAGTATGAATGATGTTTGGTGTTTGGATTCTATGTGTTCTAATCACATGTATGTTAAGAAGGAAATATTTTCAAAGATTGAACAATGGTTTCATATCCAATATTACTCTTGATAATAACAATACAATGGAGTTTTCAGCCAAAGGAACCATAGATATTTAGGAAAATGAAGGTACAAAAGTTTTCAAGATTTTTATTATACTCCAAAGTTAAAGTTTAATTCATTAAGTGTTGGAAAGCTATGTGAGAAGAATTATAGAGTGGTATTTGAGAATATGAAATGTACTATCTATGCTAAGAATCAAGGAAATCAAGTTGTTGTATTTTGATCTTCCCACCAAAATTCATAATTCATATTTGCCCTTCCCACCTTTGAAATGTCCATAATCAAATACTCGTGGGAATATTTAAAAAAATACCAAGCTTCGAACCTTATAACATATTTTTTTGTGGCTCGCAAGTTCTCTTTTGTCAGATCTAAGAAGATCTACGGTTGGCGCTATTTCGCCATCAGAAGCTACACGAGATTTATGTTCGCGACATAGCACCCGACGGAAATATCTTACAGCGAGTGGTTAGCTTTAGGGGCCGAAAAGTTCAAGGTGGCAAGGAGCCATGTTGCCTCCAGAAAACTCATGAATTTTTCGATAGTGACATAGCGCCCGGCCGGCCAGAGGGTGTTTCTACGGTGAGTCCCGATGTTCAACGGGAAAGGTTTGCAACGACAAAAAACTCACCACGGCAAGAGCTTCAGGAAAGTAGTTGGGTCCCATTTTTCATCTGCCCAGTTGGTGGAGTTCGGTGCCATGGTGGAAAATCATTGGAAGACACGTGCAAATCAGAAGACATGTCATCATTGGGTGCCATGTTGCTATGGGAAGTTGGCCTCGATTTTCCCATAACAACATAGTGCCTGGGTGCCACATATCCCCTTAGTAGGGTCAAATTAGTACAAACCCTCCAGGTTGGTGCCCTGTCAGACCAAGGTGGTGCTTTGTTAGGCCAATGGGAACAACCATGTATGCCAAGTCAAAATACAGATAGATCATGGGATCGAATCTTCAACGCAGCCAGTACAGTAAGGGGTTAAGTTCTCCACCGTCAGATCTACAGAGATCAACGGTAGGTGCCATTGCGCTATGGAAGAGCTGCACAAGAATTATGATAGTGAGTTGGCACTTGGAGGACACGTGTCCTCATGGGTCCAAGTTTAGAGGCGCAAGAAATACAGACAGTGATACGTGGCCGGTTTCTATTGATTGATGCACTAAGGAGCAGTATCTATCGCTAGCCATCAGATCAAGGAGAATCGACGGAAGATGCCATGTTGCTATGGTGAAGTTGTGTGATCTTTACCATAGCAACATAACACCCATCTGCCACAAGGATCAGCAGGGCCAGGTCTCACCACATACACCAAGTGTCATTCGAGTGTGGTGCATTTGTTGAGGTGGTGCCAGATATGATAGGCCTGGGGTAAGGATAGCACAGTGGTATGACAAGTCTTCATGATCATCTAATTTTAGGCTAATCAACGGTTGGCACTATCTCGCCATCAAAAGCTGCATAGCAGATACCATGGAAACATAGCACCTTGCTGACACGTGTCTCGCTGGCTCAGCCAAGGTTGGCGGTTAACGACTGACGGTTAGTGTGATTGTTATAGTTAATAATAATAGTTTGAAGGGTGGCACGGTTAGTTCAATAAAAGGAGGTCAACCGCAAAGGACTTCCCAGGTGGAAAAATAAAGAGAAACGATTGGCTCGCATGGCCTAGTTGACACATAAGGAGTTGTTTGACTTGCTTTGACCTCACAGATTCATGAGCCAAAAATAATGAATCAAGTTTTTGCTGCGAGATTTTGATCCTATGATCAATGCCACCGACTCAGAAGTGAATGCAAAGTGCAAGGACATTCTACCACCATTATAGATCTATCTACTTTATCAGGGGATATTTTTTGGCACTGTTCAGTCTTCTCTAGGCTCTTTCTCAGAGGAATATCAGATTTTGGTACTCAAAACCACTAGATCTTTGATTGGATTTTCAGGGTGAGAAGTTATTGACAGTAGGTGAGAAGTAAATGTAATGCAAAAAATCCTTAGTTATGCCTGAACTATAAAGTCAATTTTGTGATCTTTTCTTAGGGGGACCTTCTCTCTAATTTTTTTGCTACTATTGCTCTACAATTCTAGTGTGAATTCCCCTGTGCCTCTAAACTATCTGGTTCTCTAATTATCTCCTTTAGCCATTGGTATTTAAGTGCAATAATTCTTTTCCTGTTACATTTCTTTGTGGAAATCTATAATTTGCATGACTATATCTCTGCTGGCCTATGAATGATATATAAGTGAACTTCTTCCTTGTGTCATTCATCTTGGTTTTATGATCTATATGTGGTTATTTGATTAAAGAAAGCTTGGATGTGTATATCCTTAGTTTCATTCTGGTTCAGTAGCGCATGTATGGGTAGAGATTGGTCCGAACACTCTATTTTGGTGCATCACCTCCTTAGATTAGAACTAGGCAGATTTGCTTTCGTGCTCTCTTTCTCCCTTTTCCTCTCTAAGAGTAGTTAGGTGTGCCCTGATAGTAAGAGGAAGTCGGCCTTCTCTGGAGACTCAACCTCGCAGTTCAAGTCGCACAACTTGGAGGTTGTTTCCATGTTTCACTAGGTTGTCCTCGCGCATAGGCCTTGGACAAGGGTGCAAACCTAAGTGACAACAGTTTTTGGCACGCTGGGTGGGACACTTTTTCAAACAAAATTTAAAGTCTACTGGTGTTAAAGAAGAAAGAGTTTCAGAGATTAATACTGAAAAGGTAGTTCTGGCTTCAGTATTTGAGCCTTCAAGAGGCTGATTCTTCAAAGTACTTGGTGACTCTGAGCTTCAAATACATATCTAGTTCCAGGCCAAAGTTGTAGTGATTCATGCCCAGAGCTGAAACAAGGGCATCTTCTAGAGGTAAATTTCAATATCAAGAGCTTTCTCTTTCAAATCCTAAAAGAAGGAGGACTAGAACTTCATTATCACCAGTTAGGGGTGTAATAACAGTCAATATACCTGTAAGATCTATCTCTACTCCTCCTACTGTTCGAACTCAGTCTAGATTGCCATCAACACTCATCAATAGAACACTTGTTTACATGGAACAACCAAGAGTTCATGCTTTTGCCACCTTTAATGGTGGAAGCCCTCTATTATTAGCCCAAAGACATGATATACCAGTATCTGCACTCAAAAGTATACCTGATTTTACTAGTGAAACTTCCATCTCCCCTTTAGAGCATATCCAAGAAGTAGTAAATGTTTGTAATATTCATGGTATTATAGAGGATGACGTTGCTATCAGACTTCTAGCCTCATCTTTAAAAGGAAAAGCATTATAGTGGTATAGAGGCTTAGCTCATGGTTCTATAACCGATTGGGATGGACTAGGAGCAGGGTTATGCAAACATTTTGAGTATAGAAGTGACCATTTGTCACTTTTAGAGTAGTTGACTACTATTAAAAGAGCCCCCCATGAATGTATGACTGATTTTAACTATAGATTTCAAAAGACATGGGATAGAATACCTACTACAGTGAAACCTACCCCTGGTAATGCCTTCTTTCATTACCTTAGAGCTTTTAATAGTGATATTGCCACTACAATCCAAACTGTGGAGGGGGATACCTTGCCTAATGCTTATGAGATAGCCATAAAAGCTGAGAACATCCTAATACAAGGAGAAAAGTTGGCTCCAAGGCCCCCTATGCCTTTCTTTCCTGATGTTCCCAACCACCAACCAGCAATGGCCCCTCTTCCTACAACTTCTACATCACAAGCCCTTCCTCCAGTCCCTCAAGCTTCCACATCCTCAAATGGGATAGATGAACTCAAAGAGATGCTCCAAGGTCTAGTACTGAATACAGATAAAAGAGAGAAGACCCTAGATAAAAAATTGCAAGAGTAGGGGAGGGAGTTGAAAGACCAAGGAAAGAAATTAGAGGATAGTTTTTCTATAATACAAAAAATGAGTAACAAGGTGGTGGCCTTAGAAAGGTAGCAAGCTCAAAGTGGCAAGCCTCCCCAATTATAATATCAGGCTCCAAATGGTGGTAGGCCTCCTAATCAGTGGAATAGCTCTTTTGATCAGGGTAGGCAAAATAGTCATGCTTCTGCTTCAAGCTCAAATCAGAATAGAGCTATAGTCCCTCAAAATAACTTGGCCCAAGATCAAGATTTTTGTCCTTCCTAAAACTATTCTTATGCCTATTGCATGTGCCAGAAGGTAGAATCTTATTTGGCCCTAACTGACCAAGAACTTGCAGCAAAGCAATCATACAAGGAGGATCATTCCAAGGAGGCCTCATATATTCAAGGACATGATGATTGCTCTTTCATGAATCATCAAATTGGGGAGCATTGTAATGTAAACCAGGATTCTATTGCTCATAACACTAGAAGTAAGAAGAGAGCTATGGAACATGTTGCCCCTCCTTCTCCTAAGCAAGCCTCAACTTCAAGTGCTGCACCTCATGCACATGTAGCAAATGAACAAACAAGTACTTCACAATAGCAAAAGCAAGATTCTAGAAAGAAAGATGCAAGTGATCCTTATGTTTCCCCATCTCAACCTCTTATAAATGCAGCTCCCAAAGTTTCTACCAAAGTTCCTAATGCACCATTTAGTGCGGTACAGCAAATGAAGAAGACCAATGTGAACATTTCTATGTGGGATGTTGTTGCTACCATACCAATGTAGAAGAGGATGTTGCAGCAAGAATTAGAGAAGATTGAACCCAAGGACCAGCCATCTACCATGGAGAGTTCCACAAGTCTAGTACAACTAGCAGGGGATGTGGAGACAAATAAAAAGGTTAGACCTCCTCCATTCTATATTTCTCTTATTATAGAGGGCAAATTAGTCCACAATTGCATGATAGATTCAGGGGCTAGTAGCTTAGTAATGCCTAGGTGTGTTGCTGATGCTTTAGGAATGAAATATTCCCCCATTGTTAGGGATGTGTTACAATTAGATGGTAGTACTGTCAAAACTATGGGTATCCTTAGGAATGTGGAGATGGCCCTACATGCATGCCTTGGTTGCACTGTGATTCAAGATATATCTATTGCTAAAGTCAAGCCCTATTTTGCTATCTGTCTTTTAAGCTTCACTGCTCAAATTGGTGGATTCATATCTGCTGATTGGTCATATATGTCTTTTAAGACCAGATATGGAGCCAATGCTTCAATCAGAGCAGAATCTCAATCCCTTCATCACACTAAATCCTACACCCCCAACTTCATCAATATGAATTTTTCCATTTTAGAAATGAATGAAAATGACACAGTAAGTGAGCCTGCCACTTTCATAGCGGAGATTCCTGATTTCTTCTTGGATGAGTGGGCAAATGCATTTCAGTTTGAGCCTATGTCAGAGACTCTTGAGACAGGCCTTAGTACATATTGCATAATAGAGAAAGATGCTCAAGTTCTTGATCTTGTTGGGACTAATGATGATATAAATGGAACATGGAGTATGTACTTTGATGGCTCAAGGAATAGAAATGGATCAAGGGCTGGTGTTATGTTGATCTCTCCTGCAAAAATAAGATACTACTTCTCCTTTAGGCTCCAATTTAGTTGCACCAATAATGTGGCCAAGTATGAACCTTTGATTCAAGGTCTCTTACTTTCCCAAAAGAGAGGAATTCAAGCCTTGAAAGTATATGGGGATAGTGAGTTGGTAGTTAACCAAGTGAGAAACTAGAATATCACCAAAAATGGCCTACTCAAGTCTTACAAACACAGAGTCTAGGATTTTCTTGAGAGCTTCAATGCATTTAATATTCAGAGCATTCCTAGGAAAGAAAATAGACATGTTGATAGACTTGCAGAAGTGGGTGCATCTTATGATGTACCAGGGAATCTTGAGGAAGAGAAGAAGCAAAAAA
The DNA here is from genome assembly GCA_028749045.1 of Cupressus sempervirens. NCBI lineage: Eukaryota > Viridiplantae > Streptophyta > Pinopsida > Cupressales > Cupressaceae > Cupressus > Cupressus sempervirens. Next base: position 577,741,046 of record CM053793.1, read on the forward strand.
TAAGGGTGGTAGTGAGGCCTGCCATCCCTGACAACAACACTCATTGGCAGGTGTTTGATTCTGATGAGCAAATTGTGAGTTTCTTGCAAAATGAGGCAGAATTCTTAGATAAAAATCAGTCAAGACTACATGATCAGTATAGTGATCATATCATTCATCTCAGTTCTAACAATTTTCCCAAGGGTCTCATTACCTTGGAGAGTTTCTTTAATACTAATGATCAAACAAGAGGCAAAGGAATGAATCTAGCTGCAGAAAAGGATGATTATGCCCCAGTTACCATTGCTGATGGAAAATTTCTGAATATGGGGAAGGTATGTTCTAAAACTAAGCAAGAAAACTTCATTCAGTTATGTTAAGAATTTAATGATGTATTTGCTTGGACATATGATGATTTAAAAGGGTTTGACCCTAGTTTGTTTCAGCATACCATAGATTTAATTGATAAGGCCAAACTAGTAAGGCAAAGACAGAGGCCAGTGAATCCTAAGATTAAACCTCTAATGAGGAAAGAACTATCCAAGTTGATAGAGGCTAATATAATATTTCCTATCAAACACTCATCATGGGTAGCTAACCTTGTCCTTGTAAGGAAGAAGAATGGAGAAATTAGACTGTGTGTGGACTTTAGGGATCTTAATCAGGCTTCTCTTAAAGATCACCATCCTCTCCCTTCCATGGAGCAAATTCTATCTAGAGTCAGTGGGTCAAGGAGATTCTCTTTTCTTGATGGGTTCTTTGGTTATAATCAATTGCTGGTTAAAGAATCTGACAGACATAAAATAGCATTTACTACTAAATGGGGCACCTACACTTATTGCAAGATGCCATTTGGGCTAACAAATGCAAGTGCCACATTTCAGAAGGCAATGGAGATGGAATTCAAAAAATTAATTGACAAGTTTGTCTTAGTATACCTTGATGATATAACTGTATATTCAAGAAATATAGAGGATCATTTTGATCATCTCAGACAGGTATTTCTAAGATGTAGAGAGTTTGGGGTTTCCCTTAACCCAGCCAAGTGTGTCTTTGCTACAAGCCAAGGAAAACTATTGGGACACATTGTATCTGAGGATGGCCTAACCATTGATCCAGAAAGAACAAAGGCAATACTTGCCCTTCCTCTTCCTAAACAAAAGAAGGGGCTGCAAAGTTTCCTTGGTAGAATAAATTTTGTAAGAAGGTTTATTCCTAATCTTGCTACCATGGTGAAACCTCTTACAGCTATGCTTAAGAAAGGTATGGTCTTCTCATGGACCAAGGAAGGGAAGGAGAGTTTTGAAGAGATCAAGATAGCCATAGCCTCAACCCCTACTCTCATGAAACCAAATTTTGAGAAAGATTTCATTCTCTACACTTTAGGTGGTGAGTCAAGTATCTCTGCTATTTTGGCTCAAACAAATGACAAGGATGAGGAGCAGCCCATAGCCTTCTTTAGTGAAGGGCTCAAGGAATATGAAGATAAGTACAACTTTGTTGAGAAGCAGGCCCTTGCGTTCATCAAAGCCTTGAAGAAATTCAAGCACCTCTTGTCCCACAATAGGATCCATTTATTGGTGCCCCATGCCAGTGTAAAAGACTTCCTATTAAGAAAAAATATCAGTGAAAAGAGAGCTAGATGGATCACTAAGGTAATGGAGTATGATGTTGATATTAAGATTACCAAGCTAGTAAGAGGGAAGGGGTTGTGCAAAGAAATGTTATCAGGCCAGGATTCTGATGAAGAGGCTGCTAGGGTAATAATAGAGCAGCAAGAGGTAAGAAATGTTAATGGTCCAAGGAGCTGGATAAATGATATGAAGAGCTTCTTATTAGGGGATGGATACCCTTAGGGATTGGATAGGGCTAAAAGAAGACAATATAGACTGTGGTCCATTCCCTATGTTGTAATTGATGGTATCCTATTTAGGAGAGATTTTAATGGGACCCTGTTAAGATGTGTTGAAGAGGATCACGCTGAGAGGATGATTAAGGAGCTTCATGATGGCCCTGATAGTGGCCATTTCTCTGCAAGAACTACTGCCATGAAGATCATGAGGGCTGGTTATTACTGGCCATCCTTGTTTCATGATTGTTATGGATACATGAGAAAATGTGAGAAGTGTGCTTTCTTCTCAGGCAAACAGAGGCTTGCAGCTCTCCCCCTTCATCCTATTCAGGTGGATCAGCCCTTTACTCAATGGGGGTTGGATTTTATAGGTCCTATTAATCCTCCATCTAGTGCAGGTCATAAATGGATTTTGGCTGCTACTGATTATTTCACTAGATGGACAGAGGCAGTTGCCTTGAAGGATGCCATAGAACCATCAGTTGTTGAATTCCTTGATGGAATTGTATCTAGGTTTGGTGCTCCTTCTACTATCATCTCGGACAATGCTAGATCTTTTGTTGGAACCTAGATTTGTGCATGGGCAATGAATCACAATATCTACTTGAGCACATCATCAAATTACTATCCCCATGGTAATGGTTTCACTGAGTCTTCCAACAAGAATCTGATTAGAATCATGAAGAGGACAATAGAAGACAATCAGAGGGTCTGGCATAAGAAATTAAGAACTACTCTATGGGCTGATAGGATAACACCCAAGAGATCTATTGGGAATTCACCTTTTGTGCTGGTATATGGTAGGGAGGCCAGACTCCCAATTTCATTGGAATTCCCATCCTTGGAATTGGCTCATCAAATGGAATTGATTGAAGATAATGCCATGTCAGTAAGAATGGAAAAGCTAATTGAGTTAGAAGAGAAAAGAAATAAAGCTATGCAAACCCTAGAGATGCATCAGCAGCAGATGAAAAGGAGTTTTGATAAGAAAACTAGGGTTAGAACCTTCAGAGAAGGAGATTTAGTTCTAAAGTGGGATGCAGATAGGGAAAAACCAAGAAGACATTCCAAATTTGATGCACTATGGAGTGGCCCCTATCTGATTTCCAGTTGCAAGCAGGCTAATGCATTTTAGTTGAGCAGGCCAAATGGTGAAATTTTTCCCATTCCAATCAATGAGATCTATCTGAAGCCCTGTTTCTGAAATTTTGGGAATCCATGTACATAAGTAAGTTTAGTTTCTTTTCTGTTCTTTCCTACTTTTCAAGAAGTGCATGGGTACAACCATCTCCTTGTGAGGTGGCAGATTTTGAGGTGTCTCAGGTTGCAGAGGAATTTTTTTTTTGTTCCCAGGTGTAGCTACAGAGCTAGGGTTTTCAATGTTTTGATCTCCTCACAGATGGGTTAGGGTTTTGCAGTTCTTAGATTCATACCTTTTTGACTCCATGGCCCAATGGATTGTTTACAGGCATTGGTCATGCATCGAGCAGGCTCATGCCCCCTGTGAGTCACCAGAAATGTTGTATTTTGATCTTCCTGCCAAAATTCATAATTCATATTTTCCCTTCCTACCTTTGAAATGTCCATAATCAAATACTCATGGGAATATTAAAAAAAATACCAAGCTTCGAACCTTATAACATATTTTTTGCAGCCCACTAGTTCTCTTTCGTTATATCCAAGAAGATCTACAGTTGACGCTATTTTGCCATCAAAAGCTGCACGAGATTTATGTTCACGACATAGCGCCCAATGAAAATGTCTTACGGCGAGTGGTCAGCTTCACGGGTCAAAAAGTTCAAGGTGGCAAGGCACCATGTCGGCATCGGAAAACTCATGAGTTTTTTGATAGCGACATAGCGCCTGGCCAGCCAGAGGGTGTTTCTATGATGAGTCCCGATGTTCGGCGGGCAAGGTTTGTGACGATGAAAAAGTCACCTTGGCGAGAGCTTCAGGCAAATGGTTGGGTCCCATTTTTCATCTGCCCAATTGGTGGAGTCCGATGCCATGGTGGCGAATCATTGGAAGACATGTGCAGATCAAAATACATGTCATCGTTGGGCACCATGTCGCTATGGGAAGTTGGCCTCGATTTTCCCATAGCGATATAGCACCTGGGCGCCACGTGTCCCCTCAGTAGGGTCAAAGTAGTACAGACCCTCTAGGTTGGTGCCTTGTTAGACTAAGGTGGTCCTTCATTAGGTCAATGGGGAACAACCATGTATGCCAGGTAAGAATACAGATAGATCCTAGGACCGGATCTTCAACGTGGCCAGTACAGTAAGGGGTTAAGTTCTCCACCGTCAGATCTGCAGAGATCAACGCTAGGCACCATCATGCTATGGAAGAGCTACACAAGAATTATGATAGCAAGTTGGCACCTGGAGGACACGTGTCCTCGTGGGTCCAAGTTTGGAGGTGCAAGAAATATAGACAACGATATGTGGTTGGTTTCTATTTATTGATGCACTAAGGAGCAGTCTATATCGCTGGCTGTCAGATCAAGGAGAATCGACGGAAGATGCCATGTCACTATGGTGAAGTTGTGCGATCTTTACCATAGTGACATAATGCCCATCTTCCATGTGGATCAGTAGGGCTAGGTCTCACCATGTACGCCAGGTGTCATTCAAGTGTGGTGCATTTTTTGAGGTGGCACCAGATATGATGGGCCCAGGGTAAGGATAGTATAGTGGTACAAGTCTTCATGATCATCCAATTTTAGGCAGCACCATTGAAAGCTACACGGTGGATACCATAGTGATATAGCGCCTTACTGACACGTGTCTCGCTGGCTCAGCCAAGGTTGGTAGCTAGCGGCTGATGGTTAGTGTGATCATTATAGTTAATAATAACAGTTTGAAGGGTGGCACGGTTAGTTCAATAAAAGGAGGTCAACCACAAAGGACTTCTCAGGTGGAAAAATAAAGAGAGACGATTGGCCTGCGTGGCCTAGTTGACACATAAGGAGCTATTTGACTTGCTTTAACCTCACAGATTCATGAGCTAGAAATAATGAATCAGGTTTTTTTCGCAAGATTTTGATCCTATGATCAATGCCACTAACTCAAAAGTGAATGCAAAGTGCAAGGGCATTCTACCACCATTACAGATCTATCCACTTTGTCAGGGGATATTTTCTGGTGCCATTCTGTCTTCTCCAGGCTCTTTCTTAGAGGAATATCAGATTTTGGTACTCAAAACCACTAGATCTTTGATTGGATTTTCAGGGTGAGAAGTTATTGCTAGTAGGTGAGAAGTAAATGTAATGCAAAAAATCCTTAGTTATGCCTAAACTATAAAGGAAATTTTGTGATCTTTTCTTAGGGGGACCTTCTCTCTGATTTTTTCACTGCTATTGCTCTGCAATTCTAGTATGAATTCTCCTGCGCCTCTGAACTGTTTGTTTCTCTACTTATCTCCTTCAGCCATTGGTATTTAAGTGCAAGAATTCTTTGCCTGTGCCATTGCTTTGTGGAAATCTGTAATCTGCATGACTGTATCTCTGTTGGCCTGTGAATGATATATAAGTGAACTTCTTGCTTGTGTCATTCATCTTGGTTTTCTAATCTATATGTGGTTATTTGATTAAAGAAAGTCTAGATGTTTATATCCTTAGTTTCATTATGGTTTAGTAGTGCATGTATGGGTAGAGATTGGTCCGAACACTCTATTTTGGTGCATCACCTCCTTAGATTAGAACTAGGTAGATTTTCTTTCGTGCTCTCTTTCTCGCTTTTCCTCTCTAAGAGTAGTTAGGTGTGCCCTGATAGTAAGAGGAAGCCAACCTTCTCCAGAGACTCAACCTCGCAGTTCAAGTCCCACAGCTTGGAGGTTGTTTGCATGTTTCACTAGGTTATCCTCGCGCATAGGCCTTGGAGAAGGATGCAAACCTAAGTGACAACACAAGTGATTATAGTTGTTGCTATGAAAAAGATTATGATGTTTCCTTTGAAGTTTGGTGAAAATCACAATTAGGTTGTTAATAAAGCTTATGAGGATAAAAGTATGTTGTGGCATCTTAGGTTTGGCCATTTGAATTTCTTTGAAGCTTCTAACATTAAATTCCTTGGTTCTTGGATTGCCTACAGTTGAAGAGCATAAATAAATTTGCAAAGGATGTGAAAAAGGGAAGTATGCAAGGGAATAATTTCCAAAAGGCAATTCATGGATGGCCCATCACCCACTTCATCTTATTCATTTAGATATTTGTGTTTCTATGCAAACACAAAGTTTGGGTATGTCATCATATTTTCTCACTTTTATTGATGATTACTCATGCATGTTTTGGGTGTATTTTAGAAGACAAAGGATGAATACCTTTATACATTCAACACATTTAAATCCCATCTAGAGAATGAGAAAGGAAACTCAATCAGATGTTTGAAAACTGATCGTGGAGGAGAGTATTTCTCAAGAGATTTTTAAAGTTTTTGTGAAATGAATGGATCAAGAGACAACTCAAAAATACCTAAACACCTTGAAAGAATAGAGTGGCTGAAAGGAAGAACTATACTATGGTAGAAAAGGCAAGGAGCATGTTACAAACCAAGGGTTTGAACAATTCTTATTGTGCTGATTTGAGTTCTACAATAATCTATATTCTCAAGAGGAGTCCTGCAAGTGCATTAGACAAGATGACTCCATATGTAACATGGTACAAGAAAAGGCATAATGTAAATCATTTTCAAGTATTTTTTTTGGCTTATTTTTGTATCATAGATCATAATAAGAAAAAGCTAGATATGCAAAAAGTGAATCATGCATTTTTTGGGTTATAGTGAGGAAATAAAATCTTATAGGTTGTATATTCTTATTACTAATAATATTTTTATTTCAAGAGATATTATTTTTTATGAAGGGGAAGTGTATGGTCATCAAAAAGGCCATATTGAAAAGAAAAAATCTAATTTGGATGATGATATTATTGATAATAATGATCATGAGCAGCCAACTAATGGATTTGTTTCAAAATCTCCAAGTCTACCAAAAAGCCCTTTGTCAAATCCTAATGCAAGTCCATCATCAAGTCCAAATTCTACAAGAAAGGTAAGAAGGTTAAGTAAAAATTATCATAGGTGTAAAAATCAAGAACATGGAGAAGATCCAATATGTGACACACTAAATTTTGCATTACTTTATAAAGCTAATTTTGAACCATCATGTTTTGAAGATTCATGTACTAATGAGGGTTGGATGAAAATAATGAATGAAGAGATGGATTCCATTCATAGGAATTAGACTTGGGAGCTTGTAGAGCTTCCACATGAGAAGAAGAACATTGACACAAAATGAGTCTACAAGATCAAGTATAATAGTGATGGAAGTGTTGGAAGATTCAAGTCAAGATTGGTTGCTAAATATTTCACTCAAAGGTATGACATTGATTGTGAAGAAAATATTACTCCAATAGCAAGACAAGTAATTATTAGGATACTAATATCTCTAGTAGCTCAAAATAAATGGAGTATTCATCACATGGATGTGAAAAGTGCCTTCTTAAATGGGTATTTATAAGAGGAGGTATATGTGGGACAACCACAAGGTTTTGAAGTTCAATCAAAATAAGATGATGTTTACAAGTTGAAGAAGGCTTTGTATGGCCTCAAGAAATCCCCACATACATGTTATGCTAGAATTGATGGGTATTTTCAATAGAATGGATTCCAAAGAATTAAGAGTGAACTACCAACCTTTACTACAAACAAGAAGGTAATTATATTCTCATTGTGAGTTTCTATGTTGATGATCTATTATACACGGGTAGTTTTTCTAAGATGAAAGGTGAATTCACAATTGATATAAATAATGAATTTGAGATGAAAGATTTAGGCCTTTTTAAATAATTCTTGGGGAGGTTTATCAAAGTGAGAATGAAACTTTTGTTTTTCAAATGAAGTATGCAAAGGATATGTTGAAAAATTTTGATATGGCTAATTGTAAATTGTATTCCACTCCAATTTCTCATGGAGTTATATTGTGTAGAGATGATGGTGTTAAAAGTATAAATGAAATCTTGTTGGTTTTAATGATTTAGATTAGGGAGGTGGTTTGGATTATTGAAAATCTATATCTAGTAAATGTTTTTCTTTGGGTTCTATTTTAATGAATTAATGGAGTTAAAAGAAGAAACACATGGTTTCCCTTTCTTCTACAGAAATAAAGTATACTACAGTTACTTTAATGGACACACAAGCTTTATGGCTCAGAAAGCTTCTTGAAGAAATTAGAGAAGTATAGGTTCATCATACTATAATTTTTTGTGACAAAATTAGTGCCATTAAATTGGCCAAGAATCCAATTTGTCATAGGAAGACCAAGAACTTTTATTTGGAACAATATTTCATGAGAGATTTGGTACAAAAGAAAGTGGTTGAATTGAAGTATATCAATAGAAAAGAGAAAATCATGGATATCTTCACAAAAGTTGTTTAAAATATTATTTATTGATACTTAGAAATCATATTGTGAGTCCTCTCAGCATTAAGGGGGAGTATGTGGAAGAAGAATAATGTTATGACAAAATGCAATAGTTTTACAAATGAAATAATTATTGTTTAGCATCATGCCTTATCTGTAAATACCATATACCAAGGTCATCGATTAGTTGTTTTTCTTGGAGTTAACTAGGCACTAATAAATTGCATAATCTATACATTCATCATTGCTTGGTAGTATCTTCTCACTCTAATAAGATTCACACAATCATTGGTCATCTTTTAGCTAAACCTTAGTTTATCTTGTTGATGTCTATTTTATGACTCACCAAATTTTCCAACACTTTGGCATTTTTTCTTCCACGAAGAAGAAATTAGAAAATTTCCAACACTTATACATTTTTTCTTCCATGATGGAGAAATTTCAAAAACTTAGCCATTTTTTCTTCTATGAACGAGAAACTTCCAACATTTAGCCTTTTTTTCTTCCATGAAAGAGAAAGTATCCAACACTTAAGTTATTTTTTCTCCCATGAAGGAGAAATTTCCAAGACTTAGCCATTTTTTTCTTCCACCAAGTAGAAATATTCCAATACGTAGCAATTTTTTCTTCCATGAAGGTGAAATTTCCAAATCTTAGCTATTTTTTCTTCCACGAAGGAGAAATTCCCAATTCTTAGCTAGGTTTTCCAAGATTTCTAACTTTCTTGTTGGCAGAAAGTTTGAGTGGTCATGGATTTTTTCCATGATGGAAAATTATGGAACAACCATTTTTCTTCAAAGCATGATTTTTTGAGCGATGGTTGATTTTTCCCATGATGGAAGAATTTTGCAAGAACTATTTTTCTCCAAGGTGAGATTTTTAGAGTGATCATGGTTTTTGCCCATGATAGATGGATTCTACAGCAACCATTTTTCTCCAAGGAAGGATTTTTTGAGTGATCATGGATTTTGTCCATGATGGAAGAATTCTATAGCAACCATTTTTCTCCAAGGTGGGATTTTTTTGAGTGTTCATGGATTTTTTTCATGATGAAAGAATTTTGCAACAACCATTCTTCTTCAATGCTAGATCTTTTGAGTGCTTAAGGACAAGCTAAAATAGTAATTTGTTCCAAAGTCAAAACAATGTCAATCTAAGAGGCAATAAAATTTACAATAAATACACTTTCTAAAAATAGACAAGTTAAAAATAGTATGTTTAGACATTCAATTCTTAGATAAACTAATAATTTGCATTTTAGTAGCCACATGGACAACACTTTACAAAATTCACCAATTTCATTGATTCTCATTAGAAAGAGGGAAACCTCAGAGGACCGATCCCAAAACTACCAAAAACCAAAGCCAAAAGGAAAAGATCAAGAGAAAAAAAGGGGGTCCCCATTTACATGTGAGTGATGGTGTGAAAACTCCACAACATCTAGCACCCACCCAAAGAAATTTTCTTGGACATTTTAAGGATATAACTTGTGCAAAACCAAAAACCTTTGATTGAATTCACTTCAACCTATCCAATAACTAGGAAATGCACTCAAAATGGAAGAAACCACAAATAGAGCTAAATACCTTCATCCTTGATTATACACATGTGTGTAATTCGCTACAATATTTGGGTTCAAATTACAATAATAATTTGTGATAATGGTGTAATTTATCGTCATTTTTATGTTTTTTTACAATTTTCCCCGATGCCATCATAATACTAACATTAGTGTCATAACTACAACACCCCCACGAGTATAAAAAAAAGAAAAAAAAAAACATCATAAATTATTCCCCATTTGTTTTGATTTTGGAGAGTTGTACCCAAAAGAGGGTAGAGAGCTCTAAATGTTGTCATGTCCCTATCATTGGTGCATTTCACTAATGTGATCTTTGTATTTCATTACTGTGCCCTTTCTTTATGATTTCATTGTTGTGTATCTCTACATTTGGTTGCCATGCCCTTGCTCTATGATTTGGTTGTCATGCCCTTGCTCTACAATTTTGTTGCCATGTCGTGCCCTTGTAATCTTCGTGCCCTTGCCTTGTGATTTCATTGTCATGCCCTAGCTCTATGATTTTCTTCAAAGGAGCTATGTAAATGTTTGTTTCTTTTCCTTCTAAACAAGGTATCTCTTTGTATTTCCTTCTAAACATATGTGTAGAGATCTTTTAAAGGTGCTTATTACATCTTAGCACAATAGAAAAATTGATCCAACTAAATACATGTTCTAGAATCCAAATAATAAAACAATAAAATTCACTTAACCTATGCTAATGACTTACCTCAAGATCCTCCACAAAAATAATGAAGGCTAGGAAAATTGGGAAGAGTTCGCAAGAAATTTTACAAAAATATATCATAGCAAATATTTTTAGAAAAAAACTAGCCATAACCCAATTACATGGGTCTAGTTGTTGATTAGCTGGGTTAATTAAAAACTTCTAAAGAACTATCATCAGATTAGGTACAATAAAATAAGCAATTGGTTGTTCACAGCTAGCAGGATCAAATATAGTTTTCCAAGGTGATAAAATTGCATATGCAAGAAATTGAAGAATAACTTTAATGAAGAGTTGAGTGAAATGAGTTGAAGAAGAAACTCCTTCTTCTATGTAAATTCCATAATCATGAGGCTCATTCCCTTGTAGAAGTCTTTGCTACAATTACAATACCTCTAAACCATGCATAGGATGTTGAAGTGCTTCCCAACCTTGAAACACTCTTATAAGCATTTGAGACTTGGGATCATCTCGGGGAGAATGTGTCAATACTTCAAACACTCTTATAAGCATTTGATATTTGGACTAAAAATTCTCAAAGACACTTGCAAGTTATTCCAATGTCATAGTACCTATTGCAACACTTTCTTGGATTCTATCTAGTGGCTCCCACAATATCCTCTATGTTGTCTAACTATTGTTTCTATCATGCAATCTCTTTCTAAAACCACTCCTTCTCCTTCACTCATACATATTCTAGAATCCAAATAAAAAATAAATAAATAAAATTCAACCCATGCTAAGTACTTACCTCAAGATCCTCCACAAAAATAATGTAGGCCAAGAAAGTTGGGTAGAATTTACAAGAAATTTTACAAAAACATATCATAGAAGATATTTTTAGAAAGAAACTAGCCATAACCCATTTAAATGGGTTTGGTTGTTGATTAGCTAGGTTAATTAAAAATTCATATAGAACTATCATTAGATTGTGTACAATAAAATAAATAATAACTAATCCCAGCAAGCAAAATAAATATAGTCTTCCAAGGTGATAAAATTGCATATGCAAGGAATTGAAGAATAAGTTCAATGAAGAGTTGAGTGAAAAGAGTTGAAGAAGAAATTTCTTCTTCTATATAAATGCCATAATCATGAGGCTAATTCCTTTGAATAATTTTTACCTTATCTAAAATCAAGTTCACATTGCATTGTAACTTTGGCATAGGCATTTGATCATCGATAGCTTTCATTTCAACATTCATGTTTTGTTAAGAAATTTTTGTACTGTTTCAACACTATGTTCTTTCTTTTGAGCTAATAGTTCTTCATGTGCATTTTCTTGTAAAACATTAATTTTGTTGAATAATTGTAAACTCTTAGAAAGTGCATTTTTGTTTTCATGTATGTATATGTATGTATGTATGTATGTATGTATATACATATGTATCTATGTGTGTGTGTATACATATACATATGTATATACATACAAACATATATGTGTGTTTATGTATGTATGTATATATATACAGAGAGATCTTGTGGATTGTTGATTGTTGATTATAAACAAAAAAGAAAAGAAAAGAAAAAACAACATTAATCATTCCCCATTTGTTTTGATTGATTGTGGAGAGCTGTGTGCAAAATAGGGTGGAGAGATCTAAACAAGGGTGAAGAACTTTAAATGATGATGGAGGTCAATGGAGATCTAGGATTTTGTTTTCATTCCCTTGTGATCACTACATTTCATTTCTGTGTCATGCCCTTGTAATTCCAATGTCCTTTCTCTATGATTTTCTTCAAGGGGAGAAGAGGTACTTATGTAAATGTTTTTTTTTCCTTCTAAATGTGTATCTCTTATTCATATATAATAGCTTTGGTCAGATTCAAGGATAACTAATTATGATGATTGTATATGTGCATGCATATATGTATATCATTTCACTATGTGAACTACTTGACATGCATACATACACACTTGCATAGTACTTGTGCCAAATTAAATTAATCATTCATGTTTTGAATTCACACAAGCAATTATCCTTGCATTCAATCAAAACTATTCATACCAAACTAAGTATTCAAAAATTTGTACTTACTGATTATATTATCTCTTGGTGATTGAATAAAGATCTCGTGTATAATATCATCTAGATAATGATCAAATGCATTCACATTAAGTCATAATATGATTGAGTAGATTATCCATTTATGTTACTTCTTACTTATTTTATTGAACATTTTTTTTAACATAATTAGTAATACTAGAATTATATAGCTATACCTAGTATTAGACTTATATATTAGATTGTATATTTGTTAATTTACTAAAACATAAATATAGATCTATGATAGTTATCTTTTTTAATTTCAAGATCTTCATATTTAACATGAAGAGTTTCCACTACTGGATAGTGGAATAGCCACAATGTGGTGCCACATAGCTCATGGATTTTTTCCACCAAATTATATTTTATTATATTTTTGTCCTTCAAAAATCTTATAGGTGAATGTTCTTCTGATTTTCCATAAATTTTATAATTTTTCACTTGTTGTTTGAGGTAATTTTATTTTCTAATTTAAAGACATATATCATAAGGATGGACATGCCAATTTTGATCATCTCATTTTCAAAGTTGATTCCCTTATCAAATTAATGAAACTACTTGCAACTGACACCTAATTTTTTGCAACTTGCTTGATCAACCATTCACACAACCATCTTCCTCCTACCCCACCATAGCATGCAACCCTTGTTTGAGGTTTATATCTTAGTCCCTCTTGGGTTTTGAACCTCATTGAACCTATTTCAAAATGGTTCCATTGGTTCAAGGAGGTTCATATGTTTGATAAGTTCAGTGTCCTAAGAAATTTAGTGGTTTCAATGTTCAAAAGGCTCTTCGCTTGGATCAGAGTACTAAGATTCAAAGACTATAATTTAGATTTCAATTTGTGCAGATTCTTTCAAATGTCTCCAAAAACATTTAGGTGTATTTTGGCTCAAAGTTCACATTTCTAAGGCCAAAGGTTCTAAACATGAAACTAGTGATTCAAAGTGTTGGTTCATCAATCTGAATGTATAGCTCAATGTTCAAGTTTGAAAATTTAAAGTAGCCCATACCATTTTAGAAGACCAAGTCTAGTGATTTGTATCTAGCAATTAGATGATATAGAAACTCAATATGGAGGAGGATATATTGTCATCACAAATGAATCATCCCATATCCATAAACAACATCTAATATTCAATAAGTCTCTCTCCTCTAAAGACCCAATACATGAAGCCATTATCATCATCAATAGACCCACTCTCCTCATATGAAGTCAATCGAAACTATTCATACCAAACAAAGTATATAGAAATCTATACTTACAGATTATATTATCTTTTGGTGATTGAGAAAATATCAAATACAATTTTCCAAGGTGATAAAATTGCACATGCAGATGTATGTATGTATGTATGTATGTATCTCTACATCTCTGCATTTCATTGTCATGCACTTGTTATCTCTACATCTCGTTGATGTGTCGTCTTGTTCTCTATATATGTATTCTAATATGTATGTATATATATACATATGTATATGTATATATGTGTATATATACATACATACACACCCATGTGTATCTATGTATGTATATAAATAGAGAGATCTTTGCATATATACATACATAGAGACATACATATATGTGTGTATATATGTATATATAGACATACATATACATAAACAAAAGCTTCTCTATACATACATACATAGAAGTTTCTATGATCACCTACTGGGGAAAATATAAAGAGATACATGTTTAGAAGGAAAAGAAAAGAGCATTTACATAGGTATCTCTTCTGCCCTTGAAGAAAATCACAGATCAACCACTACTAAATTTGGGCCTGAGTTACACCATAAATTATATTGTTGTCCCAAATTGCAACAAGAAATTAAAATCACCACAAATTGAACCACCATTGCAATTTGACCCCAAATGTTGTAGTGCTACAAAGGGCACAGAGATCTCAAGGGCATGGCATGACAATGAAATCATAGAGGAAGGGCATGGAGATCACAAGGGGAATACAAAAAAATGCAAAGATCACAAGGGAATGAAAATGAAATGCAATGATTACAAGGGCACGAGAACAAAATTTTAGATCTTCACTTATCTCCTGGGCATGTTAATGAAATGCATAAAATCATAAGGAAGCAAAAATGAAATGCAACAATCACAAGGGAATGCAAATAAAATCTCCACCAACATTTAGAGCTCAGAGCCCTCATTTAGAGCTCTACACCTCTTTTGTAGGCAACTCTCCACAATCAAATCAAATTGGGAATGATTTATGTCATGTTTTATTTATTTTTGTTTATATCTTAAATCAACTTCACATTGTGTTGCAACTCTGGCATAGGTGTTTGATCCTTGATAACTTTCATTTCAATATTTCAACATTCATTTTTTCAATTTTCCTTTTCATTATATAGTCCTTTCCACCTTAAAAAGCATTTTGCCACTTCATTAAAATTAGGACTTGAATAAAGCCAATGATAGAAAGTTTGCTGCCACTTTGGAAAAAATGATGCTTCCAACATTGCAACCATATGATAAATGGGAATAGCACATGCCCAAGCCAAAACCCAGTTAAATTGGTCTAGTTGATGATTATCTAGGTTGATTACAAATTCTTCTGGAACTATCATTAGTTTAGGTATGATAAAATGAACAATCAATTTTTTCCATCTTGTAGGATCAAATATAGTTTTCCAAGGTGATAAAATTGCATATGTAGATGCATCACTTGCATGCTAGGCATGAAGCACATTCCCCAATTTATAGTGAATGGTTGGATATAAAGGATCAATATGTTGGCCCAATAGTGGAAGCCAAGGATGTAACCATGCGTGTATTAGTTAATTTGGGAATCACTATATGATCCATAATGTTATGAAGAACTGAAGCTGATACTAACTTCTCCCATGTCTCTAGAAAATGTAGCATAGGTTTAGGGTCCCTTGGCTCCCAAGAATCTATAGCATAGGTTCAGGGTAGTAACTCCTTACACTCAACTCTTTACTGAAGTTATTCTCATTGCCACAATGACATTACCTCTAAACCTTGCAAAAT
Source organism: Cupressus sempervirens (assembly GCA_028749045.1). Lineage (NCBI taxonomy): Eukaryota > Viridiplantae > Streptophyta > Pinopsida > Cupressales > Cupressaceae > Cupressus > Cupressus sempervirens. The sequence continues at coordinate 577,756,643 of CM053793.1, forward strand.
ATGTTGAAGTGGTTCCCAACCTTGAAACACTCTTATAATAAATGGAAAAGAAAATGTAGATAAAACACACACAAAATTGCATAACTTGTAGTCTTTATATATAAAAAGAGATGTTTTTTAAGGTGCTTATTAGATATTACCACAATATAAAAATTGATCTAGATACATAAATATTTGAGAATCCAAATGATAAAAAAATAAAACTTACTTAACCCATGCTAAGTGACTTAGCTCAAGATCATGCACAAAAATAATGCAGACCAAGAAAAATGGGTAGAGTTCGTAAGAAATTTTAGAAAAGAATATCATAGAAGATACTTTTAGAAAGAAACAAGCCATAACTTAGTTAAATTAGTCTAGTTGATGACAAGCTGGGTTGATTACAAATTCCTGTAGAACTATCATCAGATTAGGTACAATAAAATGAACAATCAATAGTTCCCAACTAGTAGGATCAAATACAATTTTCCAAGGTGATAAAATTGCATATGCAAATGTATGTATGTATGCATGTGTATATATATGTATGCATGTATTTATCTATGTATGTAATCATACACACACACACACACACACACACATATACATATATAAATACACATGTGTGTGTGTGTCTATGTATGTATGTATGTATGCATGCATATAGAGAGAGATCTTGTGGATTATGAAAATCAATGGAGATCTAGGATTTTGTCACCATGCCCTTGTTTTATTTTCATCTCATTCTTGTTCCCTTGTGATCTTTGTACATGTATGTATGTATGTATGTATGTGTGTGTGTGTGTGTGTGTGTACATATATACCTATATATATACACATACATACCTATATATATATATACATACATACATATATATATACATACGTGCATACATATATATATACATATGTATATGTATATATACATATACACACATATGTGTGTGTCTATGTATGTATGTATGTATATAAATAAAGAGATCTTGGCATAACAAAAATAAAATAAAACTCACTCAACATGTAGCATGGCCATAGATGCAGTGACAATTCCTATTGGTAAGTAGATTCCTCTTTTTCTCTCTCATTTTTCATGTGTTTATTTAACTTGAACTATTATTTCTCAAGGGGCATTTTGTAATGTTGGATTCATTTTATGTAGGAGGCAATGAGGACATTCTTGGATGTACCCGTGTGATGAATTTCTCATGAGATGGACTTCTCATAAGAGTAGTAGGAGGTGATAAGGACATTCCAAGTACTTTAAAGATTGATCTCATGACATTCTAGTAACTTACAATGCTTACACATGTATGGATGTTCAGGTAATCAACCTTACATTTGATAAAAGGAATATGTTCTTCAAAACTAGCTTTACATTAAACAAGAGAATCATGCATCTATAACAGGATTTAAATTTGAATAAAGGGTCCCCTTATAGAATGAAGAATTTGTTCTTGTGGTATATCTTAAGACATTTTAGTAAATGCAATCTAATCAACTTAGCTTTTAAAAATAGAAGGCTAAACTCTAAGTTTCAACATTAACTTGATTGGTTTATTCAGACCCATTGATTATTGTCACAAGATTTTAAACATAACTATATAAGGAATGAGTTAGGACTTATATAGGTTAACCTTACATTATCTATATACTAAAACACAAAGGATGCACCAAGGTATTGCAGTATTGTAATTATAAAAAATTGCTTGATTCACCCGAGTGGGTGTATGATGGCAAAGAGATTTATTAGGTGAGTAAAGTCCACTAGTGGTTTTAGGAATAAAAATATATCAAAAAAATTTGAAACTAGAAATAAAAATTCGTTAGGGTGAGTAGTTCAAGGGTCTTGATCTTAGGGTGAGTAGTTCATGAGGCTCATTCCCTTGTAGAAGTCTCTTGTCAAATCATCCAAGATGGCTAGAATATCTAGCTGAGAACCTCCTATTCTATCCAACAAGTGATGTCTTCTCTTCTAATCCACTATAATCTTGTTGCTTTCCACTGATCAATCTCAAACCAAAAGGCTAGTAGGGTCAAGACTCTGATGATCACTATCACATAGTATGATTGCTACCTAATATGCTCATAGTCAACAAACTAATCACTATCAAATATGATCTTTGTCAAACAATGATATCATCCCTAACACAAAATGCCAATGACACTACTATGATATTCAAAATACTGATCGTAGCCACCTAACAATATAATTGCGACCAATTTATGATGTTTGATGACTGAGATTATAGTTCTAATGTTGATGGCATTGTCAAATATGTCAATGGGAACAATGCTTGAAAAAACTTGGACCTTGATCACTAATCAATTTGGTCTCCATAGGAAGCTTCTCTGAATTGAGAAAGAGCGGACCATGGAGGAACTTGCACCTCCAAAATACAAGCTTAATATAGAATTTGAAATTGGAATTACCAAATAATAGAATGATTGATGATTGACCCCATCGTGAGTCATCTACCAATATGAATTTCTTTTCTCCAAATCATTTTAATTTGGTCATCAATTGAAAAGGTTACAAGTTTCAAATTCAAAGATGAGGCAGCTCTAAGAGTGCTACCAAAAGTACCTACCATAAAAGGGTTCCCTTTCTAATTACATGTAATACTCCATAGGAAAAATATCGAGCTACAAAGAAAAAATAAAGATAGCTCCAATTTAGAAGGAGGGCACTTGACACCACACTTGGGTGCTTAACTTAATGAATGGGCACACCAAGCAAAAAACCTTGTGTAATGAGGGATTATATGGATTTCTACATATTTTACCACATATTAGTGCATTTCAAGTTCACATACATTCTTAAGTAGACATTTGTGAGCACTAGGTGTGTGAAGGACCCATGCAAAAACATGTAGAAGCAAAACAAGGTCATGAACATATTTGATGAATGTTTGCCAAGAGCATAGACAAGTTCCTTAGTGTGACTTCCATTAGTAAATTTTCATATATATTTTTCTTGTTATTATTCATTTCTTTGTTAAATTTATTATAAGAATCCATTACGTTTTGTATTAGGTGATGAAACCTATGGGTATGGTTATATGTTTAGAAAATGGGAGAAAAAGCCCAATATCAAGGCCATTCACACAAACAATCTATTGATTTTAAGGGACTTGATAACTTAATAAACCTTACACATTTCTAAGGAGACAATGACTCGAATGTAAAGAGATTTTAGAGTGATTCAATAGCATACTATATCATCCATGGAAACCATTTCATTTTTAGTTCTATGATTTTCATGTCTTACACATCATTCCAGAGACTTTACACCAAATGTGCATTGGAAAACATCTTCAAACATAATAAAATTCATTAAAAGCTCTAAATCATACCACTGATTTTCCTCATTTATCAAATGTTATGTCTTAGACTTGAATCATATGCATTACAAACTCTAAATTGTACTACTGCTCTTCCTCAAGATTTTGAACAAATAAAAAATATTGCCTCCAACATTGCAACCATATGATAAATGGGAATAACACATGCCCAAGCTATAGCCTAGTTAAATTGGTCTAGTTTCTAATTATCTAGTTTGATTACAAATTCTTGTAGAATTGTCATCAAATTAGGTAAAATAAAATGAGCAAGAAGTTGTTCATAGCTAGTAGGATCAAATACAGTTTTCCAAGGTGATAAAATTGCATGTGCAAATGCATCACTTGAATTCTAGGCACGAAGCACATTCCCTAATTTATAATGAATGGTTGGATATAAAGGCTTTATATGCTAGCCCAAAAATGGAAGACAAGGATTTAACCATGCATGTATTGGCACACTCTCCCTGTGAGGATCCTAAGTATCTATTGTTGTTGTTAATTTGGTCATTACTAAATGATCCAAAATGTTATGAAGTACTAAAGATGGTAGTAACTTCTCCCATGTCTTTAGAAAATGTAGCATAGGTTCATGGTCCCTTAGCTCCTAGGAATTTGTAGCAACTATTCTCACTTCTAGAAGAATAACTTCATTGAAGAGTTGAGTGTAAGGAGTTGATGAAGTAGGTTCTCCTTCTGTGTAAATGCCATAATCACAAGGCTCATTCCCTTCTATAAGCCTCTACCACAATGACATTACCTCTAAAGAATGCAAAGGATGTATGGATGTATGTATGTGTGTGTATGTATAATGTATCTATTTATGTATGCATGCATATATATATATATATATATATATATATATATATATAAAGAGATCGGTGGAGATCTAGGATTTCATTTCCCTACCCTTATGATCGCTACATTTCTTTGTCATTTTCTTGTGATCTCTACATCTCATTGTCATTCTCTTGTGATCTCTACATATGTATGTATGTATGTATATGCATGTGTGTGTGTGTGTGTGTGTGTGTGTGTGTGTGTGTGTGTGTGTGTGTGTGTGTGTGTGTGTGTGTGTGTGTGTGTGTGTGTGTGTGTGTGTGTGCATACAGACACACACAATGTGTGTCTATGTATATACTTATGTATGTATATAAACAAAGAGATCTTCACATATAAAAATAATAATAAAGCTCACTCAACACATAGCATGGCCATAGCTATGATGGCAACACCTATTGGTAAGTATATTGCTCTTTTTCTCTCTCATTTTTCATGTGTTTATTTCACTTGAACTATTATTTCTTAGGGGGCATTTTGTAATATTTGATTCATTTTATGCTGGAGGTGATGATGAAATTCTTTGATGTACTGGTGTGATGAATTTATCATGAGAAATGAAGATGGACTTCCATTAAGAGTAGTAGGAGGTGACGAGGAAATTCCAAGTACTTTTCTTTCTTAAAAATTTTAGATGTTTATGAGGAACTTAGATGTGGGGGGGGGGGGGGGGGGGGGGGGGGTGCAGGGCGGGGGGGCGAGGTGGTGGAGCCAAATGAGCTTCCATCTTCATGTGGTTGGCCCTTATTAGTCAAGAATATTAAACTATTCTAGAAACCAAGTGAAGCTCAACACTAACCTATGATTGCAGGAGAACTAATTGTGTGAATCTCTTTGTTTCAGGCAATGCAAGGATGCCATAGTTCAATATTCAATCTTAGTTCATATGCATATAACATTAGGTGGAACTAAAAAATGCAACATTTTTTCATTTTTGTTAGAGGTCTTTAATTAGGCATTTTAAGTTATAGACTATCATGAACATTATTCATGATGGTCTATAATTTTAAAAACCTAATAGACCTATTAAATAAATGTAATTATGTTGTGTTTTTTTAAATTTTCTTGTTGTCCATGTATTTTTGATTCATAGTGGTAGAATATTATTTTGGATGTGACGAAAAAATTACATGCACCAGAAGATGGGAAAATGATGTCACTTTTGCAGGTCTGGAACCTTTTTTGTACTTTAAAGATTGATCCTTTCTTAAAGATTTTAGATGTTGGGGGGGCGAGGGGGGGATTGTGGGGCAAAATGAGATTCCACCTTCACATAGTTGGCCCTAATTAGTATAGAATATTAAACTATCCTCGAAACCAAGTGAAGCTCAACATTAACCTATGATTGCATGACAACTAACTATGTGAATCTCTTGGTTTCAGGAAATGTAGAAGGATGTCATAGTTCAATATGTAATCTCAATTCATATGCATATGACATTAGATAGAGCTAAATAAACCCAACAATTTTGCATTTTTGTTAGAGGTTTATGTAGACCTATTAAATAAATGTAAATGTGTTGGGTTTTTTCAGCTCCACCTATTGTCCATGCATAAAAAATGCAATTGCGCATACATTCTTGATTCAAAGTGATAGAATCTTATTTGCGATGTGACAGAAAAATGACATGCACTAGAAGATGAGAAAATGATGTCACTTTTCCAGGTCTAGAACATTTTTTTGTACTTTAGAGATTGATCATTTCTTAAAAAAATTAGATGTTAACGAGGAATTTAGACGAGGGGGGGGAGGTGGTGGGGCCAAATGAGCTTCCACCTTCACATGGTTGGCCCTAATTAGTAGAGAATATTAAACTATTCTTGAAACCATGTGAACCTTAATATTAACCTATGATTGCATGACAATTAATTATGTGAGTTTATGATTGCATGACAACTAACTGTGCGAATCTACTATGAGCTATGAGAGAATCATACCTAACTTAGAGAAGAAAAATTATTTTATTAATACAACAAGTCATCACAATTGTGACAGCTTATTTCAATGGTTAACTAATGCTCCCGTAGAATTGTTGTCACATACACATTGCTATTGCAATAGAATGTGCCAATGGCTAGTCATCACTCTCATAGCATTGATTTTTCTTTCATGTTGCATGTGAGACAACCTTGACAACTAGTCATTGCAATTATGATGGTGTAAAGATGAAATATTTCCATGATCTTCTTTCAAGTTATGACAACTTTATCCATCACAATTTTGATGAATGCCCTTTCTATTGCATTTTGTGACAACAAAATTCTAATGCTCATCCAACGGGAGCCAAATTGTGATGGTGTCACTTGGGTGATAGGTGGATGTCATAATTGTGATGACCTATTGTTACAATTTGGACCCAAATGTAGTAGTGAGTGTATTGATTCCCTGCTCAACAAGAATTTAAAAATCCTCTTAGATGATTTGGACTTATCTATTTTGATATCCTTACTTCAAAATAATCTTGGATAGAGCCTCACTACTAGTCAGGCATCCATATCCCCAACAAGTTTATCATTGTAGTTAACCATGAACATTTATCTACCTTTAGTGATTATATTTATTGCATTGGTAGAGATATTTGAACTCCCAGATAGAAACTATTTCATTATTTTCCTCTTCTTTTTCTTTCTTTTCCCTCTTTTCAACACCTTTTGTTGGCTTACAAGTAGTGAATCATGTAGAGGTCTTGGAAAAGCATAGATAAATTAAGTGTGAGTAAAATTTTGTAATTGAAAGACTTGGATGCCTCAAACCCAATGAATGAATTCAATCCAAATGTAGTATGAATCCTTTTCACAAGATAAGGTTATTAGGAATCCAACCTCCAATTCAAGGAACTAGGCAAAGAGATATCTAGTAAATATACCAAACAAATTCACTAGGAGAAATACTAGAGTGCGTTGTCCAACACCCCACCTTTCTCACAAATTTGGATTCCCCTCAATAAACTTCCAAGAAGACAATTGAACTAAAGGAGGCTAGACAACTAAAGGAAACAAAAACAAAAACAATCAAGTAAAGATACAAACTAACTCTCTAAAGAAAAAAATCCCACAACTAATCAAGCCACTCAAAAAAATCTGAAGTCAAATGACTTGGGGAAAATTAACTTCCCAACTCGACAAGAAAACTACTATTCGAAACAACATAAAGGAAACCCACTCTAACTATGTACAAGAATCCTAAAATGATGACAAAAAATAAAAATATATATAAACTTGATCTAACATGGTTTCTTAAGATGTTTAATAGTATCAAGGCTTGGGTAATGTTTCTAATTTTGCATTTTTATCCTCATACTCTAAAAAAAAAATTATTACCCCATTTTCAAACTCAAGAAAATTATCATGCAAGACCAATAGTTGAGCCAATTCATGTGGTCTATGGTCAATCCAAATGAAATTTTTCTTTCCTAAATCTCCATAACGAAAATAATAACTAAAAAAATTTCCAACTTTAGAAGAAAGGAAATAAACAACATCGCATGTTTGAAGCGTTAGTTCATGTTCAAATACTTTTTGATTATTTACAACTTCAGAAGGACACAATTGGTGGTGGATTCCCCCTTTGGTAGTAACATCAAACTCATGGGTGTTCATGATAGGATAAATATTTTGTTCAAGCCCTTGAAATCAAGTGGATTTTCCTTATATAGAATGAACCATGTATCCTTGTGTGTGTTCTAAAGTGCATCCTCAAAAATAAAGGATTCCACGATGTGGTCTCCTTCAAATATATTTCCAAGTTGTTCTAATGCAATATCTAATTGTGATATCAACCAAAAAAATTCTTCATCATCCTCACCCATGGCATTGCATGTAGATTTATATTTAAGAACATCTTAAAATTATCTATGGATAATCCCATCAACTATATCATCCTCATGACTGAAGGGGAGATCATGCAACCTCTTCATGAATTCATCATCAAATTCAATATTAGGTGGTAATATTTTAGGTAGTCAAAACTCATGGTAAATCATGTCACTTGTAGTAGCTTGACCATCTTGAAATTCATCTGGAAATGAATTAAATTGCTTCATGATATCATTTAGAACCCCCTAAATAGTTTCCATATCTTTGATGGTTTTGTCAAAATTTTCCCTATAGCTTGACTTTGTATCATGGGGGAAGTTCACTAAGGACCACCTCCTCAAAATTGTTGTGATTTTAGTCTAGCTCTTCATTTTTATCTTTTTCTTCTATGTCTCCTCTTTCTCTAATGAAATTGATTGTGTCATTGATTTTCTTTTCCACACCTTCTTTTGGAGTGATGTGTGAAAGTTCTTCCTCTTGGTATTCATTGTCATTATACTCAACCACACTTCCTTTATGCAATTGATTTCTCACTTTAACTTTTAGTCCCCGACTTGAGTAGTGACTAATAGCCTCCTTTGACATCCAAATTGGGATTTAAAATAAATCATTACCGCCCCTCATAGATATATGCTCATGCCAACCCATTTGCAACTTGATCAAGTCAATGGTATCTTTATAAGATAGACAAGTAAATTCTAAATGTGAAAGGCTATGGACACTACACAAAGTATTTCCTCCATGTCCACTTCTTGGTTTCTTATCAATTTGTTCTTTGAAATCAATGAATTCTTCTTCTAAATTGAAAAGCACCATAGGCTCATAGCTCATTCAACTGTGAAAAATATATATTTCCTTGTAATGCCAAGTCCACCCTCAAAAGGAAAACCAAACAATGCATCTCCTCATTCTCTATGGTAACATGTATCCTACATTGCCTTGATTCTGCAAGCTAAGATAAATCCCATGGATGCAATCATTTTTTTAAAATCAAACCAAATTGGGAGAGTATCAATATGCCTATCCTTTGAGAAACCTTTTCTTCTTCTTTTTCAGTTTTGAGTTTTCAATTCTTTTGGTTTGTTGAAATTTTCATTTTTTTTGGATTTTTCCTTTAAAGAGATCTCCTATCTTAGATATACTTGAAAGCTCATTCCTTGTGATAATTCCATGAATACACTTTTCTCAGGCCTCCTTCTAGTGCCAACTTTTGTTGATGGCATGATGATAGTGTGTGTGTCTTCAAATATCTTCTATCTTTGATGATTCTTATTATTATTCATGACTAAAGATTATTAAGAGTTTAAATTTAAGACATCCTTCTAATGCCAATTTATGTTGATGTGTGTTTTATGACACACCAAATATTAGAAAAAAATATGAAAATATCATGTCCTCTCTTGAACAAAGTCTCATGTATGCTAAGATTAGAAGAAGACCATACAATGATTGCAAAGTTCCTTCAATGCTAGGTCATGATGGTGGATAATCTCGATGATTGATGTGATTTATTCATGATCACAAGGGGCCTTAAGTATGTTTACTTAGATTCATTTCAAGCCATATTGGATGCGGGATCCATCTAAATTTTTTGCAATGAAGAACCTATTTTTGGAGCTTTTACAAAATATGTGGAAATAAAATTTGGTAAGGTTTAGAGATCATAATCTATTTCTAAGGGAAGTGATGGAAAAAAATAGTACTTTATTGGACAAATCCTTTAATTTACCAAGCTCTTCTACACCAAGTTATACTAAAACTACAAATGAAATGGTGCAATCTTCAAGGGTTATGAAAAATATTTTCCTACCAACACATACACCATTATAAGAATAATGTAAATGAATGATAGAAGTTAAACATAAGTAAGAAATGAGTTAAAGCTAACTTTGCACAATGATTTTGAATCACTAAAACATCAACAATATGTACCAAAGGAATTCATAAATACACCATCACGTTCTCCATTGCAATCACACCACTTTAACTAAACTAAACTTAATCTAAGTGATGGAATTTAAGAGAACAAGAAAGCACTAACAAACATCAAGTATTCACCAAGCTTCAATAAAAACTATATTATTTGAGTAACCCATAGAAATAATCTCTGAAAATCCTCCCCTTTACAAATGAGGAGTGAGACCTTTATATTGGTCCTTGATTATAATAGGTGCCCCATATGATCACAATAGTTGATGGTCCAAATCGTGCCACATCAACCCTAATTAGGGTTAGGAAAAATAAAAGGAATCTATATTAATTTACTAAGAAATACACTACCATAGTGGGTAATAGATTACCACTATACATGTTTTCATAGAAAGAGAGTGGGGTGCAATAAATTTCCACTATGCATGTCTATTCCTCAATAAATACATAGAAGCTTAACTCATCAACAAATATAACTAGGTACCCTGAAATTATGATGGAGGCCATGTAAGCTTGATTCCTTTCCAATGCATCATTTTTAAAATAAGATCCAACTTTTACCAATTTTTTTGAAATCTCTTCTCAAACATTCCCATCTTCCATGTACCTACTTAGAAATTTATCTCCCTAAAAAGGATTGGAATCCCTTGCTAATGATTTTTTCACTTTAAATTTTCCTTGTATTAAACTTCCTTTTTCATGTTCCTAGATTTTTTAATTTGAAATTTGATCTTTTGACTTTGAACGCCTAGGACTAGATCATTCAGCACTTGGATGTCTTTGATGTTGGGATTAGAATTTGGTACTTGAGTGTCTTTCTTGAATTCCTAAAATTAGAGCTTTCTTCTCCTTTCTCTTGTAATGCTCTAAAATCACTTTGTTATGACTATTCTTATGTTTTCAAAGATTTTTCATTTTTTTATTTATCATCATCAACCATTTCTCCAGCCATGGATGCTCTCTTGAGGAAGGTGAAATTTGAGATATGGAGGAGAAATTATCCAATGGTTAGACAATTCTTCTTCCATGAAGGGGAAATTTCCAACACTCATCCAATTTTACTTTCATGAAGGTAAAATTTCAAACTCTTAGCTATTTTTCTTCCATGAAGAAGAAATTTTCCAACACTTAGGCATTTTTTATTCCATGAAGGAGAAAATTTCCAATAGTTAGTCATTTTCTCTTCCATGATGGAGAAATTTCTAACACTTAGCCATTTTTTTCTTCCATTAGGGTGAAATTTTGAACTCTTAGACATTTTTTCTTCCATGAAGGATAAATTTACAACACTTGCCATTTTTTTTTCCATGAAGGAGAGCATTTCCAACACTTAATCATATTTTCTTCTATGAAGGAGAAATTTCCAATACTTTGGCATTTTTTTTTTCCATGAAGGAGAAATCTTCCAATACTTAGTCTTTTTTTCTTCCATGAAGGTGGAATTTCAAACTCTTAGCCATTTTTATTTAGAAACATCTTTGATACTAAAAGGAACCTAGAGAAAAATCTTCTGGAGGTTCAAGGGATATTGGAAAATAATTATTTTGATCCTATCCTTTGCATGGAGGAAAGGTCCCTCAGAGATCAATTGATCTCTTCTTCCATCTAGGAAGAGACTTTTTGAAAATAGAAGTCTCATATTCAATGGCTAAAGGAGGGGGATAAAAATACTAGTTTCTCCACCAAACTACTCTAAAACATAGAAGCAAAAAGTGAATTATATCTCTAATGTGTGATAATTATGGAGTGAAGGTAAAAGAAGAGGATGCTATCAATACTAAAGTTTTAAATATTTTTACTCAGAATGGACCTACATATCATGGGTTTGATGATCACAATGACCTCTTGGGGTATATCCCTCTTTTTTTGTTAGAGGAAGAAAATTTTTTTGTGACTTCCAAAGTTAGTAGAGAAGAAGTAAGAGACATTGCATTTTATTTTCAAGATTTCAAGTCCCCATGCTTGGATGGCTTTCCTCCTACATACTTTCAGGAGTATTGGGATGTTGTTGGGGAAGATTTTTTCAAGGCTATGTGCCACTTATTTAGAATGGGTGATAATGAAATATTAACCAACCATACTTATATAATGCTCATTCCTAAAACTAGAGACCCCTCTTCCATGAGTGGCTTCAGACGGATAAGCCATTGTAACAATACCTATAAAATTATTGCTATAGTCATGGTGAACTGAATGAAACCTTTTCTAGATAAAATCATCTTGAAAAAACATAAATGATTTGTGGGACAAAAGAATATAATGGATGTTTTTATAAGTACTTGTGAACTAGTTCATCTATGAATGCTAACAAGAGGGATATGATGGTTCTTTAACTGGAGATTTCCAAAGTTGATGATAGAGTCAAGTGGTCCTTCCTAGATAAAGTTATATCTAGATTTAGGTTCAAGGGAAAATTCCATAAAACGATCATGAGTTGTGTGACCACTACCAAATATGATGTCCTAATTAATGAAAATCCTACTAGGTTTTTTTTATGGAGAAAGGGTTGAGGAAAGGAGATCCCCTATCTCCTTATTTGTTTATATTGGTTGCTGAGGTTATGGATAAGTACTTTATTGGACTTTGCAGTACTCATGCTATTTTTGGTGTTAAAGTGTCCTCTATACTCCCTTAGACTACTCCTCAAACATTTGCAGATGACACAGTTCTCTTTAGAGAAGCATTGCTATCAGAAGCTTTAGCTTGGAAAACCTTGCTCAATGATTATGTTGTTATCTCAAGAAGATAATATTAACTTCAATAAAAGTAAATTATTCTTCTTCTCTACTAGCAGTGAGGTCCAACTAAGCATCTAGAGACTTCTGGGATGTAGTATTGCTACTATGTTGGATACTTATCTTGGTCTCCATTGACTTTGGTTAAATCATGTCAATCTTACTGAAATAACACTATTGAAAAATTCCAAAGAAAATTAGTTGGATGGAAAGGTAAACTTCTAAGTATGGGTGGGAAACTTCTTCTACTTAAATCTTTCCTACAAATTATTCTAGTTTACTTTAATGACATTCTCCCTTATGCTAGCTAAGGTGGTAGAATCCCTTGAAAGGATCCAAAAAAAATTCCTCCAGTTTGGAACTAAAGATAAAAGGAAAATATCCCTTATCAATTAGAATGAAGTTTTTAAACTTGCTAAGTTGGTTTGGATGGTGTTGGAAGGTGCTAAATATTTGGCTAATGCCCCATACCTCATTCTATCGACAAACTCCACTAATGAGAATTCTTCTCTATGGAAGAACTTAATGGAAGTTAGAGGTATTGTTAAGAAAGGAGACAAAAAAATTATTGGGAATGGAAGAAACACTCTAGTTTGGAATGAATCTTGGGCTACTAATGTTTCGCTCGAAAGATGATTGTTAACCAAGATATAAAGAATTGACTCTCATCTACTATAGGTATCAAGGTAGAAAAATGCCTTATTTTCAGGAATAAAAAGGATGAATGGATTGATGTGGATATGCTATGGTTGAGACAAAAGGAAAGAAGGAGAAATGTAGTCATTAGAAGAGAGGAAGTGTGAACTCTTAAAGGTTGGCTTCCTAACCCTTCTTTATTTAGCATTATGCAGGAGGACAAATGGATTTGGAAACATAATAATAATGGTCTCTTCTTGGTCAACTTTTCTTATGCCATGATGGAGCTAGAGTGAGAAGACTCTAATTTCTAGAAATAAGTTTAGATCTCTAACCTTCCCCCTAAAATCAATTTCTTCTAGTGGATAGTTTCTCATGAGAAAATCTAGAATTTAGATAACCTTTATTACCTGACTACTCGGTCACCACTGAAATATACATGGATTTGGAAACATAATAATAATGGTCTCTTCTTGGACAGCTTTGTTTATGTCATGATGAAGCTAGAGTGAGAAGACTCTAATTTCTAGAAAGAAGTCTAGATCTCTAACTTTCCTCCTAAAATCAATTTCTTCTAGTGGATAGTTTCTCATGAAAAAATCAATTTCTTCTTGTAGATAGCAAAGGAAGATTTAGTTTTGTTAACACATGTGTTATATGTGAGAATGACATTAAAACTATTGACCATTTATTTATTAATTGTCCCTTCACTAGAGATCTATGGAGACTTCTGTTGTAGGAAATAAGGATTAATATAGTGATTCCAAGATTGATCAAACTTCTTATAGCACAATAGAGAAAAGCTTCTAAACTCCTTCATGTCCTTAACAACCTTTGGCACCTTATTCCTTCCCACTATTGCCTAGTCTATATGGAAAGAAATACATAATAGAATCCTTACAAAAGAGAAAAAGGATATCCTTCCAATTTTCTATATGTTGCCCCACTTTTCACCATATACAAATTTTGCAAATTGGAAAGTGAACTAATGTCATGTTTTGTCAAAGTTTGGTCAACAGGTCTTTCCTCTTTAGATGCTGAGTTTCTCCATCAAGTTTTCATGTTTTCCCTTCTCCCATGTCACATATAGCCCAGGTGGGTATTTCTTGATTAGCATGAGTCTTAAAGCGTAGTTTAGAACCATACTCGATGGGGATTCTTGAATTGTGCTACATCAATTGATTTTCTTGCAGCTTGTTTGATCTAGAAATAGAGAAATTGAATTGGCAGAAAAGCAAGTTCCAACTTCTTCGTAGTAGGGTTTTCGTACCCCAAAGCTAAAATTTTGCAAAGATTGGAAAATGCTATTGGCGAACTTTATTGAAGTAAAATGAATCAGGTTATCAAAAGATCACCCAAATGATGTCATGATTTCAAAAAGAGAATCATTTTAAAGTCTAAAAAGTAGCCAAGATAGTGATCGGCAGAAAATCAGAAAAGACCTTCTCTAGGGCGAGTTTTGAAGTCAAAAGTCAATTTTCCGAAGAGATGTATGTTAAAGAATTAAGAGAGACAATGGGCCCCATCTATCACTTCTGAAGTTAGTTTTGTATTGTTCGGAGGCTTAAAATAAAGTGAATGGGGTAGAAGAAGTAAAACAATGGGCATTGGCAGAAAATAAAGTTTCTTCTTCTCCATAGTGGGTTTTCGCACCCAGAAGGTGAAACTCTAGAGCGATCCATAAATGCTATCTATAGGCTAAAACAAGGAAAGGTAAGCCATATTATGGTCAAATCATTTAGAATTATCATGTTTTCATAGTGGCAATTACTCTGAACCCATTAAGATGATTAGGATAAGCATCGTCAGAAAACTCAAAAGTAGTTGCTCCTTTGGCAGACTTCGACCCAAGAGGTAAATTTTCCACAAAGGCCTAAATAGAAAGGTAAAGTTACTAGTGGGCCCCATTTTTTTCTTGCAAAGCCCCTTTTATGCTTCTTGAAGGTTTTTAGTAAAGTGCTTAAGGTAGAAAGGTAAAAGTAGAAGCTTAAGAGGAAAATCGAAAATCTACTTCTCTGCTGCAGGTTTTCTACCCTCGAAGGTCATTTTTCGCGTTTGAAGAAAAATCATTCCTACAAGCATGGTAAGTATGTGGGACAAGAAAATCAGTGAATTGATAAGGCTTTTGCAAGTAGAATTGAGTTAAGCGAATTTTTCCCTAAGGAGTTCTCCATTCTTGTTTTTTCAAAAGATGGATGAAATAGAAAGTAAATGAGTAATTAATGAGAGTTACCGTTGAGCCAACAAAAATAGTGGAAATAAAAAGATAAATCTATTAGAGCCTTTACATCCACCAATCCAATGGATTTACACTTAATTTTGCTCGTGTGGCGCAATTTATGAAATTCAACTGGCAAATCTAGGGTTATTTTATAAAGAGGAAAGTAACAGATTTTCAAACTACCATTTCACTATTATACTGTTGTACTAGATAGTGCTTTCAAGTAATTTTCAAAGTTATAGAGTTTTCTTCTTGTATAATCTGTAATTGTTTGAATTTTTTCTATCACACATCAAATAAAATGGCAATAAGATTCTTGGGTTTTGATGGATTGGATGGAATTATGTGAGCATGGTCGACTATCATAGATACTTCACTCCATTTTTATGATATGCAAGATTTTCAAAGGAGATTAAGAGCAGAGCCAATTCATCCCATAACGGGAAAACTTCAGGGAAGTGGATTAGTAGAAGCAGCTAGGTTCCCTATAGCAGTACAAGCCCTGGAGTTGATTTTGGAATGCATCAATCATTACAACCTGGATACAAAGCAGATTCTATTGCCTGACCAAATAGTGCTAATTTCAATTGATCGACAAGCAGTGATGAATTGCTTGCGGATTCCAGAATGGGAGGAGTTCTCTGATTTAATGATAAGTGGAGCCATGTCTGAGTACTCTTTGAAGAAGATGGTTTGGAGGAGGGAGATCATGCAATTTTGGTTTTAAAAGCCAAGGGGAGCTAAGAGTAAAGTCCCTAAAACTCTTTTCGGCACAGATCTCAAACCAAAAATTGTTGACATTTTGGTTCTGTTGCATTGACTCAAAGGTGAGGTAGAAGCCTTTAATTTTGTAGAGTAGTACTTCTTTTTGGTGCAAGTTATTTGCTTAGACACACAGTATATTGACTGGGCGTATGAGGTTAGTGAGCATCTTTCTAGGGCTCTCAGTGTAGCCAAGTTTTATAATTCATTTTATATCTCTTCTTTCTTGATGTACATGTTGGCTTCCCTTCAATTGTGGCCGGGACTCCCTAGAATTGAGAATTTTCCTGATAATGTAAAAAGTTATGAGTTTTATCCATGCTTGCAATTGCAGAATAGGTATATAGAATACATCTGAGTGAATGATGCATTCACCATGAGGATTTGCAGGGTCCTAAGTGGAGATTCAGTCCAGAAGTGATGGTGACCATCAGTGCAGTTATTTTATTCAGTTCTCATCATTTTCTTATTTGTGTCTTGCAGCATTTGATGGATTTCCACTGAAGCTGCCCAGGTATCCAGATGATATGATCGTGCTTGTGGAGATAGTGAGGCAAGCAATCCAAGTGAACATGTTGAGTGCCAGCTTGAGGAAGAAAGGGTATGAATTCCCTATAAAAGTTGGAGCATATAGTTGTGAAACTAGATCAGACGCAAAGAATATACTCAAAGCATTTGAGAGTAAATACAAATTGGAAGAGTATGAAGCAGTAAGCCCCCAATTTAATCATAATGGATATTCTATAGATGTGCTCCAAATTGGAAGCATAATCAAACATGTGACAACCATGGAAGACTATTGGGTAGATTGTAAAAATGAACTGGAGAGTCAAGATCGTGCCTTTGCCAGATTTACAATTGATCAGGTAAAGACATATGGTATAAATTTAGATGTGGAGGGATTGGAAGATGATGGTCAAAATATGTATGTTAATACATATTTGACTAAATTGAGGAATACTCCCATTAGTTCTGAACCATATGTTGACATAGAAGAATACTTCGATGTCATGATGGCAAGAATTTTCAAAAGGACTGGGAAGTGGGTTGAGTGAAAAGCTAAGAAAAGCCAGAGCAAGAGAAAAACTACTCAATCTTCTCCAGCTGCAGCTACTCTTGCTTCATCTCAAAGTGCCACACCTAGTGCTACTACTGCACTTGCTCAAGGCCTAGCTCAATCTATAGGCAGAGGTGATCAACCCCTGAAGAAGAATGTTCCAACAGCCCCAACTTGTCAAGGTGGATCACTACCAGTCATTGGAGCTCAAGCTGAAGCTGGAAAAGAAATGAAAGGATAGAAAGATGGATCTCCTGCTCCAATCTCAACTCCACATGTCACTCCAACTCCATCTCCACATGTCACCCCTATCTTATCCCCTCATCATAGCCCTACTCCATCAGTAAGTGCCTCTATTCTTAAGCCTGTTGGTTCTCCTATTCAAATAGTAGAGATCAGAGATGATAAAAGTAGTAGTAGTGAATCCACTAAGTCTGATGAAGTTGCAAAGAAAATTCAAGAAGAGGAGAAAGCTCCAGGTTCATCTAGGCTTCTTTCTTGAGATTCAAAGCCCCCCTTTTCTGCAACTATAGTGACAATGACTCTAGTGAAGAAGAAAAGTTTCAGCATTGAATCACTTGGAATAGCCTCCAAAGTGATTAGTACAGAGTCTTGGCTCAAAGATACTTTTAAGAAGAAGAGGAAAAGAAAAGATTAAATTTTTCCTTCAAAGGATGTTGTATCTCAAGTGGTTTTCTCAGGATCTGCCATAGTAAAAGCTAAAAAGTAGAAGACCTTGTCAATATTGGGACAAGATCTAGAAACGGGGCACTTAACTATGCAGGTAGCAAAACCAAACAAGGCAAGGAGAATTGAAGATATGACGCCAGTGGACTTCACTCTACATTCAATTGATCTCGAGGAAGCTAGGCATGATACAAAAGTGGACCTATGGAGATCAAGTAAGGAGGTTATAGAAGAACAATTGGAGAACCTCAAATTGTCAAAAATCAGAATGAAAGCAGAGATTGAAGAATTGAAAAGATTTATCAGGCAACTAGTTGTTCCATTGGCAACCATTACTAGCGTACCTGCTACTAAGAACCCTACTGCAGAAGAAGTGCAAGCCTCCATCTCACAGCTCCAACAAGATAGACATTTTGGCCAGATAAAAACAAAATGGATTGAGAAGCTCAGTACAGATGGAGCTGTTCTGATTGATCAAATTGGAAATGTTATCCTTCGATTAGAAGTTGAGAAAGATAATATCACTTCTAATCACTACACTTTGGCTGCAGAAAGGGCAAGGTGTGACAAATGTATTTCTCTCCTAAATATGGTCATCCAAATGAAGTCAAAAGAGGTAGTTAAAGTGAATATTTTGAAGAAGGGGACTGAGCCTTTATTAGAATGGCTTCAAAACATGCAATTCAAGTAGGAGATGATTCAAGAGGCAGAGGAAGGACTCAAGGAAACAAAGGAAAGAATGAAGAAGATCCAAGATAGAGCATTTGAGCTCATGTGAGGATTACACACTAATCCACAAAATAGTGGGCAAGGAAAGGCTCTCATTGGGGTGGAAGTAATGAAAAATAACTTCTCCACATACTTGAGTAATCTATCTGGGATGACCTCAAGCAGTCCAAACAGAGTGGTAGAGTTGCAAACACTTAGTGGATACGTACATGTGATGTCTGAAGAGTTGACAAGTTCAATGAATACAGTAAAGGAGTTGGCTTGAGAGCATTCAAAGTGGCTCTTAAGATGCACCAATGTACATGTGCCTAGTCACGAAGAAATGATCCCAATTATAGTGGCTACCAGAACATATATGATAAAAATTGAAAAGGGGAAGAAGTCCAAGTGATTCAGATTCCCCCCTCTTTCATTTTCTATTGTAAATTTTGAAATCTTTGTTAATATTTTTATATGTTAAATTGGCATCTTGCCATTTTTCATCAAGAGAAGATGAACCGATTAACATTCCCATTGTAACGGTCATCTCTCAAATCCTATATTTATGAAATTCAATGATTAATCAAAGGTCGGAAAAATTTTGGTGTGAAGTACTATTTTGTTGCAGAGACAATTGAATGGTATTTTTTTTCAATCATTTTCCATTCCAGTAGATTTTTTGATTACTTAGTATTTCTGTTCTTTGTTACAGAAAACTAAGGAAGAATAGAGTTTCAATTCCCCTATTTTTTGGAATACAAATGAATGTAATAAGTATTGTTATAATTCATTTGATGAAAGGATGTTGTTAGTGTCTCTTTGTCCAATCCATCAGTTGTAGTTTAGATTTGATTTTCAACTTATTTTGGTTTTGTGTGAGTGGATTTATGAGTTCATAAGAAATGTGGATGTGTGAATCTGTTTCAGTATTCTGCAGTATTCTTGCCTAAATTAAGTTCTAGTTAGGCTTAATTTGGTTTGCCTCTTCTTCTCTCAGGTTAAGAGCATACCCCACATTAGTCTTAGGAATAAAATAGAATTCCTTAAACATCATTCTTATAGGGAGTTGTACCTCAATTCAAAGGGAAACTAGATATTCTTAGAAACGGTTTCCCAACTGTTGCGTAAAGTTGTTCTTCGTTATAAGTTTGGGCACATAAAAAAGAGGAAAAGTTGAAGAAAAAATATGTTTACCAACACTATATTACTAAGAGAATTATTATGGAGAACATCAATAATGCTTGCTTCCCTAAAGGGACATTTTATCTTGGACTAGTAGATGTCATAATGAAACAAAATTGGAATGTTATGTGCAAAGCTTGATCAATTTAAATTGGAATAAAATATGGAAAATAAAGTGGTTTAAATGGAATCCTTCTAAAGAAGATTTTATTAAATGTACAATGGATGGCTATTCTAAAGGAAATTTGGGCATAGCACGAGTAGGTGGTATCATAAGAGAAAAAAAAGGCCTTATTGTCATGAGATTTTCTAACAACATTGGGGAGTTAACTCTAACAATTTTACTAAGGGAGTTGCTATGTGTTGGAAAAAATTATTCAAATTTTATGTTTCCATTGATGTTACACAAATGTTAGTATTACCAGAGAAATGAAGAACTTGTAGTATTAATCATGCATATTTTAGTGTTCACCAAGTAGTTAGGTAATAAAGATCATTTCAATGTCGACCGAGTAGTTGGTTAATAAAGGATATCCTTCTTGCAATTTTAACTGAGTGGTCAAGGGCATCAAAGGACTTCTAGTGTTAGCCAATTTATCAATCTCAGTAGTGATAGAGTGTCAACAAAATACAATTGCCTAATAATTAACTAACTGAGGTTGACTATTTGGATTTTTATTTTTTATTTGAAAAGGTATTCAAGATGACTTCAAAAAACTTATGATATATAAGAAAGGTCAAGTAGTGAGGATAAAATATTTAAGTGGAATATGGAATAAGATGGATATGTGATCAAAGGAAAAGGTAGAGTAGGAAAGTAGGGAAGATAGGATGGAAAGAATATTTTAATTAGTAAGGATCTAGAGATCAACCTAGAACAAATATCTGACTCAATAAAGGAAGTTGCTTCATAAATTAGGTCAAGTTACTATTACCTTTTAACCATTGTAGTAGTCAAAAAATCTCTATCAGAGTTGACTTAATAGTCATACTGTAAATCTTCTAGCAAGGTGAAATTTCAATATCGAAGTGTTTCAAAACCTCTAACCAATCCACTGTTAATAAGTTGATCTAAATCCTCTAATATGATTATACTTAACATTATGTTTTGTAACCTTTAACAAGGTTGCTCCTAACAAGGCTCACTTCAAAAGAGTGAAAAATATTGTTATTGTAGACACCCAAAAAATGGCAAAGACCTAAAACAATGCAATTTCAATCAAATAATGAAAAATTAAGGATAAAATCAGAGGAAAAAATTAGACTTTCAAATCAATGGTAACATTAGGTCATTAATCAATCAAATCACCTACCAAATGAAAATGGACCTAAATCAACTTTAACAAGGAGGAATAAACTTCACAAAATCATAAAATGAAATTAAAAAGGAAAAAGGAAAAGACCAAAGTTAAAAATAAGTAGATATTTATTAAATCAATAAAAGCCTGAAAATCCTCCTTTTTGCATTTAAAAGAATTGAAAAATCCATATTTACCCTCACAAACTAAGTTTGTTGGACTCTTTCTCTTGATGCCTTATGAGATATTTATAGTTCACCATTTCCCTCTAGTCAAAAGTGGAAACATTATCTTTAACCCAACCCTTTCTGAAATCCTATAAATAGGAGGGAAATTCAAGAGCAAAAGGACCCAAGTTTTAGGCATCTGCACTATAGACACATTTAGAGTTATCATGTTAGCATGTTAGCATTATTATTATAGAAAATTCACGTCTTTCTAGTATATTTTAACATTATTATGTTGTTCATTTGATATCATTAGCACTTGTTTAGCCTATTTCATTCATATATCATAGAATTATATGGTTATTATACTCGTACAATCTACATTCTCATGTAGATCTTGCATGGATATTTGTAGATCTACATTCATAGCATACTCCTACTAGAACTATCACTGAGATGCTAGTCTGAGAGAAATCTTAGTGGTTGTAGTTAGGGAAACATGGAATGTTCGTAGAGTCTCTATCTCATAATTATTTCTTGGGTCTAGATTAGTTCATTGTCATTATATTTGCACTCTACTCCAAGATCTCATGAATACATGATTCCACCATGTACAAATTGGCATCCACCATGGGGCTTCTTCTTAAAGCCTCATTTGTCTTTAAGTTTTTCTTTCTAATCTTTCATTTTTATTATAGATTGGCATTCTTCTCTAGTTTCTTCTATAGTTCTAACTAGTTGCAAGTTTTACAATGACTAGGAAGCTTCATAATAGGAATGAAAAACTTTCAAAGACATTCTTGAGCTCATGAAGACCAAATCTACAATTTTCCTGACACTACAATAGTTTTAAACACATTTTTAATGCTTTTGCATAGTCTTTTAACACATTTGAAGTGTTATGTAATGCATATGGAGTTTTCTATAGTGCATTTACTAGATTCTATAGCATTTGAAAGTTTTAATAGTGCATTTGACTATTTTTATAGCCCATTTAATTATTTACATAACACATGCTATTTTCTATAGCACATCTGATCTAGGTTATCAATTGTCACATCTAACTTGTAGATTTGATCATTGGTGGTTTACATATCTCTTGTAGGCTGAAAGGAACTCTCAAGCTACTAAAACTGTGAGGCAAGAATGAACACCCTCAAAAATGCACCTAGCCTTTGCTAGCATCAAATTAGGTAAGTATACCTAGATCCTTGTCAATTAGATTGTGGAATTTTTAAATCCATAACCTAGCTTAAGTAGAAAGGATAATCTCATTGATTTGAATAGTACTAGGCCTACGCTCTCAAGTCACAAGAGTTGATTAGAATGCCAAGCCTTCTGTAAGGGTTAGTAACAATCAAACACAGAATGAACAAACACTTAGCTTAACTAGGATCCCCCTTTGTCTTCCATAGTTAAGGGATTGAAATTGAACAAACATTTTATATCATGTTTGGGAGATCAAAATAGTAGGTATATTCTCTCACTCTCTTGGAGTGATCAAATTCCCAAACCTACTTTCGATCTCTATTTTTCCTACTCTCTACTAGCTAGATTATTTAGCCATAGAAGGGATACCTCTTGAGATTTTTCTTAGTAGGGCCAATGAGAGGGAATGCCTTCTAATCTTGCATTCTTAATTGAATGCAAGCCAAGTGTGTTTGAAATATAACCTTCCCCTAGTAGTCTCATAAGAGATTGTGCCAAACCTCCTTAGCATTGGTGGGAAGCTCTCTATCATAGAGATGTAAATTCAAACATTTTTGGTCAAACACTAAAACTCAATAGTCACTAGCTTTAGAAAACCTTGTTAGGAAGCCATTTCTTTCATTTGCTAGGTGTGTGTAAGTTTATTTCATTTTCTTCTTTAATACATATTAATCTCAATCTTTTAGACCATAGTCCTTTCAAGAAGGTACAACTGTAAACCAATACAAAACCTAGCTCAAAAACTATTGAATAACCTAAAATAGCACATCTAGTCCCTAAAGAAATGCATGTGACCATTTATGTAACACATCTATATCCTAAAACATCACATATGATTGAAACAACAACACATTTGAATAATTAAATAGCATGTATGCCCTACAAAACAATGCCTGGTGAACTATGAAATAACACATATAATCATTGAGATAGCGCATTCAAGACTTTATGTAGTGCATTTCTGGAAAATCCTAAAATAGAGGCTACTCACACATGGAAGTTTCACAAATAAACAATGGATTTGGACACCCTTTATCCTTGGCAACATTTGGAAAAAATTGAGAGATTCTAAAATTGACTGTCACCATATTTTTTTCAAACAAGCAATGTCCTAACTCCAATAGAGATTCTTGTTACTTGAGTCCTGTATATCAAGCCAAAAATGAATTAGAAATACACATCCATTCCCTACCTGACTTCACAAGATTAAATTTTACCATTATCAACATTGTCAAACATCCTTTCCAAACATAGCTTGTTGCTTAATCAACTACAGTATAAAAGAAGCCATCATTATGTCAAAATGCAAAAGAGCTAAAGGAATCCTATCTACATCTCATGACACTGCATAAAACTAGTGTAGTCATGAAACAAAAATAATCACCTATATGGGTAAGTGCAAGAATAGAGAAGAAAACCATAAAAAACATACAATCTTCAAACCTAAGTGAGCTTGTTACACCTACTGACTATTCACCATAGACAAGTACCCACAAATCACCCTTGTTCAACCAAAACTTAGAGCCCTTTTTCAAAATGGATTCATCCAACATGTGGGATGAGAAGAGTATTGAAACAAAAATTGAATATTTTTAGCAAAACCTTGAGCTTGTTGATATCATGGACAAGATAATTGAAAGACACAAAGAACTCTACTTGCTAGCATTAGCACAAAAAGGTGGAAAATTACTGCCTAATTTTGACATTACAAATCTTAAAAACAATGAAGAAGAATCACCATTGGATGTTGTTACAGAAAAAATACAAGGCTAACAACTAGAAATAGGAAGGATGAAAAGAGGGAAGATTCAACTTGTAGAATTTAGGCTCAAGAAGGTGTTTTCCCTCCCATTCGACAAAATGTTCACCTTCACACCTTTCCTATAGAATGTGTAACTACCAAAATATGATAATTATTTTTGTACATCTGATCCTCAAGTTCACCTTAGACAATTCTATACTTTAATTATGGAATTTGTCCATGACACAACTTACCTAATGTGGTTTTTTCCTAGAAGCCTAGTAGGGAAAGCCATGGAGTGGTTCTCCATGATGCCTTCCAATATTAAGTCCTTTGATCAATTGGCCTCAATCTTCATAGAATAATATTCATATAATATTGAAAGGGAAGTTACCATGATTGATTTGTGAAATACCAACTAACTCCCTAGATAGTCATTCAAAGTTTTCTTATGAAGGAAAAGACATACTTTTTCCAAGTACCACAAAGACATCCCAAACAAGGAGAAGACAAACATCTACATCAATAGTCTCTCAAATCCTATGAATTACTAGCTTTGACTCCAAAGGCTCAAGGACTTTAAGACTACTTTAGAAAATGTTGCTAAAGTAGAAGAAACCCTAATAAATAATGGCATCATCAAGCTACTAAAAGATGGAAAAGGGTTCTCAAACAACTCCCCCCAAATGCACAATTCATCTAATCAGTCAGCCGATAAGAAAAAGTCATGGTGGAAAAATAACAACAAAAATATGATCAATGACAAGGTAGTTGAGGCTAATTATGTTAAACCACAAACTCAACCCCATCCAAACTAGCAATATCCCATCATCAATTGAACCAATGTAAATACTAGACAAAACTAACCTAGACAAGATGATGTTCATCAATTTTACTAATGCAACATGACTATTCCTTCAAAATCCAGTCAACAAGTAGCCTATAATTAAGAATACCAATCTTTTGACATACTCAAGGAATACACACCCATCAGTGTGTCTTATGAGAGTGCATTGCAAACACTCTTAGCAAATGAAATTATTATACTCCCTAAGGTCAGGCCCTACAAGTTAAATCAAAATGGTGGAGATAAAAACACTTTTGTGCCTACCACTAGAATAGGGAGCACTTAACCAACAATTGTTATTCCCTTAACAAGGCTATAAAAAAATTGATCAACAATGGAACTATTGAAGTGAATAACCTTCACAATAATGAAGGCCACATGACCTTCAAAAACCCTTTCATGAGTCATGAGAAGGATAAAAATATCTTCCCATGATAAATTTAATTATGCTCATCACTACAATAACACTATTAATATGATCTTTGAATTTGATGATGTCGTAAATGTCATTAAAATTAAAGACAAACATAAGAAATAATCATCAAAGACCATTACCCAAGGTTAAGCTTCTAAAGTCATTCTACTAGGGCCCATAACTGGCTATGATCATGCAACCACAAGTTTTATTGTACCTAAATACAACCTAGTAAACCAGTTATTGAAGACTCCCACCCATATTTCCATCTTTGAACTGCTACAAATATTGCCTGAACATAAGGAGATCCTTACTAAAACTTTAGTGCCAAATGACCTGAATCTTAGTAGACTCCAAAACATGAGAAGTAACCCTATCACCCCTCATTGTGTATCTTTTTCAGCCCAAGATGACATGTCTATCATTCATCTGCAAAATTCTCCATTGCACATTGAAGTCTTTATTAATAGAAACAAAGTCAAAAGATCCTTGGTTGATGGTGGGGCAAGCCTAAACATTTGTACATTGAATTTGGTAAGACCCTTGGGGTATACAGAAGATGTGGTTGATCCAAAAAAGAAAATCACCATTAAGGCTTATGACAATGAGGAGAGATCCTCCAAGGGCATGGTCATTCTACCAATAAGGTTTGGCTCTATTGTAAAGGAAACTATTTTTCAAGTCCTAGATTTAAAATTAACCTACATCATCTTGTTAGGCAGGCCATGGATCCATGACATTCAAGTTGTCCTATCCACATGCCATCAATGTTTTAGATTTCCTTACATGAGGAAAGAGGTGACCATACCATGGGATAAAAACTATGCTCAGTATTGTAAAGCTCCCATCCCTCACAATAGGGAAGAGATAAACACCCATAAAAGTGTTGATAGACAATCCAAATTAGGTAACAACTCCACATTCATAGGTCAAGACAACAACCACATATCTACATCAACTAAGGGTAAAGAGAAAGTAGGTTGTTCTAATTCTTTCATTCCTTCACCATGGTCATCACAAGACTATAAATAGTCACATTATGAGGAAATGAATAGGCTAATGAAATAGTTTGATAGGAAGTACAAATTTCAACACAAAGGGGTAGGCAAGTATTCAGTCTCATTATTTGACCCTCTACTATCTTTGAGATCTAACAACAAACCATCTTTAATCGCTAGGCCTTATCATGCACATTTTGTCAAAGTAGTGTACCTTCAAGTTCCATAGAGGAAATTAGTAAAAAAAATCAAAATATTGACGTTTCCCCTCACCTCTATGGAAATGGTTTCAATATAATGAAAATATGGGATACACAAGTGATGGCCCTTTAAGGAAAGGAAAGGGTATCATTGAACCCCTAATAACATAGTTTAGGTCTAACAGATCAAAAATAGGGTTATGGTACTTTGAACAAGATAATTCACAAACCACTTCTTGGTCCCATTCCAAACACAATGATTCCTCATCTCTCACCTTGGTATGGGTACCCAAAGTAAAAGATGTCAACAACCTGAAAATAACTAATATGAAGAATGTAAATCTATCCTTCCCAGATTTATATCATAGAAGAGAACTATTCATGGACACCCCTAATAATGAATATGATGATGATTCCACCAAGTGGGAATTCAAATCATTATCTGAAGGGTTCATTCATGAAAAAGAATGTGATTATTTTCATGTTCCATCATCCAAGAGTTCTATAGCACAAGGATACATCTCTCATTTAGAATTTACTTCATCCATAGTTGACAAAAATTAGCACAACTTAGAAGAAGATAAAATATAGGCATGTGAAATCACATCACATGAGGATGATGAACCTAATGATAGATTCCAGTTTCAGACATTATTCCTAGACTTCTTTCTAGTAGAAGTCAAAGATGAATACTATGAACCACTTGCAAGCTCTACTTTACCTAACACTTTAGAAGAGGCACATGTTATAGACCTAACTGATATAGTTTATGAACCATCAAATGAGTTCATGTCTTTAAGCCTCACCAAATCCCATCCATATTATGAATCACTCTCCTTAGTCCATCCTAAGCTTATTAGTTGGGACTCAACCGAACCTCACAACTTCCTACAATTTGACAATGAACAAGATGTTTTTGTATACCTTAATGCAGTTGAACTGTATCATTCACAAAGATCAAGATAAATGTATGCAAATAGGTCTAATATCAGTCATCTCAGACATATCAAAATACATCGAAGAACCAATTATTAAAACCACACTATGGTTGGTCTTGAAAAAAAAATTGAAACAAATAGAAGTGACACATCCAATGATGAAAACCCAACTATGGCACCCATGGATGAGATTATTGATACCTTACCAAATTATTTAGAGGAACAATCATCTATTTTGATTGAGCTTATAGAAAAAATTCAACATTGGAACATAGCAAGAACCCAAGATAATTCATTTGACAGATTCCTTAACTACAGAGGAAAGAAGGGAATCCATTCACTTCTTTCAAGAAAGGAAAATAAATTTTGCAAGTTCTTACGCTAATATGCTAGGATTGGATCCAACTCTAGTCCTTCATCACCTCAATATTTCTTCAGATGCCAAGCCAGTTAAATAAAATCCAAGAAAAATAAATCCTCACATAGCATTACTGGTCAAAACACAATTGGAGAAATTTCTTAGTACCAACTTCATCTGATCATTAGCCTATGCATCATGGATATCAATATTGTACCTATCTCAAAGAAAGATGGCAACATATAGATCTATATTGACTTCTAGGATGTCAATAAAGCATGTCCTAAGGATGATTTTTCCCTTCTAAACATTAACAAAATTGTAGATCTAATAGTGGGACATTCCATGTTTTCACTCATGGATGGTTTTCGAGATACAACCAAATTAGAATAGCACCAAAGGACCAAGATAAAACAAACTTTACTTTTGCATGGGTTACATTCTATTGGAATGGCATGCCCTTTGGTCTCAAGAATATAGGAGCTACTTATTAGCAGGCCATGACCACCATTTTCCATGACATAATGCACACTTTTATGGAGGATTATGTTGATGACCTCCTTGCTAAATTCCATATTCAAGATAATCATCTTCCTATCTTGGACAAGATATTCACACACTTAGATGTACTCAAGGTTAGGCTAAACCCTAATAAATACACTTTTGGTGTGAAATCCAAAAAATTCCTAGGGTACATTCTCTCTACTAAAGGAATTGAGGATGATCCCAAAATGGTACAAGCCATTATCAACATGCAACCTCCAAATAACCTGAGTCAACTACATTCTCTCCAAGGAAAACTTTAATTAATTCATTGCTTCATATCTCAATTAGTGGTTAAGTGTGTGCCTTTGACTCATCTCCTCTAAAAGGACATAGTTTGGGATAGTTAGTGTCAGATGGCCTTCGATCTTCTAAAAAACTACTAGATGAATCCACCTGTGTTGGTACCTTTGATACTACACAAACCATTATTTTTCTATATCTCCCTAATAGAGAAATCATTTGGAGACCTCTTGGCACAAGAAAATGATTAAGGAAAAGAAAGAGCTATTTATTACATCAGTCACACCCTGGTCAATTATGAGTTAAATTATACTTTTATTGAAAATGCTTGCTTGGTCATAGTTTTTGCTTCACAAAGCTACATCATTATCTTTTGACACACAAGGTTAAGCTTATATCCAAAATTAACTGTATTAAATATCTTCTTAGCAAGACAACATTAGCAGGAAGATTGGCCAAATGGGTAATGATTTTGAGAGAGTTTGACATTGAGTACACTGATAGGAAATCTATAAAAGGACAAGCCATTGCCAATAAATTGGAAAATTCACCCATAGAGAGCTAAAAACCTATCCTAGCTGACTTTATAGACATGCATATCCTTCAGACTGAACTAGCCACAAGGAAGTTCTACTTTGATGGTTCCTATACATGCCATGGTTTGGGTGTTGACATATTGTTCATCACTCCTCTAGGTGTTACCATCCCCAAGTCTTACAAATTGCTCTCCCCCTTCACAAAAATTATGGCATAATATGAAGCATTAGTTGTGGATCTCAAGCTAGCATTAAAATGGAAATTAACAATCCTTATGTCTATGGGGATTCTCAATTGACAATCAATCAAGTCACAGACACGTATATAACAAATGATGACAAATTGTTACCTTACAAGCATATGGTTGATAGGCTTAACACATGTTTTGTTCACATTACTTTTGAACATTTTCCTAGAGACAAGAATAGGGTAGCAGATATCATGGCCACCTTGGCCTCCTTTCTTTAGTTATCCGATTAGCATGAGCGATATGAGTTCTTAGTGGAAGAGGTGGTTCAACCTATGTTTACTCAAACTAAATCTCTCATTATTTTCCATCTTAACACCCCTAATTCCCCTTGGTATGACTCCATCACCACCTTTCTCTATGATAACACCATTCCCTTTGACCTCTCATGAAACCAAAAGTGTAACTTCATTTGAAAGACCTTGTGTTACACTTTGGTGGTTGATATGCTATATAAGAAAGGTGTCGATGGTAATTTATTTATATGTCTCAAAAAGGATGAGTAGGGTCACTCTGAAAGAAGTCCATGTAGGTATTTTTAGGTCATATTCTAGTGGGTTTATATTAGCTAACAAAATCCTTAGAATGGGCTATTTCTAGCCAATCATGGAAAATGATTCTATCGACTATGTAAAAACTTGGAAAAAGTGTCAAATCCATGGCAACCTCATTCATCCACCAACACAAGAACTTAACCCTTTGGCCACACCATGGTATTTTTATCAGTGGAGCTTTGATTTGATTGGGGACATCCACACACCTTCCTTTGGCAGACATAAATGGATCATCACTGCAACTGAATATTTCACCAAGTGGGTCAAAGTGGCACCACTTGCAGACTCTATTGGAAAGCAATTCATACTAAACCATATCATTTTTCAGTTTGACATACCTCATGCCATCCTAACAGACAATGCCTTGTATTTTAAAAATCAAATAGTTGATGAGTTATGTGTAAAATTTCATATTATACACTATTCATTGTCAATCTATTATCCCCAAGGAAATGGCCAAGTAGAGGCCACCAAAAAGAACATTATCAATATTTTAAAAAATAAATATCAATGATATTAGTAGAGATTGAAATTTAAAACTGAAACCTACCCTTTAGGCTTATAGGATAAGTGTTTAAACACCTACAGGTGCCACACCCTTCTCTTGGGTTTATGGTTGTGAATTCATTCTTCCATTAGAGGTTAAGATCCCATCTTTGAGAATTAGCCTCCATGATATCCTATTAGATGAAGAGAATGGAGTGGCTCATCTAGAGCAGCTAGAACTATTAGAAGAACATCAATGTACAATGCATGAGCATCTCAAAGTGTATTAGAAAAGGTTTTCTATATACTACAACAAAAAGATCGACCTCATTTCTTTCAAATTGGAGACTTAGTTCTCTAGTAAAACCATGAGAATCAAGAAGCTAGGGATAAGAAAGGAAAATGGGAGGCCAATTGGATTTGTACTTACATTATCAATAAATCCTTTGGAACTGATATCTTTAGACTTTTAGATTGTGATGGAGAAGATATAGCTGAACTCATCAATAGCATCCATCTCAAAAGGTTTTATGTCTAATGCTTTAGAGAAACACCTCATTGCTGAAAATAACATGGCAACAGAGTAATGGTTTGGTAGATTGGAAATAGAGTGATGGGTTGGCACCTTGGAAATAGGATGTTTTACAAGTGGTTACCTTAGAGGCTAAGGTGGACACCACTCCTACAAAACCATGTTTGGGTGATTTCCCTTTTGATGAGGAATATCTAGTGGGTTTAATTTTTTTTCTATCATATGCCACAATGGGTTCTTTGACAAGGAAAATGGAGGGACAATGTGAAGTCAATGAAGTTTTGTGCTCCACAAGTCTAGGTGAATCAACCAAGGGTTAAATCTACATTTCCCTAAGGGCTTCTATGTTTAGAGGTATTCTGGGTCCTCTTCCTTCTTCTAGTGCTCATTCTAGTAAGTCATTTGGTTAAATTCTTGGTCCACATCCCCCTGTTAGTTTAAGCCTCATTGTTTTCTCATTCACGCTACTTTTCATGGATTCAAGAATTTGAAAAACATAATTTCTATTAAAAACAACCTAAATTTCAACAATTGCTATTTTAAAAAACCTATTTTTTAACAAATTCAATTTAAAATAACTAATTTATAATAATATTTATTCAAAATATCTTTTTAAAAACAAAACAAACCCGAATAAGGCTTCACACTCAAACAAAAAAAAATGCAATGTAAAAAGAGCTCTCAGATTTTATTTTTTAAAATTATGTTATAGGTTTCGGGTATCTGATTTCATATCGGATACCTGATTGCCAATTAGATACTTGAAAAGCCTTGGTCCTAACCATTTAGCCTTGGTATCAAGATGGATGGAAAAAAGTCAAAGGGAATTTTGAAATGCTCTTAGACATTTTCAAATGCCACTTTTTTCATATCACCACTTTTTGGCATACCATGATCTTGCATATACCTGTATCTTATATTTCCAACAATTGGTACAAGAGCTTTGCGGTTCTCAAAGAAAAAGTTCAATAGCTTGAGAAAAGATCATATAAAATGGAGATATTTAGACTTGATAAGGCTATTGACAATGAAAAGCTAGATTTGGAATTGGATATTGGGAAACTTAAGAAATCAAAGAAGCAACTATCTCAATCCCTAAAAGAAGAAAATATCTTGCAGTACAAATGGATGACAAACTCTACATTGAAGAAAGAATTGAAGATATCCATTCAGAAAGTAATTTAGATGAAGCTAATGAGGTAATCAAAGAACTATTAGAAAAGAATAGTACACTTCAAGAAGAAGTTAGAAAGCTAAAAAGAGTATAAGAAATTTAGTCAAAAAGATTGTGTAAAGTCATGGAGGAAAAAAACTAGATAAAAGAAGAGTTAGATGGATAGGACAATGAAATCCAACATGTATTCTTTCAATAGGAAGACTTCATTTATTAGCTTACTAATGCAAATGAAGAAATCATGAATCTAAGATCAGATAATGAAAGATTTCAAAATGATCTAAACATTGAAAAATAAACCAATGAGAGAATGATGAAATCTCAAGTAGACATGAATCAATTGAATGAGAAAAGCCAATATAGACAAAAAAGAAAAGTAGGAATTGGATATACAAAAGAAGGTGAATCATCAAAGCATGGAGCTCAAAAGAATCAAAGACCTACTTGCAATCACTATGGTAAGTTAGGTCATACATCAAACAAATGTTTGAATAAGGTAAAGCTAAATTCAATGGAAAATGTTATAATTGTAATAAGCATGGTCATAGAGCTAATGAATGAAAAGATAAACCTAAATTTGAAGAAAAATGTCACAAATGCAAGAAGCATGGACATAAATCTTCTGAATGCAAAGCTAAGTTATTGAATCTAGCAGAAAAAATTGTAAAAGCTATATTTGGTTGGGACTACAACACTTGGTGCAAATGTCACTACTATGGAGAATTTAGGCACATTGGAATAAATTGTGTGAAACATCACATGAGAACAAGAGCCACCACCAGAAGATGTTTTATTTGTATATGACTTGAACATCTTTCCAAGAACTATATGAACATTGGAAGAAGTTAAGATGAAAAGAAAGCCAAGGCTAATAACATCAAAAAACAAATGAGGTAGTAGTGGATTCTAAAATCTTCTAAGAATAGAAGTCTAAGTAATGAAGAAAATGTCACTCAAGAATTGGGTGACTCAAGCATTTCTACTTGATATCCCACAAGGATAATTGGAACTAAGATTCTAAAGTAGACATCCTATATCAGTTCTAGTCAACCAAAAGGAAAGATCCATATCATCATTCTAGATGAAAAGGGATCACCAAGTATCTAAGGAAATTCTAGAGCTTACCGAAT
The DNA here is from genome assembly GCA_028749045.1 of Cupressus sempervirens. Lineage (NCBI taxonomy): Eukaryota > Viridiplantae > Streptophyta > Pinopsida > Cupressales > Cupressaceae > Cupressus > Cupressus sempervirens. The sequence goes on from CM053793.1 coordinate 577,790,150, forward strand.
CATGGATGGCTCTGCCAACAAATTAATTTAAATGAGTTGGAAGATAGTTTATCATCAAGAAAGTGAATGTACCAAGCATTTATGGTGATGGAAAAGTGAAATTTGTTAAAAAGGTTGAAATCAAATTCATTTGTCATTGTGAATTTTCAAGAGCTTATGCGAAGGGCAATTTTTGTGCACCAGAGCAATCTATGAACATTTTTGTTGAGGTTTTCTATGTTTTTTGAAACCCTACTAAGAAATGGAATCCTCTAATAGCAAAACTAAGAAAGGATATGAGATTTTATTCCGAGGAGTTGAGTGGAAAGAATAGATTTTGAATTGAGTCTGACACTTGCAGAAACACTTGACCCTACCAGAGCTCAATCACAGGTTACATGAAAGATACTTCTGGTTAATGATATTTTCTCATATTTTCATTATATGATTCAAGATATAGGAACCCTAGAAATGGATGAAACCTTGGAAAGGTTGTGTGTGAATGGTGTACTAAAACTAGAGCATCAACACTTGGAAGACAAGGGTTTAACCCACATTCCTCACATGCCCTGAGACTTTTAGATAAAGTAGATAAGTTTTATACTTAGCTGTGTACACAATGGGTAACTTTTGTTGGAGTAGCCTATCTTGATAACAAAGAAAATGATTCATTGAATCATAGGACTCCCAATGTTGGCCAAGGCAAACACCACTAAAATCCTAAGTCGGGTAAGAGTGGAAAAGAAAACTCTTACCAAATGGGATGGAAGAGGTATAAAGAATAGTTGCATATATGACATGGAGCTGAAGTTTGGAATTCACATAGTTACACACAAAATATATAGCTCCAGTTGACTCAATAGTGTATCATATGAAGCAATGGATCTCGCTCTCAAGGTGGTGAAGAACAACATGTCCTTCAACCTTTCTGGGTTGATCTTGAACCAACTCAACAAAAACATGGAGAGCATTAGGACATTGAAGAATAACCTGTGTAATTTTGGATAACTTTTAATCTATTTATTCTTCTTTGTGCAAAAAAAAATCCCCTCAAAAGGTATAGTTGTATGGATAAAAGATGTGCCTATACTATATCAAAGCAATGAGTATATAGCAGAAATGGGTGAAAATTATGTCAATGTAATGGACAATAATTTTGATTCTCTCAAAGAAAAGATGAATAATAGATTCAAAATTCCTAAGAAACTTGTAGAAGACTACAAGGATGATATTTTTTTTATGGTAGATGTGAGACTACAAAGCAGTCTGACCAAGAGTGGTTTGGGTCAAGCCTCTAGGCTATGAGGTTAATATTGATGATACTAAAGAAATTATTGAGGCATTCTTGAATGAACCTATGGATCCAAAGGCCACATATTTTGGTACATATGATGAAGCCAAAGCTAGAATAGAACTAGAAATAAAGCTTCCTCAAGTTGTAAGCAAAGGAAAGAAGAGGATAGCAAAACTAAGACAAAGTAGTTCTACTCTCCTATTGAGAGAAGGTTAAGGGGATGATATAATTGAAGATAATGTAGAAGATGAGGCAAACAAAGAAAAATCCAAAGAAGGAGAGGTAGTCAAGAATAAAGGTAAGGTTATTATAACCAAACCTACCAAGTCATTTGGTGTAGTATTTACAAGAAGACCATCTAGAAAGAAACTAAAATTCGGTGAAGAAGCAGAGGATGTGATTTTCAAATGACCTCCACCCACATTTCAAGAAAAATTGAAAGAGATTGATTCTGGAGATGGCATGAATTTTTTTAGTTTATTGAGGTATGAGACCAAAAATGCAGAGGAAAGGAAAAAAGTTGAAGACATGGTTATGTCTAAGCTAGGTAAATGGAAATATTCACTAGACCAACTTGCACAGCAAATTCCCAATGAACCGATGGAGAGAATCAAGCCAAGATGGGAAAATGCCAAACAAATTCAAAAGATATATATGAGAAGACTCTAAGGAAAATCATGCCAAGTCTCAATAAAAAAGAAGTAAAATAATCCATCAAGTAGAATGAAGTAAAACTTACTATGAAATTTAACACCTACTTTGTACTAATTAATGGCATTGAACATGTGGTAAGGAATACCACTAATACATGTAAGAATATTTACAATCTTCATAAGAATGATTTTTTTTTTCATGTCAGTGATAAAGATGATGATGGTGAAGATGAAAAGGAAGAAAAGGCTAATGATGATGAATAAGTAACAAATTATGATGATATAGATGATGAGGAACAAGAATAGGATATCACTAAGGAGAATCTCCCTAAGATTCAGAGCATTAAGGATGTTATTTTTAGATGGCCTCCACCCACATTTCAAGAAAAATTGAAACAGATTGATTCTAGAGATGGCATGACAAATTTTAGATTATTGAGGTATGAGACTAGAAATGCAGAGAAAAGGCAGCAAGTTGAAGACATGGTTATGTCTAAGCTAGGTAAATGGAAATATTCACCAAAGCAACTTACATAGCAGATTCTCAATGAGCTGATAGAGAGAATCAAACCAAGATGGAAAAATGCCAAACAAATTGTAAAAGATATATATGAGAAGACTATGAGCCAACTCATGCCAAGTCTCAATGACAAAGAAGTAAAATAATGCATCAAGTAGAATGAAGTAAAACTTACTATGAAATTTAACACCTTCTTTATACTGATTAATGACATTGAACATGTGGTAAGGAATACCACTAATACATGTAAGAATATTTACAATCTTCATAAGAAGAATGATTTTGTTGTTCATGTCAGTGATAAAGATGATGATGGTGAAGATGAAAAGGAAGAAAAGGACAATGATGATGAATAAGTAACAAATTATAATGATATAGATGATGAGGAACAAGAATAGGATAAAATCGAGGAGAATCTCCCTGAGATTTAGAGCATTGAGGATGTGATTTTCAAATGGCTTCCACCCACATTTCAAGAAAAATTGAAAGATATTGATTCTAGAGCTGGCATGAATTTTTTTAGATTATTGAGGTATGAGACCAAAAATGTAGAGGAAAGGTAGCAAGTTGAAGACATAGTTATGTCTAAGCTACTTAAGTGGAAATATTCACCAGACCAACATGCATAGCAGATTCCTAATGAACTAATGGAGAGAATCAAGCTAAGATGGGAAAATGCCGAACAAATTGCAAAAGATATATATGAGAATACTATGAGGCAACTCATGCCAAGTCTCAATGACAAAGAAGTAAAATAATCCTTCAAGTAGAATGAAGTAAAACTTACTATGAAATTTAACACTTGCTTTATACTAATTAATGACATTGAACATGTGGTAAGGAATACCACTAATACATGGAAGAATATTTACAATCTTCATAAGAAGAATGATTTTGTTTTTCATGTCAATGATAAAGATGATGATGGTGAAGATGAAAAGGAAGAAAAGGACAATGATGATGAATAAGCAACAAATTATAATGATATAGATGATGAGGAACAAGAATAGGATAGCACCAAGGAGAATCTCCCTGAGATTCAGAGCATTGAGGATGTGATTTTCAAATGGTCTCCACCCACATTTCAAGAAAAAATGAAAGAGATTGATTCTAAAGTTGGCATGACAAATTTTATATTATTGAGGTATGAGACCAAAAATGCAGAGGAAAGGTAGAAAATTGAAGACATGGTTATGTCGAAACTAGGTAAATGGAAATATTCACCAGACCAACTTGCACAGTAGATTGCCAATGAATTGATGGAGAGAATCAAGCCAAGAAGGGAAAATGCCAAAAAATCTACAAAAGATATATATGAGAAGACTTTGAGGCAACTCATGCCAAGTCTCAAAGATAAAGACTTATAAGAATCCATCAAGTTGAATGAAGTGAAACTTACTATGAAATTTAACACCTGCTTGATACTGATTATTGACATTGAACATGTGGTAAGGAATGCCACTAATACATGGAAGAATATTTACAATCTTCATAAGAAAAATGATTTTATTGTTCATGTTAGTGATAAAGATGATGATGGTGAAGATGAAAAAGAAGAAAAGGATAATGATGATGAAGAAGAAATAAATTATGATGATATAGATGATGAGGAACAAGAATAGGATAGCACCAAGGAAAATCTCCCTGAGATTTAGAGCATTAAGGAAACAAACCCTGAAAAGATTGCAGTAGCAGTTATAGCCTCACTTCCTCACTCTCAAAGAAAATATTTAAAGACATCAAGCTTAGAGAAAGATTCTGCCAAGTTGGTTGTGACAAGCACTACAAATCCAAGCACTCAACTGATCTTTTTGCACCTATTCAGCTCATTACTTTATTGACTAAAGTAACCAGCACTTCATCTATCAAATAGTAAATGCTTCCTCCTTCATCAATTTTGGTAACTCAAGCAACAAGGTATTTCTTTAATCAGTACAATATCTACATTTTTTTACTGGTCCTTCCATTTCCACTATTATTACTATTTTGAGTATGCAAATATTCAATACAAAGACAGTTGAGAGCAAGCCTTAACTGAGTACTAAGATTTCTAGAAAAGGAAAAGATAAGGAAGAAGACATTTATCTTGATGAGGATATACTTATACTAAATTAGGATATCTCTACTCTGAATCCTAATCAAATGCATACAATACGTGAGCTATTGTAGAAGAAAGCTAAGTAACAGAGGCTTAGAGAAGAGAGAGATGGAGAAAATCAACCTATTTTGTCTCAATTAGCAAAAGTGATTTAGAAATTCAATGAAGATTTGAATGGGAAATAAAAATTGTTGCAAAGTTCAGAGAAGAAATTTAAAAATGAAGTATTGGAGCTAGTTGCACAAAAGATTGCAGTGTATCAAGTAGACTTGTCTACTACTCTAGGTTCATTGGAAATCTCTACCAACAATGTCACTTCTTTTTTCAGAAAACTATGTGACACATCTATCCTTATGCAGGAAATCAAAGATAAAATTTCCAAGATAGATGAAGATCTGAATGCAAGTGTACACTAGTTGTCACTTGACCTAAGCTATAGTTCTTCTCATTACACAAAGATCGGATTTCTAACTAATATGCAAAAAGAATTACTAAGTGAAGAAGCCAGGATAAGGGACACACTTGTAAATATACAAGGCATGATTCTTCTGAACATGGATGCATTGTAGAAACATATTGCACATGCCAAAACTCTCATCCATGATAACAACTTATCCATAACTAATCATATGATGGAATTATTAGTAGAAGTTCAAATTGCATTACATGCAAGCAAGATGTTGCAAGAAAATTGGGACAACAAAATTTCACTAATTTTGAAAGTACATTCTACTTGTTGTCACATTTTGGCATTACCATGTAGCATACACCTTTGGCATTTATGTCAAAAAGGGAGAGAGGATGTAATATGTAATATGTAAAAGGGGAGAATATCTACTAATGCAATAAAAGGGGAGAAGATAAGAAAATGTATATAATGTGTATAGTATATTGAATAAATATGTATGGGGGAGAATCATAATATTATACATATACATGTATAGATATTCAGATAAACATCTCTTACAAAAGAAATTTTGAAAAATTTCTAAAATAAAGTACATTACCGAGTTGAAGACATAGGATGGAGACTAAAGATTGTTTTGAACTCTTTTAAAATTTAGTTTTGATTGATAAGTGTTTTTATCACTAATACCAAAGGGGGGATTTTTGACATTATAGTCAAGTTTGTTTATTAGTGACACACATACTTATTCAGATGATTAGTATCTACCAAGATTAGTAGATAGTTAATAGTGTTAACCAAGTAATTTAGGCTCTACTGAGTTCTATAGTTGCTACTAAGTTCCAAGAATAATATTCAGGTCACACTGGACAAAATCTACGAAATTGGTGATTATCAATGTAAATCGAGCTTCATAGTGTTTACCAAGTTTCTTAATGCAAACCAAGTCCTCTAGTGCTTATTGAGTTTAAAACTTTAGAAATATAAATCTAGTGTTAACTGAGCTATACAGTGCCAACCAAGTGATTCATTTTATACTAAGCTCACAGAGATAGTGTTGACAGAGCTATGCAGTGTCAACCAAGTGATTCAATTTATATGATGAGTTTCACAATATTCACTGAGTCACCAGTGCAGAACAAATTTAGACTACTTGCAAGTGAGTAGTATGAATTGAGCTTCTATGTGTATTGAGTGCATGATGATGTCGAGCATTGACAATGGTCGCTAAGTGTCAAAACCTCATCGAGTTTTACTTCAGAACTTGAGTACCTATAATTGGGTTGACTTTGTGTATTTTGGTAAAACTTGTATTGTAGCTAACTTAGATAAATTGTAAATTGGATTAGTACATATGTAATTTATTGAATCACATCTAAACATGATATAAGGAATGAATGGTAAGAAGATATAAGAGAAGAAGTGTGAAGTAAAAGACTACAATAGTATAAGGAGCAACAAAGATTTATCTATCACAACAAGGTGATTATTACACTCCAAAGGAATCTCATTTAGCAAATCAAGGTTGTATATCAAAGATCAAGCACTGGTTCATCCTAATAGGTGGAATAGTTAAATCCTTTCACAAGGTAGACTTAACAATCTTTTGTAAATATTTTTATCAAGTGCATCCTTCACTATATGTTTGTAAATCCTTTTGCAAGGTGGACCTAGCAGTCCTTATTGCTCCTAGCAAAGCAGATCATCAAAAGTTATCATTGTAAGCCTTAATAGGCTGACTTTATACTATAGTACTAAACCTTGTGGGTATCATCCCCACCCTAGTTTTACTTTCTATTTGGAAGGTTTCTAGTTTACCATATTGTGTGTCAAAGTGTTATGAATGTTTCAATGCTTCAATTTTTATGCATGCAATTAGATAAAAATACACATGAAGGATTAATTGAAGAGTTAAGATTAAATTTTATTGTTTATTGATTCACCCCTCCCCTCTCAGTAACTTAGCCTATCTTATATTTCTAATAATTAAAATAATACATGGATCATAGAAAGTGGTTGTTCTCATCACGTGACTAGCGAAAAATGAAGTTTGAACATATAGAACACTATGATGGTGGAAGTGTTACATTTGGAAACAATGAACCATGTTATGTAAAAGGAAAAGGAATCATAGTATTAACTAAAGGAATCAAATGTGAAAATACCTATTGGGTTGAAGGATTAAGCCATAACCTATTTTGTGTGGTACACCTAAATAATAAAGTCCATATAAGGTAGAATACATGAATGGAAAAGCTAAACTATTGGATGGAAAAGGAAATTTCATTAGGACTAGAAATTAGACAAAAGGTAACTTGTTTTACCTAGATCTCACTAAAAGTGCATGTTTATTAGCTCAAAAAGAGGAAATTTGGCTATGGAATAAAAGGATGTGTCATGTTAACTTCTATGAACTAGTTACCATAAGCAATAATAAAAGAGTAAGAGTCATACCTTATTTGAAGAAACCTTAGATAAGCATGTGAAAACAATGTCAAATTGGAAATATGAGTAAAAGAAGTTTTAGAAGTAAGTCTAACAACTCTGAAGAAGTTTTGGAACTAGTTCATACAGATCTTTTTCGACCAATAGGTATAGAAAGCTACTATGAAGACATATATTCCATTCTATTTGTTGATGACTATTCTAGGATAATGATTGTAATGTTTTTAGAAGATAAATCTAATGCTTTTAAAAAGTTCAAATGGTATTTGGCTAGAGTTGAGAAAGGAACAAGGAAGAATCTAAAATGCTTGAGATTAGATAGGGGAGTTGAACTCATCTCAATTGAATTCAATGAGTTTTGTAATGGAAGAGGAATCAAAAGATAGGTATTAGCACCTATGAACCCATAGAAAAATGGTATAGCATAAAGAAGGAATATATCCATCATGGAATGTGTAAGAACACTAATGGTTGAATAAATCATTGCACCAAAATAATGGATAGAAGCAATTATTATAGTAGTTCATACACTTAACTGAGTTCAACTGAAGAAAGGCATAAACAAAAAACCTTATGAAATATGGTATGGGTACAAGCCTAATGTTTGTTATCTCAAATTATTTGGGAGAAAATGTTATATCGTAAAAGATGTAAGGAAAGGAAAACTTGGTGAAAAAAGTGATGAAGGTATATTCCTAGGTTACTCCAATAAAAGTAAGGTATACAAATTTTTAAATCTTTCTACTTACAAAGTCATAGAAAGTACACATGTAAATATTGATAAGTTTGTAGAAAGAAGTGAAGAACAAAGCAAGAGCCTGAAGACTACAAAACATTTGTCTACTATGAGGAGGAACATGAGACTTTACCATAAAAAGTTGAAGCTAAGCAACAACAAAGTGAACCTAGGAAATCAATAATAGTTCAACCTGAGTCATAGATAGTACAAATCAAGTCACAAGAAATGCAACCAAAGTTGCAATCATAGATAGTGCAACCTAAGTCATAGATCTAGTGCAATCCAAGTTATAGCCAAAGGAACCTAAGTTATAGATAGATCAGCTAGAAGAGCCCAAGAAAAAGGCAGAAGATCATGGAGAACCAAGCTCAGAATCAAGAATTAAATATCCAAGACTTGCAAAATATGTTAGAAGACAACATGCACGTGAACGAATAATTGGAGGAGATACTAAAGGTATACTGACAAGGAACAAATTAAAAGGTACATTTTTGCTTAGAAAATTTGAACCTAGGCCTATAAAATATTCTTTAGAAAATGAAGGTTGGATAGAGGAAATGAATGAAGCAATTGAGTAGATAGAAAAGAATAAAACTTGGTCCCTTGTACCTAGACCTAAGGATAAGAATGTGATTGGTACAAAATGCATATTTAGAAATAAGTTAAATGAGAATAGAGAAGAGACAAGGCAAGGCTAGTATGAAAAGGTCATACACAAGAAGAAGGTATTGACTACAGAGTAATATTTTCCCCTTTTGCAAGACTTGAAGGAGTCAGAATACTACAAGCATATGTTGTACAAAAGGGATTCAAAGTATATTAGATGGATGTAAAATCAAATTTCTTAAATGGGATCCTAGAAGAAGTAGAAACTTACATTGAATAACCTAGGGGTTTTATTGATCTAAAAAAAAGAGACATGGTATATAAACTTCACAAAGCTCTATGTGGATTAAAGTAAGCTCCTAGAGCATAGTATGAAAGGCTACATTGATATTTGGTAAGAATTGATTTTGAAAAGATTGAAGATAGTAGTAATTTGTATATTAAGGGAGGACCATGAGATAGGATATTTCTTATAGTAATATTTGTGGATGATATCATATTTGGAGGACATGAGATGTTATGAAATTTATTTGCTACAGAAATAAGGAAAGAATTTGAAATGTCTATGTTTGAAGAGATAAAAAAATTTGTTGGTCTAAAAGTTCACCAAATGAAGGATGGAATATACATTACTTAGTTAGACTACATTAGAGAAACTTTGAAAGCATTTGGAATGGAAGATTCCAAACCAATTGGAACACCTATGTCTATTGGACATAAAAATTTCAAGAATGATGTTTCAAAATAGGTGAATCAAACTACCAATAGATTAATGATTGGGTAAATTCAGTATGTGATACACATCAGACTTGATATTGCATTGGAAATAGGCATAGTTGCAAGATTTTGTAAAAATCCTAAACAAAATCACATCATGGTTGTAAGAAGAATTAGATGAGGTACCTAAAAGGAACTAAAGAATATGGGTTATGGTATAAGAAAGGATGAAATATTTAGTTAAGAACCTTTACTAATACATATTGGGAAAGAAGCATTAATGACATATAAAGTTGTAGTGGAGGAGCATTCCTTCTTGGGAAGAGATTAGCATCTTCAACAAGAAAGAAGCATAATTGCATTTCTCAATCAACAACAGAGGAAAAATATGTTGTTGTAGGAGTAAATCATTCTAGATAACATAATAAGGATCAAGAAATTATAGGAAGGAATGGAGGAAATCAAGGGACCAGTGGTTATCTAATGTGATAACACAAGTACAATCAATATATCCAAAAACCCTGTGATGCACACAAAGACAAAACACATTGCAATTAAGTAGCATTACCTAAAGGAATTGGTTCAAGACAAAGAGTTGAGACTAGAATATGTGAACACCAAGGAGTAGATAGTAGATATTTTACTAAGGTATTTACCCAAGGATGCATTTATGTATCTAAGAGGTAAATTAGGGGTTATTCTCCTATCTGATGCTCACTAAAGCACAAGATAGTGATGCATCAACCTAGTTCCATTGAAGATCTATCAAGTTGATGTAGATTGTCACACTTCAAGTGTGAAATTTAGAGCATATTGCATATGACTTAGTACAAAAGGTACATAGTAACTTCAAATTTTGTATCCTTTGGCATTTGATGTCAAAGAGGGAGATTTTAGTGACAACAAGGGAGATTTGATGTCAAAGAGGAAAAGAGACAGTTTTGTATCTTAGAAGGAAAGTATTCAAAAATGGATTGTACAACAAAGAGGGAGAAAATGAAAAAATTACACAACAAAGAGCCGATAGATATAAGAGGAATAATTGGTACTGGCTGAGAGAAATCTAGGCATAATATTAGAGGGAGTTGGTATGGATGAGAATCAAAATGAAACTAAAGATATTATCTAATTGCTCATACTCTTACCATTGTATGTTTAAATGTTATATTGTAATCAATGCCAAAGAGAGAGTATGTTGGAAAGAATTATTCAAATTGTATGTTGACATTGATGTTACACAAATGACAATATTAATTGAGAAATGAAGAACTTGAAGTATTAACCATGTATATTTCAATGTTGACCAAGGAGTTGGGTAATGAAGATTATTTCACACTTGACTGAGTAGTTGGTTAATGAAGGATATCCTACTTGTTGTGTTAACCAAGTGGTTGGGCATCAAAGAACTTCTAGTATTAACTGAGCATTCAATTTTAGTATTGATAGTGTATTAGAAAAATATAATTTTCTAATAATCAACTGATTGAGGCTGACTATTTGGATGTTTATTTGTATTTGAAAGGGTGTCCAATCCTAATTGAAAAAGATTATGATATATAATAAAGGTCAAGTGGTGAGCATACAATATATAAGTGGAATGTGGAATAAGATGGATATGTGAGCAAAGGAAAAGGTAGACCAGGGAAGTGTGAAAGATAAGCTACAACAAATACTCTAATCAGTAAGGATCCATAGATCAAGCAAGAACAAATATCTAGATTTGCAAAGGAAATTTCTTCATAGATTAGGTTAAATTACTATTACCTTCTAACTATTGTAGCAATGAAGAAATATCTTAACAAAGTTGACTTAACAATCATATTATAAATCCTATATCAAGGTGACATTTCAAGATTTAAGTGTTTAAAGGCCTCTAACCATGCCACTCCTAACAAGGTGATCTAAATCCTCTAACAAGGTCATACTTAACAGTATGTTTTGTAACCTTTAGCAAGGTTGGCTCCAAACATGGTGCACTTTAGAACCGTGAAAAATATGGTAACTAGTTACATGGTGGTTTTTCCAAATTGGGTTTCCATGGTAAATCTTGGTGTCATATGTTTTCAATTTATTTACTTTATATTTAATGTTTCTACAACTAAGTTACTAAAGATTAAAATAGATTAATATTCATAAGATTAGTTTGTTAACCGAGTGACAATAATATCTTAGTTATAATCAAGCTCGACAATATTGCATTATCAATGAAAAGTTTAATTTGACATCTGAGGAAAAGAAATTGTTTTAGTGGTAACTTATTCACCCCTCCCCTCTCTATTACTCTCTTCATTTCCAACACTATGTGGTATGGAGTTAAACTCTTACATGACTATGGAGCTGAATATACAGTTTTGGAAGGAGACTCGAAACTTCTAACTTATATCCTTCTTAAGAAAGAGAGATTCTAATGTGGTACATTTAGAGTCTTATGGATGACTATAAAGGATGCATCTATTCCTTCCAAAATGTTAGAATAAGACACACCTCAAAAGAAGGAAACAAAGTTGCTGATTTGGGATCTTCTTTTTCAAAATCAGAGACATGTTTCTCATTTTGAATGTGTAGGGGAGTTAAAAACTATAGTGTTAAATGATAAAAGACATGCTTAGTTCTAGAAAGAGATTGAATGGAAAGATTTCTCTTTTCCATTAAAAAAAATGTTAAGGAGGCAAAAAGATTTATAATTTTATAATACTAAATTTAGAGAACATACCTTTTGAATTTTAATCATGAAACTCTTGTGCCAAGATGTTATAGTAAGCTAGACTATGACACATGATATTGTATTCATTTCCAGTGCTAAAGAGACCTCGATGAATCATCAAAAGTACAACCCCTATTTATGGAATGAGGAATGTGGCTTAATGCATCATAATGACCCCTATCATTTTTCTCTTTGGCTCTCTGCTATCATTAAGTATTATTTCCTAGTTGTAGGAGGTTTGAGGAAGAGAATCAAAATGTGGAAAGACATTGAGAGGTTGGGAACTATTAGGTTTAATACTTCTCTTTTCAAAGAAGCTCGAGCTTTTGAATCTAGGCTTATATTATGGGGGGTCCTTCAAAATGGTTTGAGCTGAGAAGTTGTGAGGATTTTTTGTAGAATAGGGAAATATTTAACTACTTTGTGAGGGTCGGGTTGAGCAGTTACATTATAGTGATGAAGGGTCACAACTCCATGCTTTATGCTAGGTTTTCTAATTCTTGGTATAAATGTGAGGTCACCATAGGTAGTGTTAAGTTTTAGGTGACTCCCAAACTAATTGGCGATGCAACAAGATTGAGATTTGAAGGGGAGAAGGTGGAGAGGAAAGCGATGAGAGATTACAAAAAATTCAAGAACAAGTTTTTTGAAGGTATCGAACAATAGGTCAGGATTAAATCTAGTAATGGGTATAGTCACACTTCTCTCCCTCACCCCTTTGTAATTGTTTTCCTTTGGGTTATACATTATTTTACCTTAGAAGGGTGGTTTACCACTTACATGGCTACCACTTCCCACTCTTCAACATGTTAAGACATGGTGAAAAGATTGGCATTCCTTTCTTTTTGTTTTCCTCTTTGGCCAATAGTATAAAAAATGGGGATAATCCACCCATTCACTAGGATTTGATTTTTTTTCTCTACCACCATGTGTTTTCCTATCACTTGGGCATAGGTAGGTGTCTTATTGGTAAAGAGAGATCTTTGGAACCCCCTAGAAAATTAGTTGATATTGAAAAAATTGAGTCAGATAATAAATTGGAAGCCCCTCCTATTGAGCCCAAAGAGACAATTAATCCCAAGAAAAAATATTAAAAACCCTAAGGGTAAAACCAAAACTCTTGAAGAATCTTGTCTTTTAAAAAATCCTAGCTAAATGTAAAAATTCCACCAAATCAAACCTTATTGACATCCCTAAAAAAAAGTAAAATCCTTAGAGAAGTTATTGAGGTGGATAAATAGGATTTGAAAGATTCTGATAGGGAAGCTAGAGCTAATAATTTGAAGGCTCAAGGGTACCATATTGAGACCAAATCTAGAGAAAGGAGGTTAAAGAGATTGAGTTTTTAAAATGGAAAGAATTATATGGAGGAAAGAAAAGAGGAGACCCATTATAAAAATGAGGACATCTATAATACTAAGGTCAAAGAAATGCTTGAGAAAGTTGAGAATAGTGCCACTAAGGAAGAGTTTGAATCTGAAGCTGATGGCAAAGACTTAGATGAGGTTGAGAAGAACTCCTAGGAAGCCCATATTGAGGTAATTTTAGGGCATGATGTTGAGATCCCCAATGTTAGCAACCTTAATGAGGAACAAATTGAAACCCCAAAGATTATTACCACTAATGAGGAAGGAAAAGTTGAAAAGATCTAAAAGGACCTAGAAGACCAAATTAAGTACCTTAACGAAAAAATAGTATTTTTGAACAATAATTTTGATAATGGCATCATTGGCATTGAAATGGGTGTGGCCATGTTGACTTTATGCAAGGTCTAGAAAGAGATTATCCGTATGACTATCTTTGGTTCTATTACTTGACATAGAAAACTTAAAATAGTTGGAATGCAAAAGATCAATGCTCAAGTGGAAATGAAAAGTGTGGACTATGTTCACAACTAGGATAAGGATCTTAAGTACCTCGTCGAGGAGTGGGAGAATATAAAGTAGGCCTCTCTTTCTCGGCCTTGGGTTTCTTTTTCTCTTTGTTTTTATGTTTTTTTTGTTCTCTTTAGCTTTGGTGTGGGTTATTGTGCTCTTGCTTGTAATTTTGGGACATAGTTTTAATACTATTACGTTTCAACTAAATTATGTTTTGTAATTATCAGCAATGTTTTGACTGATAAGTTAGTTTCTAGTATTAGTAGTTATAACTGTCATTTTTTATTAAGTTTTTTTGTGGTGATTCTCTAATTGTTTGTGTAAGTGATGATCTTTTCTATGGCTTGGTTGTAATGGCATAGGGCAAAAAAGTTCTCTAAAATGTTCTCTATTCTTTTTGTTCCCCAGGTTCAAGACCCTTTTCTTGCCTACTTTAATCAAAAAAAAAATCATATATTCTATTATACTTTACTAGTTTATTTCGGTAGTTACAAAAAAAAAGCTACAATATGTTATATTTTTCATCAAAAATAAAAATATATATTAATTAATTTAAACACTTAAGACTTTTAACATTTGTAAATTTTGTTATGAATGAGAAAAGTGCATTAATTTCCTTATTTCTAATGCTTGAATATACTCTAATTATTTGTGATTTCTTCATCCTTACTTTTATGCCACATTTCTTAATTCTTTTTTTTTTTGAAACTTAGCTTAGAGATTTCTACAATATACTATTCTAGATTAAATAACAAAAAATTATGATAGAAATTTATTTCTAATTTATTGGAAATACAGAGCTTTATCATCCTGCTAACTCTTCCTAATATTCTCCATTCTAAACTATATATATATATATATATATATATATATATATATATATATATATATATATATTTATTTATTTATTTATTTATTTATTTATTTATTTATTTATTTATTTTTTAAAAACCTTTACTTTATTAAATTTGTAGAATGAAATTATTGTGATTGACAACTCTATAAGATTTGACATTACTTCAAATTATTTTTAAATTTGAATGATACTTAAAATCTATTAAATTACTATATGATTAAACATTAATATAAAAATTAATAGAAAAAAAAAATACTCTATAAGTTTATTGCAATTGTTATCTTAAATCTACTTGACATATTTCACATTATTTATATCTAGCAATTGATGTTTTTGTGCTTGCAACGATAAGCTTATAGGAGTGATATGTTTGATGTGGAGTATTATGCGTGAATACAACATATATCAACTATGTAGTGTCAAAGACTATAGTTCATTTAGATAGGGTTATCAAGGTATAGCCTCATTTCAGCCTTCCTTCAGAGATATGGAGATGGGCGAGCCATCTTCTTTGTTGCATGTTAGTGATAAGGAACTGACTAGTAAATCCCAATATGGGGAAGGTGATTCCTCTCTAAAAAGGATGTTTTGATTAACAAAAGTAAACAAATGTTTGCAAAGATCTGAGGAATGGCCAATTTTGGTTATTCAACCTACACAAGTTTTAGAGGATGTTGAATACTAGTGCAATCATGTTCTCATTTGCAAATTTCTAGGCCTTCACCTTTCTTTTCCTATGCTGCAATCCTGGGCATGTCAGGTGTGGAACCTCGAAGGAGATATGAAGACTTTGTTAGTGGCTAATAACTATTTTTCAGTTATCTTTTCAAGCATTACAGATAGGAATAAGGAATTTGAAGGAGGGCCTTATTTCTTTAACTAGGTGGGGCTCTTCATCAAGCCTTGGCACATGGGCTTCAACTCTGCTAAGGAGATCCCCTCACAAGTTCCTATGAGGGTTCACTTGCCGAGGATTCCTTTGGAATATTGGAGGGAAGACATTCTTCACTCGATTTCTTTGCTTCTTGGAAAACCTGTGGGTTCGGCTACACAAACTCAAGATTGTAAGGTAATTTCTTTTGCCTGTATTTGTGTAGAAGTTGATTTAAATAATCTGTTGCTAGATTCTATGGAGATTTGCATGGGTTTGTCTTCCTAGATCCAACAGCTGGGTTATGAGACCCTTACATTTAGATGTCAAATTTTTCATGAATATGGTCATTTACATCGTAGATGTCCCAGGAATAAGTCTTCCACCTTGGCTACCCCTGAACCTCCTAGAGGGGACAAGGGGAAGGCCCCTTTATCTAATGGACCTGTTGATAGTGAAGGATTTATTCAAGTTAAGTCTCATAACAAAGGCAAAGGTAAGAAGAGAACCTAAATGGACAGGCTGACTGATGACACCTTTCAAAGGTTTGAGGCTCTTGGTGATTTGGTTCAAGAGGAAGGTACTCTAGTTGAGATCTCTTTTGGGGATAAAGGTCTGTATGAGGGTCAAGTTGAAGATGCATAGGAGGATCAAATTCTATCTTCAGGGGACTAATAGGCTAGACAATTGGCTATTTATTTGTCTCCTCAAATTTAGGATATTGGAGACCTTTAGGGGTCACAAGGTACGAAGGGCTCAGTTATGATGGCTCCTAAGCCCCTTACTCCTAAGGGGACCTCAGATTCTATAAAGGGTAATAGAACTCCTCCTATCTTGGGCATGCAGTAGAAATCCTTCAAAAAAGGGGCCTTTAGATAAATTGATAAAGAGTGCTAGGAAGACTGATCAAGAGAAGGCAAAGATCATGGGTGATACTTTAGTTGAGTCTAGGTCTATGAAACCCATTGATTCTCACTTCTCCCATCCTCATAAACGATCATTTTTTCATGAAGCGACATCCCCAAACAAAAGGTTGTTCACAGATTAATTGAGTCTTACTCTCTTGATGTGGTCTTTATTCAAGAAACTAGGCTTATAATCGATGGTTTGGCTAATTGTGCTTTGCGTAGCTGACCCCAGGGTTCTTGGTAGGGGATGGGTACCTTGAACAGTTTGAAGTGGGGGGGTTGGTTGGCTTGCTTCTAGAATCCAAGGAAAGTTTCTCCCTTATGTTGGATTTCTAGTCAGTCATCCATTTCTTTAGTTGCCTCTAGTTTTGAGACTAGAGAAAGGTGTCTTTTATCCAATATTTATGCTCCTACTAATTTTTCAGGTAAGTCCCATTTATGAGCTCATATCAGATTCATCTTGTCCCTATACCCATTTCTCCCATGGGTTATGGCTGGAGACTTTAATGGTGTTACTAGTCTGGATGAAAAATGAGGGGGATTAGCCAAGTTGGACATGTATTCAAATCTACTCAAGGATATGATTGGTTCCCTAAATCTCATTGATATGAACCCATCTAATGGTGCCTTTACATGGAATAATCAAAGATGTGGTTTTGAGGCTATCTCAGAAAGGCTTGATAGATTTTTGGTTTCCTGCTATTAGATGAACAACAGGTGGACTACTAGTTCTAAAATTATTGACTGGAGGGGTTCTGACCATTGGCCTATTAAGCTCTCCATCACCTCTTACAAAATCGCCAAAAATCCCTCTTTCAAATTTTAGTTGATGTGGTTAAGAGACTTGTCTCTACCTAACCTTATGTTAGATTGGTGGTATGAGGGAATGCCTGTCCATGGGTTGACCATGTTTACTTATAGTAACTAGCTTCAACATGTAAAGTACATGCTTAAGAGATGGAACAAATAGTATTTTGGGAACCTAAAATATCAGAAGATAGTTGCTCAGTCCATGTTGGATAAAATTAATTGTCATATTTGGAACCAAGGGTTGACCTCTAATCAGAATAAAGATGAGTCCTTGGCTCTTAAGGGACTTGAAGAGTGGGAGCTTTGGGAGGAGATTCTCTAGAAGAAAAAATCTCATGTTGATTGGCTTTATGAGGGGGATAGGAACACTACTTTCTTTCATAACTTGGTTAAGGCTTAGAGGTAGGGGAATTCTATCTCCTCTCTTGTCTCAATTGATGGAGCTCAAATCTCTTCTCATGAAGAAATTTCTAGGGAAGTTGTCAATTATTTTTCTAATTTTTTTACTAGGGAGGATCTTACTGCTAGGATCAAGGAGTGGGCCATCTTGGATTGTATTCCCCTCCTAGTCTCTACTAAGATGAATGGGGCCCTCTTAAGTCCTATTTTATTACGTAAATTAGAGAAGGTTGTGTTTACTATGAAAAAAGGTAAGGCCCCTAGCCCAGATGGATTTCTGATTGAGTTTTTTCAAGAATTCTTGGAAATAATAAAGTTTGATCTCTTCGATGTGGTTCAAGAATCACATAGAAATAAATAGATGCTAAAGTCTTTGAATTCTACCTTCCTGACCATCATTACTAAGAAGGAAATGGCTAATCATTTGGATCAATTTAGGCCTATATCATTATGTAATGTTGTCTATAAGATCATCACCAAATTGATTTCTAAGAGACTCAAACCACTCCTTTGTTCTTTGATCTCTTTTGAACAGGGTGGTTTTGTTGAAGGAAAACAAGTTTTGGATGGGGTCGTGATAGCAATGGAGGCCATTCACTCTATGGTTGCATCTAAGGAGAAAGCTATGTTCATTAAACTTCACATGGCAAAATCTTATGATCAAGTGAGTTGGGAGTTCTTACAAAAAATTCTTGTCTTTTGGTTTTGATGAGGAGTAGGTGAGTTGGCTTCTTATCTGTGTGACCTCGTCCTCTTTCTTAGTTCTCATTAATGGGGAACCTTCAGAATTGTTTTGCGCTTCCTGGGGACTTTGGTAAGGAGACCCTTTATCTCCCTATTTATTCATTATCATGGGAGAGGGGCTTGGTAGATTTATAAAATCTCAGTTGAGGTAGGGTTTTATCCATTGTTGGAGTAGGAAAAATAATCTTCCTTCCTACTCTTATTTTCATTTTGTGGATGACACTAGGTTGCTAGGAAAGGCTAGAATCAGTGAGGCAATGAATTTCACGAGAGCTTTGGATATCTATTTGAAAACCTTGGGTCAAAATATTAATGAGGATAAGTCTTCCATTTATTTCTTTAATACTCCTTGACTTATTTAGAGTAGGATTGCTAGGATTCTTAGATTTCAAATTGGTTCCCTTCCTTTGATGTACCTCGTGGTTCCCTTGGCCTTTAGATCTCAATGTAGAGACTACTGGTAGGGGATTTTGGATAAATTTTGGAGTAAGGTTAGTCACTAGATTTATAGATGGTTATCTTCTGCTAGGAGAGTGGTTCTCCTAAAGACTATGATGCAGTCTCTCCCCATTTATAGGTTTTGTGTTCAAATCCCCCATTCCAACTTTGTGAGGGATTTTGATGCTTTATCATAGAAATTCCTTTGGTTTGGAAGCCTTCTATCCTTGAAGTGGAGCCTAGTCAAGTGGGAATCTATGTGTAGGCCAAAGCATGCTAGGGGCCTTGGTCTTAGATCAATGACTCTTGTTGTCATGACTTTGGCTACCAAGTTGTACTTGTGGTAGTGCAACAATTAGGATCAATATTAGGCCAAGATTCTTGCACACAAGTATTTTCTTGGTGTTTATTTCCTTGATGTTCCATGACTTGCATTTGTGGGTAAAGATTCTTGTATTTGGGATACTCTTAAGAAGGGAGATCAACTTATTAATGAGGGGCTCTTCTGGATTTGTAACAAAGGTTTGGATGCTCTATTTTGGCAGGACTCTTAGGATGGCCACCCTCCCATTCTTTCTAGCTTCCCATAGCTTCAGCCTCTTTGCCATATTTTTACAAATGTTGGATGGTTTAAGGTGGAGCATTTTAAGACCATCAAGCATATGGGGTAGGTGGAGGTGACTTGCTAGAAGGACCATCGGGAGTGGCCCATGGGTGGTCTAATTAGGATCATATTATTCTTACTAAAGCTTTGGAGAGTAGGCTTTGCAGCTCCCTTAATGTGAGGGACGCTTTGGCTTGCAGTCCCAGCCCAAAGGGTAAATTTAACATGGCCCAAGTCTATGCTATACTTGATAGGAAATTACATGGTCCAACTAAGGTGTACTGGTGGAAGAAGGTTTGGAATAACTTTTATTGGCCCAAATGTAATTTTTTCTTATGGTTGTTGGCTCAGAAGAAATGTCTCACTTGGGAGAATCTTCACAAATAAGGTTTTCAGGGACTATCTATTTACTCCCTTTGTATGAACAATGATGAATGTATCTCTCACTCTTTTTTTCTTTGCCCTTTTTTGAGAGAGATATGGCACAGATGGTGGGAAGCTTGGTATCATGGTTGTATTCATGCTACCTCTCTAATTGATTTTTGGAAAATTTTGTGTAGACCTCCAATGAAGACTTCTTTCTTGCAGATAGCCTAGATGGTTGGGCCAATTTCCATTCTCTAGAACCTTTGGCTGGAGAGGAACTACATAATTTTTTGTGACTCCAAATTAGGAAGTTTTCAACTATGGAAGATGATTCTTAGTAGGCTTCAGGAGACTATTTTTGCAAAGTGCAATATGTCTAAAAGTATTGATCTTGGTGGTCATGGTATTGTGAGGAATTTGAACCTAGGTGATAGTAGACGAGGATGTACTCTTGGAAAAAGACCTCTCCATGTCAAGAAATGGGTTTGTCAAGATTTGGAGGTGGATTCCTCCCCCAGCTGGGATCTTGAAGATTAATATGGATGGTTCTTCTTGTGGAAACCCTAGACATGAGGGTGTTGGGGGTATAGGTAGAGGTAATGATGGTTGTACAATTTTTCTCTTCTCTATTTACAAAGAGCAACACTTTAATAATCTAATGGAGGCCCTTGGTATTAAGATTGTTATTAAGAGAAGATGCTCTTTAGGCTAGAAGAGGATCATTTGTGAGTTAGATTCTTAGATTGTTGTGGATATGCTAGAGAACTAGAGTTTGGAGGATGTTAGTTAGCAATTAGCCTCTTTAGTCAAATAAACTCTAAGTCTTTGTAGTTCCTTGGACTCTGTCTCCTTTCATCATATCCCTAGAGAATCGAATAGAGTGGTCGATTATTTGATGAAGTGGGCTTCACAGAATGTGGATGGATGCTCTATGAGTGGAAGGGATGAGTTATCTTCTAAGTATCGTGGGATTGTTAAGCAGTTTTTATTCGAAGACAAGAATATGTAGTGTTTTTGTGGGCTTTTGGCCTTTGCTCTGTATTTTGGATTTGATTGAATAAATTTTTACCCCTTTTTTCAAGAAAATTTAAAAAGCATAAGTTTTAGGGTTATGTCTAAGGATATATCTATCAAGTAATCCTAGTTTTCATTGAAGATGGAAGTAGAAAAGTGAAGGTGATAAAAGCCCAATTATTGTTTACTAACCACATTAGAAATATAAGATTTCAGATAAAATTTGTATTAGAGTTAGGGTTTGATTTTGGATTATAATTATAATTATAATTATAATTATATTTTATGTTTTATATAAGATTAGAGTTAGATTTACTATGTACAATTAGAAATTTATATTTGTAGACTTTAGATTACACATTAGTTATGATATTTGTTATTTAACTTATAAGTTTTATAATTTACTAATTGATTTTTTAGTACACTTTATTTACTAAAAGTTAATCAAATATTAATTCAATATCTATCATGTATTTGATAGTAAATATATTAGATAAATGTAACGGCACTTAAATATATTATACTTGCTAAAATTAAATAAGTAATTAATATATTTTTAATTAAAATGTAAACTTGTATTATTTATAAATTAGTAAAATAAGGAAAATAAGAAAATCCATAAATAAATAACACTTCTAATCTATATTTTCCTTTTACTATGTAAATTGTTTAAATTCTAAAATTAGACACACACACACACACACACACACACACACACATATATATAATATTTTTTGATAAAAGTCTTATAACTTTTTCGACACAAAACGAATCTCCCTCACTATCAAATATTTTATAACTAGATGGAATGCTTTTGTGCATGCAATAATGTGTTGATAGAAAATATAAAATATCCATTAATAATGTTGTGTGTGTGTGTGTGTGTGATAATCATCTACATAATACCAAAAATAGATGTTAATAATTGATAGTAAAATAATTTTAAAGATACTTTATAGTATATTTAAAAACTTATGAAAAAAATAAATTACATGTTATTTAGAAAAATATTTTAAACAAAAAAAATGTCTTCGTCAATAAAATCATTTTTTTAAAATCCCTTAATTCTATTTTTATCAATATAAAATTATTAAAAACTTTGATTATTATTTTAAAAATTTATTAAATTTCAACTAATTTTCAATTAAAATAAAATAATGTTTTAAATTTATTTTCAATAGAATAAGAAATAATATGTTTTTATTTTACCATCTCAAAAAATTAAGTAAGAAAAAAAACTATTATCAAAACTTTTGAAAAATAACAAAACTAAATAATTTAGATATATATGATTCATACTGTTGTTTCTAAAAATCTTTGCCAATTTTTAGATATTATTTTAGTCTTATGATTAATGATTGACATTAAAAGATTTTTAGAGAAAACTATCATCTTACTTTTTTTCCTAAAAATCTATATCATTTTTTAACATAGTATTTTAGTCTTTTGTTTAAATACTAGCATTTAAAAGATCTACATGGAAAACTATGATCCTTACTCTTGTTTCTAAAAATCTTTACTCTTTAAAGATTATTTTAGTAAAGAATGACTTTTAAGATATTAGCATGGGAAACCATCTCAAATATTACAATGAATTTATTATTTTATATCATATTAATTTAAAATAAAAATAATTTGTCCAAGGGGTTTAGTTTAGTTGGTTGAAACAACAAGTTTTCATTGTGGACACCCTAGTTCAAATCCCAAGAGGGACATCTGTGTGGAATTCTAAGGTGTGACTCTTGTTCTTCTATTGGTTGTATTTGTCTCATTGTATAAAGTGGATTATAAGTTGTGACTCTTAGTCTTCTAGTTGTTGCTTCTCGTAGGGAACTTACTTGCATAATGAAATATATTTTTATTTAACTCAATTTTGTGTAAATATTATTAATAATTAGTTTCCTATAAAATGGTTTCAAATATTTATTTTAAAATAAAATTAGTATATTGTTTGTTTCAAATATTTATTTAACATTAAAGCTACTTTATTATTTGGATATTTCTCATATAATAATATGATATCAATATTAGTAAAAGAGCAATAATTTTAGTCTTCCAACCATGAAAGTCATCAATTTAGTATCATGTATACTTCTATTATAAAATCTAATAGAATACATTATTGCATTCTTCAATTAAAATTTTGCATCTCTTTTACACATGCTTATTAAAAAGACCACAATAGGCTTATTGATATCCTTGAACTTCATCTGTAGATATATGATTTCATTCTAGGTATAACAAAATACATCACATTGACATCACATAAAAATCATGCAATAAAACACATAGCCTAGATTTAGCTCCTTGAGAACTCCAAAAATAAAACTATTAAATATTTTAAATAGGATATCCAATCTATTATAATAATTAGTTTTTAAAAAAATTGAACTCTAAAAATGTATAAGCAATATGTGAGTAACTAAACAAAAATTGAATTATAATATAATAATCCTATAATGAATGAGTATATTTTTTTAAATCATCTAAGAGCAATCTTAGAATAAGAGGTTTGTGTTTCATATTTAATAAAAAAGTTTGTTTATAAAAGACAAAAGAAAATCCATAAATTTAAAGCTTAAAAATAGAAATAGCAGTAAAAAAAATTTAAAAAAGCTTTGCATAGTTTGTGAAATATGAGGGAAAAAACTAAAAATGAGAAAGGGCAGCAAAAATTTGTTAAAACTATCGGCTAAAAAATATTATAAATATAACCTTGTCATGAATCATAGGATAACGTTTTGACATCAGCCATCAAATCGTAAGTAAACAATGAATCGTCCCATAGCAAATTGGAAATCCTAAACTTGAATTCTAATTATCTTTTATCTGAAGCTCAACGAGTCAAACTCACAACCTTCAACGGCAGCTAAATATCAACTTCTAATTCGGGCAGAAGTAAAGGAAGAAACAAGGCACAATAGATTTTCATATAATACGATAATATATATAAACTGAAACATGATAATAAATGGCCGGAAGAAGCCCATTACAATCTTATTCTATAGCCCAAACTTTATTTAAGGTAGGAGGGTCCCAGAGGTACAGTATCTCGAGTAACACTTCCATTATAGATCACACGTCCTTTCTAAACATCATTAATACTTGTACTGATAATATATGGCATATCTTCTCCTAGCAAAGCAGGAAGCTGCAAATAGCCGCATCTGACTTCTACGGAATCCTGCAACAGAAGAAACAATAAGAGCAATCATGATCAGTTCTAATCATGAAGTTCAAAATGTCCAAATGAAAGATATTTGAATAAGGCAGAGAGATATTTGAATGAGGTAGAGAGATAATTACGCGGAGCAATTAATATTCTTAGTGACAACATAGGGAAGTTTAATGCCACAGAGAGGAGCAAGGCCGGCCACAGCAGTGTCGTTGAGTTTGAGATTTGTAGCGGAGTTCTTTAAACACTGGCAGATCTGCTGCCTATCTTGTCTAGTGACACCCTGCTTGTACAGGCTACGCGCTCCTTGACAACATGGATCGGTTATCACCGGTGCAGGACTTCCATTTGTAAGGAATTTGGAGCAGGGACTGATGTATTTGGAAGCCGCGTTACAGTCAGGTGCTGCCCATGAAATGCATGACATTAGCAAAAACATCACCCACACCACATTCCACTTCTTTGCAATGCCCATCTTTCTCAAAAGAACAAAGAATTAATTAAGACAAGAAGAGTGCTAGGGTAGCTGCGAGAGAGGAGTAGGATGAAGAAGATGTGCAAGCGCATTGTATTTATGGTGGGATAAAGGTAAAGAGATTGTAATTTGTGTGATGGTATACATGCTTTCTTTGCCCTTCCTTCCCTACGGCTTTGGGCGCCACTCACACTATTTGGAAGGTACACTTTTGCTTAATCAATCAACAACTTATTGCCTTCATAGCAAGATTTTAGATTGTTTCATGTATTTGCTTAGTCGAGGACTATGGATTTATAAATAAGTAGAGTGGGTCTATGTTCAACATAACTCATTGTTGTGGGTTTCTCTTATGTACCAATATTTTCAACTAGCATTACATGCATACACAGAAATCTAGACTTTCTCATTTTTATTCAGAAATTTGATCAATAAAACGTATCGAACTTTCCATTTTTATAGGTTACAAGCAACCTCATTCTTTAGATGAGGATGAACACTTATACTACATCATTGTGAAGGAAGAGTGTTACATGTGATTTAATAGAGTTAAATTATATTGTGTATGATTTTTTTTTAGTTTGATTGTGTATGGTTTTCATTGATGAAAAAAATACGTACATAAACAAAATTGAAATTTATGGATGATATTCAAATAGATTGTGGAAGTCTAATTAGTTTTAAAATACATTACTTTTATGAAAAATAAATAATTAGTTTAAAATTATTGCGAAAGAATTTATGCCTATTTTGTAAAATGACAATTGATGATAGGAATTTTGAAGTAAGAATAGACACATTCAACCAAACATCTTCCCGTTTCCATTTTAGGGATTCCCATTGCCACAATAACAAGTGGATTGCAAAGTTAGAACTTTAGCAAGACTAAGCAATGGGATGTCTGTCTTTATGGGTGAAAGTGCATTTGGATGTTAAATACTTAATTGCTCCTAGATGCTGACTTTTTTTTTTAATAATTTTTTTTATTAATTTAAAATTATTAAAAAGAAGCAGCTCTATACTACTATGGATAAATCAAATACCTCCCTTCATACCATCATGTTTGTTTCATTATTATTATTATTTACACTTTGTAGATTAAAAGGAAGGACTTTGTCAACAGACTACAACAAAAGTGTACAAAAAGTTTGAAGAAAACATGTATTCAAATAATTTTTTTTAAGTAAATTAATTACCTTTCCATTAGTATGGTCGGTAGAGATGTTTCCAGAAACAAGCATTTAATATGTCGTCCAAATAAGAAGTTTCAAGATAACGTCCAAAACCATCCATAGCCACCTATAGTCATATTTTTTAACTACTCTCATTAATAATACACCAAACAACAGTTGAGATATTTCTATTTATTTATTACAATTGTTGTTATAAATAGAATACATGAGCCTGGTGTTTTCAGCTCTCAATTTAGGTGTAATATTCTCTATGTTTCATTTTTGTGTTCTTTTTCATGATATTAGAGCCATGATTGAAAGACTGTGATTAGTGTGGAATCTTGATTTGAAAAATGCTAGTTTATTAGAAGTGTGAAGAAAGGAGATTATGTTGAGTAAGGAAGATCGATGTGAGAAGGCTACCCCCCATTACAAAGTTGCATTGGAGATTAGTGAATACAATTTGTACTGTGAGCTAAGGGAGACTTAAATGAATCAAGGGAAGTGTTGAAGGTATGTTTGATTTCAGCTAAACATTTTTTGATGAATAGATATGTGTGTTGGTGCAATTGGAGAATAGTTTGATTTATGAAATATTGGAGGAAAAAGTTGTTGTTTGGGGCAGAATTTTACTATTTGTTAAACTTCTATATTCTGCTAAGATTTTTAACATTGTTTGAGGGTTGCGTGCTTTTATTATTTTACTAATCTTTTGAGATACTATATGTGGTTGAGACTATTTTTTTTGAAGATACAAATTGTGTGTGTTTAATGGTTGTTTGGTGATATAGTAATCAAGTACATTTGAAAGATATTATTATAAAGAGTACTTTGAAAGTTTTGTGTGGGAAGTTGAAAGTGGTAATTTTGGAAGTCTTCGTTTTGATAGGTTCTTAAGAAGGTCGATATCAAGGCGTGGTCTTTGCTAGATGCTTGATGCTTATGTGATTGTGTGCATGCACATGTTGGTAATTGATTGGAAATTTAACTATGGCTGCTGAGATGTCTAATCTTGTGGTTAGTAAAAAAATTAATTGGTTCAAATTATGTTAATTGGAAATGTGAGATGGAGTTAATTTTACAAATGAAAGATTTATGAGAAGTTGTCATAGAAGAAGAACCTAAGGATCAAGATGAACTTAAAAATGGAATAAAAAGGATATGAATGGGCGTGCTACACTTTTGCGGAAAATTTGTATAGGGATTAGGCCTCATGTTCAAGGTATGTGAGATGGAGTTAATTTTACAAATGAAAGATTTATGAGAAGTTGTCACAGAAGAAAAACCTAAGGATCAAGATGAACTTTAAAAATGGAATAAAAAGGATATGAATGCATGTGCTACACTTTTGTGGCAAATTGGTCTAGGGATTAGGCCTCATGTTCAAGGTTTAACAACAACAAAGGCAATATAGGAAACTTTACAAACAATGTATGAAAGAAAAAGTAAGTTAAAAGTTATGGATATTAAGAGGCAATTAACTCATTTGAAAATAAAAGTAGCAGATAGCATGAATGATCATATTGCTAGATTGAAAAACTTAAGAAATCAGCTTGCAATGATGAAGGTTGAGTACGAAAATGATGAAATCATAGAATTTTTAATTGAAAGTCTTCTAGAGGAGTATAATAATTTCATTTGTACTTTAGAATTAACTGACAAATTTGAAAATATAAAACTAGAAGAAGTGTATGGTGCTTTGTTAAATGAAGAAGGCAAGCTTCACAAGTAGTCAAGCATTTGTAGCTAGAGGGAAATGCAATAATTATAATCAAGAAAGAACATGTCAAAATCAAAGGCCTAATCAAGGGAATCAATATAGAAATAATCAAAGAAAATGGTCTCAACAAAGAGATAATCAAAATAGGAAAAATTATCAAAGGCCACAAAATGAAGGGAGAAATTACAATAATAATCTCAAAGGAGCAAATACTATCAAATGTTTCAAGTGTGGAAAAGAAGGGTATAAAAGTGATCAATGTTTTAAGAAATGGCAAAAGAGATTTAATCAAAGAAGGCATTCAAATTTTGTTAAAGAAGAGGGTGATCATCATATAATGATAGCTTCTTTGGCTACTCAAGGTGATTCAAGTAACACATGGTATATTGATTTAGGAGCTAGCCAACATCTAACTCACAACAAAAATATATTTAGCTCTTTAGAAGTAACAAGAGGTGCAAAAATATTTCTTGGTAATGATAGTTCACATGACATGGAAGGAATAGGTACAATTTAAATGAAAGGTAATGATGGTAAAAATTTGGAAATAACTAATGTGAATTTTGTACCTAGGTTGGCTAAAAATCTTCTATTAATGAGTCAAATAACTCAACATGGATATAAGGTGGAGTTTTATTCAAATAAGTGTTTAATCAAGAATATTAATGATGGATACAAAATAGTGGCTAGAGGAGTTGAGAGTGATGGACTATATAAATTTTAAGCTAGTGTTGATAAGAAGTCTTATATCACTACAAGATCATCCTTAAGTGAGTTATAGCATCAAAGATATGGTCATTTAAATTATCAAAGTTTGGCTATACTTTTAAACATGAATATGGTTGATGGATTACCTTGGATAAAATTAAATACAAATATGTGTGAAGGATGCATGGTTGGTAAACAACATAGAGACACTTTTGAGAGGTCTACATGGAGAGCAAAGAAAAGTCTAGAACTTATCCATAGTGATTTGTGTGGTCCTATGAATCCAACATCAAAGGGAGGAGCTAGGTATATCTTGACATTTATTGATGATTTTTCAAGGAAATTTTCGGTTTATTTCTTGAAACAAAAGGATGAAGTGTTTAACAAATTTGAAATGTTTAAAGCTCTTGTGGAAAATGAAAGTGGAAATAAGATCAAGAGAATTATAACTGACAATGGTGGAGAGTTGTAAACAATAGGTTCAAATCATTTTGTGAGCATCATGGAATCAAAAGAGAGATGACTATTAGATATACTCCTCAACAAAATGGTATCGTTGAAAGGAAGAATATGACTTTAGTAGAAATAGCATGTTGTATGCTACAATCTAAGAATCTTCCTTTGTTTCTATGGGCTAAAGCTATTAATACTACATCTCATGTTTTGAATAGATCTCCCACAAAGGTTTTGCAAAAAATTACTCCTAAAGAAGCTTGGAGTGGAAGAAAACCTAATGCTAAGTGTTTTAGAGTGTTTGGATGTGAAGCCTATGCCCATGTATGAGATGAGATTAAAGAAAAGAAATTTGATAAGAAAAGCATTAAGTGCATCTTTGTGGGGTATGATGACCAAAGGAAAGAATATGAGTTGTATGATCCTAGTGTGGAAGATGTGTTTACAAGTAGGGATGTAAAGTTTAATGAGGGGTTTGATGATATGCCAATATCCAATCCTATTCCACACGTGGCCATTGAGAATCATGAAGATTCTAATGATTTTGAAACTAGTAAATATTCTAAGGAACCCTTTGACATGAATGAAGAATCTAGTCATCCTCCAAAGACCAAGAGTATTCAAGAAATTTATCAAAGGACTCGTCAAATTAATTATGCTTTAATGACCACCATAATGAAGACTAATGATCCGCAAACATATGAAGAGGCCAAAGGAAAATGTGAATGAGAAAAAGCTATGAAAAATGAGTATAATTCCTTGATAAAGAACAACATTTGGGAATTGGTAGAGTTGCCAAAAGGTAAGAATGTGGTTTAACAATAAGTGGGTTTATAAGACCAAGTTCAAGTTAGATGAGAGTATTGAAAGAATAGGGCAAGACTAGTAGCCAAAGGGTATTCACAAAAAGAAGGGATTGATTACACAGAAACTTTTTCCCTAGTAGCAAAGATTAGTACTATCAGAGCTATTATAGCACTAGCAGCTCATTTTAAGTGGCCTCTACACCAAATGGATGTTAAAAATGCATTTATGAATGGTGAAATTGATGAAGATATTTATATGACTTAGCCACAAGGATTTGAAATTCAAGGGAAAGAACATTTGGTTTGCAAATTAAGGAAGTCTTTATATGGTCTCAAATAGGCTCCAAGGGCTTGGTATGCTAAAATTGATGAATATTTTCAAATTCAAGGCTTCCATAATAGTCCTCATGATCCATATTTGTATGTGAAGGAATTTGATGGTGGTGATATCATAATCATTGTGCTTTATGTCAATGATCTTATTATCAAAGGACATAGCATGGATGAAATCAGTAACATAAAGTTAAGCCTGCAAGATACATTTGAGATGACAAATCTTGGTTTTCTACACTATTTTCTTGGTATACAAGTATGTTAAAAGGATGATGGTTTTTATCTTTCTCAAACTAAGTATGCCCTAGACTTATTGAAGAAGTTTTCAATGATAGATTGTAAAAGTGTCTCTACTCCAATTGCTCTAGGATTAAAGTTAAGAAAAGACATGGAAGGTGAAGATGTTGATCCTACCTTATATAGGCAATTGGTTGGTAGTCTTGTATATTTGACACACACTTGTCCTGATATTTCTTTTGCAGTTAGTGTGGTTTCTAGATTTTTGAGTTCACCTAAAGTCCCACATTGGATAGAAACTAAAAGAATACTAAGATATGTGAAAAGGAATTTAACAATGGGCATCTATTATTCATCTCATGGAGATATTTCCCTTATTCGCTATTCAAATTCTGATTGGGCAAGATCCATGGATGATCATAAGTCCATTATAGGTTATGTTGTCTATCTTGGTGCAGGTCCCATTTCTTGGTGTAATAAAAAGTAGTTTACCATTTCTCTATCCACTATAGAAGCTAAATATACTATGGCAAATGAAGCAGCAAAAAAAATCACTTGGCTACAAGCTATCCTATTAGTCCTCAAGCAACGTCATGCGTGACCTTCTCTACTTCATTGTGACAATCAAAGTGCCATCTCATTGTCTAAGAATCTAGTGTTTCATGCTCACACCAAACATATCAAGCTCTATCATCATTATATCAGGCATCTCATCCAACAACAAGTGATTCATCTTCAATATTGCAAGACAAAAGATTAGATTGTTGATTTATTCACCAAGGCCTTAAGTGAAGCCAAGTTTGTATCTCTTCGACATCTTTTAGGCTTAAGAGTAGTGACATAATTGTCTCATGGTTTTCATTCAGGGGGGATTCTTGTGAATTCCAACCACTGTATTTAGGAGATAACTGATTGTAAATGGGTACCTAACAAGGCTTTAGGTTGAGACCCATCATATGTAGATTATGGGGGGATATTTAGCATAGCTATAGTAATTAATTTAGGGGTTACGTTATAGTAAATTAATTACTTTTTCATTAGTATGATCGGCACAGATGTTTCTAGAAATAAGCATTTAACATGCCATCTAAATAAGAAGTTTCAAGATAACATCCAGAACTATTCATAGCCACCTGAAGTCATATTTTTTAACTACTCTCATTAATAATACACCAAAAAACACTCTAGATATTTCTATACATTTATTACAATTGCTATTATAAATAGAATGCATGAGCCTGGTGTATTCAATGCTCAAGTTTGGAGTAATCTTCTCAATGTTTCATTTCTATGTTCTTTTTCAAAAATGTCAAAAGTGGGGTTTGAACCCACACCCTTGTATCAACTTTTTTTTTTAAGCACCATGTGATTGATGCATCTATTATAACTTTATGAAGTACATTTCTTTAAAAAGAAATTGTATAAAGAACTATTGCTAGTTTTTTTCTACAATAGAAATTGTTTTGTTCTGTCAATTTCTTTTGGGATTTCCTATTGTTGATTTTTACTTTTGATTAAACTCTTATAATGTCATTGGTTGCCCATATTACAAAGTTTATGGAACAAACAATCAGTGGGAAAAATCACAAGATGGCTTAAAACAAACAAGAAAACTAAGATTTTTTATATTTGTTTATGTTAATTATTGAAATTGTGCTAATTTTTTAAGTACTCATGGCCTTCTATGTTTTGTTTAATAGTGATGCTGATAAAATTTTATAATTTGTACTATGGATTTATTTCCTTAATACCTTTGACCAATAAAGACCTTTTGTTCATTGGAATCCCTATAATACATGGACTAAAATTTATGTTCTTGGGCCTCGTCATGTGGTGTAGTAGAATCCACAATTTTCATTCTATCAGAAGATTAGAGAAAATAGATAAATATAATCTATGTTGTACTCTAGATTATTCAAATTGCTTTGAATCAACTTTTACAACTATGTGGAACTAAGGAAGCTTCCACACACTTTTGAAATATTGATTTGATTGAAGTGTCAAATTTTACAAGAAAATCCTTTAAATCTATACATTTTTTTATTTAAAAGATAAATTTAATTAAAGAATACATTCATTCTATTAAATAGAATGATTTTTGGAAGACATGTTTTAGAAACACTAGAGTTAAAGGATTATTATTTGGTTTGTTATTATATATACAATACTTTATATTTATTTTCTAATATTGATAGATATAATTTACAATTACTATCTAATAAAATAAATGCATTAGAATAGTATTTTGTAATTTTTGGTAGTATAAATATAATTTTTATTGATATAATTGTTTGACATATATTTTGTAAAATTAATATGACTAAAATCTATTAAAAAATATTTACCAACTTCTACGTAATTTGTTTAGCTTGCTTGTTGACGATCCTCTAAGTAAAATTACTTCAACCCAATGAATTATTTCAACCCCTTAGAATATGGAGTGAGAGTCTTAATCTCTTTTAATATAGATCATAATTTTATCCATTATTTATTGCATGTTTGAAAGTTCACACCTAGTCAAATTGAAATCTTGTGTGTTCAAGTATCTTTTGCATATAGTTAAATATATAAAAAGATAAAAGATATTATTATATCAAAATATTTGAAAAAATTATCAAGAGATAATATTATTATAATTGATTGTATTCATGCATAAACAATACCAATACTTTGTAGCAATCAATTTCCACAAGCTTGAGTATTATATTCAAAAAAATTAATAGATGTTTTCTAATTTAACCATCAATAAATGTCATTTGGTGTTGCTAACACAATCTCAATCCTTTCATTAATCATTACCTATAAAAGTTATTAGTATTTTTCCTAGAACTTAGAACTAACCGAGTTAAAGACTATTTTTCAACAACAACTAGTTGACATATCATTTATTAAAGGGAGGGACTCAAGCTATACCATAGCTCTCCTCCTCCTCCTCCTCATTATTGTTGTTGTTGTTATTATTATTATTATTATTATTTTCTATTAAGAGTTAAAATTAAAATTTCATTGACATATCATTTATTAAAGGGAGGGACTCAAGCTATACCATAGCTCTCCTCCTCCTCCTCCTCATTGTTGTTGTTATTATTATTATTTTCTATTAAGAGTTAAAATTACAATTTCATTAGTTTAGATTATGTTGGATAAGAAAACCAACACCCTTATTAGTACTTGTGGTAGGCTAAGTACTATTGTGATACTTTTTGGATTTCATGCATTAAGTAGTGATTAAGTTTTTTTTCACTTCTATAATAATTTTTAAGTTTTATTATAAAATTAATAAATTATGTATAATATAGATGCAAGATTTTTAACTTTATAATTTTTGCAAAACATTTTTCTATAATTTGATTGGAGAAATCGATTTCACTCTTATATGGCTAGGATTTCATATATTTAATATTATTATTTTGATCTCATAATTTCTTTATAATATAATACTAACATGTGAATAGAAAATATATATCAATAAACATATTTATGAATAATATTAAAATTAAGATTAAAATTAATTATACTTTATAATTAACATTTGATAAATATTTCTATAATAATAATAATGTATTTATTACTATAATTATCAAAGTCATAACTATATAATACTTTTATTACTTTAAATATTCAATATATTAAAATTAAAATTCAGTTTATGCTAAAACTTAAAAGGCAAGTACTAAGCCACTCTGTGGCACTTGTTGTACTAGTACTATTGCATTGGTAAATTATTTTTACATCTATCAACCAATTATAATGAATTATTTTTCCATTAATAGAATACTTTATATAAATTTAAGTATTAATTTTCTAATCTTATATATTATTAATATTATTATTCTAAATAAGGATTGGTTCATTTGATTTGGTGTTATAGACCTCTCTTTTCATATATTTTCCAATAGTGATGAAGTTCTATTATGTAATAAACTAGTCATAAACTTCATAAAAATTTAAACACATCATTAGTTAAAGAATATTATTTATCATTTGAATAATAATAATATATCTTAATAAATTTATTAGAATTAATTACAATTATGTAAAACATTAACATTAATAAATTTTTTATATCTATCTTAGAATATATTGTAATCATGAAATGATATATTAATCTTTTAATGCTTTCATTTTTATTTTATATTCATACATTTGTCTAAAATCTTTTTCCTATCCAAACATTATTCTAGAAATCTTATCATTACAAATTATTAAATAAAATAAATTATATTTCAATTAAGTGAAAAGTATTTTTTTAAATAAATAAATAAATTTATATTTAAATTTTAAATATTGATATGTGTAAGATAGAAGAAAATATTTTTGATAGAAGAAAATATTTTTTTAAGTAAAAGAGAAATTAATCATGTATTTCATGTAAGCAAAAAAAGGGGTAAAATCATGTATTTCATGTAAAGTAAGATTTTGGATCTAATTTTTTCTTAAATTGTTTAATTGGAAAATATATTGAAGATTAATTTGTATATAAAATTAGAATTCTATAGTGAAATGAATTATTTAGATTTTCAAGTTTTAACAATAAAATTGAAAAATATATATTGAAGGAAAGAAATAAACTTTAAGATTGTTTCCCTATTCAATTTGAATAAAAAATTTACAAAAAGATTTAATAAAAAGAAGAGTGGAACTCAAATGAAATAGTGAAAAATTTATAGTGTTCTTTTTTAACTAATTTGTGTTAAACAATTAATAAGTTCTAACAATTCAAATTTATTAAATTATACTATCCAAAAATAAAATAAAAAAGCTAGTAATCAAACTACTAACTACTAAGGCCAGGGTCATAAAGATAGAGTGAAATTTGTTCAAAGAAGTTCCATAGTCCACTTTCTTTATTAGAGAGTTTTTTGGGTTGACCAAATGAACTAACACTTCATTAAGCATCTTTTCCATTAACTTCTAGGTAGGTTTGAACTTATTATTATATCATTGTTTGAATTTAACTCTCACAAATCCAACTGACCATTTTGATGATATTATTTATCGAATTATTATTTATTTAACTACATTTTTATATTGAAAATAGATTAGTTGACTTGAAATACTTACTTTAAATAATAATTTTATTATAAATTTATCTTTTCATAATACATTTATTCTATTGATTAATTATTAAATTATTTAATTTCTATATCTATTACAATGTGTTTAAAGGACAAGTACATGCCACTACATGACACTTGTTATAGCATAATATTACTATTTTTTTATGATGATGTTTTAATAAACATTGTCATCTTTTTGTGGCAAGAGATTTTCACCATTAAGTGTAAGCTTCAAAGTTAACAATGGCTACAATCTCATTCTTAAGAGTGGAAGGAAGCCATGATTTCAAATCAGTTATTATTATGTTCACCAAATATTTAAAAAAATTGATGGACAAGAGGCTAAAACCAAGATTAGTTTATGTACTATGATTAATTATTATTATGATGATGATTTTCACAATTTATTGTTTTGTTGTAGGCTCTTACCTAAAAATATCAGTATCTATTATGTTCAATTTAAATAAAAAAATTAATGTTTTTTAATAGTTTAAGTTTTATAAAATAATATTATTAAAAAAAAATTACAAAATTTTAATTAAAAGTACCATTTCAAGGGGGAGGCTACTTCTAGTTCTAGCAAAAGGACAAGGAGCAACTTAAAGAGGAATCCATGGAGTAAATGGACCTCAAGAAGGTGGTGATGTAAATATCTACCTAAAGGTTGATGTGTGTGAAAGTCTCAAACATCTATTCTAGTTTGTTAATTGTTCCTCTTTTGATTTCTATATTGTCAATAGTTGTTTCTGTTTGGTTTTGGGCTATATTTTTCTCTATCTATTTCATGGGTACATCTCTTTTTTAAGGTTTACTAGGCCTATTTTCTTAGTTTGGTGTGCACTAGACTATACTCTTATGTTATTTTGATCTTCAAGGATTTCATGTCTCTTCAAAACTTGTTTATTCCATAGTAAAAAAGGAAAAGGATAATTTCCATTAATTATAGAATGTTTAACTAAAATGATTGTTGTAATTAGAAATTGAGAGAGGTACAATCCATTTGAAGATAATGGCTTTGTGACTAAATGGGTCATAGATACCTCAGAAACTACATTATCCAATAAAACTTGCAAGTTAGAAATTTTATTTTCTTGAACTTACAATCAAACATGACTTTAGAATAAAATAGAAAAAGGTAATCAATAAAACAAGTGGAAAATATATCAAAGAATTTCTATTGTAAAAATGTGTCATATTTGAGTATAACGTAATATTATTTTATGAATGGTAATATAGATACTATTCATAGATAAATGGGAGTAGCATAGCCATAAAACGATAGATTTGTTGAACTATAAAAAGCTAACAATATTGATCTCATTGACATATTTGAAATATGTAAACCAGAAAAAAAAAATCAATCCTATCATGTTCATATTATAAATATTTCATGATTTTACTTAATGTTATCTTTCTTCCATAATAATGAAAATTCTAAATTTTCGGAGTTGATTAGTGAAATATAGGAAAACTAATCCTTTACAAATATGTGCATTAACCTAGGATTAATTCCTTCTATCATACAATACTATAGGTATTAATAGACTTATTTTATTATTCAAAAGGAAGAGTCATGTTGTCTAGACTCACATTCGTGGTGGTAACATGTGCGTATATTTTTTAAAGTGCGAGTCCTGAACGAACTAGGTTAACTATGGCAGAATAAAATATTTAGAAATACATTGTAATACATAATAAAATACATAAACAATAAATAATAATTGAATGGAGGCACAGAATAACTCAATAGTACTAAGATGTAAATATGATTGTGATGGACACAAGAATTGGGCGCCATATTCTGAAGGTGAGACACACTTTGAAAGATGAACAAAAATATGATCTAAAAGCTTTATAAAACTATCTCTAAAAAATCAAAGTCACTTAAAATTAATTTGTATCTCTCATTTTTTTGTTTCAAAATTGATACATTCTATCATACATATTTAGATATGTGAGAGTATTCGCATTTCTATCTCAAAAGAAGAGACACATTTCTTTGAACTCACATCTCTATTCTTAGCATGTGTAAAAAAAAAAAAAACTAGATTATCTATTGTAAAATGAAATATATAACATTATACAATACATACTGAATAGAAAACAAGAACTTTTAAATTTAAGGCCTAGAATTGAGACATAAAGAGGAAAAAGGTAGTAAAATTTTAATATGACTAATCTCAATAAACATATTTGTTGAAGTTGATGAAAGATCAATTCCACAGCTCCCAAGAATCACCTACATGCAAACACCTATTGCAAAAAAAGATAAGAAAAATATATGGAAGCTAGAATTTCCATATCCATAGAGGAGACATTCTTGATGACATGAAAAGAGAGATTGCTATTGATAAAAAGAATGAATTTACAAAGAGAGATCAATCCTTATAAAGGAGATCAAAACCTTATAATTTCTAAACTAGTTTACATGATAATAATTAATAAAAGAATTAATTATTATATGCCTAAATTTTAGCTCAAGTAAAATAGAGTTAATTAGAAAATATCTAATTACACTAACACCCCCCTTAAGAAAAACATAGGGAGTAGCTAAAATCCTAGAAACCACTATTCAAAGTAGATGTGGCTCTTGTAACAAGGTCTAATGAGGAACCCAAGCACAACCAAATCTCTATAAAGATGAGAAATAGAGAAAACCACATGGGAAAAACCCTACTCAAAGAATAGATAGAAAGAATGTGAAAAATAACTAGTGAAGGACTAAAGAAACCTCCAAACTAGAGAATGTCCTAGAAGATAGAAACAAAAGGATGATCATGTAGAACACCACTAAAGCATTTAGAAGCTGAAAACTCTGTCAAAAGTAATTGTTGATTTGAAGAACCTCTACTGAAATAGAATCTAACCAGGTAGAGAAGACTATAATTTGCATGGTTTCTCTTAGAAGATGCTACTATAATCATGAGTCACACAAAGGAGAACAACTGAAATAAAAGAAATAGGTGGCATGAAACAAAAAATCCTAAAGAGACGATCAATCAAACATGGAAGGCTACAACCAAAATAAGAACAAAAAAGAGAGTGTCTATATGATAAATGGCCATCTCACCAAATGCATGTAGGTACCCAACCACTGCATCCACCTAGTACATAGGAACAAATAATGAATACATAGCTTAGTCCATTGAACCAAGGAAACATAAGAGTCAATAGAAAGGACACCCCCCCCCCCCACTCTTTAATGAAGACAAGGGTGAGGTGATAGAAAACTAGAAAAGTAGGCCAAAAGAACTATATGTGAAGGAACCATGATCAAGATGCAAAAAAGAATACATATGTGTACTGAGATGATCATTCTTAGACACATCATGAGGCTAATATCATGGAAGGAATATCCACTAACAAACAAAGATGGCGAACAAAGGAAAAAAAAAACCCATGGCACTTAATTAGAGTAGTGCATGTACATTAAGGAACAATATATAATGAATCCCAATAATATATAAATTTTCATGAGTTTCCTCAAACGACACCACACGAATTAGAAGGAAAATAAGGAAAAATAATTGTTTAACAAAAACATAGATGCAATATGGCACTTTATCTTAGTGTGTTTGCAAGAATGCATACAAATGATGTTTACAAAGACCAAAAGAAACATAAGGCTGATAAAAAAGTTAGTACAACCCATTAAAAATCATCTGAAGGAAACAAAAACTAATTCTTAAACCTAAAACAACTAAGATATCTACCAAAATACAAAAATGCAAAAACCTAAATAGAATGTTCCTAGATAATAACCTAGAAAAATAACTAGCATCATTGGAAAGATCTTTCCAACAATATAAAGAATTCTCAAATCAGATATTGGATCCTTAAGATATGTTTCCTAGAGTGTAAAAAAGAACTCCTAATTTTTTACAGCAAAAAAAGTCATAAAAAATGCATCAAAAAAGATAATAACCTACACCATTATGATGGGCTTGGAACTATCTTTTTGGAAATATATCATTTGTGAAAGAAAAGAAAAAAATCATATGCTTGACATATGAGAAAAAATGTGAAAGTGCATCCAAACAAAGCTAGATAAGTAAATTAGTTGATGGTGTAGTATCGATGTCAGCATGTGACAAGCCCAAATTTGATGGTAAAATGACCATCAAAAAAAGATTCCTAAAAAGCATCCCCTACCGGAAAAAATATCTTCACCAGAAAAAGAGAGCTAGTGTTGGGAAACAAGGTCTAGTGGCAAAAAATCATGTGGTGAAAAAAACCCATGTGGGAGAATAAATGTCTAGAAACTATCATCCACTACAAATACCATAAAACATAATGCCACCACTACAAAACAACATAATAACAGCCCCAAGTGTGCCTATTTGTAACAAATCAACAAAAAAATGTCCCAAAACACTAGTCAAAATGTTGGAACCGCCTAAGAAACCCCTACAAGATATACTATTGGAACCACCAAATAAAACATGGTGAAATGTCCACATAGAATGTTCTTTAGGAAGCATGTGTAGGTATAAAGTTGACATGGGTTTTAATTAGTTACCATGTAGGCACACAACATGGGAGGCTGAAAAAGATGGGATGACCGAATGGAGATGGAAGCCCAAAAAGTTAACACAACTCGCAAAAACAAAATCATGCGTTCCCAAAAAAAAGTGAGGACCTAGAGTCCAAAGTGCACAGGTAAAAATTTGGTGGTGCCAAGTGTATAAATTATAGGATAGTTTAAATAAATGCTAAAAGTGAAGATGAGGGATGAGAGTTTCATGAACAAATCCACTCGCCAATTAAAAATGCCAAAAAAAGATCTCATCCAATGTAAACATGCTTCCAACAATGGAAACAGAGGCACTGCAAAAAGAATGGGCCTACAGCTTGGGAGACCTATAGGACCCCATAAAATTGTACCCTCATTGGAAAACTCACCTACCAATTAGGTGTGAAAATAATATTTTTTCTTAGAAAAATTCAGCTCCCTTTAAAAATGAATGCATGCGCCTTGGATGAAAAAGGTATACAAATTTTTTGTTAAAATAAACAAAAATTGAGCCCAAAAATAAAAAAATGAAATCATCACCTTGGTTTTTGAGGCTAATATTGTATAACCTTGGGCAAAAAAAAAATTGTCTCAAATTTCAACAATGTCCAAAATGGACAAATTTAAAATGGAAATAGGGGTTTTCAAGTTCTCTACACTCAACAGTTATGTCCATTCGAGCTCGAGGTACTCCAAAAAGTAGTCACCCCTCATATCAAGTACAAAACACTTCTAAAAATTGAAACCCTATCAAAGAGAAAATAGAGATTTGATTCAAACCAAGCCAAACCTCTCACAAATAGAATAGGGGCTTGCAGATCTAGAGCTCCGATACAATATTCTCGGAAAAATGTGATGAAAGATCAACCCCATAGCTCCTAAGAATCACCTAGATACACCTATCACAAAAAAAGAAAAGCAAAAGCTATGGAGGCTAGACTTTCCAAATCCATGGAGGAGACATTCTTGATTTAGAGGGTAAAAGCACAACCCTGTGTCACCCTTTTGTAAAGGAAAAGACTAACAAAAGTATAATTGTTCATCTTCAATTACATAAAATTGGTATTATTATTTGGAATTTGAAAATGAAGTAAACTAATGAAATGTGTAGAAATGGTTGAAGTTTAAGATTATAATTTTTAATAAAATAAGAAATGATATAGTTTCCTAATTTTTATAGTCAATTGTTTAGTTGCTAAAAAATGCTGAAAATTAGGGGTTTAGTTCCCACCAAAAAACTATATGGAAATAAACATATTTCCATTTGAGCTCATATTATGTTATAGATAAAACATAGAGCTAGAAAAATCAAAAGTAAAAATTGACTTTAGACCTATATTTTCTCTTATATAGTGATTTAAATTTTAACTCACCTAAAATCAATAGCTTTCATCTCCCACCACATTTTTTAAAACAAATCTATTCTAACCAGAAGAAAAATTATACATTCTGAAAGGGGACTTTCTCCTCTAGAATTTTTTTTGATATGATTTAATATTTTTAAGTTTCTCAAAATCGACATCTTTTTGAGTGTTAAAACACGTGCTTGTAGAACTTTTTTATTACAATATACTATATCTAATTAAAACACTATAAAATCTATATAAAAATATTCTTGACTTTGAGCTCTATAAAATGGTGTTTATATTTTACTTTAAAAATATCATAAAATATAGTAAGAGTTATTGAAATGCCAATTTTTTGAAATAATTCTATTTCTTTAGTAACTGGATACAAACTAGTATAAAACATGCATTTAATAGTCATTTCCAATTGGAAAAGTGTGAGACCATATATAGCTTAGCTATAATGAATTTATCTACATCATATATTTGAGAAAATTTGATTTTTGGATAGAAATACTCAAATTCAGTCATTCTGGTAAGTCAACCTGAAAGGTGACACAGCTTTGTACTTTTACCCATGAGCAAAAAGAGATATTTCTATTAATAAAAAAGAATAAATTTACAAAGACAATACTACCTTTGGGACCAAATTATGACAACAGACCATCATCCAACTAACATCATAAGGAATTGGCTCTCGTCAGAAAGGTGTCAAACTTTTTCCATCACAATTTGTGACAGAAGGGGTAACTGTCACAATTGGGATAGACATAGGTATCGTAGGTTGAGGTAAGTCACTAGTAGAGACTTCATTTCCAATGTCCCAATTACGATGGAAAGTTTTCAAAGACATCATCGTAATTGCAATGTGTGTGTGATAGAAATGCTATGGGTCTGATGGCAAGCCATCGAAAATGGATTACACAATAGTGGCGGTCATGTGGTAGGGATTATGTAAGACGAACGATTTTTTGTCAGAATTCCATCACAATTGCAATGACTTGCCATAAATTAATTAAAACAATTGGTAGCAAACACGACTTTTTCATAGGTTAATATTGAGCCTCACTTGGTTTGAAGAATAGTTTAATAGTTCCACTAATCAGGGCCAACCATGTGAAGGTGGAAACTCATCCCCCCCCCCCCCCGCCCCCCCAAAAAAAAAAACATCTAAATTCCTTGTTAACAACTACAATATTTAAGAAAGGATCAAT
This sequence comes from Cupressus sempervirens, assembly GCA_028749045.1. Taxonomy (NCBI): domain Eukaryota; kingdom Viridiplantae; phylum Streptophyta; class Pinopsida; order Cupressales; family Cupressaceae; genus Cupressus; species Cupressus sempervirens. The sequence goes on from CM053793.1 coordinate 577,832,410, forward strand.
GTCTAAAGCATAAAAAGAGGGTCCAAACTTGCAATAGTGACATTATTTTCCCATCTTCTGGTAGACACCTTTTTTTGTCACATCCAAAATAAGATTCTTCCACTCTAAATCGATAATGCACGTGTGATTGCTTTCAAATGCATGGATAATAGGTGGAGTTGATAAAATACAACATGATTACAATTTTTTTAAATTATAGACCATCATGAACAATTTTTGTGATGGTTTATAACTTAAAATACCTAATTAAAGACCTCTAACAAAAATACAAACCTCGTGTTGTATTTTTCAGCTCCACCTATTTTTGTATGCATATGAGTTAACATTACATATTAAACTATGGAATTCTTCTACATTTCCTAAAACCAATAGATTTACACCATTAGTTGTCATACAATCATAGGTTAATGGTGAGCTTTACTTGGTTTCAATAATAGTTTAATTTTCTCTACTAGTTAAGGCTAACCACATGAAGGTGGAAGCCCCGAACATCTAAATTGGCCATTAACATCTAAAATCTTTAAGAATGGATCAATCTTTAAAGCACCTAGAATATCCTCATCACCTCCTACTACTCTTAGGGGAATTCCATCTTCATTGCTCAAGAGAAATTCATCACATGAGTACATCTAGGAATGTCCTCATTGCCTCCTACATAAAAGGAATTCAATATTACAAAATTCCACCTAACAAATAATAGTTCAAGTGAAATAAACACATGAAAAATGAGAGAGAGAAAAAGGAAGCTACATACCAATAGGTATTGTCATCACATCTGTGGCCATGCTAACTATTGAGTGAGCTTTATTGTTGTATATTGTGCCAAGATCTCTTTGTTTATATACATACATATACACATATATATACATAAACATATCTTTATGTGTGTGTGTGTGTGTGTGTGTATACATACATACGTATACAAAGATCACAAGGTCATGTCAACAAGATGTAGAGATCACAAGGGCATATATATACATACATACATGCATGCATGCATACATACATGTATGTATGTATGTATGTATATACAAAGAGATTTTTAAGGTGCTAAGTGACTTACCTCAAGATCCTCCACAAAAATAATGCAAACTAGGAAAAATGGGTGGAGTTTGCATGAAATTTTACAAATACATATCATAAAAGATATTTTTAGAAAGAAACAAGGAAAAATTATGGCTTCTACAAGAGAATGAGCATCATGATTATGGCATTTACATAGAATTAACACTTGCTTCTTCAGCTCCTTACACTCAACTATTTACTGAAGTTCTTTTTCCAATAGTGAGAATAGTTGCTACAAATTCCTAAGAGCCAAGAGACCCTAAACATATGCTACATTTTCTGGAGACATGGGAGAAGTTACTACAAGCTTCGATACTTCATAACATTTTGGATAATATAGTGATGCCCAAATTAATAGCAATAGTAGATACTTGGGATGTAGAGATCACAATGGCATGATAATAAATTCCTATAGAACTATCATCATATTAGGTACAATAAAATAAACGAGATGCAAATATTAGAAGGGCGGGATGACGAGATACAGAGATCACAAGGGCATGAAAAATGTAATGCAATGATCACAAGGGAATGATAATGAAATCCTAGATCTCCACATGATACATACATGTATGTATGTATGTATGTATATAGAGAACTTTTTTAAGGTGCTTATTACATCTTAGCACAATAAAAAAATTGATCCAGCCACATACATATTCTAGAATCCAAATAATAATACAATAAAACTCACTCAACCCATGCTAAATGACTTAGCTCAAGATCCTATAAAAATATAATGCAGAGTTAATGGGAAAAGTGTGTGTGTGTGTGTGTGTGTGTGTGTGTGTGTGTGTGTGTGTGTGTGTGTGTGTGTGTGTGTGTGTGTGTGTAGGGGAAATATAATGCCCATTAACAATGACATTAACTCTACCAATATGTGCATGGTTACATCCTTGGCTTCCATTGTTGGGCTAGCATATGGAGCCTTTATATCCAACCATTTGTTAGAAATTGGGGAATGTGCTTCATGCCTAGAATTCAAGTGATGCATAAGCATATGCAATTTTATCACCTTGGAAAACTGTATTTGATCCTGCTAGCTAGGAATAGTTGATTATTCATTTTATTGTACCTAATCTAATGACAGTTCTATAAGAATGGTTAATCAACCGAGCTAATTAGCAACTAGACCAATTTAACTAGGTTTAGTCTTTAATGCTTGAAAGACATCTACAGCTCGGTAGGATCATAATCACTTGGTAGGAACTACCAATTCGAGTCTACAACAATATGTAACCCGAATTGCTTAGTAATTTCTTGTGACCTGACCTTGATCGGCAAGTTCTTCCACTTTTCATTATGCTCAATGATCCCTATGCATCCTAAATGCTGATTGGATCATTTCTCTTACTGGTTGGAACTAGCATTAGATTTCTTCTTCTAAATCATAGCTCATGTTATCTTCATAAGGAACTAAGTTGAAGTGTTTTGACCACCCAACTCATTGACTTGGGTGTCATTCACTTCATGGTCTTGGTTTGCATTCTCTATAGATTTTGGTGCCCATTGCTACCTCATTTGTTTTCTAATATTGTTAGCTTTGGCTTTCTTTTCATCTTCAATTCTACCTATTTTCGTAAAGTTCTTGGCAAGATGTCCAAGTTCTATACAAATAAAACATCTTTTTGTAGTATCTCTTTTCCTCATATGATGTTTCACACAGTATACTCCAATGTGCCCAAATTCACCATAGTGGTGACATCTGCACCATGTATTGTAATCCCATCCAAATATTGCTTTCACAATTTGTTTTGTTGGGTTCCACTACTTGGTTTTTCACTCTAAAGATTTGTGAACTTGTTTCTTGCAATTGTGACATTTACCTTCAAACTTACAATTCTCTTTACATTAACTTTCTCTATGACCATGCTTATTGCAACTATAACACTTTCCATTGAATTTTTCTTTACCATTACTCCAACATTTGTTTGATGTATGACCTATCTTACCACAATGATTGCAAGTAGGTCTTTGATTCTTTTGAGCTCCTTGTTGAGATGATTCACCTTCTTCTGTGTATCCTATTCAAATTTTCCTTTGTGTCTATACTAACGTTATTCATTCAATTGATTCATGCTTTCCTAAGATTTCATCATTTTTTCATAGGTTTTTTTTTTAGTGTTGAGATCATTTTTTAGTCTTTCATTCTTTGATCTTAGATTCACAAGTTCTTCATTTGTATTGCTGAGTTGATCAATGAAGTATGCTTGTTGAAGGGATAGTTTTTGGATTTCATTGCTATTTTCTTCTCTCTTCTTTGGCTTTGTCTTTTTCTTCCATGACTTCACATAATATGACTGATTGAATTTCTTGTTCTCTTTTTAGCTTTTTGACTTCTTCTTGAAGATTGGAATTTTTTTCTAATAGATCTTTGATTGTTTCAATGGCTTCACTTGAATTTATTTCAAGAAAAATATATTCAATTCTTTCTTTAATGTAGAACATTCCAATCATTTGTACTACAAGATCTTTTCTTCTTTTCAATGATTGAGAGAGTTTCTCTTTTTCTTTCTTGAGTTTCCCAATAGACAATTCAAGATCTAACTTTTCATTGTCAATAGCCTTATCTAGCTTGTATACCTTAATTGCCTTTGATCTTTTCTCAAGCTGTTAAACTTCTGATGTGAGAACCAAGTGAGCTCTAATACCAATTGTTGGAAATAAAAGGTAGGCAAGGTTACTAAGAGGGGAAGGGTGAATTAGGAACCAAAAAAACTTTATCTTACTTCACCAAATATAATATTTTGATCTAATTGCATGCATGAAAGAATGAAAGAAAATAAACATTCATAATAATTTGACACAAGATATGGTGACCCAAAAACCTTCAATTAGAAAATGAAACTAGGGTGGGGTTGATACCCACAAGTTTTTGTATTGCAGCATAAAGTTAACCCGTTAAGGCTTACAATTGACCACTTTTGGTGATCTATCCTACTAGAAGCAATAAAAACTATAAGGTCCACCTTGTAAAAGGATTTACAAACATACAATGAAGTATGCACTCAGTTAAGAGATTTAGCAAAGACTATTAACTCTACCCTATTAAAGGATTTGGTTGATGCACCTATTAGGATGAACCAGTGGCTAATCTCTAATTTGTAACTCTAATTTTCTAGTTGAGATTTCTTGTATTACAATGATCACCTAACTATGATTAATAATACTTAGTTATACTTTATACTACTTGTAGCCTTCTTCAATTTGCACTTTTTCTCATCATATACTCTTCACATACATACTTGGATATGATACAATACATTACATATATACAAATCTAAATTACAACTTACTAGAGTCGGTTACAATAGCAATTTCATCATAATCCACAAAGTCAGCCCAACTGCTGTAACTTGAGTTCTGAAGAAAAACTTGGTGATGTTATGATACACACAAAAAACTGTCAACACTTGGCAATTTTGGCACTTGGTTGAACTTGAAGTTTGATCCATACTAATCACTTCCAAGTAGCTTTAACTTGGTCAACACTATGTGACTTGATGAACTCTGAGAAACTCAATAGCAACTAGATCACTAGGCTGACACTGCATGATTTGGTCAACACTAGATCCACTTTGTTAAATCTAAGAGTTTGGTAGACACTAGTAGACTTGGTTAACACTACAATCTTCTTCACTTCCACTAACTAGCTTGGTAGCCTCTGATATGCTCGGTTTGCATTGAACTTTGTCTCTAAAGCTTGGTAAACATTGTGTATCTTGAAAAAAAATGCAAACTAACTACTTAGCTTAGAAACAACTAAATTACTTGGTTAGCATTGCAAACTAAATGATAAGCTCAGTAGGAACTATAGAGCTCCATAGCAATGTAACCAATTTGACTAAGTATTGAGTCACTGATAGATAAATTGACCTTAATGTCAAAACAACTATTCGAAAAGAGCATAAAAAAATAATTATCATGCACCAATCATGTTTTTAGCTCTTTTGGCACAATTGTTCTTATAATTTTTTTGCTCAGTCTCCAACTAGTCAATATGTGTTTTGAAAATTTATTCTTGGACTATGAGTCAAGAAAAAGAGAAATATCAATCTTGAAAAATATGTACATAAATGTAAATAATTTTTAAACTTCAATTTTATAAACTTACAAAGAGAACCATAGAATTATAAGAAACTATTGTTATATACCTTTGATTCAGACAACGCAAATAATGGAAATGAAGTATTATAGAAAGTGTAAGCTCAAATGCCCACCTCCCATGTGGATGAAATTGTTAAGTAGAGAATAGTTACATCCAGACATACATACATACATATATACATGGTTGAGTGCTACCTAACTATGTCCAAGGTGTCTACACACTAGAGGCATACTCTGCCTACTAGGCTACCTATATACCTGTATCCATGGGATCAAGACCCTTCAACTACTCACTCTAACAAATATGTACTTCTAGCTTTCAATTTTTTTGATGTACTTGTATTCCTATAACCATTGGTGAGCTTTACTCATCTAATACAACTCTTTTCCATCATACACCTCCTCAGGAAAATCATGCAATTTTCTATAATTACAATATTGTAATACTCTATGCAACCTTTGCGTTTTGTAGTTTATAGTTAATGTAAGGTTAACCTATATACATCCTAACCCACTCCTTATATAGTCATGTTTAATAGCTTGTGAGAATAATCAATGGGTCTAAATAGACTAGTCAAGTTAATGTTGAAACACAAAGTTTAGCCTTCTATTTTAGAAAGCTAGGTACACTAGGTACATCCAGGAATGTCCTCACTGTGTCTTGCATAAAATCTATACAATATTGAAAAATTTCCCCCTAAGAAATAATAGTTCAAGTGAAATAAACATATGAAAAATGACAGAGAAAAAGAGGAATCTACTTACCAATAGGTGTTGCCATCACATCTGTGGCCATACTACCTATTGAGTGAGTTTTATTATTTTTTATGGTGTGCCAAGATCTCTATGTTTATATACATACAAATGGGGAATGATTAATGTTGTGTTTTCTTTTCTTTTTTTGTTTATCACGCGTGTGTGTGTGTGTGTGTGTGTGTGTGTGTGTGTGTGTGTGTGTGTGTGTGTGTGTGTGTGTGTGTGTGTGTGTGCGTGCACATATATAGATAGATCTTGTGGATTATGGATTATGTATGTATGTATATATGTCTATATTTATATACATATATAGACATATGTATGTATGTATATATATATATATATGTATGTATGTATGTATGTATGTATGTATATATATGTATGTGTATATATATATATATATATATATATATATATATATATATATATATATATATATATATATATATATATATATATATATATATATATATATATATATATATATATATGTATGTATGTATGTATGTATATATATGTATGTATATATATATATATATATATATGTATGTGTATATATATGTATATATATATATGTAGATATATATGTATATATACATGTATGTGTATATGTATGTATATATATATGTATGTATATATGTATGTGTATATATATGTATATATATATATGTAGATATATATGTGTATATATATGTATATATATATATACATACATATATACATATATATATATATACATACACACACACATATATATATATATATACATACACACACACACACACACATATATATATATATATGTATGTATATATATATATATATATATATGTATGTATGTATGTATGTATAAAGTAGTATTTTTGTCCATAGAAGCCTATAATCTGAGAGAATAGCAACAAAACACCTTTGAATAGCCTAGGGAGTATGGAAGAAAAAAATGGAGGATTTTTTCTCATTAACTTTCTATCCTAAAGCTACAAGATACACATCCAAAGCATGCCTAAAAGAAGTAGCTTCCTAAAAATGGACCTATCCCATAAATGAAGTATCATCCACGAACTAAAGATGTAAAATAGGAGGCAAGCTAGCACCCCATTTCCACCCATGAATCAAACCATGGTGAGTATGAATCTTAAGAAAGAGGCCCAAACCCGTAGCTAGAATGAGAAAGAGATAAGGTGAAGTAGGATCTCCTTGGTGAAGTCCTCTAGAGGCACCAAAGGGCTTTGAAGGAACACCATTCACCAGAATAGAAAAAGAAGCTAAAGTAACACAACTCATAATCTAGTTCACCCACTATTGATAGAAACCAAAGGCCAAGAGGATATTTTGTAAAAAAATCCATTTGACTCTATCATAAGCCTTAGCCATATCCAACTTAATGAGCATAGCTTGCTCTTTTGATGTATGCGTAGAGTGAATAACTTTAGAAGCAATAAAAATTCCATCAATAGCCACAAAACTACCTTCTTCCTTTGAAATCACAACTATAAGGCATATCTTGAGTCTATCATCAATTAGATTGGTGATAATTTTGTACACAACACTACAAAGAGCAATGGGATGAAAGGAGTTAACATTGTCAGACATTCTTTCTTAGGGATAAGAGTTAGTAAAGTATAGTTCAATGCATAAAGCATTTGCTTGTTCTGAAGGGATTCCTTAACCACCTCCAATAGATCCATATTAATAATTTCCCAAAATTCATGTAAGAATTACATAGGGAAGCCATCTGGGCTTGGAGCTTTACCTTTATTCATCCCAAACACAACCTCTTTAAGTTCAAATATCAAAATTGGACAAAGAAGAGAATCATTTATAGCATTGGTGATAAAAGAAGGAATGCATGAAAGAATTTAGTTCTCCTCCTCAGCTACAGGCTGAGAATCCTCAATAAAAGGGTTAGAATAAAATCGAAGGGCTTCCTTGGTCATAGTAGACTATGAAGAAATCTTAAGTCCTTTAGTAGTAACAAGAGAAGAAATATACCCTTTAGTATGACAAGCCTGAACAAAATGATGAAAAAAAGTAGTATTTCTATCCCCTTCCTACAACTAATCAATGTGAGCCTTTTGTTTCCAGTAAATCTCTTCTCGAAGTTCCCATTCTTCCACTTCTCGCATAGCCTATGATTTTGTGCTACCAAGAGCCTATGTAAGCCTAGAGTCCCTAATTTGGTGAGTAATCATAGCAAGATGATCTAGAGCATTCTTCTTTCTAGATTGAAGGTTCCCAAAGCAAGAAGTATTCCATCTCTTAAGATGATATTTGATATATTTAAGTTTCATCTCAAAGACAAACATAGCCATGACATAAGCTGGGCCACCCTCTCTCCACCACTTAGCCACCAAATCATAAAGGGATGAGTCTCGGAGCCACATAAGCTAGAATGTAAAAGAAGGGTTCTTAGAGAGTGCAATAGGAGAAGAAGAGAACTTAATCAACTAATGAACAAAACCTCTCCAATCAAGAATTTTAGAACTCATAATTAGGCCACCACCAATCCAATAACATGAAACAAGAAACCTATCCAAATGTTCTAAGACAGCTTCTTTACCACTCCATCTATTGTTCGAAGTGAAAACCCCATTTGAAGGCTTAACATCAATAACATAAAGAAAATCCACCTGGGCTTGAAAAAGATCAGAAGTAGCAACAAGCCTAGGCCAACCTCCTCCTCTCTCCTCAAGACTTAAAATAGAATTAAAATTGGCTCCTAAAATCCAAGGAAAATAAGGGGCACAAGAACACACATACCTAATGTGATCCCAGAGATGAATCTTTCCGCAAATTTCAATAAAGGCATAAACATTTGTCACAAGAATAGTCTCACTAGATTCCAAGGTAGTAGCCACCATAGAAATTGAGTAATGACTATAAATCCACCAAAGGGGAGAAATCTTACAAGGGTCCCAGTACAAAGCTATGCGAACCAATACTTTGACAATGACTGGCATACCAAATGTGTGGAGCATGTTGATTCATAACCTCAACAAAAACCTTAGTCTCTTGAACACAAAAGACATCCAAAGAATTAATTGCAATCAAATCATGAATAGCTTTTTCATGACAAGTGCTATTCAAACCCCTCACATTCCAAGAGAGAATGATCATTGAGGGGCTTGAGAAAAGTGAGCATCAATAGGTTTAACAAACCGAGATTCCACCAATAGATCTCCAGTCATTTTTATCTTTTCAAGGTCTATCTTCCACCCTTTTGAGGAGCTATCAGTGGGACTTTTCTTAAGGGGTCATTGTTGCACTCCCAATCTATGAGATGAACCCTTATTATTTTGAGATGAAACTAAAACTTCTCCAGCTAAATCGATCAAAAAAATGTCATCCTCTATGGAATTATTTAAAGTCACCTAAGCCACTTGTTGTCCCTAAATAGATTGAACAGGTTCTACTTCAATAACTAGTACAACCTCCATATTGACCCCAATAGTATTAGAATTGATCACATGCAGGACCCCTTCTTCCAAAGCTAAATTCTCTAGCACCTCAAACCTATTAAAGCTTCCATCTATCTATCCATCCTTGAATGGCCTCTTCTAACCTTGTCCTTTAGCCTTAGATTTAATAGGTACAAATCCTTCCTTGTCCTTTCCCTAAGGTTCTGCCATCATGGGGGCTTTCCTTTTGTCCTCTTTACCTAGAGGAGGAGGTGCCAAAGAGGGGGAATGAGCATCCTTACAAACTTTAGGGAAATGTTGTAGGAGATTACCATACTCATGACAAAACTGATAACAAAAAGGTAGAGATTCATAATCTAACTATTGAATCCATGAGGAATATCCCAAACAAATTTCCATCGAATCTAGAAAGGGATTATTTAGATCTATCTCAACACAAATTTGAGAAAAAGAAATCACCTTTTTATCAAGGGTTTGTGTAGCAACTGCTACAAGCTTTCCCAAGAGATTAGCAATTTTATGTAAAATATCTTCTCACCAAAACTCCAAGGGGAGTTGTATTCCATAAAATAAAAATCAATTCTATCATATCATTCATGCACCTTCTTTGATGTATCACATTTTGCATGCATGTCTATTTAAAATTTCATACCTGCAATATCTAGAAACCATAAAAAGCCCTTGTTATCTTGACAAATGGTTTTTTCTTTTAATCATCCTACTCAAGTCTCCTATAATGGTTGAAGATATTGGATTTTATTTTCTTTCATTTTAAAAAATGAATTAATTTAACTATAAATTATTTTGTTAATATTTTAACTAATATATAAAAAAATATTTAATTGTTCACATATTTAAATTCTAACTATAATTTTCAATTTTACTTTCCCTTAAACCCCCTTATGTGCAAGTGCTAGTCATGTAACAAATATATTAGCATCTTAAACTTGTTGTTAAGTGTGTAGGTGTCATATGAATTATTTTATTCCCTCCACCAATAGCATGCTACAAATTACTTTTCAAAGCTAATATGATGATGTTAGTTAGTAAATTAAATGTATAATGTATTAGTCAAGTATTTTATCTTAAAATTAAATTAAATATTGATAAGTAGGAAATATTTTTCATAACAAGTCAAATTGTGATATTACTATCATGATTCAAAAAAGAAAAAGAGAAGATTGTTTAAAATTTGTGGTGATATAATGTGATGAATACGAATAGCTTTATAAGCCATTATTCTTGTGAATAACCCTCTAAGTTTATTGTTTATTCACCAAAATATTAACCTAAATTAATGTAAAACTTGAACATTTCCCTCCTTCTTACATTTATTTGAACAAGAGTAAAATTTGTAAGGGTTATTAACCCAACCCTTCAAAGGCATTGATAGGTGCCTGAAACCAATCCTACTTTCTCACTCAAGAAATGCCAAATGGATCACATAAATGGATCTCTACATAGAAAAACCTAAATTTACATTCACAATATGAATGTTCCCAGCTCTTCTACATAATGAGACACACTTTCTTTGAGATTCTACATCTCCTTTGAGTGTGTCTAATGCCTCCTCTAGTGCTTGACATGAAACAAATTTCCTCTAATAGTCCACATCTCTTTTGAGTGTGTCTAACACCTCATCTAATGATGATGTGGAAAAAATCTCTATCGACATGTCTTCTCATGAGATACTTTTCTTTTGAAAGTCCACATCTCCTTCAAGTGCATCTAATGCCTCCTCCAATTCTCAAAATATCACGAATGAAATTATTCCCCCCCCCCCCCCCCACCCTCAACAACCATTATACCCCACTCCTTGAATGCACAATCATAACGTCAAGCCCCCTCTTCTCTTTAGGGAAACAAACAAGCTAAGCCCCTCTTCTCATAGGGACAAATCTTCAGGGCCTCAACTTAATAGAGACACAAATAGTTTTTTTTCATGCAATATAAATCTCTGAGTGAAAAGCTAGCTTGAGATGTTAAAAAAATACCCCTATTTGTTGAATCTCTAAGATTTGAACTTTCCAAGTGCAGTATAAATAGACCTTCCCCTTTTACAAGTTACCCTTAAATTTAAAAATACATTAAAAGATGCAATATATATCTAAAACATATTTCTCCTTGAAAAGTCAAATAACTAACTCTCCCTTTGCACATTATATAGATGATACCTATTTTCTATTGTGAATAAACAACTTAGTAGTAAAATGAAAAATAAAGACTCATAATCATGGAGATTCATAATCATGGACCATACTACAAATTGGCTTCTCCTCATATTATTGCTCCCAGAAAAAACTAGTGCAATCCACTTCAACTTATAAATTGTTAAACATCATAAATTGGTGCATATAACCAAAGTTTACCTCTTCACATTGAAAGATCTATCACAAAAAATTAAATGTGCAATGTCACAAGCAACAACATGATCCTTAGCAGGAAAGAGACATAATTGCTAGTTTAAAGCAGCTGAGATGTGTGATTATTAGTCCTTGCCTTTTAAAAGGCAAAGACTATTGTTTTCACTAACATTATGGCTATTAATATTTTTCTTGGAAAAGGTGAATTCATATATAAACTAAAGTGTTTAGTAATATTATTTATTAAAAGCAATTTTGAATAATTCAGAAGAAAATTTGATTGGCCCTATCTATTTTTCCTAGTGGTTTAATTATTTTATAGGCAAGAAAAAATATCAAATTTCTAGCCTAAGCATTAATGCTACTGCATTGGCCTTGGCAGGGACCATAGGAAAGCAGGCTAGGCTAAGCGTTTTACAATCTGAGAGATGGGAAGGGTGTTTTACAATCTGATTCCAACCTCTATTAGGATTTTTCCACAAGGCCTTACATCGACTCTTATTTTGGCTTGTTGGGTGGCCTTCTTGGACCTTCCTTCACGTATGACTTTGTAGATTCCATGGTTAAAATGTGGCAAGTTAGTGTTAAAAGTGGCTCCAATGGAAAAATCTATCGAGTCTGCTTAACCTTGTAATGTAGCTACTAATAGATTGAGCATACCTATCGTAATGTGAGCTTTGCTTATAATTGTATGCATTGCCCATTTTAGTTGTGGCCTACCTTTTTCTTCTAAACACTTATTTAAAAAGTAATGTTAATGTCAACATGTGTGTGTGTGTGTACATATATATATATATATATATATATATATATATATATATATATATATATATATATATATATATGTGTGTGTGTGTGTATATATATGTGTATATATATGTATATATATGTATATATATCTATGTATATATACATATATATACACATATATACATATATATACATATATATACATATATATACATATATATACACATATATATACATATATATACACATATATATACATATATATATACACATATATATACATATATATACATATATACATATATATATTATATACATATATACATATATACATATATATATATATACATATATACATACATACATATATATATATATATATACATATATACATGTGTGTGTGTGTGTGTGTGTGTGTGTGTGTGTGTGTGTGTATGTATATGTATATATATGTATATTCACATGTTTTGTTAGAGTCTCTATGATTCGTTCTATAGAAGAAGCTTTATTCGACAATACGCACAAATTTATAATGAATGCAAACTACAAAAAATGATACTTAGGAGAGAAGCAACTGTGCATGGGGTGAGTGGCTTTAGAGCCATTTACAGGGGCCATCAGCAAATTGTAGTGAATGTTCTTGTTTCAAGTGAACTATAGTCTCTTATATAGGAGACATAACTTATTCCTCTAATTCTATACAGCTCAAAGACAACCGTGGCTAAGAGCTTTATAATGTCTACCTATTAAAATACTAAATGTCCAGCTATCAACAAGGGCAATCAAATAGTGCTAAGAGAATTTGTTGGCCAGATTCATGAATGTTCTTTGTTGTAGCCTACAATGAAAATACCCACAACTGCCAAGGTTATTGCATTGAATATTTCTTTGTCTCTCCTGCTCTTGCAAATCATGAAGACCAACGTGGGCTTCAACTGGCTAATCTTCTTTTCACTTCTGCAGAGTGCATAAGCTGCAAATAATATGATCAAGTAGTCAGGCTTCTCACACACTGTCGCAACTTGTCTTCATAGTGGGGAAACCCTATTTAGAGGCTCTCCTTTTATTTCTTTATGGTACTGCAGGAGAGAATACAATGCCAGGCTTGCTAGCGGTTAATCAATCCTCTAAAGCCACCCATAATTTTTTCCAATAATTTCAACATTGGTTATAATAAAAATTAATCCTCAAAAGCCACCCATAAATTTTACTAATAACTTTCTGTAGAAAAGTAAGTTTTGGGTTTTGAGTTTTGGAATTATCTCCTACCTGCAAATGTAAAATGTTTGTAAGAGGAAGCAACTACATATTAGTAATAAATATCTTGCAATGTTTTGTGCTAAGAAGGAGAAAAAGGCTTCATTACATTTCAGTTTTTAGAAGTAAAACATTTATATGACTATATTTTGGAACTCAAAAAAAAAATTAAACTTTAATTAAATGAAGTAGATGATTATTATTATTATTACTAATTTGAAAATAGTGGTATAGCATGCCTCTTTTTCAAGCATATCATATTATATTTTTCTAAAAAATTAACAAATCTATACCGATAATATATTTCATATTTTTATTTATTAGAAAAAAAAAAAAGTAAATATGTTATTTACAATTTGTTTTCGTGATTAAGCCATTTATTATTAAAAAAAATTAATTAAATGTAAGAAGAAGTGTTTCTAAAAGTGGGAGTAATATTTTATTTTATTTTCCTCATTTTTAGTATTAATTTATATTGATAAGTAGGAGATAATTTCTACAGAAAATCAAATTGTGATATTGCTATTAGGATTTAACTATGTGATTTTGAGTCAGTGACCTCAGGCTAGAGTGGTACATGATCTCCCAGGAAGTCATGGTGCTTCACCCCTAAATCCAGTGAGTGCTAAGTGTTCCATTTATTCTCATGAGAGATGGATTCATGTTGAATCACTACTCATGAAACATGGGTCAATGAGTTTGACTCAAAATCACACAATTAAATCCTGATAGCAATATCACATAAATTTATATTGCTAATATTTAATAGATAAGTATAAAATTTAATATATATGAAAAATTAACAAAACCATAATAAAAATAGAGCTGATCTTTTAATTTATTAGAAATAATAATAATATAAAATTATTTTTTATAGTTGGTTCTTATGATCGAGCTATTTAATTAGTGTACATATATATTTATCAAAAAATCTAAATTAGAGCTATATTGTAAAGAGAAATGGAACAATTTTTTTCACCTCTCTCATCTTTAATGCTAATTTAGATTACTAACATTAAATAAATATGTTTAAGTCTTAAAAATTTACAATGAAAGTATATTTAAAATTTTAATTTATTAGGAAATATATAAGTTAAAGTGATATTTATAGTTCATTGTAAAAACTTAAATCATTTTTGTGCAAATTAATTGTTTTAATAATTTATTTTCTTCTCCTTATAGCAATAGGCAAGGACTCTTGCTCTCACAGAGCTCTTGTTTCTCGTAGCGAAATGCCAAAAAGATACCAAAGAGTCATCTTTAAAAATGGCAAAAATAAATTTAAACATGTGCCATTGAGACTTGACTTCCCTTGGAAAATAGAAGAAATGAATTCAAATGTGCAACATGTTGCTATGAACTAAAAATTAATAGGCAAATTTCTTTTTGAATTTGAAACAATAGATTGAATGAAGCCCTAGCAATGACTTAACCCAAACTAATTTAGATAGCCAAATTGTACTATTTCAATTTTTTTTTTAAATAGCCTGCATAAATAATTGAACTCTAGATGCTAGACTTGTATGATTCCTTTGCATTAGACTACAAAGAGAGAGAAAATACAGAAATAATGATTCTCTTTTGTTTTCTCTTCATTCATTCAAGATCCATGTGCTTCTATTACTCTATCCTTGAATGTCAAATAATGCATTTTCAAATTAGAAAATATTTATTTTTAAAAAATGGCAACATGGTAGTTTATTTTGCAAATCAAAAGACACGTGATGAACACTTACTCATGGCATCCCCATTCAGCCTCATTCACCCACATGATGGAACGGCTTAAACATCACACACTAGGCTTAATTCCTAGACCAAAAGTGTTAAATAGTCAAAGTTGACTTTTTTTCCCCAAGCTTAATTCTTCCCTTAGTGTGTGATGTTTAAGGGTGGCCCCACATGATAGGATCACATGTACATTTGACCCTATTTTTTGACCAAGAATTTTGACCATCCATTAAAATGTTTTAGATTAGTCAATTTTTGAAAGGAAAACATCTTTTTTAAAAAATCCATTCCCGTGTTGGTCAAAATTTCGACCAACACGGGATTATAATGAAAAACTCAAAAAGGGCTTTCACATTTCATTGTCATGAAATTGCTCGCACGCAGGAGCTTCTTGCAAAAATGGTTTTTGCCCTTTGAACGCCAAAGATCTATCCTCACTGTGAAACGCTAGTAGATGCTCTTTGTAAGTTTCTCTTGTCTTCATTCATCCATTTTCTTTTTGAGCTAAGATCGATTGGTGGAGTATTTAGGAAGAATGACTTGCTGTAACAATGGAAGCCGTGGGCGTGCCCTAGTTTGTCATTTTTTAAGCTTGAAACTTCTCTTTCTTCCAATGAACCGATAGATGCCTTTAAATTTCAGTAAGGAAGAATGTAACATTATATTTTTCAAAGTTTTTTTGAAGCATATCATATTAATTTGAAGCATTCGGGCTCCCCATTTTGCATGCATTCTCCCACAGCTAAGGAACTGAAGGTTACTCATTGTCTAAAGCTGCTTAATACACAATGAATATACAGTTTTGTACCTTGGATCCACTTTTTCCTTGTCAAAATCTTCTACTCAAAATCTCAATGATGATTAAGAAAGCACAGTTAGGAAGAACTTACTCTGTTGTAGATTTGCGAGTCCATGGCTACGAATAAAATCCATGCGCATGAAACTAGGTTCCATCCTCTAATTTCTTCCTTGGCCACGAACTGGGATTTCTTCTTTTGAGAGACTTTTGTTTGTTTGAAACTACATAAAACTTCAGCCTGACCTCAAAGCCCAAGAAGTATTTTTCATTTTTAGACAAATCCAATATCAAGAAAATCATGAACAATTATGCCAGTTTTTTACTAGAAAAAAGGGTGAAGGGTCTTTTTCTTTTTAAATTTGCTTGATGTATTGTGCACATAAGAATAATTGAACCTGGTAGTCCAATGCAATATGTGATGTACTGGTGGGTGATATTTCTTGTATGACTACTTCATAGTATACAAAAATGCCTCGTAGGACTCACCTCAACCTACACGTGCTTGCCACTTCATAGTGTATGAGACACCCATAAATGTACAGAGTGGTGACACTCTCCACCTTGTACCCATATGACTCACATTGTACATAATGGATCACTATACGATGACTTCAACTACTATTCCGCTAAGTCTTTTACAATAGTTTAAGAGGAGATATAAGATAGAACCAATACTTAGTATGGTGAAACAATTGCACAACTGATTCTAACTGGGATCAAGGACTGCGAAGGAAGTAAAGAATGAACCCAAGATCTCCCAGAAACCAATGCATTATCCGATGGGCACTAGAGTCATAATGGGAGGCAACACAGAGTCTTACTGGGGAAACATGCGACAAGCTAAAAATGAGACCAGCACAAAACAATTTGGGGTGGATATCATCTTTGGGTCTTCTCAAAGATTTGGTGTCTCCCTGGACTATGGGGGCCCCTCATTTATATTGCTTGGTTACATCTTAAGAGTAAAAATGAATGATGTCTGGGAGGATTATTGGAGTTATGATGGATTCCCATATATCTTCTATGTATGCAATCTATCATGGTCTAGAAGGATTGAAAAAAAATGTAGAATGTGTACATGGTTTGGCGTGAGCATTTATTAATGGATTAAAGAAATTGGGCACTGTTAATGTTGAGGATGCTCCATTCCTTTGTATTGTAAAGGTTATATGCTTATCGTTAAGCAAGGGAAGATGGGCATCAAAACTTCTATCATTACTATCTCAGCTCATGGAATGAATCCTGCAAGTGCTACAATGTGTGGAATGAAAATTGTTGTTGTTTGAACTGTTACCAAAGAAAATATCAATATGGAGAAACTAAGGAAGGAGGGTATTAAATAAGATATGTTAAATCATTCAAACTTTAGCTGATAATTCTGTCATAAAACTCTACAGGTGTGCAAACTGTGGACATAGAGATGAGCATGCACAAGATAATAGTTGTTGGGTCTGTGGATCAGAGGATGGTGCTCAAGACTATGAGAAAAATAGGAAGAAGAGCAGACACTAGTACATTTGACTCAAATTTTTGACCATTTGAAAATTTGGGGTCAATTTGGTCAAATTGTGATGAGTTTTGGTTAAAGATGAACCCGTGTTGGTCAAAATTTTGACCAACACAGGTTCATCTTTAACCAAAACTTGAAATACGTTATGTTTGCCACCCTAATATTATTGTATTGCACCCAGAAGACTCGTGCACACCACTTCCCGGTCCACCCAATCAACTGTCTCTGCTATTCCGCCTCAGATTCAAGGTAAACAACTTCCTGGTTCATCTTTAACGAAAACTTGAAATACGTTATGTTTTCCGCCCTAATCTTATTGTATTGCACCCAGAAGACTCGTGCACACCACTTCCCGGTCCACCCGATCAACTATCTCTGCTATTCTACCGCGGATTCAAGGTAAACAACTTCCTGGGCTGGTGCAAGATAAACAACTGCTCTAGCAGCCTATTGTTTCTTTAGGCCAGTACGGGCCTACCACTACGATTTGTGGTCAGGAGTATGTGGCAAAAGAGTTTAACTTGATGGTATTTTGAACAAAAGGCGATTTGATGGTATTTTCCTTTTAAGTTGTGTTATTTTGAACATAATTTCTAGTGGTGGTTGTTCAATTGTACCATTATTTCCAAGTAATCGACCACTATAATTTTGAAGTAGGCAACAAAATTCTTTAGATCTAAAGCGTAGAGTGCAGTCTCTTGATATATTTTTTATATTTGGCATATAGTGAAAGGATTTGCATCATGTCATTCAGGGCATAGATAGTGGGATTCTTTAGTGATATGGTTGTGTATATATATGCTCACATTAAATTAATATGCAATCTTGTCATATGCTTTATTATTAAACCTTGTTGATCAAAAGTGTTTGCATCCATCAAAAATGTTCTACAAGGATTTTTTAGATAGAAAATATGACTTGATTGTAAATAGATGGAGTTGGGATCCATTTCTCCTTCACTTGCATAGGCAACGACAAATTATTTAACCAAAATATATTGAAACTAAAGAAGATTAGTATTGGTATGTTAGGTGATAATCATTTAATATCCACACTAATTACAAATTCTGATAAGCAAATTCAATTTAGAAAAGTTTTACATATCTAAAACATACCTCCACATTACACAAGCTGCAATATAGCATATCGTCCTGACAGGTATGATGCTCAGAAGTTGATTAGCAATATCGTCCCGACATGTCCCTTTTTTGAGCTAAAACTATTATTATATTAGCAATTTAGTTAAGTTGACCAAAAGGTAACTATAATTGGAAAAACTATATTAAACCAGGTTGGCTTTCCTGCTTATTGGACTTAAAAAGTAATGAAATGTGAAGTTATGTCATATTTCTTGGCTTAAGTCTAACTGGGTTATATGTTCATTATACAATTTAATCTTTCATATTATTATTTTGTGTGCTTTATTGATTATTACAATAGCATTTGGGTGCTTTTCCAATATTTCTATTAGAAAAGTAGAGCACATAACAATTTGCTTGATGCATTGATGTCGTCTTTTCTTATTTTAGGAAGTTCAACCATCAACATTAGGAATTGGGCCATTTTTCAGTAGTGCCCTTAACTCTGCAAGTACAAAAAAAATTTCAGGCTATACACTTCCTTCAGTCAATGTAAAAGAAGAATCATTTGCAGAGCCTCTGATAGGTCAAGTCAATAGTCCAAGCACAAGCTTTAGTTGGTATAAAAGTAACAAAGCTAGAACAATCAACTTAGTGACATGATTTGGTGGGCTTGGCGAGCTGACCTAGCGTGCGTACTTGAACAGTAGACTTGGTGAGCTGACTTAAAGAGTCAACTCATTGAGGTGAGTTGGTGGGGGTGACTTGGTGGGCTCACCTGGAGAGTTGACCTAGGGCAGACTTGGTGAGAAAACTTAAAGAGTTGACTTGGTGAGTGTACTTGAATTGTCAGGTTGGCGAGCTGACTATGAGAGTCGGCTTGGCAAGCTGATATGGCGAGTCGACTTAAAGTGGCAACTTGGTGGTGCAAGTTGATGAGCTGACTTATCGAGGCCACTTGGTGAGGCGACTTCGCAAAGCAACTTGGTGAGCTGACCTACTAAGTGTACTTAAAGACTAACCTTGATGAGGTGCTTTGGTGGGGTGACTTGATGACAAAACTTGGCGTGCCAACCAAGTGAGTTTACATGGTGAGCGAGCTTAGAGAAGCAACTATATGGGGCAACTTCGTAAGCACACTGAGTGAGCCCACTTGGTGGGGCAAGGTGGTAAAACCATTGGGTGAGTCGACTTTGTGAGCTGACTTAATGAGTCAACTCGTTGAGGTGACTAGGTGGGGGTGACTTGGTGAGCTGACCTAGAGAGTTGGCCTAGGGGGCGGACTTGGTGAGAGAACTTAGAGAGTCAACTTGGTGAGCATACTTCAATTGTCAGCTTGGTGAGCTGACTTGGCTGGGAGCCAGCCTGGCAATCTAACATGGTGAGTGGGCTTAAAGTGGCAACTTGGTGGGGCAAGTTGGCGAGCTGACTTAGCGAGGCCACTTAGAGATGTGACATGGCGAGCTGACTTGGTGAGTAAGCTCAATGAGCACACCTAAATATTGACCTTGTTGAGGCACTTTGGTGGGGTGACTTGATGACCGAACTCAAAGAGTCAACTTGGCGAGCATACTAGTGCTTTTGGGCTCATTTTTCGACCTTCATTGATCAAATTTTTGACCAAATTTGACCAACCCATTGGTCAAAATTTATCTGGTCAAAATTTTGACCAACTCACTAGTAAATTTTTTTTCAGGCATTCTATAAAACAGTCACATGTCTTGCATATGATATGACATTTTGCATGTATCCTGCACTCTCTTTCATCCGGCTAATGATGGATTACGTAGAGTGATCTGAAACCATGATGCTAAAAAACACACAATCAAATCCAAAATGAACATGCACTACAAATGGATTGTGGAAATCTGATATTGGTAAAATTGCATGCATGTCTACCAGGATAATCACAACTTAAACATATATTTGTCCTGGTAGACATGCATGCAAAATTAACAATATCAGATTTCCACAATCCATTTGTAATGCAAGTTCATTTTGGATTTGATTGTGTTTGTTTTTTAGCATCATGGTTTCAGATCACTCTCCGTAATCCATCATTAGCCGGATGAGAGAGTGCAGGATGCATGCAAAATGTCATATTATACGCAAGACATGTGACTATTTTATAGAATGCCTGAAAAAAAATTTACACCTTTCTGTTGGTAGAAATTTCTACCTTCGTTGGTCGAAATTTTTGACCTTTATTGGTCAAAATTTCTACCTTTTTTGGTTCAACTTCTTTGACCTTCGTTGGTCTAAATTTCTACCTTAATCCACAAAATTTTTAACCCTCATTGGTCAAAATTTCTACCTTGCTTGGTCGAAAATTTTGACCTTCATTGGTGGAAATTTCTACCTTTATTGGTTGAAATTTTGACCAATTCCTGGCAGAACTTGCAAATAGCAATTGAGGTTTTTCGACCAACGTATTGGTCAAAATTTTGACTAACATAAGGTTGGTCAAAATTTTGACCGAAAAAATTTTGACCAATGGGTTGGTTGAAGTTGGTCGAAGTTTGGTCAAAAATTGGGTCGAAATTTTGACCATTAATGGTCGAAAAATGGTCTCAAATGTACTAGTGGATGATAGGATCATTGTATGCTCTAACACCAAAATAAAAGAACAAAGAGAAGACTGATCAAAACAAGTTATGATTCTAATTTCATTCAACATAATGTGATGTCTTTTAGAATGAATATCGTTGGCTTTATCGAATATTATTTCAATGAATAATCGTGTAAACAAACTTATTATTTATTAATCAAACTATTGATCTAAATTAATGTAAAATCCCCAACATTAATTATGTAAATTTTGGAGTCAAATTCATATATATATATATATATATATATATATATATTCAATATAAAATGGTAAATATAAATGTATGTATGTAAGTATTATGTGTCCTTATGTACTTTTTATTTTTGAGATGGTAAACTTTTGGATATATGATTTTTCCTTATTTTTCTAGTGTTGATCTTTCAATTTGATCAAACCTATAGAATCAAAAAATATCTTAGAGCTAGAGAGTTCCCTTTGAAAAATTTGCATGACTTCTAGCTATGTGAAAAATAAGTGAAATGATAGCCAATGTAAAGGATGAAATGAAAAGAACTATTAAATCAGAAATAATGATTATAAAGTAATATTATGGGTAAAAGAATAGGGAATAAGGATGGAATACATCCACCCAACTTGAAACATTGGTTCAAGAAAAAAAGGACATGATAGGTACCTAGATATTGAATATAATAAATAATTATTTATAAAGTTAAGAGATAAAAATTCAAATTTTTTTAAATAATTGTCTTACAAACTTACATGCCCTAGCATGCAAGGTTTGGTAGCCAAAACATTTCAGCAACTATGAATTGCCATTGTTGGTGTAAATAAGTATTTAATATTTATACTTTACTTAATTTTACTTAGGTTAATGCATTATATTATTATTTAAACACCTAGGAGTATGCATACTCATATGAGCTATCTTGTTGACAACACAAGAGTTAGCAACTCTTTTATGCACATGGTGTCTACAACAGGAGTTAGTATCTAATTTAAACACATGGTGTCTACAACATCTCTACATGAGATACACCTTGTCATACTTATCCTCTTAAGCACAATGGAGGATAATCCATTTTTGGTGGACATGTGCTTAGCTATCATGCTTATCTCCTAGCTCATTCTAGAGACATTCTAGATGCATCTTAGAGGCCTTTATATACATGCACTCCTAGTGTCTATGTACATGACATAACATTACATTACATGAATACAATTTCATATTGTTATTCTAGTCATACTTTATTGGTCCATTCTGTGCTTGTGCCTGAGTTCCTTGATCTTGAGTGATTTTTCCCTTAGGAAAATTCTTACATGGTATCATAGTTGAGGGAATTTCTCTTCACATAACCATTGGAGACCATTTTCTTGCTTCAACTCCTAGAGGTTCTTGACTCAAGTCCAAAGTATTGTAGTCATTAAGAGCATCTAGAGCCAAACAGGACCTCGCCATTGCATCTGGAGCGTCGATTTGGTAAAATTTGATTCTAAATTTACCTACCATAGGCCATAGTCAAATTTGAGGCAAAATTTTTTTGTAAACTGGCACCCGAAGTCCTGATTTATGAAATTGCTATGATCATTTCAGATCTGCATACATCTCTACAATTTTTTCTAGATCTGCATTATTTTCTGGAAAACATTTGGCCATCAATCCAGTAGGAGAGATTTTTTGCAAGTGAAGATTGGAGCTTGCTGGTGCAAATCAGATATTTGCATCACATTTAGAAGGTCAAAAAACTCACAAATCGACTTTTGTTTCATCGACATCGGACATCTGAGTGAAATCTAGAGTCATCTAATTTTTGGAGGTGTGATAGCAGCAATTTAGGAAAAATAATTACAGATGTGATTTTCAAACAGCGATATCTCCCTCACACGAACTCTTTTTTTTAAGCAATTTTTTTTGTTTTGGGGTAGAATTTTGTGATCTACACATTGGTGCAAGATGTTCAAGATCGTTGTTCTTGAATTTTTCTACAAATCACAAATCCCAATTTTTGCAACTTCAAATGCTTAGTACGGGCTCATCTGGGCATATTTTTAGGTTCCATTTTTTTTTGAAAGTCCATAATTATTTTTTACTTTCTAGATCTGCAATCAGATTATAGGGTTGTGTGGAAAAAAATATCACTTTCAAAATTAGGTCATTTTCTACATTGTATTGCTTTGATTACTCTTCAAAATTGTTGTACATCTGAGCTACAATGCTTGGTGCCAAATTTGAACCTCAAAAGGTAGTTTAAATAGAAAAATCATAAGTCCATTTTGTATATTTTGACAAGTGACCTATTGTAAACGCACTACATATAAAGTGTCAAATCATACATTGGGGGGGGTTGATTGATTATTTTTGCATTTTGGGGGGTGCATATATCTATTGATCTCATGGAGTCTTTTTGCACATGTCAGTTTGGTGTTAGACCAAAGTTGACAATGCAGAACTATCACAAATGGAGTGCTTTGATCCTTGATCATCTAAGAGAACATCAGGTAGTGTTTCTTTATCTCCACTCAAATATATTGCCACCTAATCCTAATTGGAAACATCTTTCTCATCTTCTTCACTTTTTGTATAATAGTATGAGTAAAGAATCATTTTCTCCTCTTAGTATGGAAAGTTTTCCTCATGACATTTCGATGTGTCTTTGGGAAGCATATGGAGATCCATGACTCCCTCCATTCCTAAACGACATTCTACCACTAATCACTCTAGTTATGGTATCTCCAACTCTAGATGAGATCCCACCTCCTGATGCTCCTGTTGCTACTACTAATCTAGTTCCAACCACAAATAATCTTGATTTAGTGTAGCAGGAACTACCATGTCTTCCTACTTTAGCTTTATAAGATGACTTCCTTCCAGACATTCTAGAGTTGAACTCATGGAGTCATACATTGAAGATGTGGGAGACATCATCGATGACATTCGTCTTCTCTTTGTTGAGGAGAATTATTCTCTAGTTGTTGTGAGGGAACACCCTAACCCTCACCCACTTGATCTTTCTTTCGAGACTAACATGATTGTGGGGATTTTTTTACAGTAATTGGAGAAGAACTCTTTTACTTGAAAGGAGACATATCAGTCTTTAGAGATTGTCTTTTGGTTTCCTCAGAAATCATATCTTTTGAGGATTCTTTCTACTAGTTGGGGAGCATTCTCTACTACACCTATGGCACCACTTCTTCGTACAAGGAGGAAAATCATTCAAGTTTCATGGTGCAACTTCTTTAGCCATCAAGGAGCTTTTATCATGGGTGGGCATCCATCATTAAGAGGAGGAGACATTGCTTCTCTTCCTCCATCTTCCTATAAGGATGCTTCATTGTCTTTGGACATTGATTCAGCATCATACATGGACATGCTTCCTTGTTTGCCACCTTCTTGCGAGCATTCACCAAATTGGTTCATGGCATCGATATTCATCAAGGACTTGTCGACATATGTGCATACTTCAAAGGCAGCATCTACAGCATACTGCATATGGATCTCTTGTCCATCTTCCTATCCATAGTGGGAAGCATGCTTGCACCTATACTTAGTTTATATTCTTCCTAAAGGGATAAATGTTGTTTTTAGGCATTGGATTTTCTTTTGTCTTCAAACACTCATCATTACGAGATCCTTCCCTAAGGTTGGGGAGGGGGAGATCTTATCAAGGGATTATCTATTGTATATGCATCATGTATGTCATAATGGGGGGGTCTTTATTACTCCATCCATTCATCCATCTTTCTTTATTATACTTATCTCTCTTTTTGGGAAGGTTTTTCCCCATGAGGTTTTTCCTCTTTCTCCACTTTATGACATATTTCATTGCCTTTTGTACATGGGTACCTAAAATGGCCTAGTAGTCGAGACCCATCATGCATTTTCATCCTAGCTTTTGTGAGCTTAAGTGAATTTCCATAAGTTGCACTTAAGGGGAGTATTTGTGTAAATAAGTATTCACTATTTACACTTTACTTAAGTTTACTTAGGTTAATACATTATTTTATTATTTAGACACCTAGGAGTATGCGTACTCATATGAGTTGTCTTGTTGACAACACAAGAGTTAGAAACTCTTTTATGCACATTGTGTCTACAACATAGGAGTTAGCATCTAATTTAAGCACATGGTGATTACAACATCTCTACATGAGACACACCTTGTCATACTTATTCTCTCATGCATAATGGAGGATAATTCAATTCTGGCATATTTGTGCTTAGTTGTCATGCTTATTTCCTATCTCATTCTAGAGACATTCTAGATGCATCTTAGAGGCCCTTATATATAGGCACTCCTAGTGTGTATATACATGACATAACATAATATTACATGAATACAATTTCATATTATTATTCTGACCATACTTTATTGGTCCATTATGTGCTTGTGCTTGAGTTCCTTGAACTTGGGTGATTTTACCCTAAGGCAAATTCTTAGAGCCATTAAGGAAGGAACCAAAAATTGTGACTAATGCTACAACTTAATAATAATAAAATTTCCTCTAGTATGCAACATTCTAGAGTAAAATATCATTATCTTGAACACTTCAGCTAAATGTGAAGCACTTCCTATAGGTGATCAAAGTCATAGTGGCCACAAAAAACAAGAACATAGAACTACCCAAGTAAGTGAGAGGAATCATTAGAAACTCTCAAAGAGTCAAAGAACTAGATAGTCATCTAAGCATACTTGAAAAAATTATCACAAAAGAAGAGCACCAACTATTGTATTTTTTATTTTTCACTTTTATTTTTATTTTTATTGTAAATTTCTTTTTATTTTATTTTTAATAATGATAAATGACCGTTGATGATTCATTTTTCAACCACTCACTACTTAGTGGCATTCTAAAAAAAAATCATCATTAAGGATTTATCTCAACTACAATATGTCAAAATTTTCTAAATTCAAATTATAGGCTTCTAAAAAAATAGATAGAGGCTTTTGTTTGACTCACCTTACTAGCAAACAAATTTTCTACACTATCCTTAACTACATCATATACTAGTATGGTGTTCTCCTCTCCATCATCATGGATAATCGTCATCCCTTCAAATATCAAGATGATTAAAAAAAGTGTATAATAAGCTCCATATCCATCACCATTTATCCATACCATACTACCCCCAAGGTAATAGTCAATATGACACCTCTAACAAAACCATGTTGAAAATCCTTAAAAAGATAGTCAATAAAGTTGGTCATGATTGAAAAATTTAAATTAACACCACTTTGTAGGTTTATTGTATGTACATGTTCATAATCCCATAGATTCCATTAAATACACCATTATATATGGCTTAAAATATGTCTTACCCATAGAGATCATGTTACCCTCCTTGCAGGTATCCTTAAACAATCATATCAATGATGAAGATTATAGACTCTCTCACTTGAATGAGCTATAATTATAGGATTGAAATAAAAAAGATACGTTGAAAAATATTCTAAAGTTACCAAAAGTATGTTTGAAGAATTTTACAAGCACCAACTTAAGTCACAAAATAGTGAGGTTGGTGGTCTTATCTTGACAAAAATCATAGAAATAAAAAAGATGTAGTGAAAAGGGAAAGGTTGAGGCTAACTATCTTAGTCCATACACTATCACTATTGCATATGGATAAGGAACATATCCATTAGCTCTTCCTAACGTTGATATATTTGATCATCTAATAAATATAATTTTCCTTCATTATTTTTATACCCAAGCATCTTAAAGAACCATTTAAAGTCCTAAATAATACTTGAAAATAATAAAAATAATTAATTTTTTTTTTAAAAAAAAAAAATCCTACGTTGGATGCCTTGACCCTAACTAAGGTTGTTTAATGATGCACCAAATCAATTAATGAGTAGCTTAGGTCTTGTTTTGAGGGGGATGGCGAACTAATTGATTGAAGGGAAACTTTATAGTATAAGGTGGTAAACATCAAAAAAATTATTAGTTTCATCAAGGATAGGAAGAAAATGGATGATATTAGATATGTAATATCCAATACAACTAGAATAAAATTGTCAAAAATATATATTAAATTATGGTGTAATACAAAAAAACTAATTCAAAATATGGTTTACTTGTTATATATTTAAACTGGGGATAGAAAAGTAGCAAGTCCAAGGTAAAAGAGTTGAATTGTGTGTTAGTTCTATTGACTCACCACCAATGTCTTAAAAAAGGTAGAAAGGAAAGATAGTGAGATTTGGCCACCATTCCCACACAAGAGGAAAATATAAACTTAGAGTTGACCTTTACAAGAAAGCTAAAAATTCTTAATAAGGAATCCCCTATTTTTAATATGTTTTATTTCAACACATTCTTCTTTCCCATATGTAATGTATCTTAAACTTGCAGCACTCCTAACTTTTTCATTAGTAAAAATGAAAAGTTGCTTAAATTATGTAGTCTAGTTAGGAGCTACTAATACCATTTTTTTGCTCTTTTTTGTGTCTAGGTGATTTCTGGTTGTGTCCTAGTTTATCTTGCTGACATGATGTCTATTCTTTTTGCTTGAACTCAAGTCTTGGTTCCTCATAAAAGTATTTTCTTCTAAAATCAATAACATCAATGAAGAGATCATGCATAAAAGTGATAGTTATCAATAACATCAGTGAAGAAACCATGCATAAAAGTGATAGTTTGGTTAACAAATTTGTGATGGAAAAAAATTCCTCACTCACAAATAAATACAACATCATTTTGTTCTCAATATGGTAGGAACTTAGTAAACATAAGTTCACTTGTGAAATAACACATATATAACATTATCATCTTACAAACTAAGAAGGGAGATGTAGATCACAATTGAATGTCTATAAAAAATCAAATATACTATATTTTGTGTGTTCCCTTTCTCCTTATATTTGAGGGACCTTCTTTGCATTCTATAGATGCTTTTTGTATAATTAGTTTCTTCTCTTCCCAAGTTATGGTGTATTTTCCTATTAGTAATAGGATTCCAATGATCGTGAAATTTTTGGAATGTCAAATCATGGGCCCTTTTCTCAATATGCATTTATTACAATTTATAGTAGAGAGAATTTTTAAAGGGTTTCTATTTTTCCATGTTAATTTATAAATTTGATGCTTTTAAGGGGCTTATCTAGTTGATTTTTTTTTTTTTGCTTCTAAGGATTTGAGAAAGAAACTAATTACGGATGAATCATATGATGATATGAAGAATACTTTGGTGTTTGGAAAATGTGATAAGAAATTGGGTATTCTCTCTAATATGTTACTATATCAATGTATTGCCTCTTTTTAAGAAGTATTTTATGTGGTTCACCTTGTATGTTATCCTCTTGTGAAATCTTAGTTATTTGATCGCAAGTAAGTACAAAATGTTGAAGATCTCAAAGGTAATGAAAAGTGCTAAATTCTCTTGTTTCTCCTTTCCTAATAGTTAGTGTTCCTTATCTTGTTATTGTTATTGATATAATTTTTCGAGGGGTGATCATCCTTCTAACCCTTGAAGAAGGAAGTTAATGAAAACTCTCAAATTTCTTGAGAATTTTATCTTAATTTCCTAATGTTTAATTTAAGGTTTCATGTCTTTCTTTAAGAATACGTAATATATATTTTTAATTTAGGAAATATTTTAAGTTCTCTAATTTATTTATTTTATTTTTCTAATAATTACCTCTTCTTTTTAATAAGTAGATGATCAAAGTCTTGGTTAATTATTATTATTTTAGATTCAAACACAAGACCTCTCAAATAAGAGACTAACAAATTGCTATTGTGATATAGAATCTTGCCTTAGAATAATTACTTTTTGTACTATATTTTCTTATTTAATTTATAAAAATAATACATATTTTATATTTATATATGAATTTATTTTATTATGTTATTTTCTAATTTTAAAATAATTTATATCTTTATAACAATTTAAACAATAAACTTGAGATTTTACTATTAATTTAATTCAAAATATTCCCTTTTTGACAAAGTGTGTATTTTTCACATATATCCTTCCCAATTTAAAAATTAAATAAAATTTAATAATCTAATGAATTTATTTTAAATCTACATTTTCCATCATAATAAAAAAATCTCATTTCAAGTGTAAATTTGTTTATATAAAATGAATTTTAACAACACAAAATGAAAGGTACACAAATGTTTATTACGCCGAGAGGCATTCTATATAGCCACAGCACGGCAATTACAATGTCAATAAAAAAGAAAATGCCAACTGTGGGCTGCGGAGTAAGGCAGCAAGACCGCCTGTCAGCGACAGTTACTGCGCCCCTAACATGCATGTTGACATGCATGTCAGAGGTGGCAGTAACTGCCGCTGATAGGCAGTCTTGTTGCCACATAAAACAACGCCACATGGGGTGGCGGGGGTGATGGCCTGTCACCCCATATTATTTTATTTTTTAATATTTTTTTTCAATGAAACAGATAACGTGGCGGGTTAATGTATTTTTTTTTTTATTTTTTTTTTTGAAAAAAATAGATAACGACATGTAGACACTTTTTTTTTTTAATTTCGTTGTGTAATATTGTCTTATTGGCATTTTTTAGTAATTAATTTGAATTTTGTAGAGGAGTGGAGGAGTGGAGATGTGGAATTTGAAGAGTTCCTTTAGTGGAAATTGAATAGTTTTTTTCGTGGGAGATGAAGAGTTTTTTCTCTGATTATAAAACACTCATATCCTCTCATTTTTGCTCTTCATTCGTAGAAGAACATATTTGCAGAAGACAGGGTTTGAGTAAAGCTTTCATTGCTCTTGAGAGGTAGAGCAAACTTTTTTGGGAAGAAGAAAGGGAGATACATCATTTAGAAAAGCATTTTACATTTGAAGATCAACAAGGAGATCCAAAAAGCAAAGTAAGCTTTTTGTTAAATTTTTTTTCCCTGTTAAGTTTTATTTTGCATTTTGATTATTATCTCCATTTAGAATAGTAGTTACACTATTTACATTTAGTTGTAATTTATTTTTTATATGACATTTCTTAATTTTTACATTGTTCTATACAAAATTACATTTGCATGTTTCATGCATTATTGTTTTTCATATTTTTCAATGTATTTTTTAGATTAATCTTGTATTTATTTTCCATAATATTTCATATGGATGGCAATGCCGCCATATCAATATATTTTATTTTTTAAAAAAGTGATTATAAATTTAATGATTACTATTTTCATTTGCAAAAGTAGTTTGATTTATAATAGTTTTTTATTAAGATTAGTATATTAATATTCTGAATTAGATTACTATTTTTCCTAAAATAGTTTTGTACTTTACATTTAGATTATAATTAATCATAACATATTAATATTTGAAAAGTGGATGGCAATGCCGCCATTTTTCAAATATTTTATTAAAATGCCAGTTTATTTATTTTTAAATATAAAAACTTAATTTTATAATTTTAATTTTGTTACTTGAAAATTAGAGTAGCCATATATTTTATTTTAATTTATGCTTTTTTTTATGCAATTTTTAAATAATAAATATTAACTTTTAGGCATCAATCTTTAAAGAATGGAAGGCAATGCCGCCATTTTTTAAATATTATAATAGTAAGCAATTTATTATAATGTTAACTATATCTCAACATATTTCTAATGTTTTCATTAAGAGTAGTATATTGATTTAGAGTATCATTCTAAATTAGATTACTATTTCAATTATAACAGTTTTGTAATTTACATTTAGATTAAAATTAATCTTTACATATTAACATTTGAAAAGTGGATGGCAATGCCGCCATTTTCCAAATATTTTATTAAAATACCAATTTATTTATTTTTAAATAAGAAAAATGAGACTTATACTTTTAATTTTGTTGCATAACCATATATTTATTTTAATTTATGTTTCTTTTTTATATGCAATTTTAAAAGAACAAATATTAGATTTTAGGCATTAATCTTTATACTGACACATTAGAATGTAAATCACTGATATTATTTTTATACTAGCTATGGTGAGACCTAGGTTAAATTTTGAATCAGAGGAGGCAAGAAGAGAATACCAAAGGCAATATCAAAGAGAATATTGCAGAGAATACCGTAGACGTCAACAACAACAACAACAAATAGAAAATGAAAGAGAACAACAAAGAATAACATTAAATCAAAGAAACGAGCAAAGTTATGGTAGAAGAAGGTCTGAAGTGTCAGTTGCACAACTAGAGAATGATGAAAGAGAGCACATAAATGTACAAAGAAACAATCGTCAACGTACTTCTGAGAGGGTCCTTCGAGATGTACAAACATCTGAAGTACAACATGTTGAAGTGCAACCAAGTGACATACATGAACGTCGTACAGAAGCAAACAATCAACTAAATGTTGAGTATGAAGGGTCTCCATCTGTAGAACGTGTCCCAGAAACACCACAACATGGAAGTCAAATCCATGTGAATCATGAATTAGAAGGTGAGAGAGAAAACATGCCCAACCCAAATGGTATGCTTCAATCTGAATTTAGAAGATTCCAAATGCAGTTTAGATATCAGATAGATAGTTTGAAAACACCAAAAATGTGTTATGTTTGTCAGGAGTCATATGCAGGAATGAAAGTATATCGCACCAGTGAGGGTCCAATATGTAATAGGTGTAGTCAAGAGACAGGAATTCATAGGTTTTCATCTTCAAATAATATGGATCCGAGATGTCAACCACTAGAGCTTGCAAATTTAACTCAGGTTGAAGAGATGTTGATTGCACGTGTAAATCCTATATTGCAAGTTACACATGCAACTGGCAGTCAGTATAAGTATAAAGGACATACCATTAGTTTTCCCCAGCACATTGAACAGTTATCAAAAGTCTTGCCACACACAATTGATCATTTACCAATCATTATTGTTTGAAGAAGGGATCAACGTGGTACACTATATAACTTTACTGTGAATAGAGATCGTGTGTATAAAGCATTAAAATATAAAGTTGAAAATGATAAATTCTATGTAGATGTTAGGATAGATGAAAGTGCTCTTAATGACCTTCCTACAAATATAGATGAGAATATTTTTCATAGATTAAAGACAATGCACATGGAGTTTGATTCTGATGCAAATGAAGTTGTATTCCTAGGTCCTCTCATGGAGATAGACGAAGGTAATATAATTGAGCACACAAACTCTATGGCTTCAAGGCCACCTAATGCTCAAAGGGAAATGGAATTAATTCATGCTTGGGTTAATAATCCTGATGCAGTTTCGTCTGCTTTAATTGAGTGGCCATCTATAGGTGCATCACCTATCAATGAGTATGTCACAGCTGGGTTGTTGGATATGGCTTTCCCAACATTATTTCCAGATGGAAGTTGTGATTGGTTAGAGCCTAGAATGAGATGAGTATACTTGCATGAATTTGTAAAGCATTTGATCAAATACAGGGATCACCGCTTTGGAAAACATCCACGGTTTAGGTATTTTGTGCAAAACATGGTAATGAGACATCGTGCACAAAGTTCAG
This sequence comes from Cupressus sempervirens, assembly GCA_028749045.1. Taxonomy (NCBI): domain Eukaryota; kingdom Viridiplantae; phylum Streptophyta; class Pinopsida; order Cupressales; family Cupressaceae; genus Cupressus; species Cupressus sempervirens. Next base: position 577,865,252 of record CM053793.1, read on the forward strand.
CATCTATTTTTGCAAAAAGGAGCTTTCATGAAATGCCAATAACTATTAATGAATTACGTGAACATATGGAGAATATTTCATGTAATAATCTTGCAGATAGGCTAATGCAGTTCGGAACAACTCTAAGAGGAACAAGGTCATATTGGGCAAAAAATAAAGCAGAATTAACTGACTTGCTTGACCAGATTGGGACACCTACAATTTTCTTCACATTAAGTGCAGCTGATATGCAATGGCCTAATTTGCATGCACTAATTCCTAGTAGACCACCTACTGATCCACGAGAGGCTCAAAAATGGAGAAGGCAGAATATCATCGACTATCCACATATAGTCACTTATTACATGCACTTAAAGAATACAATGTTCAAGAAAGAAATACTTCAAAAAGGTATGAAAGTAAAGGACTTTTGGTGTAGATATGAGTGGCAACATCGTGGTTCACCTCATGTTCATGGCTTCTTATGGCTCGAAGGGGCACCAAATATGGACACTATTAATTGGTCAAATGAGGATGAACGAAAAACTGCAGAGAGATATTTTGACTCCATTATTCATGCATGGAATCTTAGACATAATCCACATAAAAGAAATATACAAGTAAGTTTCATATTATAAGTCAGTTAAATATTAATATATGTTTCTCACCTCAATCCAATAGAATAATATATAAATTTTCATTTTTAGGTCTTCCAGAATTTTGGTCAGCATCCATGCCTCAAGAATACAACACAACTTGCTGAGATGGATATAGATCAAGATTATGAACAGATACTCAATTGTGTTGAAAGACACACGGTTTGTAAGGAGGAAGCATGCCTTCATAAAAAAAGAGGACACATGGTTTGCAGGTTAATCAATTTTTTTTTTAAATTATATCTAAATTATTTATTTCACCTTTTTCAACAAGTTGGATTGACAAGATATGTCTTCACCAATGTTTTAGGTATAATGCTCCTTGGCAATTGAATTTGGAGGGATCAAAGTTATATACCGATGCAGATTCAGGTGAGAAAAAATTTGAACCAGCAAGAAATGATGATAGAGTTAATACACACAATCGGTACATACTACAATTGTGGAGGGCGAATGTTGATTGGCAACCTGTCCTTTCAAGACATGCAGTTATCAAATATATTGCAAAGTATGCAGCAAAATCAGAGAGAAGCTCTGAAACATATCAAAAAATGTTGATGCGAATTTCAAATCTTGAAAATCCTAATGATTTAGCATCACGGGCATATAGAAAGCTTCTAACAGAGACAGTTATAGAAAGAGATATTGGAGCTCAAGAAACATGCCATATGTTATTAGAACTTCCATTGATGGAGTGTAGTAGAAAGTTTGTCAATCTAAATGTCTCACGTGAAGTTTTCAAACCGGTGGTAATCAATAATGACAGAAATGAGGAAGAACTCACAAAATCTTTTGTTGATGGTTATAAAACAAGACCACTTTGTATGGAAGGTATTAGTTTGATTGATGCAGCAAGGTCTTGGTTATATAATCCTAAAAGAAGAGGAGATAATAAATGGGGGCCAAGAAACAAAGCAGCTATTGTTAGAGTTTTTCCTAGGTATTTTTCTATTCCTCCACGAGATTCTGATAAGTGGGTAGACTTTTGTTTGTCTGAGTTGTTACTATACAAACCTTTCGTAATGTCGAGAGAGACATTGGTCATGATAATGATACTATAGTAGCAAATTGGTCCTCACTCAATTATAATCCTTGGCATGTCCAAAGGCAAGAACATGCACAAAATAATGAACCTTCAAGTGATTCAGAGACAGAAGATAATGGAGCCATTCAAGAAAATACTATAGAACATGAGTGGGAAATAATATCTGGGTTACATCGTGGTCAACATATGCCAATTTCTGAAATTGACATGTTGGGAAGAAGAGATATTGATAGAAATACAAATTGGTGTAGTGCATATCAAAGTGAAGAGGAGACAATCCGAGCAATAAATTTCATACCTGAAATGAAAAAGCATGGATGTCTTATGTATGATGATATTCCACAGTGTATCAATTTTACAACTCTTAGTGACAAGCAACAAAAGGTAGTTGACATTATTCTGAAGCACTACCATAGCAATCAAGTGGGAAATCCTTTATTTATGATAATTCAAGGAACAGCAAGAACAGGAAAGTCTCATCTAATTGGCGCCATCAATCAATCTTTTCAGATGGCATCGATGGCAAATCCTTCTCCTCTTCTATTGCTTGCACCAACTGGAGTTGCAGCTTTCAATATAGGAGCATCTACGATTCATTCAAAGTTGCGGATTCCAATTACAGATTTTTCCCAACTACAAGGGACAAGACTTACAAGCTTTCAACAAGAGATGGAAAATATCAAATATATATTGATTGATGAAATGAGCTTCATTGGCCAAAACATGTTGGAAAATATAGATAGTCGACTTAGAGAAGCCTTCCCGCATAAAGCACACATAAGCTTTGGAGGTATCCCTTTCCATACATCACATGGTGTTATTAATGTCTTCTGATTCTTATTAAGATTAGCCATATAGAATGTATACCTTTTGATTTCACTTTATGTGCATAACTAAAAATTTTGCAACTATCTTTCAGGTGTATCTATTATTTTAGTTGGTGATTTGGGGCAATTACCTCCTATTAATGATAAACCAACATATGATAGCAATAGGCGGGCAAAGTTATTATGGCAAGAATTCAAGATAGTGGTTACACTAGATAAAGTATTTAGGCAAGATGGAGAAAATATCCAACAACAAAGATTTCGTCAGCTTCTCACAAATGTCAGAGATGCAAATCCACAAATAGATGACTGGAACTTGCTTATGACATGAACACCTATAAGGTTAGATGTTGTAAGCAATGATGATTTTGATAAGGCAGTGCATTTATTCTCTACAAATGACAATGTTCATAACCATAACATGAGGATGTTGTATTCTTTAAGACATCCAATTGCACGTAGCCTTGCAACCAAGTCAAGCAATGGTAATCGAAATGAAGAATTATCAAGCGAAGAACTTGATATTGAGTTATTGATTAGTAACAATGCAAGAGTAATGTTGACTACAAATCTATGGATAGAAGCTGGTCTTGTGAATGGATCATTGGGATATATCAGAAATATTGTCTACAAACCAGGAACTGCTCCACCTGAGCCACCAGCATATGTTACAGTTCAATTTGATAATTACTCTGGAGTACCATTTGATGATCACCATCCAAACATAATACCAATAGCACCACTACAGAGGGGTAGGACCTTCCAACTACCACTAAGGTTGGCATGGGCGTTGACTATTCACAAATCTCAAGGGCTCACTATTTCAAAAGCCACAATTGACATAGGTCCAAGAGAAAGAGTAGGATTGACATTTGTGGCCATAGCTCGTGTTAAGTCACTCGAAGGTTTGAGGATAATGCCACCTTTTACATATGACCGCTATGAGAAAATGAAAAGTGGGAAACAACTTTCAAAGAGAAAAGCAGAAGAATGTAGACTGAGAAATCTTGAAAATCATTGATGCTTTTAGACATATTATTTAATAATAAAGATTTATTTTTTCTACTACATTATGTGATCATCATCGTCAACTATTATGCTATTATTCTTATTATGCACATTGATACTCCATATTCCACAGTTAATGAAAACTATAATTGGATATGCTCAATCTGACATGAAAACCTTATTATTTGTACATTTTAATGGTTGCAAGTTCCATTAGGCTGATATTTCATTTTACTAATTCTCTAATTTGTAAATTTAACTATGATCATCGCTTGGGTCCTCAAATTAAGGTTATAATATTAATTCTAATCATAAAGACATTGTCCAATTGAAATAAATCATAATGTTTTTGCTTCATGACTTTCAACCAATACATTGCTACTCGATATTTCAAATCTATGTTTGTCTATTCTTCAGTATCCATGAATGGTCATAATATTACCATGTTTCAATACTCAAAGTTTCATTACAAATTTTAGTACAATTTGGTTTTTATATTCATTTTTTCCATACTTGATTGTACTAAGTGAACTGTTCTATTTTTTCAAAACCATTATTCATTTAAAATTTATATACCTCTCATTAAGTATACATTTTTTCTTCTTTTTTTATTCGTGATGATGCTATCTAAATTGTTTTCCATCATTTTTTCAGGCATGGAAGCCTCTAATACACAATCAAGCATTGTTGACACTAGCCCAACTTCTTCTGTATAGTCAAATCATTTTTTTGAGACAGAGTTTCAGAAGTGTGCACGCATAATTAAACAGTGTTGTACAACTATGGTAGAAGCACTTCAGAATGCAGCTTTATCTATTGATCATGTACAAGAGATAGAGATAATGGAGATGGAAGATGTTGCCAAATATGTACGCAACACATCTACAAAAGTAGATGCGTTTCCATCCATGATGAAAGAGGTCTATGATTATCATATTACAAACAAAGGTCGTAATACAATTTTAATATCTGAAGAATATGTGATGTACTTACATCATTATGGAGAGCTATACACATGGTCCATATGATGATTTCACATTTTTCAAATCTTCACTTATTACTTTATCCAGATAATTGTACTAGGAGATATTATTCTCCTTCCATCTATGTATCGAAATAATAAATAAACGATTTAACTTTTTATCTCAAATTCTTCTCAACTATACTTCCAAATATTTGAAATGCTTTTTGTTGACCTTTGTTTTTGTATTATTAAAGATTTTACATGAGATATATCATTAATATGTTGATCATTAAATTATGTATAAAATTGATGTGTTATTTCTAACTATTAACCCACTCTAAAGCATAATATTCATTTTATACTCATTTTAAGTGTAATCATTACCTCAATAATGTTTAGTACTTCTTCATTGTACACTATTCATGCTAAGCATAATTAACATTAATTAATTGTATATTTATAAATGTAACTAATAAAGTTATAAAATTACATAAGGAACATTTTAATCCTTATATTGTTCTATTATGCTAATAGGCATGTGTAAGGAGAACGAGCTACCCTCCTAAATGTAATTCTAAACATAACAATAACCGTAACTTTGACCGTGGTCCTACTTCTCCCCTAACTCTAATCCTAACCATAATTCTAATGCTTTGTCTACCCCTAACTCAAACTATAACCCTAACGCAGATTCTAACCATAAACCTAATCCTAACCCTAACCCCTACCCTAACCTTTTATGTACCCTTATCTCTAACCCTAATTGTAATGCTAAACTTAACCTTGACCCTAACTCAAAACTCTAACTCTAACCTTAACCCTAACTCAAAACTCTAACTCTAACCTTAACCCTAACTCAAAACTCTAACTTTAACCTTAACCCTTACTTTAATCTTGACAAAAATCCTAACCCTAACTCTAACCTTAACCCTAATTCAAAACTCTAATTCTAAACCTAACCCTAACTCTAACCCTAACAATAGTCATAATCCTAAAATAACCCTAACCACAACTCTAACTCTATTTGTAACTCTAATCCTGACCCTAACTCTGGCTCTAATTGTAACCCTAACCCTAATTCTAATTAAAATCCTAACCCTAACCCTAATTTAAATATTAATGCTAACCCTAACCTTTACTTTAGTCTTCATTAAAACCTTAACCCTAACTCTAACCTTAACCCTGATTCAAAACTCTAATTCTAAACCTAACCCTAACTCTAACCCTAAAAATAGTCATAATCCTAAAATAGCCCTTGCCCTAGCCCTAACCATAACTCTAACTCTAATTGTAACTCTAATCCTGACCCTAACTCTAGCTCTAATTGTAAACCTAACCCTAATTTAAATCTTAATGCTAACCCTAACCCTATTTCTAACCCTAACCATAACCATAACTCTACTCTTAAATATAACAATTTACCTAATAATATCCTTAAAATAAGATTGAATCAAAGTGATGCAAATAAACAATATATATAGAATTTTTTAAAAAAATGTTGAAGAATGATTTTATACTAAGTTTATATGACTACAATTTTATAGTAAGTTTATACAACTAAATTTAAAAAGAAAAAAATAAATCAATACTAACCAGATCAAAAAAAGAAAAATTAAAAAATAATTTATCTGTTGCGCTGCGACTGCTACTAGCTTTTATATATATATATATATATATATATATATATATATATATATATATATATATATATATATATATATATATATATATATATATATATATATATATATATTACGCCGAGAGTAATCGTTCTCGAGGCGCCTATTTTTCTTCATAAATCCCAATTATAAAATAACCTTGGGATTAAATAAAAATAGGCGCCTCGAGAACGATTACTCTCGGCGTAATATATATATATAGGTATATATAAGCTAGTATAAAATAAATTCTAAGAACACAAAAGGCCCATTTCAAGGTACTTCAAATGAATACCAACACATTTTACCAATATAAATTATTTTTTAGCATGAATATCATGTATTCCACATTGGATAATATACAACTATGAATATATCTATGATAATGTAGAGATGCAATCTTTCTGTCCATCAGATTGCTTATTCATGGTAGTAAATAATCTAATCCCTAATCTAATCAGATTCTAAAGTGGTCGATTTGTACATCCTCAACTCCCAAGTTTTTGAAATCTCCATCCCTCCGTAGCTTAGTAAACTTTCCCCAATTGTACTCCCTGTATTTGGGAAGATTCTCTTCGCTCACTAATTCCTCCAATGGTTTCATCATCACATTGTGGGAAGGAATCAAGAAAAATGGAATGGAGAGCCGTCTCCGGGTATCATTCACCACCACTCTGTGCTCTACACTCTCGTACTTACCATTAGTCCACACCTGACATTCAAGATATAAATTTAGTACTCAATATATTGTGTTCTAATGAAAGAATACCCACTATTCATAACCACTGATTAAAACAAGAGGTTCATCACAAGAGAAATGAAGAAAAAAACTACAACCTGCATGCAGTCCCCAACATTGACAACGAAAGAGTTGGGCAGTGGTGGAGCTGGAACCCAATTCCCATTTTCCTTGCACCTCACCTCCAATCCGCCCACATCATCCTGGTAAAGAAGGGTTAGGGCTCCAATATCCTTGTGTCTGCCCACGCCCAGTGCTAACTCAGGCTTAGGGCACTCTGGGTAACTATTTAACCGTGCAATACTCATATCATCCTTGAAATATTCATTCAGGCGAGTATCAGGTAACCCTAGGCTCCGTGCTATTAATTCTAGCAACTTAAACACCAATTCTCTCGCAGCCTCTGCATAGGCGAGGCAGGCTTCCCTGCAACAAAAATAGAAATCAAATTATATAAACTCCTCCTCACACAAAACCCTAAAAAAAAGAGAAAAGGGGGAAAACAAGAGTGAAGGGCGACCTGAAATGTGGAAGGTTATCCGGCCAGCGGTTTTTAACAGTCACCGTAGCGGTTTCATGCGGATCAACAGATGTGGGCAGTTGCATTTCCTCCCGCGGCGCAAAGTCGAACACCTCTTTCCAATCCCTCACATTTTTCGTATGCTCTGAATTGAAGAAGCCCAACGAGTTTTCAGAATCTCTGGAAACTCTTCTCTTTTCTTCGAGAGGCAGCGAGAAGAAATCTGCTGCGGCGGACTCGAGGCGGCGGAGAAGATGATCAGGAAAGCCGTGGTTGACGATGTGGAAGAAACCCCACTCTCTGCACGCCTTCTCCACATCCTCTGCAGAGCTCTTTTGCAGGTCTATAACTGGAATTTTGACATTATCTGGAGGAAGAGCGGAGGAATGCTTTGGACGATGCTCTTCACTCTGGATAAAACTCTCCTCGAACTTCAGAACTTCGCTGTTTTCGCCCGTAACAACTCCCATTGTTAAGAATATCTTAGTTTAGATTTGAAGCCCGTTTGAAGAGAAGGGATGGTTTATATAGATTTTGAGTGCATTGAATGTGGACAGCGTGTGGAGAGATAGATTGAAACGGAAGCACAGAGTCGGGAATTGTGATGTAAGAGCTTACATCAGAACCGCACTACGCTGGAGTTGCAGCATTGACCATTCTTCCCTTACTGTCCATTCAATTCTTCAAATGCTTTTCCATGAGTGGGCAGATTAATAGTTTGTCAAAACACGAAAGAGTTTTGATTACATAGCGGTTTTGATTTTTATCATGTGACTAGGCTTTTGATAACATGAGTGAATTATAACGTAGCATAAAACCTGCAACTCCCACGTATAATTTTCCGTGCCCGAGAGGGCCCTCGCCCTCTCCCAGATCTGGCGCAAGCCTCTCAAAACACAGGTAACCCCTATGGAGGTAAGGTCGGGTCTCGTGCTGGACTCTTTTGGGCTGCCTGGCATTTATGATGATCTGGCCTTCCTGCCCCGCCACACTAGGGGACCTTCTGTTGGTGTGGGCTCTTAGGAAATCGCAATCTTGAAGTCGGATTGGAAAGGTGTTGTCATCGGTTTCAAGAGACCTACGGAACATGGGGTACAGCCAAAAGTGGTATCGGGATCGGAAGGACACGAGATTTCACTACCGGACTCAGTGTTGACTCGATATCCTCTAGACTCTCTTTGAGCCAGGTTGGCAAGTTTGTGTCTTTCAAACCGAATGTGGATGTGGTTAGGAAATGGTGCTCAGCTAAATGGAGGCTAGTGGGATCTGTGACCACTTCGGCAATGTCTGGGTCTCTCTTTCTTTTTAGCTTCACAACTGAAGCTGACAGAAACGTTGTTTCGACGGGATCTTAGCACTATGGTAAGCACCGTTTGTCACTAACGAAATGGAAGTCAGGATTTAATCCAAGCCTGGACCTACATGGGCTTGCTCTAATCTAGGTCCGATTGTCACGACTCCCCTTGGAATTCTAGGATGAGAAAGTTTTCAGATGGATTGGGGATTCTTTTGGGTACTTTATTAAATAGGACATCACCACCAGTACCATAGCCAGACTAGGTTTTGCAAGACTCTGTGTAATGTAGTAGTGAATAAACCTCTTTCAACCTCAATGGCTTTGAAATTGAAATGGCGTGCTTGGTCTCAACCCATCTTGTATGAGAATATCGCCTCCTACCAGAAATGCAATATGTTGGCACACCTATTTGTTGACTACAAACTCTTCCTCAATAATGAAAAGCTGAAGGAAAAAGTCTCCTACCCTAAAGTGGTTGAAGCTAGCTGCTCAACGGAGACCATGAAAAGGAGTCGGGATAACATCGAGTCACCTACAACCCTCGAGAAGGTTTTTAATATGGGTTTAAAGTCCTCTCAACCTATGGTAGGGAAAGAGGGTCGCCAGAATGAGGATGAAGGGTCGGCCAAGGAAACTAAGATGCAGATGTCCTCTTATGCTCAAGTATAGAACCTTCTTGAAGATAAGGACAATCACTAGGATGTATCAACTGCTAGGGTCTTAAGGACTAATGAGAAAGGTGGAATAGGTCTTGAGGAAGGGGAGATTCCCTCAATGCAGACTACTATGGTTACATCTTAACTGGTGGGTGTATAGAATAGTTTTATGGTACTGTTGGAAGAGGTTGAGAAGACTCAGTTGAATTTGGATCCTTTCCAAAACCCCTTTGGAAGGGAAAATAGCTCTCCCCAGCTGAGGAGTACCATAGTGGTGTCCATCTCAACTATTGTTGAGGTTTACTCACTAGACCCGACCTCCCTGAGCTCATAAGAGGTGGCAGATACCCTGGATAGTTACGTTGGATGGACTATACCCAAGAGAAAATTGAGAGGTGTTGGAAAGGAAAATGTTGGTTTGGTTGCGAAAGTTGGGGGATCCCCAACCAAAGCCCTTCACCAGAAGGAGGCAATGGGGGATATAGCATAGGGCAAGAAGAAGACCCTGGAGGAGATACAAAAAAAAGGAAAAAAATAAAATTATTTCTTGGAATGTGAGGGGATTCAATAGACCAAACAAGTAGTATGAAGTCAAAAAAAATATCTTTGAATTGAAAGCTGATATGATTCTTCTACAAGAGGTTGTAATGACAACTCAAACATTTTCTATAGTTGTTGAATATGTGTGATGAGTAGCCAAATTCTGTTACAACATAGCTATTTAGGCTTTTGGGGGCATAGCTACTCTTTGGAACCCTAACAATGTTACAAGTAAGGAGATCCATCTAAATCCCCATTTACTATTGTTGGTCTTTTTCCCAAAACCCATATATGGAATATGTTTAATTTTTATGCCCCTAATACTTTGAATGGGAGACTTACAATATGGGAGGAGGCGACTGATCTAGCTAGCTCACTAAGGAATGGAAATATGTTATGTGTGTGTGTGTGTGTGTGTGTGTGTGTGTATAACCCCCCTCTACCCTTCGGAGAAGATGGGAGGCCTGGAAGACTTCTCTAAAAGTATGTATGATTTGGGGGATTTCCTTGGGCAAAATGACCTCCTTGATATTGATCTCCAAGGAGTCCCCTTTACCTAGCTAAACAACAATGTGGGGAATAATCTTATCCAGGGAGTCCCCTGATAGCTTATCCTAGGACCATCTCTAATCATTTCATTCTTCTTTTTTCCTGGCATGTGACTCAAAAGGTCAAAATAAGACCTTTAAGATATGAAATAATGTGGCACTCACAATCGAAGTTCAAAGATTGTATCACCCAATGGTGGAATCTCCCAGTTTAGGGTTCAATAATGTTTCGCATTGCTAGGAAGCTAGATAGGATACGAAAGGAGGTTAGAGGGTGGAGTACATCATCTTTTGGTAACATTTTTAAGGAAAAGGAGACTAGAAGAAAATTGGAGAACCTACAAGATAATATGACCAGTGGCAATTTATCTTATGAAGCTCAATAGGAAGAATTGGGCTATCATGCCCAATAGAAGATGATATTAGCGGGGGAGAAAATTTTATAGAAACAATGTTCAAGGGTTGAATGGTTGGATGAAGTTAAAAGATATATTGTTTTTTTCCATAGGATGGATTCAAAAAGCAAAAAAGAGGAATTCAAACCTATAAGTCTTTGCAACATGATTTATAAGATTTTGTCTAACGTGATGGTTAACCCCATTAAACCAATGTTAGAAAAATTCATTGGCCCCTATCAAAATGGGTTTGGCCCAGGCACATAGATTTTGGATACAATGATTACAGCCCATGAGGTGATTCACTCCATGGAGAAATGTAGGAACCCAGGTATAGATCTAAAACACGATATGTATAAGGCTTATGATAAGGTGAGGAGGGATTTTTTAATTGAAATTCTCATCAAGCTAGGATTTAAAGAAAATTTTGTAAGAATAGTTCAAGAAGCGATCAACACGGTCTAGTTTTCTGTTTTTCCAAATGGTACCCCAAGAAGATTTTTAACCTCCAGCCAAGGTCTTTGACAAGGGGACCCCATATCACCTTACTTATTCTTCATTATTGTGGAGGTGTTGGGAAGAAACTTAATGGCTTTAGCCCGTTAGGGTAAAATCAATGGCATAAGACTTGCTTCCTCTCTCCCACTATAGATTTTACAACAATTTTTTGATGATATTTTCCTTTATGGTATCTCTTCGATTCACTAAGCCAAGGCATGGAAAAATTGACTCGATTAGTATCATGAGGCTTCGGGGCAATGAATAAACTATCAAAAAAACAAGGTGTACTTCTTCAACACAAAAAGGAACCTTAGGTGGAAAGTGATCAGTATTTTGGAGTGCTAGGAAGCTGACTTATCAGACACCTATCTTGGTCTCTCACTCACAATTAAGGAGGTAGCATCTCAGTACTAGAATAGACTAGTGGAATGTATACAAAGAAAGCTCGTGGGTGAAAGAGGAAATATCCTGAGTAATGTGGTGAAACTCCAACTCCTCTTGGCATCCTTACAGGGTATCCCAATGTATTTTTTAATCGCTCTTTAAAGTCCCAAGTAGATACAAGGACATTATTGAGAAAATTCAAAGAAACTTTCTCTAGTATGGTATAGAGGAGAAGACAAGGTTAAGTCTTGTTAGATAGGATAAAGTCTACAAGCCCAAGCCCCTAGGCAGTTTTAACATTAGAAGGATTGGTAATTGGAATAGACCCCTATTATCTAAACTAGGATGGAGATTAGCGAACACCTTGAGCAATTGGTGAGCTATTATTTGTGCTAAATACTTAAGGGGGGACTCATTCCATTGTCATCTCTATAGTAGTAGTCTTCCCTTGGGGTCCATAATTTGGACTAACATATTACACACCAGAAAAAATATGAAGAAGGGCATAAAATGGATGTTAGGGGATGGATCCACCATTGACTTCTATGAGGACCATTGGGTTGATGAAGGGCCCCTCATCTCCTCCAGATTCTAGCTTGCTAGGGAGTATTGCTTCAACCACTTTCGAGGTCTGGTGTGGAACTCAATCACTCGTGATAACCAATTGAAGAGATTACATGCTCACGATAATCCTATGGAGACCAAATTTCTCAAAGAACTATAGGAAACCATTGACAAATGCCATATCCCCATAGCCCCTATGGAAGATTTCTTAGTCTGGATCCTATCCCCATTAGGAGATTTCACTATTAAATCTTTTTAGACTTGTTTTACTGAGGGAGGTGATGCACCAAAGGATTGGAAGCATGTTTTGTAATCGTGGATCCTACCTAAAATTAAAAAATTATGGTCAATGGTTTTGCATGGGAGCATCCTCACCATTGATAATCTCCAAAAAAAAGGCTTCCAACTAGAAAATTGTTATGTTCTTCACATTAATGTTGAAGAATCCATCCCCTACCTACTCATTCATTGCCGCTACACCAAGGTAATGTAGAGTGGGATTCTCTCTAAATGGGAAGTTTAATGGTGCTTTAACAAGGAACAACATCGGTTTGTGGATTGGAAAGGCCCATCCCACCACCTATTTTTATGATCCTTCTAGAAGATCACCCCCCCCCCCCCCCCCTTTCATGTGTTGAAAATTTTGAAAGGAACGAAGCAACCACATCTTTCGGGACAAGTCAGCCCCCCATTAGTGGTTGTGATTCAGTTGATTAATCTTTTGAAGGAATTTAGTGATATCTAGCATTGGAAACTCCATCAAACCCCTTGAGTGACTATGATACTAAATGGGCCAACTCATAGGACCTTAGCCAAAGGGTGGTAAATTTTGAAAATTCCAAAATCAACACTAGATGCACCACGTTGTGGCAACCTCCCCTAGCTTCATGGATGAAGCTAAAATTTTATGGCTCTGCCATTGAGGGAAGGACCATGGATGATGGGATTATCCATGGTGAAATGGGAAGGCTAGTTTTCACCTATGCTAGAAGTTGTGGAAGGGGATCAAATAATGAAACATAAGCCTTGCCCCTTTTGTGGGGCATGAAGATAGGGGAAGAAAGAAGAATGGAAAGGTTAGCTATTGAAGGAGATTTTATGTTAATTATTAAAGCTGTGAAAGGTGATGAAAATAGAAACTACAAGACTAAATCTATTATCCAAGAAATATGTACCTTGATGAGTAGACTTCAAGAGGTTATAGTGGACCATGTCTATTGAGAAGGAAATAGTGTGGTGGTTGACATGGAAAAGATAGGACATAGTTTTAATGGGATGCAAAACTAGGATGATGTCAACCAGATTCCACTATCCACCCAACTTCACATGGATAGTGAAAGAAAAAAAATTGGCATGGTATGAAGGGTTATAATAGGAAGCAAGTGTTCATTGCACTAGGGGGTGGGATTCAATATGGGTTAAATGTTGTAATAATATTAATGAAAGGGAGGGTTTTAATATTATAATCCTTTATAGCATGCCCACTAAAAATATTTATGATGAAGGCAAAAAGATGATCCGCATGGATCTTGTCAAAGGAAAGCATCCGTGAAGGATAGGCACACTAAAATTTCATAATTGCAACTTTCTAGTGCATCATAAAATAGGATGATTCTAAAATTGGCATTCCTTGAGCATGATATGGAAGGTACCCTTCACATGTGTAGAAATAGTGTGGCATTTGGAAAACGGGATGCCTTGTGATCATACTATGGTGATCAATTATGACAATAAGGCCATCCACAGTGATAAATCTCAAAAATTTCCCTTATTCAAGCTCCTACCTACAACAGGGGTATCTTGATGGATACTAAGGGTTTTGTGATTGAGCTTGGGGAAGGAATCATGGGTACCAACTCTAATGGCATTGAGCTGGACAAGATTGAGGACTGCATTAGGGACAGTGAAGCAATGTGGGTTTATTTGAGGGAAGGAGGTCTTTTTTCTTTCACGGATTGTATTGAAGGGTTTGATGAACATGTGTCCATGTAATTTGTGGACTCTTGGGCTAACATAAAGGTGGCTATTAATAGGATTAATTTTGAAATCATAAAGGAACTCATTGCACATGTGGGTGGCCTATCTCTCGAAGGCAAGAGTTGGTGTACAACCAACCCACAGTTTCGGATGAGGTGAGCTTGTGGAAATTCTTCCACTTTAAGGAGGAACCAATGTGCATTTGGGGTGGATTTTCCAGAGAGGATCTTCCTAAGCCATGGGATGTTGTTTTCTGAACCATCATGTGATACATCACGCTTGAGGATTTTTTCCAGATGTTTTACTATTACCACTTTCACATTTTAAACCATTTAATAAAGCATGATATAATCTCCTTCCCATGTATCATTTTGAATTCTATGGAAGATAGTGAATTTAACATCCAAAATAAGATGGAAGAAGGGAGGCCTTTTTACATTCTTTACCAGGCCTTTATGTTCAATCTCTACAAATTCCACCAAGCCCTCAACAATGAAATCTGCTTATCTCTATTGTCTTGGGGCCAAAGGTTTAAAAAAATTGGTGGATAGCCTTATACGAGAATATACTCACCATTGACAATCTTCAAAGGAGAGGGTGTTTGCTAGCTAACTAGTGTTTTTTATGTTACAAAGAAGTGGAATCTATCCCACACCTTCTCATACACTGCCCTTTTCATCTAAGGTTTGGAGGGGATTCCTTGCACTATGGGAAGTACAATAGTGTGCCAATGAGAACTTACACCAATTTGTTCACCGAGATGAGCCATCATATCACCCTTATCTAAAAACTCTATGGAAAATTATTCCCTCATATTCTCATGGAAACTATGGAAGGAGTGTAATAAAAGAATCTTCAAGGACAAAGACACTACTAGTTTAGTTGTGACCTAGCAGATTAAAAGACTATTAAAGGAATGTAATAATATCTGGCAATGGAAGTGTCCCCACCGCCCACCAAAACAAACAAACAAACAAAACAAAAAATCCCTCGAGAGGGCTTGATATGAAGTGGTTGTATGCTTGGAGCTTAGGACCAATGGTGAAACAGTTTGACAACACCAACGTTATGGCAAGGCATAGAATGGTGTGACATCCCCCTCCTAAAACTTGGATAAAATTGAATTTTGATAGGTTGGTCATGGTTGGAAGCACTGCAGCTGGGGGTGTCCTCCGAAATAGTATGGGGGATTTGGTTGTCGCTTACACTAGGAACTGTGGAGGGGGTTCAAAGAATGAAGTGGAAGCCCTAGCCATCCTATGGGGATTAAGAATTGTGAGAGTCATAAAAATTAACAGATTGGTAATCGAGGGGGATTCAATGTTGATTATCAGAGTGGTTAAAGGAGGCGGTCAGAGTAGTTGGAAGATCAAAATAATAGAGGAAATTTGCAAGTTAATGGAGAGGTGCCAAGAGATGCACGTGAGCCACATTTACCGCAAAGGAAATGGAGTGGTGGATGAGTTGGCAAAATTTGGCCATAATCCCATGCAAATTGTTGAATGGGAGGATGTCAACCAACATCCATCATCAACTCAAGTGATTATGGAATGTGAGAGTACTTTGTGCAAAGTAGTATGAGTCATTTTAAAAGGTGGTGTGAATTTTGAAGTTGTGTGGGCGGGAAGGCCAGTGGATTTTTTTTCATAAATTTAAATTTTGGCAAGATTGTGTGATGATTTTTTTTATGATCCTCACCACGAGCTTTAATTATTTCAAAAAAAGGATGATTGGCATCATTATGTTTAGATGTAGTGAACCACAAAAGTAAGATGACAAGGATACTTTCGTCAAACCCCACTTCAACTACAACTAGCGACGATTAAATTTAGAGGGAAAGATATCGATCACATATGCCATGGAGATTGGCTTGTCATTTTCAAGGAATCCTTGTGATCTTATGATGGGTTTTCATTGCCTTAACAATTTTAGCTTGAGTGTGATTTATTTATTCTGTCGTGGCTACCAAAATCTACTCTATAAGAAGGGGATGTCAAAAAACTCTAAGAAATGGGTGGTTGATCTTACTGAAGAAATGGGTGCCAGTGACTACACTAAACTAGTGGAGATCAAGGACTACATCAAGAAGAGTGAGGTTTCTTGGGTGTATCTTTGGGAAGGAGTCCTACTTTTTTTTATAGGAAGTATGGAAAAGAATGATGAGTACATCTTGATGCAATTCATAAATTTCTAGAATGACAGGAAGGTTAATGTTAATGAAATGCAATTCAAAATCATGGAGGAACTGGCTTCTAGGGTTGGTGGGTTTCCCATGAAAGGAAAGAATTAGCATAGGTATGTCAAGGTGGCAAATGAAACCAATCTGAGAAAAATTTTCAAACCTAATGAGGAGTCGATTCACACATGTGGTGGGTTTTCCAAGGAGGATCTTCCAGTGCCCTGGGATGTGATCTGCTATGCCATTATGAGGTATATTACCCTTGAAGATTGATTCTAGGTGTTTTAAATTACTACCATTTCCCCGTTCTCAACCATTTTAGGAACCATGATCTAATTTCTTTTTTGTACCTTATTTCTATATTCCATGGAGGACAGTGTCTTAAGGCTAGGAAAAAGAGAGAAGAGGGCATACCCTTTTATATTATCCACTAGGGTTTCATGTGCAAACTTTATAAATACCACCTTTCCTTAAATTAATTAGCTGCTTCTAGTCAACCCACTGGGTACTACTACCCCCCATATATCTATGGACCCTACCCCTAGCTCTAGCCATAGAAAATTGAAGAAAACCCCTAATTTAGAGGTAAAAATTATCCTTACTGAGTCTAATACTAGCACAGGAAAGAGAAATAAAACCACTTAGAGGGCTAGAAAATGACTCCAAATAGAGAAATTCAAGTCCCCCCCTTAAATAGGGCTTCATCTCTAAGTCAACCAAGAGTGAGAAGAAACCCATCAACAAGAAGAGGCCTCACCAAGACACCAGAAAGAAGGTTGTCTCTATCCCTCCTAGCCCCTCACACATCTCAAACACCTTAGAAGATTTCCCTTCCCCAAATAGAAGTGGGGGGGAGGACATTACCTCCCCCATGAAAGGCACTCCCAAAGGTGGGGAGAAAAAAGGGAAACATAGCCATGGTCATAGCCATAGCAAGGTGAGGCTAGAAAGGCTAGAGAATTATATGAAAGAGCTTGCAAATAACCACATTGGCATATGTAAAAAAATTGAAACCTTGGGGGAATTCTCCATGAAGGTCATGCACTCTACTACCATCACTCTTTATTTCCTGCAAATGAACAAGGATGAGAAGGATTTGGGCCAGGGGAGAGAAATCACTAGCTCCATTTATGGCTTCCTAGTGGAGGATTGGCTCAAAACTCTCCTTGAGAAACCTATCAAAGAGAAGTAGGTGGACATAAATAGGGAAGAGCCTTAGGAGAAGAGGAATGAGGAAGGTGGAAAGAAAGTGGGCAACTAGCCCTAGTTCTATTTTTTGTTGTTTTTTTATGTTTTGGTCCTTGATGAACTTGGTGTCCTACAAGGCTTTGTTATGTATGTATTTGATCAAGTATTGGATTGATAACAACAATAACTCTATTAGCTACTAGTATTTTTTTTCTTTTTACATGCTTGTTAGGAATAGGGAAGGTAGTAAGAACTGCTTTGGTTTGGATCTTTTTTGTGCTTTTTTTTTTAAGTTTAAAATCGATATCGGTTAGATAGGTGGCTGGTAACCTCTGACTATTTTTTGTCAGCCTTTTTGTACTCTAGGGTTAGCCCCCCTTTCTTTTGGCTACTATCTAATATTTCAAAAATATACTAATATTTACTAAAGATTCAAATAACTATATAATTTTTAATTTGGATTCCCATATGAGGGATTAAGAATTAATATAATATTTATAATAAAATTTATCATTGGTTTAACATTTTTTCTTGTGAGCGGACACACTATCGCTCATCATTTGTAATGTATTTTTGTAGAGGTGTGAGCACCAAAGTAGGGTTTGACTTAGACAAGACCCATGAAACATAATCATTGCTCTTTATTTTTATATGTGTGGGTTCAATTGATTGTGAGATGGTAATATATGATCAAACTACAATAGACTATAAAAAAATAAAATATCCCAAGACTACAGCATTTGATGCCACTATTTTACTATAGTGACCCATATTTTTGGAAAATAATTGTTTAAACCCTTTAATTATCCTCATTACCATCTTCTAAAACATTTATAACTTTTATATTAGGAAATGCAATATTTTTTATTGAGCTCAGTCAAATTTAGATTTCACTACCTTATTGCTCTTTATATCTCCATCTTAGGTTAAGATATACTAGTTTTTGTGTCCTAGTCAGTATCCATTGTATAATATTATTTATTTCATTTTACCATAGATGGTCTTTCTTTTTTGCATGAAAAAGCACTCAAACAATTCTACTACCATGTTAAGAAAAAAGATATGAGTCCAAAGAAATGTGGCTCTTGCTTTTAGATATTAAAACAAGTCCACTCATATATCTAAAACAATTATGGTAGAAGATATCAATTTTGAAATAAAATAATGATAGATAAAAACAAATTTTGAAGTGATCTTGATTGTTCGGAGATAGCTTTGTAGAACCCCTAAATCATAATTCTAGTCATCTTTCAAATCGTCTTCCACCTTTAGACTATGGTGCCCAATGTTGGTGTCCATCAACATCTCAATGTTATTGAGTTATTAGTTGTGCCTCTATTCAAATCTTCTTTATTATTTATGTCTTTTGTTCTGTAAATTACTATATATTTCTAAATATTTCACTCAACCATAGTTAACCTAGCTCATTGGTAGACACACACTTGGAAAATCCACTCACACATAATCACCAAGAGTATAAGTCTAAACAACATGGCTCTTCCTTGTGGATAGAAATACAAGTATATTAACACCTCTAATGTTGTATGGTGGAATAAATTTATCTTAAGTTAATGTGCATGCTAGTATAGGATTAGTTTTCCTATGTTTCACTAATCAAATTCAATTATTTAGAATTTCTATTTTTATGATAGAAAATTACATTAAGTAAAACCATGAAATATTTTTAATATGAACATGAGAGGATGGATTTTTTCTACTTTTTATATTTCAAATATGTCAATGAGATCAAAATCATTAACTTTGTATAGTTGAATAAATCTACCATTTAATGACTACACTACTCTAATTTTTCTATGAATAGTATATGTATTACCATTCATAAAATAAGATTACATAGCACTCAAATGGCATGCTTTAGGATGGAAATTCTTTGATATATGTACTACTTGTTCTATTGATCATTATTTTCTATTTTATTCTAAAGTCATGTTTGAGTGTAAATTCAAGAAAATGACATTTCCACCTTGCAAGTTTTATTGGATTTATGTAGTTTCTGAGGTACATATGAAACATTTCTTCACAAAGTTGTTCTCTTCAAATGGATTGTATCTCTCTTAGTTTTTTATAATACAAAAATCATTTTAGTTCAATATTTTATAATTAATGGAAATTGTCCTTTTAGTTTTTTTATTATGGAAAAAAAGTTTTGCAAAGACCTAAAACCCTTAAAGATCAAAATAACATAAGAGTATAAGTCTAGTGTGCACTAAACTAAGAAAAAAACATAGCAAACCCTAAAACAAAGAGATGCCAGAAAAATGTAGCTCAAGATGAAAAAAATTATTGACAAAATAGAAATCAAAAGAAGGGAAAAGCACATACTAGATCAGACCTTTAAGAGCTTCACACACATCAACCTTTGTGTAGATATTTCCATCACCACCTTCTTCAAGTCCATCTACTCCACGAATTCCTCTTTAAGCTACCCCTTGTCCTTTTGCTAGGACCAAAAGTAGTCTTAACCTTGAAATGGTTCTTTTAATTAAAAATTTATAATTTTATTTTAAAAAATTTTAAAATTGTTTGTTAAAAATTAATTAATAAAATTTAAAATTTTGATTTAAATTGAACATAATACAAGAGTAGTCATAATAGTAATAATTAATCACAGCACATAATAATATCAATAACTAATTTTGACTTTAGCTTCTAACCCATAGAAAAATTCAATATAAAAAATTATAACATAAAAAATAAATAAATAAATAAATAAAAACAAACAAACTCGAAACTATTGACCAAAACAAACCATGTGATTTATTAAGAACATCTTCATAAAACAATGGTAACAATGCACTGTAATAATAATAACAAGTGCCACATAGTAGGCTTAGTACTTGCCTTTAGTTTTAATATAAATCTAGTTTTAATTTAATAAATTTATTATACTATATAAAATATTTGAATTAATAAAAATTTTATATAGCTATAGTTTTATTAATTTAAATTTAAATTCAAATTTATATTTATATTTATAAATATAATTATTGAAATATATATTCTATTGCATATATATCATATGATACTATTATATTATAAGTAAATTAAAATATAAAAATAATAATAGTTGTATAGTAATAATCTATAATAATATTTCTTAAATGATAATATAATATAAGTAATATTATTTTTAAATATTTTTAATTCAATGATAAAAAAAATTTAAAAATACATAAAAAATTAAACATTAATACATTAGATTAATAAAAAAAAATCCTTAAAAGTATTAGTTAGTTGAATAAGAGATATCATAATAGTACTTAAGCTATCCGCAAGTACTAATAATGAAATCCACCTGATGCAATAATTTTTGAACTATATTCTCTTGCTTCTAGTAGTCCTCAACTAAGCAAATAGAAATCCTATAGCAAATCAATTACTGTGAAGGCAATAAGTTGTTGATTGATTAAGCAAAAGTGTACCTTCCAAATAGTGTGAGTGGCCAAAGCCGTAGGGAAAGAAGGGCAAACAAAGCATGTAGACCATCACACAAATTACAATCTCTTTGCCTTTATCCCACCATAAATACAATGCGCTTGCACATCACCTTCATCCTACTCCTCTCTCGCAGCTACAACTATCACTCTTCTTGTCTTAATTAATTCTTTGTTCTTTTGAGAAAGATGGGCATTGCAAAGACGTGGATCAATGTGGTGGGGGTGATATTTTTGCTGATGTCATGCGTTTCATGGGCAGCACCTGACTGTAACACGGCTTCCAAATACATCAGTCCCTGCTCCAACTTCCTTACGAATGGGAGCCCCGCACCAGCGATAACCGACCCATGTTGTCAAGGAGCGCGTAAGCTGTATAAGCAGGGTGTCACTAAACAAGACAGGCAGCAGATTTGCCAGTGTTTAAAGAACTCCGCTACAAATCTCAAACTCAATGACACTGCTGTGGCCGGTCTAGCTCCTCTCTGTGGCATTAAGCTTCCCTATGTTGTCACTAAGAATATTAATTGCTCCGCGTGATTATCTCCTTACCTTATTAATCAAATATCTCCTATCGTATCTTTCATTTGGACATTTCGAACTTCGTAATTGGACTCATGATTGCTCTTATTGGTTCTTCTGTTGCAGGATTCCGTAGAAGTGAGATGCGGCTATTTGCAGCTTCCTGCTTTGCTAGGAGAAGATATGCCATATATTATCAGTACAAGTATTAATGATGTTTAGGAAGGACGTGTGATCTATAATGGAGTTACTTGAGATACTGTGCATCTAGTACCCTTTTTACCTTAAATAAGTTTGGGCTATAGAATAAGATTTTAATGGTCTCCTTCCGGCCATTTATTATTATTTTTCAGTTAATTTATATATCAATTGTCGTATTATATTGAAAAATCTATTGTGCCCTGTTTCTTCCTTTCCTTGTACTCCATTTAGAAGTTGATTATGGTATTTAGCTGAGGTTGTGCGTTTAAATTGTTGAGCTTTGATAAAAGATAATTCAATTTTTTAAAATTTAGGGTTTACAATTTGCTATGGGATAATTTATTGTTGTTAGTCCCTGCGGTAAAGGCAAGAGACTAAAGTTTTCGATCACTTGATATCTATTAGTTTATTCATTGGAAATCGTGCTATATCATATAATACTGTTCTATAGTATAGTTGGCAAGGAAAATTACTGTTCTATAGTATAGTTGGCAAGGAAAATTAAATTTTATTGACATCATACATGTAATTATGTTTTATCTAATTAGTTCCTGTTATTTTTCTAGACAGCCTTTTCTTTTTCCTGCCAAAATATTATTGCAAATATTTGAAGATGACAACTGTCATTTTCTTGGAAATGTTAAGCGTCAGTTGTTTCCACCTGACACAAATTATAAAAAAGTCAGCATTCCACCTATTCTATGTACAATGTACAGTATGTGCCTCTTGCATGCTTCGAACGTGGCTAATAGTGGCAATCGAATGATGCATTTCAGCCAAGTTCCTTCTGCAGTATTTAGACGTGGCTTGTACTTTTAACATTCACCTTGAACATGGGCATCTATTTACTAAATACTGCAACCAGATATGGCATTTTAGAGTTTTTGTTGTGGCTTCCCATGAATAACAACGGCATTCAAAACCTCCATAGAAATCCACCCTCACTGTTATTGACCGCAGGAGTTGATTTGCATGTGCTATGTCATACAATTCAGGGCGTCAAGTTGAGATAACCAGGTATAAAATCTTCTTGCTCACTAATGTGTTATGCAGAGGCCACCATTTTATTTTCTCTGTAAGTCTTTCAGCTTCTTTTATATTTGATGTATTTGGGCTTTTATCAAATTTCAAATTTTGTAATCGACAACATGCTCTATTTTTGCATACGATTCAAATGTACTATGGTTAAAGAAAATTATTTCGAAGACTTTCAACAAATTCATTTTTCAAAATATCATGTGATAGATATTCCACTGATTTTGTAATGTCTAAAAGTTGAACCAAGGCTAAAATTATATTAATGGTGGGAATGCTGCAATCAATTACAAAGAGTTGTATTCCAAAGCCCAAACCTTAAGGGAATGACGTCTAGAATGTTGTTACAACAGAGAATGAACATTTTCTTTTACTAAAAAAAAGTGTGTGATTCACACATCCAAGCTTTTATCAAATGCAAGTCATAACCATCCCATGATCAGCAATATGACTTTCAGCCCTATTTATCCTTTTCTTCATCCTTCTAGAAAAAGTTAAAACATTAATTAATTGCAAGAGCTAGAAGCTTCCTCCTTCCAATAATAAATGCATTATCTAGAAATTCCTCCCTGACAATAATTATAATTAATTAAATCACGAGAGGCTTCCAATAATTAATACACACCTTAGACTCCCTTTTAATTAATAATTAAATTAATTAAATACAAAGTCACCTTTTAATTTTTAATTGAATGACTTTATAAGAAATTCATTTGATTTCTTCTTATCCTCCACTTAGACTTTGGAGAATGTGAAGGCCAAAAGATGGGATCATTATAGATTCATATGAAACATCAAATATTGTGAATACAGGATTCAAGTTCTTTCGTGGAATCAAGAGAATCATTGAGGTGATAAAGGTGTGGAACAATTCTTAGAGGTCGAACCTTTTGTTTTATGACATAAAGATGAGTGAGAACATTAAAAGATTGGTTCGAGGCCAAGATTCTTGCACACAATGTATTTTAGTGGGTTTTGTCAATCTGGTAACAATCTAAGTACGGTGTGCACCATGAATGGAAATAGTTGTAAGGGATTCGAGGAGAGGCATGTATAAATACTTTGCACTGACAAAATGATGTTAACTGGAATTGAATAGCACAAATTTTGCATTGGAGAAGAATCGGGTATTTGGAGCTTCAAGTTTTATACTTAAACTTGTTCGATTTAAAACGTATTTAACTATAAGTAAATTGCAATAAGTGTTTTCTAGTCAGCATGCAGTTTTTTGGTATCTCTTGATTCTTCTATTCGTCTTTCTTCGCTGTATTTTTTGGAACTCTTTAAAAATGTACGAACTTATTGGTTGCCAAATCCTTGTACATCTTGATTCTTGTATTAATGGTGTTATTTCCCAAATGTGTGATAATGAATCTTGACATGCGCAAACCGAAAATTGTAAGCACATTATTTTAATGTCATTTGCTATGCAAGGGCCTATGAACAGGTGAATAATGGCCCGTAGATTAGAAAGTAGAATGCTTAATCAACATAATCTCCATACCAAGTAAACTGTTTATGTCTTTGCCTCTGCTACTTGATGCAATATATGCAATAGCTGCTAAGTTGCTCAGATTTAAAGTGTGAATAAATGGTGTTGGGTAAGCTGCTACTCTTTCTTCTTACTTTTCTTCTAGAAATCGTAGCTCAGATACTTCTACTGGCATTGAATATTCGATTGGATCTGGTTATGTATGTGCTCCGTTCGATGATTGCTAGATAAATAACTGTGAGTGTTGCTTCAATAGAATCACCTGTTATATATGGTTCTAGTCGATAGGCCATATGCTATTGTAATCTACTGAGTAATTTGCCCAGATTTGAAGTACAAATGAAATTTTATACTAGTGCATGATATTTGCAACATTTGGAAACAAGCCATGCCAAAGAGCAAAGCTGTAGGAGCAAAATAGGCCTAGCTGAGAAACCCGTATATGACACCTGTAATTGGGCCTCTTTGAAGTTTCTTCTTCCTTACATTACATGCACAAGTCCCATCAAACTCGCCGAAGGCAGGGACGAAAGCTGCACACAACCCTTGTTTATTTACAATTTGATGGGTGATTCTCAAAAGGTTACATCATGGTATGATTCATAATAAAGGTTATATTTGTAATATTTATATTTATTAGTTATTATTTTAAAAATTATGAAATATGTAAATTTTGAATGATGTAAATACTAAAGATTTTTTTAATTAAAATTAAAATGAAGTATACTAGCAATCCAAACTATCTATTCCCATCCAAATTAATAATTATAT
Organism: Cupressus sempervirens; assembly: GCA_028749045.1. NCBI lineage: Eukaryota > Viridiplantae > Streptophyta > Pinopsida > Cupressales > Cupressaceae > Cupressus > Cupressus sempervirens. The sequence continues at coordinate 577,890,353 of CM053793.1, forward strand.
TCTATTGTAAAAATAACTTATTATAAAAATAACTTATTAAACTTAGAATGTTATAATGTAAAAGTAGGGATGGAGAAATCAAGAGTAATTAGTGTATATTCTAGCCTAAAAAAAGGGAACTATTGTATTTTTCTCATTCATAATTACACCTAAAATTGGTAACAATTTTTAACTAACTAAATTAATTAATGCACAATTTTATTTTATTTTTACTAAAAAAACGTAACATTGTAGTCATGTTTCCACAACTACCAAAAGAAACTAGTTAAGAAATTATGAGCTCTTACTTTTTGTCCCATCTTCCACGTATGCATATATAAATACAATGCATTTGAATACATATTTTTCTATCATTTAGAAATGATAAAAGAAATGAGCAATTGAAATATGTGCAATATAAATGATAAAAGAAATGAGCAATTGAAATATGTGCAATATTTTTTAGATTAGGCCAACCAATCAAATTTATACCCTTATTCACCCTTTACTTATGAATGGTTCATAAATAGCCCACCAATGCACATCTATAGCACCAAATATAAAGAAGGGTCGTTATATATATAAAGAAGGGGTCTTTATATATATAAAGAAGGTGATCCAAAGAATTGATAAAAGTTTTGGTACACCAAGTAGTAAGTGACAAGCTATTAGAAAAAGGAGCTATCAACATCCCATTAATAATTGCTAAATCATGGTTAAGAAAGATGTGGAAGTACTTTCTATTTAATTTTTATTTATTTTTAACTTTTTTTTAATAAAGAGAAGATTCTTCATTATGAACAATCTAAAAAAGGAGCATTTTATTTTTATTAAAACATACATGATATTGATTGTAAGAAAATACACATGCTTGTACTAGAAGTATATATTTTAAGTGAAAATAGTACATGATATTGAAAAAGATTCTTCACCAGATTCATATTTAGAAATATATTATTTTATAAAAGTGCACCTATACTTTACAAAGTTTTATCATGTCACATGCTTATATCATATAAAATTTGTCACATGCTTATATCATATAAAATTTATGACATGCTTGTATAATACAATTTCTAATCACATTAACACATGATGTGAGCTTTTAGAGTTTTCTAAAATATTGCTATACTTTATTTCCATAACATATTGCTATACTTTATTTCCATAACATGTGGAGCTTTATCATATGTTCACATCTTGTGTACTTTTATTTTGTTAAATTGTATCATGAAAAAATATTTGTACCATTTTTTCAAATTTCAACCCTTCTCTTTTCTTCCTAATTCAATAAATATGAAGTAAATTGTAGTACATGTATTATTATTATGCACATTTTTTTAATGTTTTGTAGGTTTCAATAAAACCATTCATCCTAAGGAGAGTGCAAGGAGGATGGTTTTATCTCTAGAAACATATTAATAGATTCAAACATTTAAAAGATAAATAAATCTTTGCGAGCATTTTTATCAAATCAATTTCATGTCTAGTTAATTGTACATATTCAATTAAGGTTGTGACAAAGAAAAATGAACTTTGAAGACCTTCACTCAATCTAAAAATCATAATAATAAATAATATTGAAATATTAACAATAGTTATCTATTATTTATTTGAAAATAAGTTTTTCTTCTCATATAATTAGGATATTCATTGTAATTTTAATATATATTTAAACACCATTATTTAGATTAATTCTTCATGATCTATATAATTTTTATTTAATTAAATTGAATCGATTATTAGAAAAAAATCATTAAAATGTGATATTTCAAATTTTTGTGCACATACTATAATCATTTCAATGGCTAGTAAGAAGAGAAAAGAAGTAGAGAGTGAAGATTTTAGGATGTAAACAGGAGGAGGAAGATGCGTCTATGGACATCCAAGAGGATAGGGTTTCTAAAGATCTTTGGGGTGAAGACCATGATGGGATGGCAATAGGGGAAGATAGTGAAGAGTCCCCTCCTGTCAAAAGAATCAAAAATTCCTATACTCATAATTAAAAAAATTGAAGACAACAAAAGAAGAGAACGAGGAGGATAATCTAACTCGTAGGGTACTTGGTGTTGAAGTCTGAACACTAATCATAGGGTAAAGAAAAAAGCAGAGGCCTCAATTGCATATGATATTTGGGTGTATAATGAAATTAATGTTGTTAGAGAGGGAGGCGGTGGGAAAATTGGAAAACAATTTACAAAAAGAGGTTAGGCTAGAAAAATGTTGGAAGATGGCATCTCGGGACAAATGCAGGATTTGAAGAAAGTCATTGGGGACAACGGCACAAAAATCCAAAGGCCGTTGTATAAGCTAATAGTTGGTAAAGGTAAAACAAACATAGATGACATCAAGCTTAGGGTGGACCTGAATGGCCTGGTAGAAGAACAAGAGACAAAATGAACAAGAACAAAGATACTTCTACACTGAAGAACACGGAGAATGATTGAGAGGTAGCTAATATCTAGGTGGCCAAACTTCTAATGGAGTTGGATTAACTCTAGTTCTATGTTAATTTTTTGTGTTTTGGTTTTGTGCTAATTTTAGGATACTAGAGCTTATAAAGTTTTATCATTTTTCCATCATAGTTTTAATTTTAGACTATAATGATTATATTTTATAATTTGATATTATTAAATTTAAATATTTTACTTTAATCCAAAAATTATAATTTTTTTAATAAATTTAAATAGACTCATTAACCTTATTCATATAATGTTTTTTCACTAAAGTGGTCAGTTGGCATTGTATCTTCTTGAGGCAAGTGTTAGCCAAACATAGGGGATCTTCCTTAATACACAGCAAATCGGCGGTAAAAGGATAGCCAGATTCTAAATTTACTATAGTTGACGGATTGCACAATATATAATTTTCAGTATAAAATGTCCATTTGACCGAAGAATAAGAGAAGTAAAAAATATCCGTTCCAAAGTCCATTCAACAGGAAGCTGCATTGTCATTATCCACAAATCATACACGCCATTTTTCTTTCTTTCTTTTTCCAAGCAAGGTTTTTTTTTTCTTATACACGATTGGTGTTTGACCAATCAATGGATAAGAACAAATAGCCTGAATGTCACACATTATTGCATATAGAGTATTTCTTCCTATCTTTCCAATTTTTGTATTATCTAATGTTTTCATGAGTATTAATTTAATTTAAGAATATTTTATGTGTAAATTAAAGCAATTTAGTGGTCTTATAAAAAAATTAGTAGTGCGAAAAAATTTAATTAAAATTTTAAAATTATTTTAATTCATCAAAATAAGTTGTGGAAAAAAAGGGGTTAGAAATAATTTTATAAATACATTTCTCCTTTCATTTAGAAAATTTTATTTCTATTTTTATTGTACACAATATTTTATAAAATTAGTAATCTACTTTCTAGGATTTATGTTTAAAAATAAGAAATAAAAATATATATTCATAGACTACCAGCTCTACAAATATTTCATAAACTTATAAGAAACATGAAGCATGCTCTTAAAAAACACGAATCTAAAAATTTATATATTTGAAAAATGGTAGTGAATAATAACATTGAAATTTCCTTCAAGAATGAGTCAATGAGTCGCTATGATTAATAGATAGTTAAGGTCCAAGACATATTCAGTGATTGTTGGCCTAAAATAACAAGTTGTAAGTCACCCAATTCCCACAACATGACCAACATAATAATAATAATAATTTTGCAGTTCACGGCAACAAAACTTGTTAATAATAAAAAACCCATTTCTCAATGCATAAGGGCCCGTTTGGTGAGCGGAATACGAATACGTATTCTAGAATATGTATTCCAGAATATGTATTCTGGAATAGAATGTATTCCTCTTCTCTATTTGGTTCAACCAATATTTGATGGAAATTCGCGGACCCAAAAATTTATGTTTTCTAAAATTAAAAAAAATGGAATAGGAATACGTATTCCAATAACACCTATTTGGGTGGAATTGCAAAACTCCATTTTTCGGGCCAAAATTGGAATATGTATTTCTATTTTACTTCGTATTCCAATCCCATTTTGGTGCATCCAAACAAGGAATTCAAAATTTTTGGAATGTGTATTCCTATTCTGCTCACCAAACGGACCCTAAGAAAATCATGCAGAAAGGTCACTGTTCATTCTCCAAATTTGCAATAGATCCTTACCTTGTTTTTTAATTTATTTATTTTTAAAAATTAGCGTGAATTACATCTCGCATTAGGAAGTCCCATTGACTTGAATACTTGCTTTTTATATTGAGAAATCAAATCATTCAGTGGAAGCAAATAATGTAGCTTGTTTTGGCTTTCAAAGCATCATTGTGTGATATGAGAAAGTTTGATCTGTGTATTTCTAATATTAATATTAGCAAAAAGATTTGAAATTAATCTAAAATTCTTTATTATCTTAATATCAAAAAATATATTTTTAAAGTAATATCTATGTCAAATTTTTATCATAACTTTTAAGTAATATCTATGTCAAATTTGTATCATAACTTTTTTTCATATGAGATAATAATATTCATCATTATGTATAAAATTTGTTTCAAATCATAAAAAGTGCTGACTTAGTACTTGCCATTAGTTTTAGTATAAATTTAGTTTTCATTTATTAAATTTATTAATATTTTTGTAATAATAATATATAATAGTATTTTTTAATAGATTGTATAATGTAATATGTATAATATTTTTAATTGAATGAAAAAAAAAATTGTAAGAAATAATATTAAAAAAATTTAAAAGTATCAAATACCATGTTCAAATTAAAATGATATAAATCACATTATTAAAAATATAAGTTCATGTTTTAGAATCCATGAATTCGGTACAAAAAGAAACTACTATAGATTTTAAAATATATAACAATAATAATCTAAATAATCAATATTTAATCTTTACAATAAAAAAAATTACGATAAAAAGTCATATGTGTAACTATATGTCCTTCAAACTCAACTCATGCTCATATGAATCTATAGTATAACAAGTTTCTGTCATTGACTTTATTTGTAAAGTTTAAATTTAAGTATTAATTAATGAAGTTTCATATAAATAGAAAATTATCATATTAATTAGTATTCATATAAATTATCAAAATTAAATTAAATTATTCATAATAAAAAATTTAAAGTGTAATTGAATCATTAGATTTAAAATAATATAGGTTCATTAATTGAAATTAAATAGTTTCATAGTTCTGCAAAGAATATTAAAATAATTCATATGAAACTTTGTATTTCAGAAAAAAAAAATTCTGATTTGTGTTTAACGAATCACATTTTAGAAAATAGATTTTGTTATTATATTTTGTTAAAATTTGAACAATTTTACATTAATAAATTTTTATATTATTCGAAAGAAAAAGATCTTGAGTTTGCTTTGTTGAAAAAAAAAATCAATAATAAGGAATTGAGTTTAGTTAGATGCCTATGGTTCTAGGCAAGAACTAGAAAAAAGTTTTTAAATCGTCCTCAAACAAATCTCTAAATATAATGAGAAAGTTTTGAAATCGTCTTCAAACAAATCTACAGTATACTGAAAATTTTGAAATCGTCCTCAGACGAATCTCTAGGTTTTAAATCGAATGCAAATACCGACATGATAAATTTATCTTTAAATCTATTGCCCTCAGTCGCCAAACAAAATCAGGGGCCGCATAAATTGAGGCGGGTGGGGAATTGCAGAGGTGAATAAAATAGTTTGTCTTGTCAGCGTCATTTTGTCAACAAAGCCTATACGACTTTCGAAACCATTTTATCTCCTTTCCTCCCATTCATTAAAGCGTTCAAAGTTCGTTTCATGAGTTCCATTGATAACAGATGGAGCTTATCTAAAACTTGTGTTGACCAATTAATAAGTAGATGATACACAAGGGAAAAGAGCTTCCACCACGCAAAGAGAAAAGTAGATTTAGCTGACTGATAAATCTTCTTTGATGCGGCTTTGAACAATTCACAGTCAACTTTGATTGGCTTTCGTGAATCACTTCCAGAGTCCAGACACGCCATGAGCCCCTCTCTCTATAAAAACAAGCAATCCCATTCCAATCTTAACACATCTGAGAACAATGGAGCTCAAATTGCAGGTCCTGCTAATGATGATCAGTCTCATCCTAATTAGCCCCACATGCATGGCGGTGAAAGTGGGCTACTGGCCTGCATACAGCTACTCATATTTCCCTCCCTCCTCTGTGGACGCCTCTCTCTACACACACCTCATCTACGCCTTCGCAGATCTCGATCCCCAAACATACAAACTCACCGTCTCTGCAGAAAACCAGCAAAGCATAGCCCTCTTCACATCCGCTGTCCAAAACACCAATCCCACCGTAAAAACCATACTTTCAATCGGCGGAGGAAACTCGAACATGGCCGACTTCTCAACAATGGCTGCCGATTCCTCACTGCGAAAAACCTTCATCGACTCGGCCATATCTCTGGCCAGGCAGTATTCATTCCACGGCCTCGATCTCGACTGGGAGTATCCACAAACCCTGGCGGACATGGAAAATTGGGGGAAATTGTTCGCAGAATGGAAAGCTGCAGTAGATGCAGAGGCTCAAACGTCCGGTAAAGATCCCCTGCTTCTAACCGCTGCGGTCTATTTCTCGAACCAGTTCTTCCAGTGGGGTGTTGTCAGAGAATACCCAATCGATTCCATAACCGCCAATCTGGATTGGGTGAATCTCATGACCTACGATTTCACTAGCCCAAATCGGGCTAAGTACGAAACAGGGGAACATGCTGCTCTGTATGATCCCAAATCCAAGTTCAGCACCAGTTATGGTGTTGAATCCTGGTTGAATGCGGGCCTTTCAGGACAGAAAATGGTTGTGGGGATGCCAATTTATGGATATTCATGGACGCTGAAGAGTGCGGATAATGTGGGAATTGGTGCCCCGGCCAGCGGTCCGGGAAATCCCGATGTACTGACTTTTGCCCAAATTGAGGATTTTATCAGTAATAATGGCGCCACTGAGGTTTATGACAGTACTACTGTGTCGGCTTATTGCTATTCTGGGCTTGTGTGGATTGGATATGATAATGAACAATCTGTTGCAGTCAAGGTGGATTATGTGAAGCAGAAAGGGTTATTGGGTTACTTCTTCTGGAACGTTGTGCAGGATAACAATTGGGCTCTGTCCACGGCAGGTAAGATCTCTTGCTTTTGTCTCTGGATTTGGATTTGTTGTTGATTGATTGGTTTCCGTTAATGTTGAAGTTGTTTTGATAGTGAGGGTTGTTGTGTCTATGCAGCATCGAATGCAATGGATCAGTGATCGGTTTTGAAATCTTGTGCTGTAAAATGAATAATTGGGCAGCGGCAATTATGCTGCGATGTTGTATTTATAATAATGCCATTGAAGGGACTTGTACAAGAGTTTATCCTGATATAATGTTAATAAAAGTTTTATATATTATCTTTGTAGATCAGAGTCTTGATAAAGAATAAAAATTGATATGCTTCCTAGTCATAATACTTGTTGCTCTTTCCCTGTGAAGTTTTGTTTAGTCCAATCTTTGGTTAAATGATAAAATTAGTAATAATTTAGTTTCGATAACGATTTTGATCAACCTCAAGACGCTGCTGCCGTCAAGGGTAAGCAGTTTCCATGTGTAATGAAAACGAAAACTTCAATTTAAATCACTGTTCCGGAGCTGATGTGTAAATTATTATGGTTGAATGCCTCGAAGAAATTGGTAACATGGAGTCCGACGATTGCAGGATATACCCAAAACGGATTCGTTGAGATTTTTTCGAGAAGTAACTATCGCTACCCAAGAAAATGTGTCCGCAAAAATGTGGAATCACAAACATCACAGTGAACAACTTTCTTCTTGGAATAGTGTTGCATGGTTATGCACAGCATGGAATTGTTAAAGAGGCTTCAGATCCCTATGAATGGAATGAAAATTTGAATTGATACTACAAAATTCTCATGCACTCTCACATTGGTACAGAGAAAAGTGCTCATTTTCCCAACATTGGACTGAGCTAATGAAGACTGCGGTTGGTGGAATAAAGTGCGACAATGTTTCATTGGATAAGGGATTGTTGGTACAAGTTTTGCCTTAGGCACAAATTTTAAGTCTCGCATTCTTGCTTAATACTACATAGTTTGTAAGGGAGACATGGAGTAGGGTATGAGTATTCACAAAAATAATTAATTGAGAAACTTTCCAACAAATCCAAATTAACGGGTGTATTCCATCAAGAATATGGTAAGGGGTCCGAAGAAATAGCATGATATGTTACATTAGTCGAATAGAGACAATTAAAAAGTTCCTTAAAATGTAAAGAGGGTAGAGTATGAAATGGAAAAGGTTACATTAGATATATATGAGAAGAACTGAGTAAAAAATCAAGCTCCTAGGGTTGCATTGGAAGCGAGTAATGAAAGATTAAAGTGTCAAAAAGGTTGTGAGGATGAAATGAAGATTATTCAATTTCTGTATGAGAGCATGGTGTGAATGTAAATTTTGTTTATTATTATGATATAGGTGTTAACTTGTAAACAAAGAGTATCAATATATATTTTTTAAGGTTTTCAGTTCAGAATTTGGAATGATAAGGAAGTTTGGTGTACATTAATAGATATTAGAGCTGGTGGTATTAAGCATGCCAAAAAAGTGTCAAATGTGAAATAATCTAACACTAGGACCTGTGCAGAGGATTGTGTGCATAGATCACTGACAATAAGATAGGTTATGCTTTAGATTGTGAAGTAATGGTGAGAGTTCAAAAGGACCATTGCAAGTATGCAAAGTTCTAATCGATTGAGAGCTTAACGTTGTGAAGAACAAATAAATACGTTAGAGAGATTGCAATAAATGAGAGGACGAGTTTGAAGAAGAGGAAGATGAAATGGGTCATGAGGAGGACCATTAAGATTTCATTTTTGAAATGATATTGGGAAGAGAGCTATGGGATGTAGGGAGTCTCATTGAAGAAAAATAATTGCAGACAAAAGATGAGAGAAATAATACTATCCCACATAAATGACAAAAAAAAATGAAGAAAGCATGCTCTTGAAGGATTGTGAGTTATTAAATCAATGTAGAGAGCACAATAGATAGGAAAATACATTGCAGGGTAGTGTAAGAGGGAAAAGTAAAAGTCAAAATATCGATTTAGAGTTTGTAGTAGAATTTGTGTTGCTTAAAGAGATTGATGAAGTTGTAGAAAGAGCTGATGAATAAGATATTGCAACTGTAGACATTCAAAAGCACATTATATTTGAAATTACAAAGGTGATTGTTGATTTTTCTATTTTTTGTGAAAAGCATATAAGACAAGAAGATGCAATTATGGATATTGCATATGTACATAGATAAGCAATAGAGGATGTTATAGGTGAGATTTTGTGGAGGTGGTTGGTTAGCGTTGAGTTCGATCCCATTAAGAAGGAGAGGAATAGAAAGTTCTCTTCAAAGAGAAGGACAACATATGATGGACATGAGTCCATAATAGGGAAGAGGAGAAGAGAATACATGTGTTGGAGTAGGTTGGCAATTATCCCAACTAAGTGCTAGAAGAGGAAGAGAAAGAATTCATCTATGCATACAACAAAAATGGAGTTTGATGTAAGTTGTTTACAATCTAAAAGGGTAGCTCAACCATCGAAATCCATTTTGTGAGTTCGACTCACAAAAAAATTCCTACCCAGAATATCTGATGCAAGAGCATCTGAAAAGATAGGCAGTCAACACCAACCACAAAGAATTTTAAAAATTTCTTTTTTTGTTCATTTTAGCTATTTTGGTATCTGTGAAACTTAAGACCATCAAGATTGATCAAGATCCTATTGTCAAAATTAAGAATGAAGTGTTGAATTAGGAAATGCTTATACCAAAGAATATTGGTAGCCAATTTTTCTAATCAAATGTTTTAATTGCACCCACTTGCTAAAACATGTATGAAGCCTTGGAAAAAAATTTAAACTCCCATTGAACTAAAAAATAATAAGGATTTTCTTTAGATGTAATTGTCTTCACTTAGGAAAATATTTTTCCAAAGTGCGAAATCATAAACAAGGCATGGAACTATTATCTTCTTTGAATAGTGTCTTGTGGTTTTCCATGACTTCAAGATATGCACAACATGGAATTATTAAATAGGCTTTAGAACCCTATGAATCAAATAAGATTTCGAAGTGTTACCGAAAAAGCGTCATTTTCTCACATTGGTAAAAAGAAAGATTTTATTTTCCATTAGGCAAAGATATATTCTCCCCATTAGGTCTTTGACCTAATTAGGTCGTTAATGAAAAATTCACACAAGGGATGGTGCGATCTATCCAGTAGAGTTAATATGCTCTTTCCTAATCCATGTCTTATTTATTTCATCCTTAACTTTACTTACATCAATTTTATTTCCTCTATCATCATCATTTGCATTATTCCTCTTAACTGAACCATAGATTCTTGCTCCACTAACTCTATATCTACAATTCTTAGCAATATGTCATAATTATTGTATTTGTAACAACCAATATTCTAATTGGCATACCTTTAAATATTCAAATTGGTCATCAACCTATAATTCCTCACAATGTGTCCAAAGTAGTTACATTTGTAGCATGTAGGGTTTCCTCTATTTGCATTAGGTCTAACCTTTGGTCTAGATCTAGAACTATATTTTCTAGATCCATGTCCATATTGCTAGCATGTGAAACAATATCTGGTAAAATGTGTAGAATTTGAAGTTCTTTGGCATTCATTTTCCCTATAAGCTAATTTGTTGCATATGAAACATTTGGCATTGATTTTATGCTCATTAGCTTGATTTGTAGATGTCTCTTTGGGTTTCCCTATTAGATCTATTGTAGCTTCAACTACCTAAGAATATTCTCCTTGTTCATAACTTATTCCTTTCTTATCTCCAACGATCTTTGTCTTTCCAACTTCTCATTAAATTTCTGAGTGCTCAATTGAATATATCCTTGGATTTTTTTTCTTCGACCAAGTCATTCCTTAAGACTTCATTCACTTTCTCAAGTTCTTTCTCATTGTGCTTTATTTCATATATATCAAGTTTCATCTGTCCAATCTATGTGTTCAATTGTGACATTTGTCTAATTTATTGTGTAAGACATCTCAATTTTTTGTAGTTTTTGTTAGCTCTCATTCAAATCCTTGTTCAACCTAAGAACTATGATCTCCATATCTTTATAATATTCATATTATTATTTCATTATCTTCTTAAGCTTCTTTGGTGAATATTTGTTAGCCTCTATTATATGGCTCCCATCAAATTTCATCTAATCATTGAGTTCTTTCTCTTAGATCTTGATTCTTTCAACTGATATTTGAGAGACTTGATATAAAAAATATCTTCCTTAAGCTTTTCTTTAAACTCATTCTTTGTTTCTTTCTTCTTGTCAATGTCTTCATCTGAAATTGAGGGTTGCTTATGAATGTTGCTATTTCCCATTAAGATTCTCCTCAAGTTGTTAGACTTCTTTTAAGGCACAAAGCTCTGATACCAATTGTTAGGATTGAAGAATACTAAAAGAGGGGGTGAATTAGAATTCTATCTCTTTTACTAACTTCAAATTGATACACAAATACCATATAAAGAATACAAAATAAAAATGGAAACATAACACAATCGTAATTAAAGAACTCATAACACTATATTGTGTTTTCAAGGAAAAACCGGTTAAAGGAAAAATCCTAGTGGGGATGGTACCGACAATAATCTCACTAATACAATAATAAGTATCTCAATAAAGGAATTAGTACAAAGGTTTTTGGAATGCACTTTCATTCAAGCACTTGTCTGTAGTTTACTACTCATAACTAAAATAGATCTAGCCCTTAGTCAATTTTGTTAGAGTAAAGTATTAATTTAATTATATAAATAAATTAACTTTACTAGCATCTTAAGATTTCACTTTCATGCACTTGCATTAGCCACAATTAATAATTATATTATTTAAATTAAATATTTTTACCTTTTAGGTTTTGTATCTCCTTCTATAAGGATTAATCCATTGTCTATTTTACTCATTTGTTTAATCTAATAATACTATCTTTCATATTGTCAAAGCCAACCCCTTTTCCTTTCTTCTCTTTACCTCTTTGTGATAGGTTCTTGCAAGAAGGTGTTCTTTGGCTTCTGTGAATTTGTCTTGCTCAAATTCTACATGGTATCATAGTATTGACCTGCAGTAGCTTGTTCTAGTTTTTTGAAGAATTTTGGAATGATTGGGGTTTCCTCGAATAGATCAAAAAATTGATTGATCTTTTATGAAGTAAGAGGTCACTTTTTCAATGCACTTTTACCCCAAATGGACCTCACCATTGGGTTTGTAGCACCCAATAACCTCGTTTCTATATAAAATTTGTAAATTTTAGAGGCAATTGACTAGTGAACCAAAAATAATTGTCCCCTTGGTCATATGGCTTGGGCACACTTCCCAAGGTGATAAATGTATTTTTTATGAAAACAATAAATCATAAAAAAATTACTTCATTGGTAAAAAAAATAAGCACATGTTTTTTTTTTAAAAAGGTTTTAAAGGCACTTTTGAAAAGTTCATGATTCTTTTTTAAAGGGTACTAACATCGGCAAAGTACTCATGCAAGTAGGCATGCCTACATGTGTAGGTGTGGCATCATCATTATCTGAGCTAAAATTTGATGGCTTTCAAACTATCATGCATTTAATTGTTCTGTCATAAAGAGTGACCTTGGATTTTTTGGCTATATCTTGCTCATACGAACTTCTTTTTTTGCAGACAAGATATCACAAAAAAGCTAGCTACAAGCTCGTCACAATAGTGCAAGTATTTTTTTAATTTTGATGTTGTTTGGTTATCAATTTATGCAATCAAATTCATGGCTTCTATTTGGAAATCCAAGAGTCATATCTTGAGCATCCATCCTCCACATTTCAAAAAATTTATATCATTGGAAAGCTTGTTTTGTTATCTTTCCAATGATACTAGTATTGCACTCAGTTATTTTTCCTCTTATAGCTCTGATTGTACTCACACTTTCTTTGATTCTTTCACTATATTGGACAATGTTCTCACCTTCTTTCATTTTGATTTGATCAAACTTGCCTCTTAAGCTTTATGCCTTGTCTCTTTGCATGTTGTTATCAGCCCACATGTCAAATGCAGTAGGACAATATTTAACCTCATCAAATTTAGAATAGTTTAGAGAGGAATCTATATCAATCATCATTATATTGTGATGTTTTATTTCTTTCATATGTTCCACAGTCATAGGCTTAGGTGGTGGCACATATTTTTTCTCCAAGTAGAATATACTGACATCATTAATGCTTGATAGATGCAACTTCATCAATTCTTTCCATGCCTAAAAGTTGTCTCTATTAATCTTATGGATGTCCCTTATGTAAGACATCTTAATCTTTAGCTTGGTCCTTGAAACCTTTCCTGCAAGCACCAAATTCTCTGATACCAATTGTTGGAAATGAAGAGAGTAACTGAGGTGGGAGGGGTGAATCAATTACCAAAAAATTAATTCCCTATCCCTAGATGTCAAATCAAACTTTTTTTTGATCATGTAATATTGTCCAACATAGTTCTAACTAAGATATTACTATCACTCAGTTAGCAAATAAATCTTGTGATTATTAATATGTGTTAACCTTAAGTAACTTGGTTGTAGAAACATAAAGTAAATTAAGAAAATAACATGAACACAGATGACACCAATATTTGAGATGGAAGCCCAATTTGAGAAAACCCCCATGCAACTAGTCACAATATTTTTCACTCTTCTGATGTGAACCCTGTTAGGAGCCAACCCTGTCAAAGGTTACAATACAGATTGTTAAGTATGAACTTGTTAAAGGGATTTAGATCACCCTATTAGGAGTGGCACAGTTAGAGGTCTTCAAACACTTAAATCTTGAAATGTCACCTTGTTAAAGGATTTACAAAATGATTGTTAAGTCAACTCTATTAAGAGATATCTTTACTGCTATAATGGTTAGAAGGTAACCATAATTTGACCTAATTTATGAAGTAACTATCTCTACAGATTTAGATCTTTGTTCTAGGTTGACTTATGGATCCTTATTGATTAGATGTTCTTTGTAGCTTATCTTCCACACTTTCCCTCTCTATCTTTTCCTTCTCTCACATATCCATCTTGTTCTATATTCCATTTTTTCCTTATATCCTCACAACTTGACCTTTCATATATATCATAAACTTTGTTAATTTGGCTTGACTACCCTTTCAAATAATCAATAAACATCCAAGTAGCCAGCCTCAATAAATTAATTATTAGACAATTGCATTTTTTTGTCACTCAGTCAATACTAGGATTGTACGCTCGGTTAACACTAGAGTCCTTCGATGCTCGATAATTCGTTTAACAATACAAGTAGGATATCCTTCTTTAATCAACTACTCAATTAACACTAAAATGTCTTCATTACCCGACTGCTTAGTCAACACTAAAATATGCTTGATTAATACTAAAATCTCTTCATTTCTCAGTTAATACTGACATTTTTGTAACATCAATGACAACATACAATTGAAGAATTTTTCCCAATAAACTCCCTCTTTGGCATTGATGGAAACACAACATGTCAACATAAAATGATAAAAGTACGAGCAATTTAATAGTATCCTTAGTTTCATTCTGGTTCTCATCTATACCAAATCCCTCTGATATTATGCCTGGATTTGTCTTAGTGGCTTCTAAATGAATTCTCCCTCTCACATATGCCATCTCTCTATTGTGAACTAATGTCATTTTCTCTCTATTTTTTGTAGATTCCATCATCTGAATATTTTTCTTCTGAGATACAAAACTCCCCCTCTTTCTCTTTGAAATTGAACTCTCCCTCTGCATTTCACACCTGAAGTGTGGCAATCTACATCAACTTGATAGATCTTCAATGGAACATGGTTGATGCATCACTATCTTTTTCTTTAGTGAGCATCAGATAAGGGAATAACCCCTAGTTTACCTCTAAGATACATAAATGCATCTTTAGGCAATTCCTTGGTAAATATATATGTTATTTGCTCCTTTGTGTACACATATTCCAATCTCACTTGTTTTCCTTGAACAAATTCCCGTAGGAAATGATACTTGATTGCAATGTGTTTTGTCTTAGTGTGCATCACAAGGTTCTTGAAAATATTGATTTTGCTTGTGTTATCACAATAGATAACCACTAGTTCCTTGATTTTCTCCTTCATACCTGACAATAGTTTCTAGATCCATATTATGTTAGAACAATTTACTCTTGCAGTAACATAATCTACCTTTTCTCTTGATTAAGAAACACTATTATGTTTCTTGCTTTTCCAAAACACTAATCTCTTTCTAAGAAAGAATACTCCTCCACTAGTTCTTTTTCTATCATCAATTCTTCTTGCTCAATCTACATCTGTCTAAGTTCTGAACTCAAGGTTTCCTCCTTTCTTATACCATAAAATATATTCTTCAGTTCATTTTAAATACCTCAAAATTATTTTACTTCCATCATGTGATTTTATTTAGGATTTGCAAGAAAACTTTGCAACTATAGACTACCAATGCAATATGAGGTCTGATGTGTACCATGTACTAAAGTTTCTCAATCATTGATCTATAAGTAGTCTAATTTACCTCCCTTGAATCATCATTCTTTGAAAGTTTACGTCCATTACACATAGGTGTTCCAATTGGTTTGGAATATTCCATTCCAAATGCTTTCAATGTTTCCTTAATGTACTTTGACTGAGTGATGTATGTGCCATCCTTCATTTGATGAACTTGTAGGAAAACAAAGAATTTTATCTCTCCAAACATAGAACATAGACATTTCAAATTCCTTCCTCATTTCTTCAGCAAATGATTGTGTAACATCTCATGTCCTCCAAGTATGGTATCATCCACAAATATTTATGCTAGTAGTATCTTGTCCTAATTTTCTTCCTTTATATGTAAATTACTATTATCATTTGCCTTTTCAAAACCAATTCTTACTAGATATCTATACAGCCTTTCATGTCATTCTCTGGGAGCTTGCTTCAATCCATTTAAATCTTTGTGGATTTTATAATACAATGTCTCTTTTGCTTGGATCAATGAAACCTTCAGGTTGTTCATTGTAGACTTCTTCTTCTAGGATTCCATTTTAGAAAGCCGATTTTACATCCATTTGATATATTTTGAATCCCTTTTGTGTAGCATATGCTAGTAGTATTTTGACTCCTTCAAGTCTTGCAATAGGGGAAAATGTTTCCCCGTAGTCAATACCTTCTTCTTGTGCATAACCTTTGCATACTAACCTTGCATTGTTCCTTGTTACTTCTCCTTTCTCATTCAACTTATTTCTAAATATCCAAATATCCATTTTGTACCAATCACATTTGTATCCTTGGGTCTAGGTACAAGAGACCAGGTTTCATTCTTTTCTATTGCTCAATTTCTTCATTCATTGCCTCTATCCAACTTTCATTTTCTAAAGCATCTTTTACATATCTAGGTTCAAATTCACTAAGAAAGCATGTATCTTTTAATTTTCTCCATGTCAGTATGCCATCTTTTTCTCCTCTAATTATTTTTTCAAGCGCATGATGTCATCTGACAAACTTTGCAAGTCTTGGATCTTTCTTTCTTGATTATAAACTAGGTTCACTTAGTTATCTGTGATTTTCTATTTTTTGCTTAGGCTCCTCTTGTTGATCTATCTATAGCTCAAGTTACATACTATCTCTAACTCAGGTTTCTCTATATGTGACTTGGGTTGCAATGCCTATGATTGCAACTCAGGTTTCTTTGGCTAATCTAGCTACAACTTTAGTTGTACTGTCATTGATTTTCTTAGTTCACTTTGTTGTTGCTTGACTTCAATTTTTTGTGGTAAAGTCTTAGGTTCCTCCTTATAATAAACAAACTTTATATAATCTTTAGGTTCCTTACTGCTTTGTTCTTCACTTCTTTCTACAAACTCATCAATCTTCACATCTGCACTCTCTATGACTTTGTGAGTAGTAAAATTTAAACATTTGTTTGCCTTACTTTTATTAGAGTGCCCTAGGATTATACCTTCATCACTTTTTTCATCAAGTTTTCCTTTTGTTACATCTTTCAAGATATAGAATTTTCTTCCAAATACTTTGAGATAACAAACATTTGGCTTGTACCCATACCATAATTCATAAGGTGTTTTATTTGTACCTTTCTTCAATTGAACTCAATCTAATGTATGAACTATTGTGTTGATTTCTTTTCTCTAGTATTTTGATGCAACATCCTTCTTAGTCATTAGTGTTCTTGCATATTCCATGATGGATATGTTCCTTCTTTTTGATATACCATTCTTCTCTGGTGTCCTAGGTGTTGATACATGTCTTTTGATTCCTCTTTCATTGCAGAATTCATTGAATTCATTTGAGATGAATTCACCTCCCCTATTTGATCTTAGGCATTTTAGATTCTTCTATTTGTCTTTCTCAACTCTAGCCAGATATCATTCGAACTTTTGAAAAGTATCAAATTTGTCTTTCAAAAAAATTATAGTCATCATCCTAGAATAATCATCAACAAATAGAATGAAGTTTATGTCTCCACAGTAGCTTTCTATAACTATTGGTCCATAAAGATCTGTATCAACTAGTTCCAAAACTTCTTCATAATTACAAGACTTACTTCTAAAACTTCTTTTACTCATCTTTCCAATTTGACATTGTTTGCACATGCCCATCTCAGGTTTCTTTAGGAATGATAATCCTCTTACTCTTTTTTTCTTGCTTATGGTAACTAGGTTGTCAAAGGTAACATGACACATCCTCTTATGCCATAGCCAACTTTATTTCTATTTAAGCTAGTAAATATATACTTTCAGTGAGATCTAGGTAAAACAAGTTACCTATTATCTGATTACTAGTCCCAACTAGGTTTCCCTTTCCATTCAATAGCTTAGCTTTGTCATTCATGAATTCTACCTAATATCTTATATTCTTTAGTTGTACCACATTGAATAGATTATGTCTTATTCTTTCAACCCAGTAGGAATTTTCACATTTGTTTCCTTCAATTAATGCTATGATTCCTTTTCCTTTACATAATATGGTTCATTATTTCCAAATCTAACACTTCAACCATCATAGTGTTCTAAATGTTCAAACTTAGTTTTGTTACTAGTCATGTGATGAGAACAACCTCTATCTATGATCCATGTATCATTTTTGCTAACATGAGAAATAAGTGCCATCTTTTTATTTTCCTTATTATTAGATTCATCCTTAACAACAATATAAACTACTTCTTCTTCATTATTATCACTATTAGAGTCTTTAGCAATGTAATAAGATTTCTTGCCTTTGTCTTTGTAGTCCTTGTAGATCTTGAAATCTTTCTTTCCTTTGAACCTGTTATTTCTTTTCTCATCGTTATCTTCTTTGTTTGGACATCTTGCAGTAATATGACCAACCTCTTCACATGAGAAACAAATCAATGGATTTTTTCCTCTAAAGTTTCCTTTCCCTTTTGATACTCTTTTTGCTAATAGGGCTTTAATTACTTCAAGGTCTTCATTTGATTCATCTTATTCTTCACAATTAACCTATTTGGCTTTTGAATTTCCTCATTTTCTACCAAGAGTTAGTTAGGATTTGAATACAAATTCAAAGTTGCTAGGATTGGGAGTGTAGTTATCAAATTTATCCAACTCAAAAGTAGTTAATCTTCCCACAAGTGTATCTAAGATTATATCATTTGTAGGATTGCATCTCATCTATTGAATTATTGAAACTATAATTGCACAAATAGGAAGAAGAGTTCTTAGTACCTTGTTGATCACTATTTCATCATTTATTTCTCCTCCTATAGCTCTGATTGCATGTACACTTCCTTTTATTCTTTCATTGTATTGGACAATGTTCTCACCTTCTTTCATTTTCATTCAATCAAACTTGCCTCTTAAGCTTTATGTCAAATGCAATAGGACAATCTTTAACCTCATCAAATTTAGAATTGTTTTGAGAGGAAACTATATCGATCATCATTGTATTGTGATGCTTTGTTTCTTTCATCTATTCCACATTCATAGGCTTAGGTGGTGGCACAATTTTTTTCCAAGTAGAATAGATCAACATCACTAATGCTTGATAGATGCAGCTTCATCAATTCCTACAATGTTGAAAAGTTGTCTCTATTAATCTTAGGAATCTCCCTTATGTAAGACATCTTGACCTTTAGCTTAAGTCCTCAAAATATTTCTTGCAAGCACCAAATTCTCTGATGCCAATTTTTGGATTTAAAGAGAGTAACTAAGAAGAGAGGGGTGAATCAATTACCACAAAAAAATTCCATGTCCCTAGATTTCAAATCAAACTTTGCATTGCTCATGCAATAGTGTCCAACTCGATTATAACTAAGATATTACTATCACTCAGTTAGCAAATAAATCTTTTGATTATTAATCTTTTTTAACCTTGAGTAACTTAGTTGCAAAAACACAAAGCATTAAGAAAATAACATGAACATAGATGACACCAAGATTTAACATGGAAACCCAATTTGGGAAAATCACCATGCAACTCGTCACAATATTTTTCACTCTTCTAAAGTGAGCCCTATTAGGAGCTAACCTTGTTAAAGGTTACAATACATATTGTTAAGTGTGACCTTGTTAGAGGATTTATATTACCCTATTAGGAGTGGTCTGGTTAGAGGTCTTCAAACACTTCAATCTTAAAATGTCATGTTTTTAAAGGATTTACAAAATGATTTTTAAGTCAACTCTGGTAAGAGATTTCTTTACTACTACAACGGTTAGAAGGTAATAGCAATTTGATCTGATTTATGAAGAAAATGTCTTTGCAGTTTCAAAAATTTGTTCTAGCTTGACTTTTGGATCCTTACTAATCAGATTTTCTTTGCAGCTTATCTTCCACACTTTCTTTCTCTGACTTTTCCTTCACTCACATATTCATCTTATTTCATATTCTATTCTTTCCTTATATACTCACAAATTGACCTTTCATAAATATCATAAGCTTTATCAAGTTGTCTTGAATACCCTTTCAAATAATCAATAAACATCCAAGTAGTCAACCTCAATCAATTAATTATTACACAATTGCATTCTTTTGTAACTTGATCAATACTAGGATTGAACACTAGGTTTACATTGGAAGTCCTTTGATGCTAGATCACTTAGTTAACACTACAAGTAGGATATCCTTCTTTAACTAGTTGCTCGGTTAACACTAAAATGTCTTAATTATCTGACTACGAGTGGTCAACACTAAAATTATCTTGGTTAATACTATAAACTCTTCATTGCTCAGTTAATACTGATATTTTTGTAACATCAATGACAACATACAATTAAAGAATTATCTTCAATAGGGATAACTTGTTTTGTGTTGTACTTTATGTTGTATTAGCCTTATGTCTCTTATAATCTATGTTGACATCTTTTGCATGCATGTTTATGCAAACTGTCTGAGATAAAGTTCTATATTTTATCTCTCTTATTAGGATCTACCACATCTTGTGCCTTATTGGACATGCAATACTGATTAAGTGGCACGGTGGGTTGATGTTTTCTTTTATTAGCCATCTTCATTTATCAAGTGAGCATTCCTTCCATCACATTAGCCTCATGATTCATGTCCAAAGCGTGATCACCTCATGACATTATTATTTATTTTCTATGCATCTTATTGTTCTTGGTTCCTTTCCATGTAGTTCTCATTGGCCCACCATTTTCAGTTTCTTGTCACCTCACCCTTTTCTAAATTAGGGGGGTTTCTTTTGTCGGTTCATATGCTTCCTTGGTTTGATGGACTAATCTATGTATTTAGTACTTGTATCTATAAAGCTTCAAAATTTCAAACATAAACCATATTTGATAGCTCCATCATAAACCCTCTTTAAACATCAACCTTATACAAAATCAGACATTCACTACAATGTAATATCAAATATAACATATAATAACATGAATAAGACATATAAGCAATTGATCAACACATGGCACCAAATATGGTAACAGAAAAACCCTCTAATAGTTAAAATTGTGTTGGGAATGACACCCACAAAGATCTTCACTACTATAGCAATAAAGTGTGCATGTTAAGGCTTTAACATTTGATCACTTTTTATGATCTACCTTGTGAGGGGTCTTCCCTATTAAGAGCTTACAAGATTGTTAGGTCTATCTTGATTAAAGGATTTTACATCACAACTAAGTGAGTATTCTATTAGGATATTGTTGTCACAAAATTTTGCACCCTTGTCCAAATTTTTTACCTAAGGACAACCTTGTGAAACATGGAAACAACATCCAAGTTGTGGGACTTAAACTATGAGGTTGAGTCTCTGGAGAAGGTCAGCTTCCTTTTCTATCAGGATGCACCTAACTACACTTGGAGAGGAAAAGGGATAAGGAATGCATGAAAGAAAATCTACCTACTCTAATCTAAGGGGGTGATGCACCAAAATAGAGTATTTGAACTTATCTCTTCCCATGAATGCACAGTCAGCCGGTTATAACCTCAAAGGACACAGATTCGGACCTTTCTTAATTCAACAATCATATGTAGATCAAACAACAAAAGAATGATATAGGAATAAACCTCACTCAATATCATTCAAATATCAAATGTAGATACAATCATGCAAATTGCAGAATATAGACAAAAACATTAACTAGAGGCAAAGCAATCTTGCACAGTGTGTTAATGGTTAAAAGAGACTCAGTGGAGGATTAGAATGGTTCAAAAGCATGAGACATTATAGTAGTATGCATGAGAACAATACTAGAGAATTAGAGGAAGATTAACCCCTACAAAGATTACAAAAATCTACCTTTATAGCTCAGGCATAATTGAGATATTTCTAACTAGATTTACTCCACAACCACTTTCTTCAATGCTTAGAGAATAATCAAATAGCTCTAGAGAAAATCTGATCTTGGCACATATTCAAATATAATGAAATCCAATATTTTTCCAAAATAGATCCTTGAGAAGATAGAATAGCTCCATTAATTCACTTTGACTGAGTAGATGGATAAAACTAGAGGTGGTGGGGTGTTTTCCTTCATTCACTAGGCATGGCATTCATTGGAGAGTGGTTGGAATCAATCATGAAAGAAAAAATCTCTTTCCCATAGTTAGCTCGACAAACCAACAAAGTTAATAGGTCAACTAAATCCAACAACCAAGATGGGCCACGTGGGCCAATAATCTTATTTCTTTTTGCCACTCTGCAAAGTCTCCATGTGGTTTGACCATTTTACTTTTAACTAACTACACCACCCTCAAACTTAACCATGGTGGTTAACAAAAAATGACAACCCAACTGCCAATGCTAACTATAGTGTTTACCTCTTTAGGCCTACAAAGACAATCGTCCTTTGGGTATTTCTTTGCAATGTCTAAATTTCTCACAGTTCCACGATGTGAGAAAGTGTTGATCATTGATCTACAAAAGATTGACAATTAATGAACATCTTTTTTTGTTATTGTGCCTGACCCATTATCTTTCGGGCCCACAGACCACTCAGCATCCAACTCAGTTTGATTTAGCATCCAACTGGCACCATCTTCCAACCCTAGCAACCCACACAGAAGGATAGACCCACTAGTCCATATGTCACAACATCACTTCCCCACATTGTGAGAAGGTCTGACAAAAGGAAGAATGTGGGAAAGTGATTGTCAATAGAACCCTAGCCGTACTCCAACTCACATTGGTATGTCAACAGTATACCTTACTTCATCTATGGCCCATGAGAAATGGGACCCATATGCCACATGACAGTGAGGCGCTTACCCACTTTATGTAAAGGTCGTTCACTTTGAAGAAGCGAGAAAGTGTTCACCATAGATCTATGCAAGATCTAACGACATAGAAAATTGTGCTAGCCAAAAGAAAACTAAGAAGATATGGAAATATTATAAGGTTTTAGTTTCATTCATTTCATATTTCCATGGTATTTGAATATTTTTTAAAATGGGGAGTGGTCATTTATCATTTAAATTCAAATGTAGCAATTTTGATGGGAAGGAAAATTTGGCCAACAAATATGGCGACTCAAAGGGGATGCAAGCTAGCTATGCGTAGACCATAGGCCTAAAACATCCATTGAGCTATAGAGTCATAAAAATGTAAAAATTCACCTAGCAAAACACTAAAATTATAGAAAACATACCCAGGAACCTCAAAATTACCTCTTTGCAATAGAAACCAGAAACCAAAAATCCTTTGCAACCTCTGCAAAACACATGTGCTCATGTACTTCTTGGAAAACAAAAAAGGAAACTATCCTAAATCATATACATGAAGTACTCATCCTTTCTCAGAAGCAAAACTTAAGATATATTCCATTAACTAGAATAGGCAAAATTTCACCATTGGGCTTGCTCAATTGAAAAGCATTGGCCTATTTGCAACTAATAACCACATAGAGACCACTCCATAGTGCATCAAATTTTGAGTTCCTCCCCATTTTTTCCTTGTCTACATCCCATTTTAATACCAGATGACCTTCCCTAAAGATTCTAACCCTAGCCTTCCTATCAAAACTCTTTTTTACCTACTGCTGATATGTTTCTAGGGTTGCATGGCCTGTTTCCTTTTCTCTTATAGTTCCATCAGTTCTACCATTCTTACTGTCATGGCATCATTTTCCATTAACTCCAACTAATGAGCTAGTTCTAGGGATGGGAATTCTAATAAAATTGGAAGCCTTGCTTCCCTGCCATATACCAACATAAAGGGTGAATTTCTTATGGCCCTCTTGGGTGTTATTCTATCAACCCATAGTGATGTCCTCAACTTTTGATGCCAACTCCTTTTCATAATCCTAGTTAGGTTTTTGTTGGATGATTTAGCCAATCCAATGCTCTAAGGGTAGTAGTTTGAGGATGTGCTCAAGTAGATATTATGATCAACTGCCCATGCACAAATCTGAGCTCTTACAAAAGATTTTGCATTATTTGAAATAATGGTTTAAGGGGCACCAAACCTAATCACAATTTCATCAAGGAATTCAACAACTAAAGATTTTTTGGCATCCTTTAATGCTATTGCCTCTTTCCATTCAGTAAAGTAATCTATAACAGCTAAAATCCATTTGTGACTAGAGCTAGAAGGAGGATTGATAGAGCCTATGAAATCCAATCCCCATTGAGCAAAAGGTTGGTCCACCTGAATGGGATGAAGAGGAACAGTTGCAAGCTTTTACTTACCAAAGAAGAAGGCACTTTTTTCACACTTCCTCACATATTTATGACAATCATGAAACAAGGATGGATAGTATTAACCAACCCTCATAATCTCCATTGTAGTTGTCCTTGTTGAGAAGTGGCCACCATTAGGACCATCATGAAGCTCTTTGATCATTCTTTTAGCTTGGTCTCTATTAATGCATCTCAATAAGGCTCCGTTAAAATCTCTCCTAAAAAGGATACCATTAACTATGGCATAAGGAATTGCTTGCAATCTATATTGTCTCCTTTTAGTTCTACCTAATCCTAGAGGGTATCCACCTTCCTGCCAAGGCCATCATTTCATCTATCCAACTCTTTGGATTATCATTTCTTGCTTCTTTTTGTTCTGTCAACATACTCCTAAGACAAAATCATCTATTTGCACAACCCCTTCCCTCTTATCAACTTGGTAATTTGGATTTCAACATCATATTCCATTACCTTAGTAATCCAACCAGCTCTCTTCTCACTAATATCTTTACTCAAGAGAAAGTCCTTCACACTAGCATGGGGTACTAACAAATGGATCTTGTTATGAGACAAAAGGTGTCTAAATTTATTCAAGGCTCTGACAAATGCAAGGGCTTGCTTCTCTACATAACTGTATTTATTTTTGTATTCCTTAAGCCCTTCACTAAAGAAGGCAATAGGTTGTTCTTTGTTCTTATCATTTGTTTCAGTCAAGATAGTAGAGATACTTGACTCACCACCTAAAGTATAAAGAATGAAATCATTCCAAAAATTTGGATTGCTAAGAGTAGGGGTTGAGGATATTATTTCTTTGATCTCTTCAAAACTTGCCTTCCCTTCCTTGGTCCATCAAAAGACCATAGTCCTCTTAAGCATGTTTGTAAGAGGTTTCACCATGGTAGCTAAATTAGGGATAAACCTCCTCACAAAAATTATTCTACCAAGAAAACTTTTTAGACCCTTCTTATGACTAGGAAAAGAGAGGGAAAGCATTGCCTTTGTTCTCTCTGGATCAATGGTTAAACCATCCTTTGATACAATGTGTTCTAATAATTTTCCTTGGTTGGTAGCAAAGACACACTTGCTTGGGTTAAGGGATACCCCAAACTCTCTACACCTTATGAACACTTGTCTAAGATGACCAAAATGATCTTCTACATTATTTGAATACATTGTGATATCATCAAGGTAAACCAATACAAACCTTTCAATCATGTTTTTGAACACCATCTCCATTGCCTTTTGAAATATGGCACCTACATTAGTTAGCCCAAAAGGCATTTTACTATAAGCATAGGTGCCCTAATTGGTGATGAATGTAGTCTTGTACCTATCAGACTCTTTGACCAACACTTGATTGTAACCAAAGAATCCATCAAGAAATGAGAACCTCTCTAAGCCACTAATCTTGGACAATATCTACTCCATGGAAGGAAGGGGATGGTGATCCTTAAGGGAAGCTTGGTTAAGATCCCTAAAATCCACACATAATCTAATTTCTCCATTCTTCTTCCTAATAGGGACAAGGTTTGCTACCCATGATGAGTGTTTGATAAGGAAAATTATATTTGCCTCAATCAGCTTGGATAGCTCTTTTCTCATTAATGGCTCAATTTTAGGATTCACTAGCCTCTATTTTTGTCTTATTGGTTTGACACTATCAATTAAGTCTATGGTATGTTGAAACAACCTTGGGTCAAAACCCTTTCAATTTTTATATGTCCAAGAAAATATATCATTAAATTCTTGACATAGATGAATGAAATTTTCTTGCTCAGTTTTAGAGCATACCTTCCCCGTTTTTAAGGTCTTTCCATCAGCAACTACAACTGGTGTATAATCACCTTTGTTAGAAGCTAGGTTCATGCCTCTATTTTTTTCTTGTTCATTGGGGTTGAAGACACTCTCTAAGGTAATGAGACCCTTAGGCAATTTTTTGGAAATGAGATTAATGATCTAATCATCATACTAGTTTTGTGACCTAGATTGGTTCCTCTCTGAGAATTCTGCCTCATTCTGTAAGAAACTTATAATTTGTGCATTAGATTCAAACACTTGCCAATTGGTCTTTTTGTCAGGAACTATAGGCCTAACTACCACTTTGATTTGTTTCTTCTCCTCCTCCTCAAGATTTCCTAGCACATCATAAGATGCACCTACTATTGCAAGCCTATTAGCATGTCTATTCTCTTTTCTAGGAATGCTCTAAATATTAAATGTATTGAAACTTTCAAGAAAATTCCATACTCTATATTTATAAGACTTGAGTAAGCCATTCTTAGCGTTATTCTAATTTCTCACTTGATTAACCACCAACTCACTATCTCCATATACATTCAAAGTTTGAATTCCTCTTTTTTGAGCCAGTGGAAGACCCTAGATCAAGGACTCGTATTCAGATACATTATTGGTACAACTAAACTAGAGCCTAAAGGAGAAGTAGTACCTTACTTGTGTGGGAGAAATCAACATCATACCTACCCCTAATCCATTTTTATTCCTCAATCCATCAAAATACTTACTCCATATCCCACTCACATCTTCTTTGGTTTTCATAAGGTTAGGGACAAGAGCATCCTTTTCTAACACACAGTATGTACCAAGACCTGTCTCAAGGGTTTATGATATGGAATCAAATTGATATGTATTAGCCCATTCATCTAAGAGAAAATTAGGTGTCTCTACTAGAGAAGTGGCAAGCTCATTCACCATGTCATTCTCATCTATTTCTAGGATAGTGCAATTCATATTGATGAAATTAGGGGTGTAGGGTTCAATATGATGGAGGGCTAGAGGCTCTGCTCTAATTGAAGCCTTGGTCCCATATCTTGTTCTAAAAAACATATATGACCAATTAGAAGATATGTAACCACCTATTTGGGCAATAAAGTCTCTTGACAGATAAGTGGCAAAATGTGGCTTAACTTTAGCAATTAATATATATTGAGTTACAGTACAACTAGGGCATGCATGTAGGGCCATTTCCACATTCCTAAGGATCCCTTTAGTCTTGACAGTACTACCATTCAACTATAATACATCCCTAACAACGGGCTCATATTTCATTTCTAAAGAGTCATCAACACACTTAGGCATCATTGAACTACTAGCCCCTAAATCAATCATGCAATTGTGGACTAGTTTATCCCCTATAATCAGATAAACATAAAATGGAGGAGGTCTAACCTTTTTATTAGTTTAAACCTCCCTTTATGGTTGTACTAGAATTGTGGTGCTAGGTGGTTGATCCTTTGGTTCAATACTTTCCAACTCTTGCTATAAAAACTTCTTATGTGTGGTTATAGTAGCAACAACCTCCCACATCTAAATGTTCTCATTTGTCTTCTTCGTCTAATCTTGGGAGTTGCATATGTAGGGGGTTGAGTTGGAATAGCTTGGGGGTCATTCACATCTCCTCTAGAATTACTCTATTTTTGTTGTAGACGAACATTGGGTTGGTCATTTGCTACCTATATATGAGACATTGTATTTGATGTTGAAGCTTGATTAGAAGGAGGAGGGGTAGCATCTTCAATAGCTCTTCTTTTTCTCCTAGTGTTGTGAGTAGTGGAATCCTAGTTTACATTACAATGTTCCTCCACTTGATGATTCATAAAGGAGAAATCACCCTGTCTTTGCATATATAAGGCATCTTTGGATTGGTTTTCCTTGTATGATTGTCCTATTGCAGGCCCTTGAATGGTCAAAGAAAAATAAGATTCAACCTTCTGACACATGAAATAGGCATAGGAGTAGTTTTAGGAAGGACAAAAATATTGATCCTGAGCCATATTATTTTGAAGGACTATGGCCCTACTTTGATTTGCATTTGAAGTAGAGGCATGACTATTATGCCTACTCTGATCAAAAGAATTATTCCCATAATTATAATTTGAAGGCCTACCATTGTTTGGAGTTTGATATTGCAATTGATGAGCCTTATTACCTTGAGCTTTTTGCCTTTCCAAAGTCACCACTTTGTTGCCCACTTTTTGCATCATAGAGAATTTATCTTCCAATTTCTTCTCTTGGCCTTGCAATCTTTTATCTATGTTCAACATCATAGACTACATCATCTCCTTGATTTCATCTATTCCATTTGAAGATGTGGAAGCTTGAGGGACTAGAGCAAGGGATTATGATGTGGAAGTTGTGGGAATAGGGGCCATTTTTGGTTGGTGATTTGAGACATCAGGGAAGAAGGGCATAGGAGGCCTTGGAGCTAACTTCCCTCCTTATATCAATATATTTTCTACCCTTATTAATATTTCATAAGCATCAGGTAAAGTATCTCCTCCTATAGTTTGGATTGTGGTGGCAATGTCACTGTTAAAAGCTCTGAGGTAATGTAAGAAAGCATTACTAGGGGTAGGTATTATGTCCCATGTTTTCTGAAATTTATAATTGAAATCAGTCGTACATTCATGGGGGGCTCTCTTTATGGTAGTTAGATGTTCCAAAGTGTTTACATAGTCCTACTCCTAATCCATCCCAATTTGTTATAGAAGCATGTGATAGACTCATGTACCATTGCAGGGCTTTCCCTTTTAAAGATGAAGCTAGGAGTCTAACGGCCATATCATCTTCTGTAATACCATGGATATTACAGACATTTGCAACCTCTTGAATATGTTCTAAGGGAGAGATAGAAGTTTCACCTATAAATTTAGGTATACTTTTAAGTGCAACTATTGGTATGTCATGTCTTTGAGCCAATAAAAGAGGACTTCTACCATTAAAGGTGGAAAAAGTATGAGCTCTAGCCATATAAGAAAGTAGTCTATTAATATGAGTTGATGGCTTTCTAGGTTGAGACCTAACAATAGGAGGAGTGGAAATTGATCTTACAAGGGTATGTATTTCCTTTACACCTAACTAGTGATAGAGACAATCTAGTCTTTCTTCCTCTAGGATGTGAAAATGAGAGCTCTTGATGCTGAAAATTACCTCTAGAAGATGCCCTTGTTTCATCTTTGGGCATGAATCAAAGCAACTTTAGCCTAGAACTAGATATGAAGGGTGTAGAATTGCCAAGTGTTTTGTGGAAATGAGCCTCTTGAAGGCCTAGAATACTGAGAGAAACACTATTTACTTAGCATCAACTTGAAATTCTTCTTTTTCAACACCAATAGACTTGAAATCTTCTTGAACCTAGTCTCATCGAGTGTGCCAAAAAATATTGTCACAAAATTTTACACCCTTGTCCAAATTTTTTTCCGAAGGACAACCTTGTGAAACATGGAAACAACCTCAAAGCTATGGGACTTGAACTATGAGGTTGAGTCTCCAGAGAAGGTTGACTTCCTTTACTATTAGGATGCACCTAATTACTCTTAGAGAGGAAAAGGGAGAAGGAATGCATGAAAATAAATCTACCTATTCTAACCTAAGGGGGTGATGCATCGAAATAGAGTGTTTGAACTTATCTCTACCCATGAATGCATAGTCAACTAGTTCTAACCTCAAAGGATACAGACTCAAACCTTGATTAATTCAGCAATCACATGTAGATCAGACAATAAAAGAACTCTATAGGAAGAAACCTCACTTAATATCATTTGAATGTCAAAAGTAGATACAACCATGCAAATTTCTAAATATAGACAAAAACATTAACCAAAGGTGAAGCAATCTTGTGCAATGTGTTAATGGCTAAAAGAGACTCAATAGAAGATTACAATGGTTCAAAATCATGAGAGATTATAGAGTATGCATGAGAACAATACTAGAGAATTAGAGGAAGATCAATCCCTACAAAGATTACAAATATCTACCTTTATAGCTAAGGCATAACTAAGATATTTCTAACTAGAGTTACTCCACAACCACTATCTTAAATGCTTAGAAAATAATCAAACAACTCTAGAGAAAATCTGATCTTGGCACAAATTCAAATATAATGAAATCCAATATTTTTCCAAAATAGAGCCTTGAGAAGACAGAATGGTGTCATTAAGTCTTTTTAACCAAGTAGATGGATAAAACTAGATGTGGTGGGGTGTTTTCATTCATTCACTAGGCATGGCATTTATTGGAGAGTGGTTGGAATTGATCATGAAGATTGGATCATGAAAGAAAACATCTCTTTCCCATAGTTAGCTCAAAAAACTAGAAAATTCAATAGGTCAACTGAATTTGGCAACCAAGATGGGCCACATGGACCAATAATCTTATTTATTTTTTCCACCTAGCAAAGTCTCCATGCAATTTGACCATTTTACTTTTCACTAACTGCACCACCCTCAAACTTAACCACGGTTGTTAACAAAAAATGTCAACCCAATTTCCAATGCTAACTATAGTGTTTACCTCCTCAAGCCTGCAAAGACATGTGTCCTTTGGGTGCTTCACCACAATGTCTAAATTTCTCACAATTCCATGATGTGAGAAAGCATTGATCATCGATCTAGAAAACATCAATGATTGATGAAAATCCTTGTCATTATAGTGCCTGCCCCATTTTCATTCAAGCCCATGGACCACTCAGCATCCACCTAAACATGACCTAACATCCAACTGGAAACATCTTCCAACCCTGTTGTACCACATGAAAGGACAAACCTACCAACCCATATGTCATGATGTCGCTTCCTCGCATTATTAGAAGGTCTGACAAAAGGAAAAATATGGGAAAGCGACTACCAATAGAACCCTATTTGTACTCCAGTTCGCATTGGTATGTCAACATGATACCTTACTTCATTTATGTCCCATGAGAAATAGGACCCATACACCATGTGGCAATGAGGCACTTACCTGCTTTATGTAAAGGTCATTAACTTTGAAGAAGCGAGAAAGCGCTTGCCATAAATCTATGCAAGATTTGATGACATGAAAAATTGCAAGAGCCAAAAGCAAACTAAGGAAATATAGAAATATTATAAGGTTTTAATTTCATTCATTTCATATTTCCATGGTATTTGAATATTTCAAAACATGGGAAGTGGCCATTTATTATTTAAATTCAAATGTGGCAATTTTTGCGAAAAGGAAAACTTGACCAACATATATTTACAAAGGCCTATTAGGACCACTCTATTTAGAGATTTACCCTGAAATACCTATTTTAGTTTATTAGTACCTAATCCTTTAGCTTGCACTTCAATTGTTGATAATAAATCTCATCTATCCAATGTAATATCACCTTTGTATGATTGATCTTCAATTAATCCTCACTGCATTGTTCAATCACTTCTATCTTTTACCTCTCTAATTCACCTTATACTTTGGATCCAAACTTCTAATTCACAACCTCTTTATCACACACAAGAATTAGTTCTAAAATATCTCCTTAAATACTTTCTCAAAGAAGCTTCTAGATCATGATCAACATCTAAGATTCATCCCTTTTTCCACTTGATCCTTCTAAATTTTATGATTGGTGGATTCCCTTTCATAGGGATTAATGATCTTTGATTGTCTATGTTACAATTGTCTCCTTGATTGACTCCTTGATCTATAAATTAACCTTCCAACTTGACAAAAATGATTTACATAAGATTTTGTGTCGTTACAAACTCATACACAAAAAATGTCTTACTCAACACTAATAGCCTTTTGATGCCCAACCATGCATGTTCTTCTTGTTGTCTTTCAGCTTAAACTTTTCTCATCTTATATAGAAAGTTTCTCTATCTTTCTTAGCATTCATTGTATCGTAAATCACTCGTCATTAACTATATTCCTTCTTTGATTTTTCAACTTCTACATTAGCTTGGCACTAACTAAAGTGTTTGGCGATGCTTATGTGTATTCAATACTAACTAGCACTTGGTATAAAGTGATTATGGAGAATTCATCATTATACTTTCTCATCCTATATAGTAGCTTGGTTGCAATGTCAATCGACCAATATTTCCTAGATAATGACTAAGTTTTTTGCTCTAATAAACAATACAAAGATTGCCTTTAGGGTCAACAATCTCCCCCTTTGGCATTAGTAGCAAAAACACTTATCATGACCAACATTTCATACTTATCAAAATTTCAAAATCTAAGAAAACTCCCCCTTAGGATGTGCTTCATACTTGACTCCTTGACAACTATGTACATGCACTGCTTCTTTCTTTAGTGCCTGATCATACATATTATACATATTTCTCCCATGTTTTTCTTCATGGTTATTGTGGGGTATTAGAAGGGGTTCAACCATACTTATCCAAAAAATGGTTTATGAATCTGTAGAATCATTATCAATGTGCTATCCCATGTAGTTCTTAAAGACTCTATTGCTTGAATTTCAAGTTCCAATTTTGTCACAAGATCTACCATATTGTCTTCTATAGACCAATTAGGGTTTCTCTACACTAATTCCTTAGCATTCTTTAAATGTAGTTGCATAAACTCCAAATGAGGTGTCAGCATAGCTTGAATTGATTTGAACTTTTCTCTTTTTTTTTTTTCATATGTCATCAATTTATATTGTCTTCCTTACAAAATCTCAACTTCTCAAAATGAATTGAACTAGAACTTGCATCCATGTTTAGTGCATTTGCACTATACTACAAATCAGCTTCATTCTTGTCCATTTGTGCTATTATTTCTTTTGTAAATATAGAAACATCATATAACTTGCTAAACGTTATATGTACATTTTTAATTACTTTCTCCAAATTATCTACAAGTTTCAAAATTTCTACTTCTCTGGTAGAAATCTATGTTGCAATCTTCTCCATGACCTTTTTCTCAAATTTTCTCTTAGATCATTGCATAAGTTTCTTATTCATTTCAATTTTTAGATTATTTAATCTCTCCACTATTTGAACTAATTGTGCAATTATTAGACCTTGTCCATTTATATTATCAACAACAAATGTTTCAAGGAATATGCCCTTGATCTTATACAATACCCTTTATGATGTTGTTCCCTTCTCATCTCTTCTTGTCTAGTCTTCATGGATAAAAAATCTTGAAGTGTCTTCATTTGATCATAAGTTAAGTTATTTGTGTCCCAATTAGGAATCACAATCGCTTCATCAAGTGTAGCAAGTTTTCCTTGAATGCCTATAGGAGATTTCAAATTTTTTTTGTTTCTTGGATTTCTTCTCCTTTGAATCTGGGGTGTTGGAACTTGGGATAGAAAAATGTAGAACTTGAGTGGAAATTTCTATACTCATTCTCTATGACTCCTTAGCTTGTTATATCCTATGCTCCACATTAGGTTGTTCCTCTCTAGTGTCTCCCACCTACTATTCAAGTACATTGTCCCTACTCTGCTCATCAATGAAAATGAGTTCACTAGTTGAACTCAATTGTACAACCTCCTTTCTTCCCTCAATCTAAGGCCCTAAGGAACTTGTTTTCACTCTCTACATAAACATGTGAGCCATATTCTTTCTTCTGTCCATCTGATGTAATACTTGTACTTCCCTTATTTTAATCATTTATTTGCTCAAGTCCTTGTGCACTTTCACCTTTTGGCATACTTTGTTGCTCAAAAATACTCACATTTGCATGTGATTGGCTCTAAATTGGATTCAATATGATAAAAATAATAGATGGTTGTTCAACCAATTGATAAGTTACCTATGAGACAATCTTAGGATATTCTTTCACTTGTACTAACATAGGATTGGTGTTCATCAAAACTTCTCTTGTGACTTGTGTGTAGGAGATTGATCCTTATGTTCTATCTTGGTTAGCATAGTCTTCTCTCACTCTTCCTTTGCATGAGTCCCATATTTATATTTATCTTCTATAGGTTTATCCTCTATGTTGACTATTTCAATTTTCTTCCCACTTTCTTGTGCCATCCTATGAATTGTATCAACTAATTGCTCAACATCATCATAGATATCCTCCTTGTTATCTAGTTTTACTTTACATGTCTCCTTCTCTTCCTCATCCTTGCTTAGTTCATCATCTGGCACTAATCCATAAATCATCTTCCATTCCAACTTACTCTCTTGAACTAGCTCTTCTACTTTTTTCTTCAATAATAGATATGCTCTTATTTTGGGTATAAATCTATTTGTATGATTTATCATGGCTAAACAAATGTGTTGCTTTGTCAGCTCAGATATAGTTTGAACCAAATGAGGATTCCCTTATCATATTTATGTCACTAGTTCACATTTCTATTTTGCATTAATTTTATCATATAGGTCCTTTGGAATCATCTTTCCTAATTATATGTGTGTATATTTGAAAGTCACCATCATATCAAATATTGTTTCTTCTACTTTACTTTTTTCAGCATTATTTAGTGCATCATACTTTATGAAATGAAAACCTAATAGTCCTACACTACTCCTTATATTCTCACATACCTCATCTAGGTCTTGTGGCTTCTTGAGTGTAGCAATTTTGAACTGACTCACGTCACCTGACTTGGTCCTCTCTGTTTCCTCTTTTGGTGTAAGAGCACCTAAGAATTGCTTAATCAATTCACCTTTTTTTTTTTTTGTGTGTGTGTTCCTTTAGGTAATTTTGGAAGTATTTTTTTAAGGTCATGTGGACTAGGTAGGAGTGCAATGGGTTTTTTTTTTTAAGTCTTAGGACACTTGTAGATGCAATTAGGGATTAGCAAGATGTAAAGTCTCTAAATTTGCACAAAGTTGATGATGATGTCAGCATGAGTTCAATAGGATCTAGGATGGATTAAAACCATGTTTCAATTATGGTTAAGGTATTTGGTAAGTTCTAATGAGCATTGGAACTCATTTAGTTAGTTTTGCTAGAAATTGACAAAAATATGTAAAAGTTGCATTTTGCAAGTTTACAACTTCGAGATGTTGCTCAAACAACATTGTCCAAATATTGAAACTCAATGAAAAAGAGCCCTAAGGGGTAAGTAACTACCTAACCACCCTACATAAGACATTCCATGACCTAAATACAATATTGGACACCCATTGTATGGACTGAAGTTTGAGTAGTGCAAATTTGAAGTGTTTTTTATTTCCATCTTCTGTGTAATTTCATGACACTGGGTAGTTAAAGGATTGAAGTTGGAACTGTAACACTTATATGGAGTAATTTATATTTTTTCTTGATTATGTGTGTCATTAATGAGGAGATTTTTTAATATTTACTTTCTTTTTGTTAATAGCTTTGTGTTGGCACTATCACTGGTTCTGTTCAAAAAGTTTGCTAAGATGAATTTCTAACTCACTTTCCCACTATCCATTCTAAATGGCCTCTTGGGAATAGTAAGTAGACTCCATGTACATATATTATATAGAATCTTGGGCCCTAAAATTTAGAGGGGCTATTTTAGTGTCTTTCCCTAGGTGAGCTTGTGGTGAGTTCAATTAGGGAAGACTAAGTTGCAAACAACATAACTTGTAGAGGTGCATAACTAGAGCCAATTCCTTTAGGAATTTAAAGATAGGTTTCTTTCCAAGATTTTATGAAGATTGAATGGTCACACCAATCCATTTACTAGCTTTAAACATTCCAACTTGCAAAGGAGCTAGTGTGAGCCCAAAAACCCTTAATTTCACTCAATTTGAGTTAGGGTAGTGTACAGAAGGTGGTGACCCCAAGAGCACAAGAATCCTTGAGGGATTTTCATAGGATTAAATAATCCAAAGAAAATTTATAAGGCTTATTTGGGATAATTGGGATAAAATACCTATTTTCTCAAAGTAGGAGACCTAATTGGGCTAGTAGCCTTTTAGGCCTATATATGAATAAGTTGGTGAAATGAGATGAAGAGTGAACTAGGTGGGACTTCTAACACACCTAGTTTGTTGAATTTAGTCTTTGGAGGCACCTCCACACCTCTATAAGGATAATTAAAAGATTTGGAGGTTAAGAGCCTTTAAGGTGGTTTGATGGCTATGGCTAGTAAAGTAAGAGTGCATCAAGTTTTGGCTTGATTGGTGAATCTTTCTTGGTTGATGGGTTGGCTAGAAATACCAGCATATAGATAGATAGTAAAGATATCATAGGTGTTAAGTGTTGTGGTGAAGGCACCCTAGAAGTCTTTCAAAAAGACTAGTAGCATGAACCTGTGATTGGTTCATTCAACCTTTCTATCAGATTGGTAGCAAAGCCTCAAAAGATTAGGCTTGTGGATAAATGATTCGAGTAGATGAATCAATAGAAAAAAATACATTGGAGAAAAATAAAAAGTTAGCAAAGAAGGTGAATGAAAAAGAAGAAGAAAATAGATTGCTTAGAGATAGATTAACCCAACTAGAGGAAAATTTGGATCAGGTGGAAGAAAGGACTAAGGAAGTCAAGGGAAAGATTGAAGAAAAGAAAGAGGTGGCTATAAAGGATGAAGAAGCTACCCCTAATCATGTCCTCACAAAGGAACCATTCTTAAAGGCATTGGCAACTATTAGTGGGAAGGCACTTGAAGCAACCACTATTCAGTGGGAAGGCACTTGAAGCAACCACTATTCAGTGGGAAGATGGAGGCAGATCTAGTCATGGACTAAATAAAAAGAATGGAAAACCATTTCAAGTATGATGGAATCACTGAGGCACAGAAGGTGAGGGTAGAAAAGTCAAGGTTGAGAGGATCTACATTGACATGGTGGAAGTTCATCTAGGTAGAGAGAAAAAAAGAAGGTAAGAAACCAATTTCCACTTGGAAGGGAATGGTTCATAAAATGTGAGAGGCATACATACCAGAGGATTATGAAATTCAATTGCATCAAAAGAGGAAAAGTCTTAGACAAATGGGTCTTGATGTGAACTCTTATATTGAGGAACTCACAAACATTTGCTTGAGATCAAATGTTTCTAAAGATTAAAGCCTTAAGGTGGCTAGATACGTAAATGGTTTGAAATAGAGTATACAAGAATAAATGACTCTTCTTTGTTAGGATTTAACCACAAACAAAAATCACAATTACATGAAAATATAAACAATATCAAAAAATAATAGGTCACATAAAAGAGAACAAAAGACACCAAGATTTAACATGGTTCACCCAATCGTTGGGCTATGTCCACCAACTACAAGTCCAATATTATTATGATACAGTGATTAAAACCTAATTACAATCTATAATCTCTTATAGCACAATACCACTGCAAGAACCAATTTTTCCATCACACCTTATGAAAATCCCTAACCCTAACCCTTTTTATAAAAGACTTTTTCATCTTACAAAAATTAGGGATAGAATAATAAAAAAATAGTAGCTGACACCTTTTACAATATAAGGTCATTTTTGGCTTTAGGGGTGTTACCCCCAAAAATCCCCATAGGGGCATCGCCTCTTGACCCCACCCTATACTATGATAGGGAGTGCACCTAGGGTGATGCCCCAAGACCTTGCAGGGGCATTGCCCCCAAACCCTCGTAGAAATAATCTAGAGGGAAACTGCACCAAATAAACCTCTGAGTCTGATTAGACTCTGCATCACAAAAATCTCCCACTTGGAGACTAATCATACTCCACAATAATAACCTCCCACTTGGAGACTGATCATAACACCGCTAAACTTGTAACTCCCACTGAAATATCAAACCACCCTAGACTCTACTATTCTTTTATTGTGTTCAGTCTAGAATACCAACCAAAGCTAAAGAGGAGTTTAGCTTCTCCCTTGTTACTACCTTTGTAAACATATATGTTGGATTGTCACTTGTATGTATCTTCTCCAGCTTTAACTATCCATCATCCAAAACTAACTAAATAAAAAGATATCACAACTGTATGTTTTTTTTTTTGAATGCAAAGCTAAATTCTTTGCAAGATGAATGGCACTCTAGCTATCTATGAAAAAATAATTATCCTTCTAAGGGTGTCCCAATTCTTCCATGAAGAACTAAAGCCATATCATCTCCTTGGTTGCCTCTGTAGCAGCAACATACTCTGCCTCTATAGTGGATAAATAATTAACCTTCTACAACCTAGAAACCCAGCTCACTACTACCCCACCAATAGTAATATGTAACCTATAGTACTCCACCTAGTATCAATATCCCCTACCAAATCTAAGTCAACATAGCCTTGTAAATTAATTGTAGAGCTCCCAAAATGTAGACACTTACTGGTGGTTCCTCTCAAATATTTTAGAATCCATTTAACTACATTCCTATGCTCAATCCCTGGATGACTCATATACTTGCTAATGACTCCTACTGCATGTGTAATATTTGGCCTTGTACATACCATAGCATACATCAATATTGCTATAGCTAAAGCATAAGGTACCTTAGACATCTTATCCTCCTCTTGTGTTTTGGGACACATCTCCTTAGTCAACTTTAAATGACAAGGTAAAGGTGTGTTGAAAACTTTAGCATTCTCCATAGAGAAACATTGCAACACCTTCTCAGTATAATCAACCTATGATAAATTCAATTTCCTATTCTTCATATCTCTAAAAATATTCATACCAAGGATTTGTTTTTCTACCCCCAAATCCTTCATAGCAAATGCATGTGCTAACTAGCATTTCAACATCTTAATGTGATCCATGTTACACCCAACTACAAGCATATCATCAAAATATAAACATAAAATAATTTAGCTATCATCATCAAACCTCTTAAAGTAAACACAATGATCTAAATGACACCTACTATATCCATGCTCATGCATAAACCTATCAAATTTTAGATACCATTGTCGAGGTGCTTGCTTCAAGCCATATAAACTTTTCTTCAATCTGCACACTAATTTCTCCTTACCTTTTACCTCGAATCCTTATGGCTGTGCCATATATATCTCTTCATCCAAATCACCATGAAGGAAGGTTGCTTTAACATCAAGCTGCTCTAAATACAAATCTTTAGTAGCCACAATACTTAAAAAGTGCAAATAGAAGTCATTTTAATGACAGGAGAAAATATTTCATCAAAATCAATGCCCTTTTTCTATGTAAATGCTTTTACCACTAATCTGGCTTTAAATCATTTCTTACCTTCGTTCTCTTCTTTTAATCTATAAACCCATTTATTCTACAAATACTTTTTACCTACAGGAAACTTTCATAAATACCATGTCTTATTTTTCAGCAAAGAGTCCATTTCTTCTTTCATTGCAAACTTCCACTAAATCTTTGTATCCACCTGTACAGCTTCATCATAACATTCAAGTTCACCAACATCTATTAGTAAAATAGACTACAAAGAACGAGAAAAAAAAATTGGAGGTCTACTTAGCCTTGTTGACCATCTAACATTTACTGGGGCGTATGGTATTTGTTGTTGCAGTTGCTACACATCATGAGGAATTGTTGGAACATCATCTGTTGGAGTATCATCTAGCACTATGTAATCATCTTCTTTCATCTCATGATGTTGTAATAGATCTTTATACAACACTTTCTCATTGAATATGACATCCCTACTTCTTACAATTTTCTGATTTTAAAAATCCCAAAGCTTATAACCAAATCTATTAGTGCCATATCCAACAAATACACATTTCTTTGACTTAACTTCCAACTTGGTCCTATTTTCATAATCTACATGAGCAAATACTTCACAACTAAAGGCTTTGAGAAAAGAATAACTTATCTTCTTACTAGTCCATGCTTCCTCTAGAATACCACAACCCAAAGGAGTAGAGGGATCTCTATTAATCAAATATACAACAATATTGATAGCCTCCACCCACATATTTAAGGGAAACCCTAAATGCAAACCTCATGCTTCTTGCACGCTCCATTATAGTCTTGTTCATGCATTCAACCACTCCATTTTCTTGTGGTGTGCTTGGAATAGTTTTCTGTCTACGAATACCTTTGGTGGAGAAATTATCTTCAAATTCATGACTTCAATACTCACCACCATTATCAGTTCTAAGACATTTTAGTTTCTTACCAATCTCATTTTCAACCAAGCATTTGTATTTCTTAAAAGTTTGAAATACATCATATTTCTATGTAAGAAAGTAAACCCATACTTTTCTAGTTGCATCATCAATAAATGTAACATAATAATGAAAGCCACCAAGGGAAGATACCTGAGCTAGTCCCCATACATCTGTATGCACAAGTTCTAATCTCTCACTTTTATTTTCCTTCTCAATCTTCATAAAACTCACTCTCTTTTGTTTTCCATACACACAACTTTCACAAAAATCCATATTGACACATTTCAAACCTAGTAAAACTTGCTTTGAATGAAGTACTTTCGTATCGTTCTCACTCATGTGCCCAAGTCTATTATGCCATAGCATTGTATCAGAATCTACAGTAGCTATTTGTTCTCCCTACTTAACTACAACAACTATTCTTGAACATTCATTTTTCTTTGAAATAATCAAAGTAAAAGGAACAATATAACCTATATAAAGATATAAGGTGCCTACTTTCACAGCTTTTGCTACTACAAGAGAACCTTTTTAAACCTTCCAATTTTTATCATTGAAAGTAACTACACAACCCTCATCATCAAGTTGCCCTACTAAAATTAAATTCCTACTAAACCTTGGAACATGTCTTACCTCATGTAGTAGCCAATGATTCTTATTTTGCAACTTAATCTTAACTTTTCCCTTTCCAACAATCTTACAGGGTTCGTTATCCCCCAAATAAACAAGCCCAAAATCCCCTTGGACATAATCAATGAAATAATCTCTATAAGGTGTAGCATGAAATGAAGCACCAAAATTTAAAACCCATGAATCATCAATACTTTCTAAAGACAAAAGCGAAGTATCCTTTTCAAGTTTGTTACTTACCACATTTCCCTCCTTATTTCCTTTTGGTTTATCTCCTTCATTGTTCTTTTGAGTCCAGCAATCTTTCTTCTTATGCCCTATTTTACCACACAATCTCTCGATCCTTTGGATTT
This sequence comes from Cupressus sempervirens, assembly GCA_028749045.1. NCBI lineage: Eukaryota > Viridiplantae > Streptophyta > Pinopsida > Cupressales > Cupressaceae > Cupressus > Cupressus sempervirens. The sequence continues at coordinate 577,931,213 of CM053793.1, forward strand.
AGACCTCTTCCCCTTTGATTTTTCTCTTGATTTCCCACGATTTTTAGAATTATTTCCTCTCTTAGTCATTCTACCTCTTCTTTGTGCATTCAAAGAACTTTGTGATGTAGATCCACCTGAGGTTTCCTACAAGTTTCCTCACTCAAAATAACATTGATAATATCATCATATTTTAGGGTATTAGATCCAAAAATAGAATTACTCATAGCCATTACCGAGCCATTCCAAATTTCAGGCAAAGAACAAAAAATCAAGAGAACCCTAATTTCTTCATCAAAATTAATACCCATAGAAGATAACTAACTATTTACAATATTAAACTCATTTAAATGATCCACAATAGATCCACTTTCTGCCATTTTCATATTAAATAAACACTTCATGAGAAATACCTTGTTTGAAGCAAAGGGTTTTTCATACAATTTTGCTAGGGTTTCCATCAACTCTTTTATTGTCTTTGCTTTTGTAATGTTAAATGTCACTAATGGTGCCAAGCATAATTAAATTCTTCCAAGTGCCTTTCTATCTAAAATCTCCCATTCCTCATTTGGCATAGTTCCCTAGTTTTGAGTTTTTCCTTCCAATGGCTTCCATAAATCCTTCTCATAGAGATAGTCCTCCATTTGCATCTTCCATAACTAAAAGTTCTACCCATTAAACTTATTAGCCCTCAACTTACCCTCATCTTCCATTGCTCCCACTCAACCATGAGACCTTCCTACAGAGGATCACTAAAAAAAAAAGACAACCATCTGGCTAATAAAAAAAATGACAACCGTCTAGCTCTAATACCACTTGTTAGGATTTAACCATGGAAAAAAAATAAAAATTACATGAAAAATATACAAAAATCAGAAAATAATAGATCACATAAAAGAAAACACAAGACACCAAGATTTAACGTGGTTCACCTAATCCCTCTACTACATCCACCAATAGCAAGTCTAATATTAATATGATCTAGTGATTACAATCTAATTACAATTCGTAACCCCTTACAGCTTAATACTGCCGCAAGAACCAATTTTTGCATCACACCTTATGAAAATCCCTAACCCTAAGCCTTTTTATACAAGCTTTTTGTCGATTACAAAAATTATGGCTAGAATAATAGAAAAATAGTAGTCAATGCATTTTACAATATAAGGTCATTTTTGCTGCCCCAGGACCCCACAGGGGCACTACCCCTTGACCCCATCTTGGGGGTGCTACCTCTAAACCCCCATAGAAATAATCTGGAAGGAAACCACATCGAATAAATCTTTGGGTTTGATTAGGCTCCACATCACAACTTTCTCCGTTCCAAAACACTACATCAATGTTATCAATTGGCTATCAAAATTGAAGATAAGAGCAGAAGGAAACATGATCAAACTTCCAAGGGAAGAGGAAGAGGAAGAGATCAAAGAGGTCATAGATGTGGATACCAAGGTAGAGGGACAAAATCAAGAAATCAAGAAGAGTCTAAATCAAAAAAGCTTGAGAATAGTACCACTTCTATAGGATGTCATGGAAAGAGGTAGAGGAACTCAAGGGGGTTCTAATGGAGGAAGAGATGCAGGCAAAAGTAACTCATACTTTTCTAGCATGAAGTGTTATAGTTGTGGACATATGGGTCACCCTACCTATAGGTACCTTGAGAAGGCATCTTCTTCAAACAGTGGGAAGAGAGTAGCATATGTTCAAGAAGACACATCAATTGTCAAGTCACTAGAGATTATCCATATTGAGTCAAAAATGGGGGAAAACTTGATGTTTATAAGGGTTCTAGTTAGACAACCAGTCAAACAAGAGCCAAATAAAAGAAAAGCCTTATTCAAAATAAGTTGTAAGATACTTGGTAAAGTATGTAAGGTTATTATGGATTCAAGTTCCATAGATAACATAATCTTAGAGGAAGTAGTAAAGAAACTCAAGTTGGAGAAGAAACCCCATACTAATCCATATAAGGTGACATGGTTGAATAAGGGCAAAGTGTCCTTGTGAATGAATAGACATGGGTGGAGTTCTCCATTGGAGTATATAAAGAGAATTTTATTTGTGATTTGTTTCCTATAGATGTGTGTCATCTCCTATTAGGAAAACCATGACAATATGATAGAGGAGTCATCTATGATGGGAAGGAGAACACCATCTCTTTCAAGAAGGATGGAAGGACCTTCAAAATACAATCACTAATAGATGAAGAGGAGACACAGTCAAAGATCCTTAGTGTCTTATTAAGAAGTAGCAAGGAGTTTTTTAATACTCTTCAACAAGGAAGGTGAAGGATATGCTATATTGGTGCAACCCAAAGAAGGAGAGAAGACTATGTAGACATCAATACCTAAAGAAGTACAAGACTTTCTTGGAAAGATCAAGAAAATAATCAATGATGGAACACCTACAACATTACCTCCTAAAATTTCTATTATTCATTAGATAGACTTTATTCTAGGGGTTGCATTACCCAACAAGGCAACCTACAAGCTCACACTAGAGCAGAACCAAACACTGGCTAGACAAGTGAAAAAGTTTCTAGAACAAGGATTGATCAAGAAGAGAATCATCCCTTGTGTAGTACTAGTAGTATTGGCATCCAACAAAGGTGGTAAGTGGAGGCTTTGTACTGATTCTAGGGTTATAAAGAGGATTACAATCAAATATAGGTTTCCTATACCTAGGATTGAGGGTTTGATGTATTGTATAAGAGGATCTAAGTATTTCACCAAGTTGGACCTCAAGAGTGGATACCATTAGATTAGGATCAAGGAAGGGGATGAGTGGAATATAGCATTCAAGACCATTTAAGGGTTGTATGAGTGGAGAGTTGTGCCATTTGTACTTACAAATGCCAATAGCACATTCATGAGGCTAATGAATGAAGTGCTTAGGAATTACACTAGAATTTTTGTGGTATTCTACTTAGATGATATACTCATCATTAGAATAACAAAGGAGGAACATCTCAATGCTTGGAGGTTGTGCTCAAAAGATTGCAGGAAAAGAAATAATCTATCAATTTATAAAAATGTGAATTCCTCAAACAAGAACTTGTGTATTTGGGATTTGTAGTATCCTAAGGTTCATTGAATATGGACCCAAGCAAGGTGGAGGTTATTTGGAATTGACCAACACCAACCACATGGACAAAGGTAAGGAGTTTCCAAGGGTGAGCCCAATTTTATAAAAAGTTTATAAGAAACTTTAATGGTATTTGTGCACCAGTGTTAGACACCATTAAGGGTGGATTAAGGACCAAGTTCAAATGGACTCTTGAAGTAGGGAGAGCTTTTGAAAAATTGAATCAAGAAGTGGATACCTAACCTATCCTCTTGTTACCTAGTTTTGATAAATTGTTCACTATGGAGTGTGATGAAAGTGGAATTGTAGTAGGAGAGGTATTGAGCCAAGAAGGCAGACCTATAGATTTATTTAGTGAAAATATCAATGAAGCCAAGAAGAAGTACTAGTCTTATGATTTGTAGTTATATGCTCTAGTGCAGTCACTTAGGAAGTGAAGGCATTATCTCTTGCCTAAGGAGTTTGTGATGTTTACAGAAAACTAGACACTTAACTACATAAACACCCAAGAGAATGATCCAAACAATATTTTCACCAAAAATTGAAGTATCTTCAAAACTCCAATAATCAGCACCATGTTAAAGTTCTCAAAATTTTGAATCCAACGCAACTCAAATGGACAAAAATGGAGTCCATATGCTCAAGTTATGGCTAGTCAAAGTTTGGTCAAACCTTGGTTCAGAAGGCATCAGAAAAGGTGAAAAAATAAACATCTCAAAAGTGGTCAACAATGGATTTCAAATTGAAGATCTTGTCAGGAGGTTTCTAGCAGCATTTGTTTCGTCGAAAATAGATTATATGGCAATTTGAGATTCAGGTAAAAATATAAATTTGAATGATGTCATCCTGACATCATCACTTGGACTGGATAGCGAGTGGAAAATTTTTTTAATGGGACTCGAACCCCTAACCATCGACCTTTAAAACCCAACTAGTTGCTATTGTAACACACATCATGTTCGAAAATTATATTCGCAACATCTTATTAAACCTTAACTACCACTAAATATGGTAGAAGGGAGGTCGTCAGCAAGGATGAAACCCCTGATTAGCTGGCTCAACCAAAATCTTAACCACTGCTATGCTATTTGCATGCTTAAAGATACATATAGGTGATTTTCTGTTTAGATTATAACCAAATCCCTCCAACCTTAATAAATTAAGGTTGGTTGTTATTTTTTTAATCCCAAAATTGGTAAAAGCCAAATCTTTCAAAAATGGCTAAAGGATTATTCCGAGAGGGAAATTAATTGAAGGGCCTATTATTGTCAAATTTTGTTTTATCCTTTTTTTGGCTAAATTTGTGTATAAAAAGGGGTGTTAGGAGGCTATATGGGATTCATTTTGAAATGGAGAGAATGACTAGGTGACGAAGAGGAGAGATATTTTCTAAGGACATTTTCAGTCGTGTATACTAGAGTGATGCTATTGTACTTTTAAGAGAGTGATTTTTAATATTGTACCTAATTTTTGGAGTTAATCAAATTGGTCCCCTATTGGAGCTAGACCCGAAGACATAGTCCATATCGGACGAACTCTGATATCAAATGTGTCATGTCCCTATCTCTCTTTTCTCTCTCTATCAATTTGTTTATTGTATTGTTCCTTTAATTTCATTACGTTAATTTTCTTTATTAAAGCTTTAAAATTAACTTTATGTAATCTATTAGCATTCCTCTATAATAGTCCTAGGTCCTAGTCAGATCAAAGAAGTTGAGTAATATACACTTAAAATGAATGGAATATTTGCAAGATTTCACATTTACTATAAATCACAAGAAAGAATAGTTGAAAAAAGTGATAGATGTGCCAAGTAGAAGGATGTTGACAGTCCAAGAAATACAACTTCAAAGTATTGGCATAAATAGTTTCAAAGACCTTTATAGGGATGATGAAGACTCTCTAAAGCATATAAGGTATGTTTTGAATTCCAAAACCATTTTTATAGTCAATTCTCAGAATATACATTACAAAGTGGACTTTTGTTTAAAGGGAATCAATTGTGTGTTCCTAAAGGTTTCAAGAGAGATAACCTCATCCAAGAAAAGTAAATGGCAATCTTAGTGGCCATTTCGGTATCAATAATATAATGGATTTGGCACAGAGATTCTATTATTGGCCCAAGTTGCCAAGAGATGTCAAGAGATATGTGGAATAATGTGTGGTATGTATGAAAGCCAAAGGGGGAGCTAGTAATGCATGTTTGTACCAACCATTACCTATTCCCAATAGACTATGGGAGTGTATTAGCATGGATTTTGTGGTAGGTATTCCTAAGACCAAGAAAGAGATGGATAGTGTCTATGTGGTGCTAGACAAATTTAGTAAAATAAGCCATTTCATTCTTTGCAAGGCCACCCATGATGCTAGTTGTGTTGCTCAAATCTTTGTCAAGGAGATTGTAAGGATAAATGGGCTACCCGTAAGTATAACATCTAACAAAGATGTTAAGTTTATGAGTCATTTTTGGAAGACTCTATGGAGTAGATTGGGTACTAATTTGTTTTTTAGTTCAGCTTATCATCCTCAAATAGATGGTCAAACTAAGGTGATCAATAGAATGTTAGGATATCTTCTGAGATATCTAACAAAGTAACATGGTCAAATATGGGACTTAATCATCCCACAAGTTGAGTGTGCCTATAATGACAGTGTGAATAGGACCACAGGAAGGAGTCCTTTTGATATAGTATATGGTATGCACCCAAGAGGTGTCTATGAACTCAGAGATTTAGGAGCCATGGAGTATAGAAGTGAACATGCAGAAGATTTCTCATAGACAATGAAGGAGATACAAGAGTGGGTGAAGAAGACTATAATAGAGACTACTCAAAACTTAAAGGATAAAGTGGATATGTCTAGGAGAGATTTATAGTTTGAAGTGGGATATTATGTTATAGTTCACTTAAACAAGTCTAGATTACAGAAAGGAATACCATGTTACAAATGAAAAGAGTAGGACCATGCAAAGTGTTAGCCAAATATGGACATAATGCATATAAGGTGGAACTTCCTATAGAAATAAGTATTTCCCCAATGTTCAATGTGGATTACTTAGTAAAATTCAAGGGATCATTGTCAAAGTTGAGTCATAATAGCAAGGAGACATTGAAGGATGTGAGTACTAAAGTTTTACCTCCCAAGGTTAAGCTACAAGTAGAGAGAGTCTTTCAATCCAGGGTGAAGAAATCAACTAGAAACAAGTTATATATGAACCATGTAATATAGTGGAAGGAGTAACCAAAATATAAAGCTACATGGGTAGAGGAAGGTAATTTCAAGAAGCTAGACATTGATTTGTCTCTGATCTCTCCTCATATTCCTTGAAAGTTGTGTAGAGGGGAGTAATGGTGCAGGAGCACCTAAGAATTGCTTAATCAATTCAGGTTTTATTTTTGTGTCTATGTTCCTTTAGGGAAATTTTGAATTATTTTTTTTAAATTCATGTGGACCATGGTAGGAGTGCAATGGGGTTTTGTTTGAAGAGTCATAGGATACTTGTACGTGCAATAAGGGTTTAGCAAGATGTAAAGTCTTCTAATTTGTACAAAGTTGGTGATGATGTTAGCATGAGGTCGGTAGGGTTTAGGATGGATTAGAACCATGTTTAAATCATGTTAAATGTATTTGGTAAGGTTTAATGAGAATTGGATCTCATTTAGTTAGTTTTTCTACAAATAGCCAAAAAGATGTAAAAGATGTAACAGTTGCATTTTGCAACTTTACAACTTTGAAATGTTGCTCAGACAACATTGTCCAAATGTTGAAACTTGATGAAAAAGAACCCTAAGTGGTAAGTAAATACATAACTACCCTATATAAGATATTCCCTAACCAAAGTTCAGGGTTGGACACCCATTGTACAAAGAGAACTTTTCCTAGTGTAGTTTTGAAGTGGTTTTTGTTTACATCTTCTATGTAATTTCATGACAATAGGTAGTTAAAGGATTGAAGTTGGAACTATAAAAATTTTACAAATTATTTTAGATATTTTCTTGATTCTTTGTGGCATTAATTATGATTTTTTTTTGTATTTACTTTCTTTTTGCAAATAGCTTTGCGTTGGCACTATCACTGGTTCTATCCAGGCTGTTTGTAAAGATGGAGTTATAACTCACTTTCCCACCATCCATTTAAAAAAAATCTTGGGATTAGTGATTAGACTCCATGTACATATATGATGTAGAAGCTTGGGCCCTATAATTTAGAGGAGCTATTTTTAATGTCTTGCCCTAGGCGAGCTTGTGGTGAGTTTGGCAAGGGAAGACTAAGTTGCAAACAACATAACTTGTAGAGGTGCATAGCTAGAGCAAAAATTCCTTTGGGAATTTGGAGATAGGATTATTTATACAATTTTTTGAAGATTGAATGGTCCCACTAATCCATTTTCTATCCTAAAAATTTCCAACTTGCAGAGAAGCCAGTGAGAGCCCAAAAACCCTTAATTTCACTCAATTTGAGTTAAGGTACTATATAGAAGATGGTGACCTCAAGACCCAAAAAATCCTTGAGGGTTTGGAATAGAACTCAATAATCCCAAGGAAAATTACAAGTTTTCTTTGGAATAATTGGGATAAAATCCCTATTTTATTAGAGCAGGTAACCTAATTAGGCTAGTGGCCTTTTAGGCCTATTTATGAAAAGTTGGTGAAATCAGATGAAGGTTGAACTAAGTGGGACTCCTAACACCCCTAGTAAAAATAATTGAAGTCTTTAGTGAAACCTCCACACCTCTATAAGGCTAATTACAAGATTTTGAAGTTAAGAACCTTTACGGACATTTAATGGTTATGGATAGTAAAGCAAAAATGCATCAAATTTTTGCTATATTGGTGAATCTTTCTTGGTATATTGGTTCTCTAGAAAGACCAGGGGATCCATAGATAGTAAAGATCCTATAGGTTTCAAGTGGTCTGGTGAAGAGACCCTATAAGTCTTTCAAGAAGACTAGTAACATAAACATGTGATTGGTTCATGAAACCTCCCTATCACTTCTTCATCATCCTTTCTAACTACTAGCCTTCTCCTCAATTTCTTCATTGGTTTTCTCATTCCTAATTCCTCTAAGTTTTTATTTCTCTTTTTAGAGTTCTTGATTTGATCTGGATTGGTTATCTTGACAACTCCTTTCTTCTGAGGCACGGTAACTATAGTGCTAGTTTCCCTAGTTCTTTGTCTTGTCACCCTTGGTGATGTAGGTGTGGCACTCTTCTTCAAGATCTTCTTCACCTCAAGCTTTGAATTATGAGTTTTTTTGTCTTTATTTTATTGTGGTTTAGTAGCCACCAATTCTTTTCCTTTATCCTTCTTCTACTTCTTCTTCTTCTTCATTATCATTCTCTTCTTCATTATCATCATCTTCTTCATCATTGCTCAAATCTTCACCTTTTCCTTCTATGATCTACAATGGTACCTCACCAAATGTACCTTCTAGGGTCTTTATCATCTTCTTTCTCTTTATTTCCATCTTTAGCACCTTAGTTTCCATCATGATTTTGGTCTTTGTTGTTTCATATGTGCCAAATGGCTCAGTATTCTTATCAACGAGCTCATCTAGTAGTGTTGTTATGACATCAATAGCCTCATCAATGTTTATCACATACTCAAGTGCCCTCAACCATGCAATTCTTGGTATTAATTCTTGAACATAAGTCTAATTTTTATCAACTAGGAAATAAATATGATCATAGTACTTGTCAACTAATGATTTGGGTATCCTTTACCTATTTTTCATCTTTTGTTTGAACTCTTCAAAATACCCATCCATGACTTTCTTAAAATAATTTCCTAACTATTTAATAATTTCATTAATTTACTTTGTCACTGGCTTCTTCTTTCTCCAATTCACATAACCAATAGTAGGGAATGAACTTTTCATGTAAAATAATATGCAAAACAACATTGAGCCAAGCTTACACATTTGTTTTTCACTTTCCTGATGCTTTTCAGGTTCTCCTCTAGTTGTGAGTCATTACCCTTATTGAAAAATCTAGCTCAGGATCTTTGATGGTGAAGATTGACATTCCTCACTTATTCCATTTTTCCAAAGTATTTGCCTCAATCACTTCTCTCCCCTAGCACCAAATATATTTCACTCTATCTAGAATATGGTAACTCAATGGATAAGATTTTTGGTGATACCAACTAGATCCCCTTCTAACCATAGTTTTGTGTCATACACATGACTCAAAACAACTTTTATCCATTTTTATTTGAAAACCTTCCAAAGATTTAGGGCAAGAGTTAACCCTTTCTTAGCAATATGTTTATGTTCCTCCTTTAGTTTTCCATCAACAAAAAGCTTCTCATACACATTTCATAATTCAAAGTCTCTTATTTCACCAATTTTGTACATATAATAACATTTGACATCATGAATTAATATTACCCTAAGTGGGACAGAGGATAGGGCTCTAGATGCATCTCCTTTAACTGCTATCTTAGGATATGCCTTGAATTTAGGTAGATTGCATGCTTCATTATGGATCAACTGATTGTTACTAACCTTGGATTGTTTCCCTTTATCCATTGTAGTGGAACTTGATGTCATTCTTCATGTTTTGGGTTTGATCTTCCAATAATGCTTTTCTCAGTAGCAATACGACCCCTGAATCACACTCAATTATCAGTGATACACTATGAAATCTTCACTCAAAACACTTCTTACGAGTCTAGAATCACTCTAGCTCTTTGATCTCTTGAAAATTTGAATGTACACTATGTAAAATGATCAATTAAATCCTTTATAAAGGTTAAGACATTCAAATTACGGCCTCATTAATGCATCATACATATAGTGGGTTGTTAGGATTAACCACAAACAAAAATAATAGTTACATGCAAATATAACCAATATCATAAAATAATAAATCGCATAGAAGAGAACACAAGACACAAAAATTTAACATGGTTCACCCAATCCCTGGGCTACATCCACCAACAACAATTCCAATAATACTACTATCTAGTGATTTCAATCTGCAATCCCTTACAGCTCAATACCACTGCAAGAAGCTACAATATCACCATACATTATGAAATCCCTAACCCTAAGCCTTGATTACAAAATTAAAGTTGGTATTAGTCATTCAATAGAAAAATAGTAGTTGATTCCTTTTATAATATAAGGTCATTTTTGGATTCAATCAAAAAACCCCACAGGGGCATTGCCCCGCGACCCTAACTATGACAAAGAGCACACCTTGGGTGCTACCCCTTGACCCTGTCTTGGGGTCATTGCCCCCAAACCCCCATAGAAATAATTTATGGAGGAAACTACACTAAATAAACTACCAAGTTTGATTAGGCTCCACATCACAACAATCTCCCACTTGGAGATTGATGAGACTCCACAACAATAACATATGTGTGCAAAAGTTGTCTCAACCATCTCTGTAAAACTCAGCAAACATACTTCCTTTTGTTTTTCTCAATCTATACTACTACATTCTTAAACTTGGTCTATGTTTAAACTCAGTTACTATAGTAGCTTTGTCCTTACTAACATTTTAAGACTCCAACACTAGCACTCGGCCATCACAACTTATGTAACCTGACTCAAGAATATGAAACTTCAAATTTTGTCCTCATGCATCTAATATCATGTTGATTTGGAATTTAATGCAAATAATCTTATGAACCAATGCATGAAGTAGCACTCTGAAACACAATTCCATGCATACCTCTTTATTTAGTTTTGAGGTAGGGGAATCACCTAATCTATTGGATTGGATGGTGATAATTTCATTACTTTCATTATTGTTTCCATCAGATTTCTTCTTCCAAGTTTGATTCATCTAAGTTCTTCCTTGTTTTGCATTAACCTTCACTTTTCCATTATTCTCTTCAACATTAGGCACTAGTGCTTAGTTCATACAATCTTTGCTTAGGTGACCGACCTTCTCACACTGAAAAAATACTAGTCCAAAGTTCCTCTAGTTTCTTGATCTTCCTCTAAGACGTATCCTTGCACAATTTTCTATAATGTGTCTATACTTTCCACAATATTGACAATTCACTCAAGTATTGTAATCCCAATATATGGTATTACCTTGCCTAGGTGTTTTTCCTTGACCTTAGGTGTCCAATTATTATTTTCTTTAGATCTAAAATCTTGTACCTTATGACCATACTTCTAACATGTATGACAATAGCCTTCATATATAGAAGTAACTAGTATCTTATTGGCCTTTGATCTACATTCATGTGTTTGGTGTCCATACTTATTTCAATTGAAATAATTTCCATTGAATTTGGGTTTAGAATTTGACTTACCAATTTTCCTCCTACAAGAATTTGTTGTATAGCTTCTTGATCTTTATTTTTATTGTCACATTCCTTTTTTCTCCTTACTTTTATGACTCTCCTTTCTTGGCACCTGATAGGAACTCAGCATATCCTAGTCTAGAAGTCTCATGAGGTCCCCTTGATGAATTCATCTATTCATTAATAAATTCCATCGCCTCTTTAGGTTTTTTCATCCTTTCCATGATCTCTTTCTTAGCTCTCAATTCACTCTTAAGTTGATTGTTCTAAAATCTCAAATTTGCAATCTCTTCCACCTTTCTTGCAATCGCATGATCTATAAAGCTTTAACATTTCAAACATGATCCATATTTGATATCTCCATTATAAACTCTCTTTAAAAATTAACCTTATAAAAAATCAAATATTCACTGCAATGTAATATCAAATCTAGCATCCCATAACATGTTGAAAAGATATTTTTCAGTAAAGGAATGAAGAACATGGCTACAGACTCTAATGGGGCTTTTGGAGGCTTGTCAGTAATCTAGAAGGAAACTTTTGAAGCTGATATCATCTTTGACAAAGGTAATATTTTTCTAATTTACTTCTTTTATCCTAAAGCTCGGGTTATCTAGTTTCTAAAATATCTATGCCCCTAATACTAAGAATAGTAGAAGAATATTTTGGAAAAAAAATTGTGATTTGGTGGCCAAGATGGGGGAACCAAAGGGTATCATTATGGGTAATTTCAATACCCCTCTCTTGGCCTTGGAGAAGTTAGGTGGGCTCCCACCTAATGTGGATAGTAGGAAACATTTGGCAAATATGATAAGAGACTTGGCCCTTCTAGATGTTGATCTCAAGGGAGGAAAATTTACTTGGTCCAATAGGAGAATTGGTATGGATTGCATTTAGGTGAAAATGCATAGGGCCCTCATCACTTTAGATTGGATGAACCATTTTCACTACAAGCTCTAGTCTATGGTGCATCTTGGATTAGATCATTCTCTGATCTCTCTTACCTTAGATACCATAAATAGAAAGAAGGATTTCCCCTTGAGATTTGAAAAGATGTAATCTTCTCAACTTGGCCTATTTGACAAAATTAAGGAGTGGTGGGGTATAGAGGTTGAAGGAACTGCCATGTATAAGTTGGCCAATAAAATTAGATTCATTAAAATGGAGATTCAAAAATGGAACAAAATAGAATTTGGTAATATTTTTCAAGCTAAACAACAGATTTTGGAGGACCTTGACGAGGTGCAGGAAGAGATTCAAATCTAGGGTTATGATGAGATTAAGATGAATTCTAAGAAGGATATTCTACCTAAGCTCCACAACATTGTGGGGAAAGAGGAAATGTTTTGGAGGCAGAGGTCCAAGTTAGTCTGGCTCAAGGAAGGGGACAAAAACTCTAGATTCTTCCAGCTCTCCACTTTGAAACACAAGGCTGCCAACAAAATTTGTGAGATTAAAAAGGGGAATGATACTATCAAGGAAGATAATGAGATAGAGGAGGAAGCTATTAGGTATTTTTCTTCCATTCTAGCTAAAGACCTTAAATTGCAAGAAGAGGACCAAAATGTTATTCTTAATACCATTCCTAGTGTGATTAGTGATGCTCATAATTGGGCCTTAGCGGCCATCCCAAAGTTAGACATAATTAAGGAGGCGGTGTTTGCTTTGCCAGCTAAGAAGACCCCTAGCCTTGATGGTTTTCCCACATTTTTCTTAGATGTATTAGGAGATTTTTCAATATGATCTTGTCAAAGTGGTTCAGGAATTCTTTGGAGCCAAGAACATGCTTAAAGAAATTGATGCCACTTTTTTTATTTTGATTCCTAAAGTCACCAGTGCATATTCTTTTGAAACTTATAGACTAATTATCTTCTACAACTCCTTTTACAAGATTTTTGTGAAGGTTTTAACTAATAGATTTATCAAATTACTTTTAGAGATTATTGCACCTCAGCAATCAAGATTTTTCCCTCGTAGAAAAATCCTAGACTCCATCATTGAGGTTCATGAAGTGATCAACTCCATTAATGTTGGCAAATAGGAGGGTTTTTTTTTTGAAACTTGATCTTTCGAAGGCCTATGGTAGGGTGGACTGGGGGTTCTTGGACAAAATTCTTGAAGCTTTTGGCTTCAATGCCAGAGTGAGAAAGATTATCTCTCAATTGGTTTATATGCCCTCCTTTCTAGTCATGGTGAATAGGACCCACTCTAACTTCTTCAAATCCTAAAGGGGCTTTGGCAGGGAGACCCTCTCTCACCTATCCTTTTCATCATCCTAGTTGAAGACTTGGGTAGGCTTATCCATTTCAAAAGGAGCAAATGGGATTTAATGGGCCTAAAACCTTCCTTTGGTCCCTTGGTCTTCACCTGCTAGCAATTTGTGGATCACACCATTTTGGGGGGAAAGGCCTTAGTTAGAGAAGCTAGGAATGTGAAAAGCATCCTCAATACTTACTCCAATGCTATTGAGAAACTTATCAATTGGAACAAGAGTTCGATGTTCTTTTTTAACACCCCAATGGAAAAATAAAGGAAAATTACTAACATTATGGGTTGCAATGTTGGCATCCTCCCTTTCATTTATTTGGGTCTCCCCTTTGGGGACCAAACCTCTTGATAGCTTTTGAAATAATCTCATTGATAGATTCAATAGGAAGCTAGTAGGATGGAAGGGCATCACTCTGAGTCAGGTTAGCAAAGTTATGCCAATTAAATCTACTTTGAAAAATTTTCCCACTTATATTTTAAGCCTCTTATCTATCCCATCTAAGGTGGCTGCTAATCTAGAAGCAATACAGAGGAATTTTATGTGGTCTGGCACCGAATACAACAAGAAATACCCTTTGGTGACTTGGGATAACATCTGCAGATCTAATAAGCAGGAGGGATTAGAGATTATAAATTTGAAACAGTTCAACTAAGCCCTTCAAGCGAAACATATTTGGAGACTTTTCAAAACCAATGTGGAATGGAGAGATATTTTGAAGTTTAAGTATGCTACTAACATCAATTTTAGACAGTTTATCAGTAGGGATCCTAACCCAAGGGGCTCTAACATCTGGAATGGCTTTTTGAGAATGAAGAGCTTAGCTTTTGAGAAAGCTAAATGGAAACTGGGTAATGGAGATAATATCAATTTTTGGAATGATGACTGGCTTAGTTATAGGCCTGTATGGGACATAGAGCCATTCAATAGATGGTCTAATGATTGTGTGGAGAGATATGGGAGTAAGGTGAGTGACTACAGGATCCATAACGAGTGGATTGATCTGGCTGAGATGTCCCTGGAGCTCAAGTTTTTGATGGACATGGTTAGGCATATTCCTTTATCCCATAACAAATACTCTATAATCTAGGAGGAGACTATGAATGGAAATTACATTATTGCCTCTAGCTATGAGACTATGTAGAACAATGGTCCTGCCCCAGTTTGGGCTAAAGCCTGGCATCCAGGTCTCATCCCAAAAATTAACCATTTTTTCTAGATTATGCTCCAAAACCACATTCTAATGGTGTACAACCTTACTAAGAGGGGGAATATGATGCCTAATAGATGCATTCTGTGCAAAAATCATAGTGAGAGTGTTGAGCATATCTTTATCCATTTCCATTTTATCATAATTATCTGGTCTCTTTTCCTATCTTTTTTCAATATGACCTGGATCTTTCCTTCCAACTCTTTGGGGCTCTTTGAAAAATGACACCATGTGTTGTTAGGGGGTGATATCATGGACATGTGGAATTGGACCTTAACCCATGTTTGTTGGGGGGTTTGGAAAGAGTGGAACAACAATTTTTTTAGGGAGAAGGAAACAAAGGTAGACATTGTATTCCACAAATGCCTTAATTTTTTGATTGGAAACTACACCAAAATAAAAGGTCCTATCCCCTCTCTCTACACAAAGGGAAGGGATAAAAATAAGAGGGAAGATTGTAGATGGACTCTTTTGCCTGAGGAATGGCATAAATCTAATTTTGATGGGGCATCCAAAGGCAACCTAAGAAAGGCAAGGGTGGGAGGCATCATCAAAAATACATTTGCCAAAGGGATTGTGGGGATTTTTTCCTTTTTGGGAATTCAAACTAATCATTATGCGAAGGTGATTACAACTCATCAAACAATCAAACTGGCTAGAGAAAAAGGAGTTAAAAATATTTGGCTAGAAGGAGATTCAAAAAATATTATAGATTTCCTTAACGAGAAGAACAAACCAACATGGAAAATAATGAATATCATTGAAGAATGCATCCAACACCTTGAGACCTTCAAAAAACCTATGTGGCTCATGAGTATTAGGAAGCCAATCAAGTGGTAGACAAGTTGGCTATTTAGGCAATCAAGTTAAATGAAGTGGTTAAGTGGATGGATGGGCATAATTTCCTATTAGATATTAATGAGTTGATCAAAAAGAAAAGGATCTCGGGTAGATTAGGAATCATAAAAGGTTCATTATGATTGTTTATGAGTTATGGGGAATGGGTAGAAATATGATGTGTAGATTAATTATGATTTTTTATGAGTTATGGAGAATGTGCAAAAATGTGATGTGTAAGTATGAAAGTACTTGTACTTATCACACCAAAAATATCCATCACCTTACTTTGAGGATCAATTTTGGGCAGAAAGTTCACAAGTTGAAATGAAGTTTCAAGAAAATGAGTAGTGCCAAAGTTATTCAGGCTTTGAGGGGTATCAATACTAGAAAGAGAGATTGCACAAAGGAAGACATCATGGTGGGGGAAAGACATAGGAGGGAACTAGAGGATGAAGCTTAGAAGTGGTGCAGATGCTCCAAGGTGTGGAGCATTCTAAATAAAGGTGAAATCACTAATTTCATTTAATGGTTCCATGGTTGGAAACCCTCCATTATCAGGAGTATGGTAAAGAGCTAGAATGAGGGAATTGTTAAAATTGATGGGATCGATTTCATGGTGATGGAGGATTTTATATCCATCGTGACCAGCATTCTCATTATGGGGAAGAAATTCTACAGAGAGAGAAAGATTTTAAGGTAGGTAATAGTTGAATTCACCAAGGATTTAGAGGAAAGAAGGCATTGGCAAAGAAGGATACCTACTATCTGTCGAGCTCCATCAAGTCATTGTAGAGGTTTGTGTTGTGAGTTATTATCAAGTACATCTCTCTTGACACCAAATTTGACTACTTTTGCACCCACCATTTCATGCTTCTCAACCATTTTAGGTATGGGGTGAAGATATCTATTCCCTTCTACCTCTACTCTTCTATTAATGAAAATATTAATGATTATAAGGAGAAGAATTCTAGCAACTCGGCCTTCCATGAGGGGCTTTTGTTGTTAATCTTCAAATTTTTTAAGGCTAAGTCTATGGGGAAATAAATTAAGAATAAGGAGGGTAAGAAGGGAAGAGGGGACTCGAAAGATTCAAGAAATGACTATATGCCTTCTGATACTAAGAATACCCTTGAGATGCACTCAGACTCAGAGGAGGATGAGTCCCCATAGCACAGCTCTAGTAAAAGAATCATTAAAATGGAAAGGAAGGAGAAAAAAACACTAACTAAACCCAAACAAGATTTTGACATATCTTTGGACAAGGACTAAAATGAAAGGGCTAAAGGCATGGATAAAGAGGACAATAGTGCTGAAGGTGAGGAGGAGACTTATCTAAGAGTAGGAGAGGGCATGGAGAGGAAGAGGGGCAATAGAAACATCACCATCAAAATGCAAACCAACAAAGAGCAGGAAGTCATGACCTTCAAGGGCTAGAAAAGAGGGAAAGTCTCTGATTCCAAGGAGGAAAAAATGGGGGTGGGGAAGGATGGGGTAGAGGGCGACATTAATTAGAGTGAAGGGGAGGAGTAGGAGTAGGACTATGAGGATTTTGGAACCATTAAATACAAATGCTCAATTATGGGCAAGGATAGGAATGTGACGTGGAGAAATTTTGACACTATTTCTACTAAAATGGGGATTAATAGAGAATTAATTAGAACTATGATCAAAGATAATGAAGAGGGTGAAATCCAAATGGAAGAGTTGATTGACCTAGCCCTTGTGATTTTTAGCAACACCACTAAGGAATATCCTCAAATGGATGTTCTTGACAATACCAAAAATAGCACGGTGGACAGCTTCTACACCACCAAATGGATTTTTCAAGAAATCCAAGAGCTCAAATACAAAGTGAGCAGTTTGAAGAGGGAGAACTACAACTTGAAGAATAGGAAAAATGGAGGATGAATAGAACATGGACAATAATGTGGAGGAAGTGAAGAGAAGGGTCCAAACTATGGAGAGCTCAATGCATATTACAGTTGAACAAAGCAATAACATTCTTGAAGAGGCTAATGAGCACATAAAGGTGCTCATTAACAAAGTGGAAGAATGTAGAGTCAGTAAGGAGGAGGACCCTTCTCCCAATAGTGCCAAGGACAAGTCACTTGAAGATAGTTCAAGGAAGTGAACTAGATCTAGCATAAAGAAGAAGGATATCCAGGAATCTGACAAGGATCTCTCAAACATGAAGGAGGTGGTTGGTCAATTGTTGGAGCTAGAAATCAACGCAGTGAAAATACTCAGAGAAATCACCTAAATTTCCTTCCTAGCTTTTTAGCCATTCTTGGTTTTTTGTCCTACCCCCCTAGTTTTTTCAGGTTTCTTTCTTTTATTTGTGGGGGGTTGTTTCAGGTGGTTGCTTTTAGTTAAACTATTACTCTAAGAATTCCTTTTTATGTCTATTTTTTATTGTGTAAGGGTTTCAAGGCCCCGTTAAAACCTATTTTCCTTAATAAAAAACATGAATACCACATATAAGCAATTGATTAATGCATGACACTAGATTATATGGTAATGGATAAAACCCTAAAAGGTAAAGATAATACTATGGTGAGGATGACACCCACAAAGATATTCACTACCACGGCAATAAAGTGTGCCTGCTAAGGGTACAATATTTGATCACTTTTGATGGTCTACCTTGTGAGGGCTCTATTATGTTAAGAGATTACAAGACTATTAGATTTACCTTGGTTAAATGATTTTACATCACAACTAAGTGAGTACTTTGTTAGCATATTTACAAAGGCTTGTTAGGACCACTATTTTAAGAGATTTACCCTAAAATACCTATTAGAACGTATTAGTACTCGGTCCTTCAATTTTCACTTCAATGTTGATGATATATCTCCTCTATCCAATTTAATATCGCTTCTCTATGATTTATCTTCAATGACTCCTCAATGCACTATTTGGTTGCCTATGTCTTTCACCTCTCTGATTCACCTTATACTTTGCATCCAAACTTCTAATTCACAACCTTTTTATCGCATGCACAAATTATGTCTAAAATATCTCCTTAAATAGTTATTCAAATAAGCATCTAGATCTTGATCAATGATCTAGATTCATCCCTTTTGTCACAGTATCCTTCTAAATTTTTTGATTGGTGAATTACCTTTCATAGGGATTAATGATTTGTGATTTCTCACATAATTTTATCCATGATTAGCTCCTCTATATGTAAAACATGCTTCCAACTCAACGAAAATGATTTACATAAGATTTTGTGCCATTACAAACTCATATACAAAAACTATCTTACTTGGCACTAATAGTCTTTTGATGCTTGGTCATGCATGTTCTTCATGTTGTCCCTCAACTTAAACTATACTTGTCTTATACTAAAAGTATCTCTGCCTTGCTCAAGATTCAGTGTATCCTGAATCACTCATCATTAATTGTATTATTTCTCTTAGTTGTTTGGCTTCAATGTTAGCTTAACACTAATTGAAGTGTTTGTTAATGCTTATGTGTACTTAACACTAACTAACATTCGGTATGAACTAATTTTGTACACTTCACCATTCCACTTGCTCGCCCTATATAGTGGTTCAGTTGCAGTATTGATCGACCAACATTGTGTATATAATGAGTAAGTGTTTTACACTAATAGAAAATACTAAGATTGTCTTTAGGGTCAAAAATGTATTCCTATCTACTAGGCATATGTAGTGGTTGAGTACATATGCATCCTAACGAGATGGATAATTTACCATAAGGAAACTTTTCTTTTCCATGTTTTATTGATCAACCTTTTAGGATATGGTGTTTTATAACATCTATATATTCGAGTTAAATTATGTTTCTTTGTTTTCCTCCTGATTTGAGTAGTGTCATTTGAGAGTACTCATGTGGATTATAGTATTCTCTATTCCTATTTTAGTAGAGATTCTTCATATCAACAATTAACTTTTGACAAAGTTTGTAGTATTATTTCCATTTCTTTTTGGAGTATATTTTTTTTCATGTGGTTTTCTTTATTTCTTTTCTTTATAGATATCTGGTTGTGATTAGGTACTTCATCAAGCCATGTTGTTGGAACCCAAGTTTTCTTTTTGTATTGTATTTTCCTCTGCTTTTCATGCATTATTTGTAGTTGTATTGTCATTCCATCTTAAGGGGGGTGTTAGAATAAAGTAATAAATTAATTATTAAGTCATCTTGACTTGATCATTAAATAACCTTTAGTTTTCTTAAGATAGCACTTTATACATTAGTGACATTTAATAAATATAATAATTATTAAATGATTTCTTTTTAGGGTTTATTATTTTAGGTTTCTAATAATAAAATATTTTATATTGTCAAAGCCAAACCCTTGTCCTTTCTTCTCTTTACCTCTCCATGATAGGTTCTTGCATATAGGTGTTCTTTGGATTCTATGAATTTTTATTGCTCAAATTTTACAAATTTTACTAATCAAATTACGAAAAAAAATTGACTTACTATCCTTTATTGAGCTAACTAGTAGCATCCACTATGTAGTGCCTCTCGTGTTTGCATTTTGTACCTTATTATATTTTGATTCAAGAGATACCATGGTACTCATGATTGGATGATATTTGAGATGACTTGATGGTCAGATACTATATTTTGATTGCCAATATCATAGGTGTTAAATATTGTGTTCTTCAGTTTGATCATATCTACATGATGGTGCCTATTGATGTGACATGATGCTTTATGATGATATCTAGTTATTTTATATTCAGACAGATACTCTGTTATGATTATATGGTGGACTTATTAGATTTTGGATACTATGATTTGACACTACATTTATTTGCTTCATTCTTGCTTTGAGATGTTTTATGATGTAGTGAGTGATGTAAATAGATTATTTTGATGTAACTAGATAAATTGTTAACTACATGATTTAATCCATTTATCACTTTGGCTATATAATTATATGCAATTGCACTTAATCATGTTGTTTAGTATGCAGGATTTATATCCTTGGCAGTAGCACATGGAGTTAGTGATTTGATTGTTTA
This sequence comes from Cupressus sempervirens, assembly GCA_028749045.1. Classification (NCBI taxonomy): domain Eukaryota; kingdom Viridiplantae; phylum Streptophyta; class Pinopsida; order Cupressales; family Cupressaceae; genus Cupressus; species Cupressus sempervirens. The sequence goes on from CM053793.1 coordinate 577,951,857, forward strand.
TACGTAGCAAATGTCATCCCTGTATGGGTGATATATCTTGTTTAATTGTTAATTAAACCCTCTAGGAATTTAATAAATACATATTAATTTTCATTTCTAATGAGACACATATTATGTCTATGCATTTAGATATCTATATTTGGTCGTGGAAATTATTAAGGACAATTTGTGATTTAATGTTTCAGGGGATTTTGGGTTTTGATTTTATTATTTTAATTACTGACAACTTTGTTATAGTTAAATTTCATTTAATTAGAATTCCTTGATTTTTTTAGGCTAAAGAGGGATTTATTTTAGTGAGCCTGTTATTTCCCTATTTTAATATTTAACTTTTAAAGTGAATATATATCCCAAAAAGGGAAGTATTTTTCACTTCTCACTTTTCAAATTACAAATTTGAGAGCAAAATCCCAAATCCTTTTTAGGACATATTGTTGGTTTACTCATTGTGGAAGCTATGGGCATGGGATCATCATAAGATTGATCTCATTAGATCCATCTTGACAAGACCTTGGTTTATCCAAGATTTTTGGCAGCTTTTGTGGAGTGATTATTTTATCGTGAGCATTCCTATTTTTTCCCTTTTAGTGGCCAGGTAAGGCTCTTCTATGTTTTTGTTTTGGCTTTCTAAGTTTTTTTTTGGTACCAATATGTTAAGAGGTAGAGAACTAGTGCTCCCCTCCATTTCTATATGTTGGCTCTACCCGATTGGGCAAGTATGGGCATTTGTTGATTTTGGTGTGGAGTTTTAGGGTTTTGGACTGTTATGCTGGTCATTTTTACATACAGACTCCAAACTGAAATTGTGTTGGATATTTGGGGTTTTTATACCCATTTTTGACAAGGGTTTTAGTTTTGTTGATTTTTTCAACATTGGTTTTTGGGCATTTTTTACATCACCTCAATTTGTGTGCTGCCCAAATTTCTTGCATGTTTCTAAGCATTGTTGTTGGTTGTGGACTTGTATTATCCATGAGGAATCCAATTTGACAAATTTTGAATCCATACTCCTGGCTATGTGTTTGGTTGAGTGATTTGATACTTGGAATTTTATTATTATTTCTCATCCAGCCCTTGTTGTTTATGATCTTTGTGTAGTTGGTGTGCCCATACATGAGCACGTGAGCATGTATTGGTCAAGTTCTTGTGAGACCCAAAATCTTGTTTGCTTTTAGTTGACTTATGTTCATTGGGGTTGGGTTGGGAAACTTAATTTCCTATGGGCATTGATCGTGTGATGAGCATGGGTATGTAGGGTAGACCAGTCAAAAGGCTTCTCTCATAACCCCAGGTTGTGTTCTTGACAAGGTTGACATGAAGAATTTTCTAATAAGTGTTAACTAAATTAATTCATGGGTAATAAAATTAAGATAATAAAATATGACGTACCTATATGGTTCATCCGAAGGTACATTCTTGTTCAGTTCATCTAAGGGCCAAGACTTTAGACGGTTCATCCAGGGACACAATGTGTTAGCCTCCCGAGGGAGATTTTTTGTACAATGCTTAGCTTAGGAGTCCTAAGTGATCTATTCTTCACTAGAGTCCCTACATAGTAGACCCATAGAGTGTCTGACTAGGACCTATTGTATTACATTGTCTCGTGATCTTGGTTTCAATCCTCTTTAATGTTTGGTGTGAGTGTTAGCCATGGATGAATGCCTTGTGTGTGTTTGAGGTTGGATCACCATCTCCATCAACATGGTGGGAGTGGCCCTATGGGTTCCATGTAGTTGGGAAGCATAGCTACCTATACCACTACTGGGGACTAGTTTACAGAGTTGGCCTTCCTTCATGTTTAGTTATAGAACTAGATGCTCACATGGTTCTCTATATCTTCCTAGAGTATGCTTTCCATGTGGTTTATGTTATTTCATTTTATTGAGATAGTTTATTTATGCACATGTATGTTCACTATGATGTTACTTTTATGCATGATTACACTAGATTCTATTGAGGAGATGGTTAGATGCTTAATTCTCTCTTATCTATATGTCATTTTCATTTACATGTTTTTGAGTGTCTGAGCCTTGATTTATGTGTTTTTGCTACTCCCTGGTGTGGAGGAATTACTCTTACCGTACTTCCATTTACACATTTTATGTTTGTTGTGAGTCAATTTTATGTCAAAGACATGTTTCCTCAAGTGAGGAACACATTCTCTTGTGGGATCATGGTAGATACTCATTTCCAGAGTATGAACTCTCATGTGCAACCTAACGTTTACTCACACAAGAAAGTACTAGCTTGTACTGAGGGTGTTTCATTGCATGGCCAGATGTTCTCTCATATAACCAAATGAGTCACTCATACGAAGGATTTTTTCCTCACACAAAAGAGAATTTCCTCACATGGAAGTGAGTTTTCTCACGTGGGGCATGATACTTTCTCGTTCGAGTCTAACTTTTTGTATTGCCTCATGCTGAAGAAAGGGAGCCTTTTTGTGTACCTTCAGAAAGTGTCTTTGGGTGTCTTAGATACCCTATTAGATTTTGCACCTTCCTAGGTCTTGATAGATTAGAGATTAAGGATTTCTTATTTTCTTCAACTTTCATAGTTGGTTATGGAATGTGTTGGTAAGTAGTGACACTTAGAGATCGTTGGTTGCTTAGATTGTTTGGTTAACTCTTTCATTGCAATCTTTTAATCAATTTCATGGTTATGTTGTTTGAATCCATTCTTGACACATTAAAAATTTGTATTGGCTTGTATTTATCCTTGTTCCACGAATTTTGGGGTGGGGCATTACATTCGGTATCAGAGCGCATGTTGCAACATTGGGATCTTTGTGGTATACTCCCACTATGATAGTGGATATTGAATTACTTATGTGTGGATATTATACTTAATGGTCTTCTATTTGATATTCTTGTATGTTTTATTTAGTATACTATTCATGTCTTGTTATCCTTTAAAAGATGCCTCCTACATGTAGGTCGGTTGGTCAGAGGAATACTTGATAGTATAACCATGGTGAGGAACATAATAAGAACACCACAATGAGGAACATTAGGAAGAAAGGGAAAGATAGGGAAACAATCTAGGTGGAATTGAGGCATTGGTGTCTTTTTTACATCATCTTATAGCAAGTTTAGGACCTCAATTTGAGGAAAAATGACATGACCATGGCTCAAAGGAGGGATCACACCATGGATACTCCCACATGTCAGAGTATAGAGGCAAAGAAGAGTGTGGGAATGAATGAAAGTGTTCTCGCACACCACCTAGTGATGGAGATTATCATAGGAGAGGTCATGTTTGGGAAGATGGAGATTCCATCCAAATGGATATGATGAAAGACCTTTAGAGGTCTAAACCACCACTGTTTGATGGACTAGGAGGAGGTCTCAAGGCCAAGACATGGTTTCTAGATATAGGGTGTTGTTTCTGCCTAAATCTATATGAAAGCAACATAAAAGCCTATTGTGTTGTTACATAGGTAAGAGATTATGGATACGTATGGTGGGATATAGAGAGAAACAAGCTCCATATCATTATAATGAATATTACTATGGAGATCTTTTAGGAGAGGTTTAGGGAAATATTTTTATCTCCATAGTACTGAGAGGTCTATGTTGATGATTTCCATGAGCTCAAATAGGGGAATATATCAGTGGATTAGTATGAGAGGTGGTTATTTTGGATGATAAAATACTACAACTACCATTATGATGAGGTACTCCTCGTACAACATTTTGTCAAGGGTCTTAAAGACTCTATCATTATGGATGTCCATCTTCACCGGCCTAGGACACTTACTCACCACTAAGAAGGCAATAATTTCTAAGAGTAATGTGGCTAGGGGGTTTCAATGTTAGACCAAAATCTCAGAGCCATAGTACATGATTCAAAGGATAGAGTGTACCACCCCCTCAGACATAGGTCACAGGGGAGGGCCAAACTTAGTTAGCATCCTCACAAGGTAGTTATAGTCATTAGGATTGATGACACCAACATTATCGGCATAAGGGTGGATAGATTTTAGGTACCACAAGAGGAAAGGGGCATGACAAGAGTTGAGGTCAATAGTCCCAAAATATTTTTCCATCTTAGGGTAATCAACAAAACTCTATTAGAGGGAGTGCATCATATTCTAGTGCTTCCCAGGGTGCACGTGGATCTAGTTCCAATTTTAGAGAAGCATGTTTTTCATGTGTTCATCTCATCCATAGATCAATGGAGTGTCCTATAAAGACCTCTTAAGGACCTAATAGAGGTACATCCATGTCTAAACCTACCATGGATAATGCAGGTAGATCCCACAAAGTTCTTGTAGTGGTTGAAAACTATCAAGTTGAACACTAGGGTATCATAGTCAAGGCTACAAGTATGTTGCATGGTACCTCTTCTATAGTATTAATTAATTATAGTGCTTCAAATTCTTTTATTTTACCATTCCATGTTCATTTATGTGGGCTAGTGGTTGTATGACATGTTGATAGGTGGCAAGTTGGGTGAGCTCAAATAGCAGTTGGAGGAATTATTGACCAAGGACCATATTCATCCTAGTGTATTCCCATGGGGTGCACCAATTATCTTTGTGAAGAATAAAGATGGTTTTTTATGTTTATGAATTGATTGCTAGCAATTGAATAAGGTGACGGTGAAGAACCGGTTCCCCTTTCTGAGGATTGATGACTTGATTAATCAAATGAAGGGAGCAAGAGTGTTCTTAAAGATTGATCCTATGTCAAGATACCATCAGCTTCAAATTCATGAGGCTGGCATTCATCAGAAAAATTTCCATACATGATATGGGCATTATGAGTTTACAGTTGTACCCTTTGGGAAAACTAATGTGTGATCATTTTTTATGAATTTGATGAATGAATTATTTTGCACATACCTTGATTAGTGTGTCCTTTCTTTCATAGATGATATATTGATATATTCAAATACTATTGAAGAGAATGAGATCCATTTACACCAAGTGTTGTAGTACTTACAAGATCAATAGTTGTACGAAAACCTAGGTAAATGTGGACTCTTCCAGACTAAGGTGAAGTATTTTGGGCATATCATTATAGGTGATGGTATTGTAGTGGATCTAGAGAAAATATGAGCTATTATGGATTGGTTAGCACCCACTAGTGTTTCTGAGGTTCATAGTTTCATGGGATGTGCAAGTTACTATCATTGATTTGTGAAGGACTTCTCACAAGTGGCTCATCCTATCACTTCTCTTCAGCAGAAAGGGAAGAATTATGTTTGATCATATTTGTGTGAATCAACATTGAGTGATTGACCAGTGCATCAGTCCTTTCTATGACTAATCCTATAGGTGACTTTATGGTTTGCACAGATATGTCATTGGAGGGTGTGTGTGTAGTGTTGATGTAGGATGGTTATGTGATTGTGTATGAGTATAGAGAACTCAAGGACCATGAGCTTAACTACCCCACTCATGATTTATAACTTACAATAGTTGTGCATGCACTTGTGCACTGGAGACATTTCCTTTTGGACACAAGTTTGAGTTGCATAGCGATCATCGTAGCTTGCAGTATATCTTTACTCAACCAAACCTAAATGCAACAACATCATTGGATGGAGCTTTTGTGTGAGTATGATTTTGATGTTCATTACATCAAAGGGAAAGAGAATGTCATTTTTTTAAGCCTTAAGTAGGAGATGACATGAGATATCAATTTTGTCATTGGGAGTGGATTTATGGGGCCATATCTTGGAGGTCTTACCTAGTGACACATGGTATTAGGAGGTGAGGTCAAAGATTGAGTCTAGGCATACCCTTGAAGTGAGGTTTTGAGCTCCATCCCTAGAGTTTGATGGATTATTGCAATAATTGTGGTGCATTTATGTGTCAGCATCTGGTGATCTTCGTACCTTGATCTTGTTGAAAACACATCGTGCACCATATTTTGCACATCCTAGCATCACGAAGATGCATGCTAACCTTAGAAAATTTTTATTTTGGGAAGGGATGAGATGCAATGTTGCTGATTTTTTTTCTCAATTTCTTGAGTGCCAGAGAGGTGAAAGCAAAGCATCAACATTTGTCAGGCCTTTTACAACTGCATACCATTCCAGAGTGGAAGTGGGATACTATATCTATTGATTTCATCAGAGGTTTTCCTATGCCATCATGATGACATTATTATATCATGGTGACAATGGACAAGTTGTCCAAGGTAGCACATATTTCACCCATGAAAGCATCCTACACAACTTCTTCTGTAGTGCATGCTTTCTTAGAGGATATTGTTTGATTGCATGGAATCCCTCATTAGATTACATCGGATAGAGATTCAGTGTTTAATTCATCACTGTGGACATCTCTTTAGCATTCTTTGGATGCACAACTCAAATTTAGTTTGGCATACCACCTAGAGATTGATGGTCAAACAGAGAGAGTGAACCAAGTTCTTGAAGACATGCTTCACATGTATGTGATGGACAAGAAGATGAAGTGGGAGGACTTTTTGTACCTTTTTAAATTTTCCTATAATAATGGGTACCATAGTTCTCTTGGCATGTCACATTTTTAGGCCTTTTATGGTAGACCATGTTTTATCCCTTTGAGTTGGGATCGATTAGACAACTTGAGTAATTTTAGGTCAAGAGATTCTTCAGGATATGGAGTAGTAGGTTGTTCATATTAGTGAGCATTTGATTACTACTCAAGACAATTAGAAGAAGTATGTAGATGCCCATATGTTGGATTGTCACTTTTCAATTGGTGATTGGATACTTTTGAGAGTGCATCTATAGAAAAGCCCCATCCATTATGGGAAAGGCTCTAAGTTAGCACCATGTTTTGTCAAACCATTTGAGATACTTCAGAGGATTGATCCTCTTTCTTATTGACTAGCATTGCCACTTAGCCTATTGCACATCCATGATATTTTCCATGTTTCTATTTTGAGGCAGTATATTCCTGATGTTGTCCATGTACTTGACTGGGATTTTTTGTAGGTGCTGGATGGGAAACTTTCTTTGGAGCCCATGCATATCCTTTACATAGGAAGATGACCCTTAGAGGTTAGGATCTAGAGTAGGTAAGGTCTAATGGGACCCAAATGATGAGAATTTTGCTATTTGGAAAGATGCTACATGGTTGAGAGATTTGTACCCTTTTCTTTTTGCAGGCTTCCACGAGTGTGCCAATGCCTAGTGGAGGAGGATATAGTGTCTCTCATGTTTGCATTTTGTACCTTGTTATATTTTGATTTGAGAGATATTTTGATACTCATGATTGGATGATATTTGAGATGATCTAATGGTCAGATCCTATATTTTGATTTCCAATATCATAGATGTTAGATACTATATTGTTTAGTTTTATCAAATTTGCATGATGATTCTTATTGGTGTGACATGATGCTTTATGATGATATCTGGTTATTTTGTACTCGAACATATACTCTATTATGATTATATGGTATACTTATTGGATTATGAATACTATTATTTAATGCCATGTTCATTTTCTTCATTCATATTTTGTGATGTTTTATGATGTAGTGAGTAATGTAAATAGATTATTTTGTTGTAATTAGATAAATGGTTAATTACATTGTTTAATGTATTTATTGCTTTAGCTATATGATTATATGAAATTGCACTTGATCATGTTGTTTAGTCTGTAGGATTTATTATATCCCTGGAAATGGCACATGGAGTTAGTGATTCAATTGTTTATACCTAGCAAATGGCATCCCTCAATAGGCAACATATCTTGTTTAATTGTTAATCAAATGTTTCAGTGATTTAATAAATCCTAATTCATTTGCATTTGTGAAAAGACACATATTATGTCTTTGCATTTAGATGTTTGCATTTGGTTGTAGAAATTATTAAGGAAAAATTGTGGTTTAATGTTTAAGGGTATTTTGGATTTTGATTTTATTATTTTAGTTACTGGTAGCTCTGTCATAGTTTGAATTCCATTTAATTGGAATTACCGAATTTTGTCTAGGCTAAAGAGGGATTTATTTTAGTGAGCCTATTATTTCCCTATTTTAATATATCACTTTTAAAGTGAATATATATCCCAAAAAGGGAATTATTCCTCACTTATCACTTTTCAAATTAGAAATTTGAGAGAAAAATCTTAAATCCTCTTCAGGGGGCATTTTTGTTTTACTTGTTGCAGGAGCTATGGGCATGGGATTGTTGCAAGATTAATCTCGTTGGATCCGGCTTGGGGAGACCTTGGTTTGGCAAGATTTTTGGAGGCTTTTTCAGAGCTATTATTTTCTTGTGAGCATTCCTATTTTTACCCTTTTGGTTTACAAGTAGGGTTCTTCCATTTTTGTGCTTTGGCTCCATTTTTTAGTTTGTTTCTAGTACCAATATGTTAGGAGGCAAAGAACTAGTATTCCCCTCCATGTATGTATGTTGGCTCTAGCCGGTTGGGTGGGTATGAGCTTTTTTTTTTTTTGGTGTGGTGTTTTGGGGTTTTAGACTATTATGCTGGCCCTTTTTCATATGAACTTTGAACCCAAATTTTATTGGATATCTAGGGATTTTATACCCATTTATAAAAAGGGTTTTAGTTTCATTGATTTTTGTCAATGTTGATTTTTGGGCATTTTTTAATTCACCTTGATTTGTGTGTCATCCAATTTTCTTAGGTGTTTCTTGGTATTGATTTTGGTTGTGGACTTTGATTATCCATGAGGAATCCAATCTAACCATAAATGTTTCTTCTTGCATTGGGATTCATGTTGAATCTATACTCCTAGCTATGTGCTCGGTTAAGTGATTTGATACTTGGTATTTTATTATCATTTCTCATCCAACCTTTGTTGTTTATTATCATTTCTCATCCAACCTTTGTTGTTTATGATCTTCATGTAGTTGGTGTGCCCACACATGGACATGTGAGCATGCACTAGTTGGGGTCTTGCGAGACCTGAACTCTTGGTTACTTTTGGTTAAGTTATGTTCATTGGGGTTTGACTGGGAAACTACATTACCTATAGGTAGTCATCATGTGATGAGCATGGGTATGTAGGGTAGACTAGTGGAAGGGCTTCTCTCATAACCCCAATTTGTGTCCCTAACAAGGTTGACATGAAGAAGTTTCTAATAAGTGATAACCAAATAAATTCACGGGTAATAAAACTAAGATAAGTAAATATGACATATGTGTATGGGTCATCCAAAGGTATGTGCCTAGTCTATTCATCCAATGGCCAAGTATCTATATGGTTCATCTAGGGATACAGTGGGATGGCCTCCTAAGGGAGTCTTGAGGGAGATTTTTTGTATGATGCTTAGCTTGGAAGTCCCAAGTGATCTACTCTCCACTAGAGTCCCTATATAGTAGACCCATAGAGTGTCTAACTAGAACCTATTGTATCTCATTGTCTCATGATCTTGATTTTAGTCCTCTATACTATTTGGCATGAGTGTTATCCATGGACGATTTTATTGTCTGTGTGTTTAAGATCAAATATCTATCTCCATTAGCACAACATGAGTGGGCCTACAGGTTCCATATGACTAGGAGGTGTAGCTACCTATATCACTACTAGGTATCAGTGTACAGATTTGGCCTTCCTCCATGTTCGTTTCTAGAATTGGATGATCACATGGTTCTCTATATCCTTTTGGAGTATGTTTTCCACGTGGTTTATTTTATTTCAATTTATTGAGATATTTGATTTATGCAAATGTATGTTCACTATGATGTTACTTTTTTGGATTATTACACTATTGTGATGTGGAGCCTAATCAGACTCAAAGGTTTATTCAGTGCGATTTTCTCCCCATATTATTTTAATGAGGGTTTGGAGGCATTTCCCCCAAGATGGGGTCAAGGGGTAGCACCCTTGTGGGGTGGAGGGGGGTCGAGGGACAATGCCCCCATGGGGATTTTTGATGGTAGTGCCCTTGAAGCCAAAAATGACCTTATATTATAAAAGGTTTCGGCTGTTATTTTCCTATTTGATGACTTATCCTAGCCCTAATTGTTTAAGTGGTAAAAATTTTGTACAAAAAGGCTTAGGGTTAGGGATTTCATAAGTAAAGGTGATATTGTAGATTCTTGCAATAGTATTGAGCTGTAAGGAATTATGGATTGTAATCAATGGATAATAATATTATTGGACTTGATGTTGGTGGATGTAGCCCAGGGATTGGGTGAACCACATTAAATCTTGGTGTCTTGTGTTCTCTTCTGTGCAATCTTTTATTTTCTGATATTAGTTATATTTTCATGTAACTATTATTTCTATTTGAGGTTAATCCTAAAAAGTGGTATCAGAGCTAGGCAATCATCATTTTTTATTTTTTAGCCAGACCATTGTCATTTATTTTTGTTTAGCAATCCTCTATAGGAAGGTCTCATAGTTGAGTGGGAGCGATGACAAACGAGGGTAAGCTGAGGGTTGACAATTTTAATGGGTAGAACTTTTACTTATGGAAGATGTAAATGGAGGACTATCTCTATCAGAAGGATTTATGGAAGCCATTGGAAGGAAAAACTAAAAACTAGGGAACTATGACAAATGAAAATGGGAGATTTTAGACAAAAAGGCACTTGGAAGCATTTGGTTATGCCTGGCACCATCAGTAACATTTAACATTAAAAAAACAAAGACAATGGAAGAGTTGATAGAAACCCTAGCGAAATTGTATGAAAAGCCTTCTACTTCAAATAAGGTATTTCTAGAAAAGTGTTTATTTAAGATGAAAATGGTAAAAGGTGGATCTATTGCAGATCATTTAAATGAGTTTAATACTATTAATTGATAGTTATATTCTATGGGTATTAATTTTGATGAAGAAATTAGGGCTCTCTTGATTTTGTGTTCTTTGCCTGAAAGCTAGAATGGCTATGAGTAATTTTGTTTCTAGATCTTACCCTAAAATATGATGATGTGATCAATGTTATTTTGAGTGAGGAAACTCATAGGAAAACCTTAGAGGTATCTACATTAGGAAGTGCTTTGAACACACAAAGTAGAGGCAAAATTACTGAGAGCAGAAATAATTATGGAAATCATGGGAAATCAAGAGGAAAGTCAAAGGGGAAGAGATCTCAATCTAGAGGACCAAGATATTGCTAGTACTATGGAAAACTAGGGCAGAAGAAGAAAGATTGTTGGACTCAAAAGAACAATGAAGGAAATAAACCATAAGGGAAAAAGGAGGCAAATGTGGTAAGTAACAAATCTGAAGAGGATGCTTTTCTTTTGTCTTTAGAAAGCATTGATGATTCTTGGTTTTTAAATTTTGGTGCTTCATTTCATGCTACACTGCATAAAGGTTATTTTATCGATTATGTCCAAAGAGATTTGGGCTTGTTTATTTGGGGATAATGAACCCTATTGGATTGTTGGAAAGCGAAAATTTAAGATTAAGTTGCAGAATGGGAATCATTGGCTACTACATGAGGTAAGACATGTTTCAAGGCAAAGTAGGAATTTAATTTCAACAGGGCAACTTAGTGATGAGGGTTGTGTAGTTACTTACAATGATAAAAAATGGAAGGTTTCAAAAGGTTCCCTTGTTGTACCAAAAGGTGTGAAATTAGGCACCTTATATCTTTGTATAGATCATATTGTTCCTTCTACTTTGATTGTTTCAAAGACAAAATGAATAATTAAGAATAGTTGTTACAATTGAGCAAGGAGAACAAATAGTTGTTGTAGATTCTAATGCAGCATTGTGGCACAATAGACTTGGGCACATGAGTGAGAAAGATATCAAAGTACTTCATTCAAAGAAAGTTTTACTAGGTCTGAAATGTGTCAATGTGGATTTATGTGAAAGTTGTGTGTATGGAAAACAAAAGAGAGTGAGTTTTGTGAAGACTGGGAAGGAAAAGAAAAGTGAGAGATTAGAAATTGTGCATACAGATGTATGGGGACTAGCTCAAGTATCTTCCCTTGGTGGATCTTATTATTATGTTACATTTATTAATGATGCAACTAGAAAAGTATGGGTTTATTTTCTTAGATGTAAATTTGATGTATTTCAAACTTTTAAAAAATAGAAATGCTTGGTTGAAAATGAGACTGGAAGAAATTAAAATGTCTCTAATTTGATAATGGTGGTGAGTATTGCAGTCATGAATTTGAAAATTATTGCTTTGCTAATGGTATTCATAGACAAAAAATTGTTCCAAGGACTCCACAAGAAAATGAACAGATGAACAGGACAATAATGGAGCGTGTAAGAAGTATGAGGTTGCTTGTAGGGTTGACCTTAAACATATGGGTGGAGGTTGTTAACACTACTATATATTTGATTAATAGAGGTCCCTCTACTCCTTTGGGTTATGGTATTCTAGAGGAAGCATGGACTGGTAAGAAGGTGAGTTATTCTTTTCTCAAAACTTTTGGTTATGAAGCACTTGCTCATATAGATTCTGAAAATAGAACCAAGCTCGAAGCTAAGTCAAAGAAATGTGTATTTGTTGGATATGACATTGATGAATTTGATTATAGGCTTTGAGATTTTGAAAATTGTAAAATTGTAAGAAGCAGGGATGTCATATTCAATGAGAAAGTGTTGTGCAAAGATCTATTGCAACAACATGAGAAGAAAGAAGATGATTATGTAGTGTTGGATGATACTCCAAAAGCTTATGTTCTAGATTTTCCTCATGATCTACAAAAACTATAACAACAAATACCAGACACCCTAGTGAATGTTAGATGGTCAACAAGGCTAAGTAGACCTCTAGAAAGATTTTCTCCTTCCTTGTACTCTATTTTACTTACTGATGCTGGTGAACCTGAATGCTATTATGAAGCTATGCAGGTGGATAAAAAGATTTAGTGGGAGTCTACAATGAAAGAAGAAATGGATTCTTTGCTGAAAAATAAGACATGGGATTTGTGCGAGTTGCCTACAGGTAAAAGGATTTACAAAATAAATGTGTTTATAGTTTAAAAGAAGATGATGGAGGTAAGAAATGATTTAAAGCTAGGTTAGTTGTAAAAAAATTTGCACAAAAAAATGCATTGATTTTGATGAGATATTTTCTCCTATTGTTAAAATGACTTCTATTTGCGCTGTTTTAAGTATTGTGGCTATTGAAGATTTGCATGTGGAGTAACTTGATGTTAAAAAAACCTTTCTTCATGGTGATATGGATGAAGATATATATATATGGAAAATCCATAGGGATTCAAGGTCAAAGGTAAGGAGAACTTAGTGTGCAGATTGAAGAATAGTTTATATGGCTTGAAGCACGCACCTGGGCAATGGTATCTAAAATTTGATAGGTTTATGCATGAGCATGGATATAGCAGGTGTCACTTAGATCATTGTGTTTATTTTAAGAGGTTGCATGATGATAGCTACATTATTTCATGTTTATATATTGATTATATGCTTGTAGCTGGGTCTAACATGGATCACATTAAGGGGTTAAAGGAACAGTTAGCACATTCATTTGCTATGAAAGATTCGAGAGTAGCAAAACAAATCCTTAATATGAAGATTTTTAGAGATAAGGAGAACAAGATATTTACATTATCTTAGTCTGATTATATTATGAAGTTGTTGCAACATTTCTCTATGGAGAATGTTAAAGTTGTCAGCACACCTTTACCTAGTCATTTGAAGTTGACTAAGGAGATGTGTCCCAAGACACAAGAAGAGGAGGATAAGATGTCCAAGGTATCTTATGCTTCAACTATAGGAAGCTTGATGTATGCTATGGTATGTACAAGGCCAGATATTGCACATGGAGTGAGAGTTGTTAGTAGGTATATGAGTCATCCAGGAATTGAGCATTGGAGTGCAGTTAAATGGATTCTCGAATATCTGAGAGGAACATCTAGTAAGTTTCTACATTTTGGAAGCTCTACTACTGATTTACAGGGATATGTTGACTCAAATTTGGTAGGGGATATTAATACTAGTTAGAATGCTACAGGTTATGTATTTATTGTTGGTGGAGTAGTTGTAAGCTGGGTTTCTAGATTACAGAAGGTTAATGCTTTATCCAATATAGAGGTAGAGTATGTTGTTGCTACAAAGGCAGCCAAGGAAATGATATGGCTTCAGTTCTTCCTGGAAGAATTAGGACACCCTCAGAATGATAATTATTTGTTTACAGATAGTCAAAGTGTCATTCATCTTGCAAAGAATTTAGCTCTGCATTCAAAGAAAAAACACATATAGTTGTGGTACCATTTCATTCAATCAATTTTGGATGATGGACAGTTAAAGCTAGAGAATATACATATAGATGATAATCCAATAGATATGTTTACGAAGATAGTAACAAGGGACAATCTTAACTCCTCTTCAGCTTTAGTTGGTTTTCTTGACTGAACAGAATAAAAGAATAGTAGAGTCTAGGGTGCTTTAATATATTCCACTAGGAGCTATAGGTTTAGCAGTGTTATAATTAGTCTCCAAGTGGGAGGTTATTATTATGGAGCCTAATTAGTCTCCAAGTGGGAGATTGTTGTGATGTGGAGTCTAATCAAACTCAAAGGTTTATTCGACATAGTTTTCTCCCCATATTATTTTTTATGGGGGTCAATGGGTAGCACCCCTACGAAGTCTTAAGGCAGTGCCCCATGTGTGCTCCCTTTCATAATACAGGGTGGGGTTGAGGGGCAACGCCCTTGTGGGGGTTTTTAAGGGTAGTGTCCCCAAAGCCAAAAATGACCTTTTATTGTAAAAGGCATTGGTTGCTATTTTCCTATTAGATGACTTATTCTAGCCCTAATTGTGTAAGTGGTAAAAAGCTTGTATAAAATTAGTAATGGTGATATTGTAGATTCTTGTGGCAGTATTGAGTTGTAATGGATTACAAATTGTAATAATTGGATATTAATAATATTGGACTTATTGTTGGTGGACATAACCTAGGGATTGGGTGAACCATGTTAAATCCTGGTGTCTTGTACTCTGATACCACTTGTAAGTAAACTTGCAACAAAGAATATAACCGTTTCCACATAACCCATAATAGATCTGAAATAAATATGCAATTGAAATCCACATGCAAGAGAATAGATAACATACCCACAAAAATGTGACACTAGATATACCCTGGGAAACCCTTATTCAGGGAAAAACTCATCCTCCAAAAGCATCCATCACCATGTATTAAACATCATCATAATACAATCATGAAAGTATTCAATGTCATAGCCACAACCAAGCAATCCATGTGAACAATCATGAATCCAAACATCCCATGCCATGTTTCCAACCTTCACAAATGCTCCCTTGGCTAACCTGTCAAGCCTTGTCCCACTCAACTCTTGTTTTTTCTCTTTTTCTTCTCACACAACTACCCTTGTGGTTGCTTATATAGCAGCAAGCCCCACAAAACCACCAAGTGTTATTACATAGACCATGTGTTAAAATCGTGTGCTACCTAACCCCTTGACCCTATATTTAATATTGGAATTTTAATTATTTTCCCCACTATTAAATAATTACATGAAATATTATCAAAATGTTAAAATACAACTCATCAAGTATAGCCCATGGGAATCTTTACATGTTGCATGTCCATCTAGGTGCAACATTAAATAATAAATTGAGGGCAGCACCCTCGAAGCCAAAAATGACCTTATATGGTAAAAGGTGTTGACTACTATTTTCCTATTAGATGACTTATTCTAGCCCTAATTGTGTAAGTGTTAAAAAGCTTGTATAAAAAGGCTTAGGGTTAGGGATTTCATACGTAATGGTGATATTGTAGATTCTTGCAGCAGTATTGAGCTATAAGGGATTGTGAATTGTAATCACTAGATAATAATAATATTGGACTTGTTGTTGGTGGATGTAGCCCAGGGATTGGGTGAACCACATTAAATCCTAGTGTCTTGTGTTCTCTTTTGTGTGATCTATTATTTTCTAATATTGGTTATAATTGCATGTAACTATTATTTTGTCTGAGAATTAATCCTAACATACACTACATGCTATGGAGTATATGGTTAATTTTTTAATTCTCTCTTATTTATACGTCATTTTCATTTTCATGTTTTTGAATGTTTGATCCTCCATTTATTTGTTTTTGTTACTCCCTGGTGTGGAGGAATTACTCATACCATACTTCTATTTACACATTTTATGTTTTTTGTCAATCAATTTCATGTTAGAGATGTGTTTCCTCATGCAAAGAATGCATTCTCTCATGTGGGTCATGGTAGATGCTCACACAAGAGTGCAAACTCTCATACACAGCCTATCATTTACTCACACGAGAAATATTGGCTCATGCTAAGGATGTTTCCTCACATGACCAGATATTCTCTCATGTAACTAAATGAATCACTCATGTGAAGGAGTGTTTCCTAGCATGAAGGAGAGTTTCCTTGCGTGACGGTGAGTTTCCTCACACGAGGCATGATACTTGCTCATGTGGGGCATGATACTTGCTCACGCAAGCATGTTTTCACTCACGTGAGTCTGGCTTTTTGTAATTCCTCACACAGAACACAAGGATCCTTTTCATGCACATTTGAGAAGTGTTTTTGGGTATCTTGGATACCCTATTAGATTGTGCACATTCCTAGGTCTTGATAGATCAGATTTAATGGTTACTTGTTTGCTTAAACTTTCATAGTTGGTTATGGAATGTGTCGATAAATAGTGACACTTGAAGATCATTGGTTTCTTGGATTGTTTGGTTAAGTCTTACATTGTGATCTTTTGATTGGTTGCAAGTTGATGTTATATGAATCCATGCTTGATACATTTAAAAAAATGTATTGCCTTTTATTTATCCTTGTTCCAAGGATCTTTGGGCAAGGAATTACATGCTAAGATTGAATAGTTATGATGAAACTTTGGTAATTTTATAAATAAAATACAATCTCTAAACACATAATCTACATCTCCATATCATGTTTTCCTTTCACATATCACATAAGTTCCCTTTGCAAAAAAAACTTGAATATGAATATGATCTCCTAATTGAAAGCAAAAGTTTGTTAACTCTGAAAATGAAAAGTTCACAAACCTTAACCAAATCATCAAAAAAATTCTTAATGAATATACCCTCTTAAAATAGAAGCATTTTTCATTTAATAACTTTTATCTCTCACTCTTTAGTGATTTTATGGACTATGGATGCATTTGTGTTCAAACTGTCTTTTCTCCTACTTTGTTTCTTATTTTCCAATTCTATCAATGTAGTTTATAATCCCTCGGGCTAGCCTTTCTCAAGATAACAATTACAAAGTTTGACTCAATTGGCCTATATTTTCCAGTCAACCTACACTAGTATAAGTTATCCAGGTTGACCTCCACCCAAGACATTTTTATCCCAATGCTAGTTTTGTGTAAGGGATTAAAATTAAAATTTGGGTGACCTGGTTGGCTTTATTTATTTTCAATCCTAAAAACTACTATAAAAGGAAGCTTTGGGCATCTAATTTTTACATCTATAGACATCTATACATACATAAATGACTCAATGTAGCATATTTTCATAATGCATTCAAGAATTCAAGGTGTTTCAAACATTCAAGGATCCTTTGTGAGCATTTCCTCTTCAAGATCTAGTATTTCTTTGGCCATCAAGGGAGGAGATCTACATTGTGGCATTCATCTTGTTCTTGTTTAATTTACATTTACATCCATGTTTCCATGAATTGGTATTAGATTTATTGCATTTGAGGATATTTTCTACATCCTTCATTGAAGATTCAAACTTAACAATAATCAAGCATTACAAAATCCTTATTGACAAGGGTTTTATCAAAAAAGATTATTGGAATTGTGAATTTGGATATAGAGACTATCAGCTGAAGGCTTCAGAAAAAACCTAGGTCAACTTTTTTTTTGTGCTCCAAGAACATGTCCACCATTCAATAAACCTACTAATAGATGTCACCCAATTTGACCTATACTTAGAGATCTAAGATTTTCAGTGTTTTCTATTTTGATCATAAATTCAAGTTGAATTTAATATAGCAATTGCATAGGTGTAATTTTTGGATTAGAAAATTGATTTCCCTTACACTTGTTGAGGTCATTTTTATTTCTTCTATTTCATCGCATATTACAGATTTTTTTTTGGTCTCAACTAGTACTAAAATGGGGGTAAAGGTGAATCAATACAAATTTTTCTTGCAGTAAACCAACTTATCACGATAGATATTCTCAACACTAGTTGTTTCAATAGTAATGTGACAATAAAATTAGTGAAGTAAAAGTATACAAACTCACAAAAAAATTCTTACACCAAGTGACATAGTGAATTTGTACATAGAAACCTTCAATGAGAGGATGAAAACCATAGTGGAAGTAATATTGCCAATAGCAATTATAATGCATGTAAAGGTTTTCCATGTTAAAGGCTATAGTTATTCCTTCTAGGAATGTTTATCACTTGTTAGGATTATAATAAGTCAGTAAAGGCTATGCGGTTAAAGCATTTACAAATCTCTTTCTAAGAGACACCTTGTAAGAGGATTTACAAAAAAAATCAATTGAAGCTTGCCCTATTAAGAGATTAAAAAAAGACAAAATGATAAGAAATAAATCTAATTAAATGATCTATGAATAGAATTATCTTTCCTTGTAGATTCATGTTGCATATTCTTGAAGGTCCATTGTTCTTCAACCTTTTTTTTTTCTTGCCTTGCACTTTAATCTCATTTATTCCTAATTTCTTTGAATGACCTATCTATTATTTCACTATCCTCTTTGCAACTGTGTTGTTCAATAACTTGTACTCTTCATTTGAATAACAACAACATCAACTATTATCTTGGCAGTAGTAGAAATAACTTGACTAATGAAGTATGAGTGTCTTTATACACTTTACAATATCTAGATGTAGTTACCCAAAATAAAACAAAGATATCAATTTTTAATTTGGAATTCAAACTTGAGTTGTTCACAAAAAACCTATGATACCTACTAGGAGTCTAGAGTGGTATCCCTTCAAGTCCATCTATGAGCCTAGATGTAGCCTGTGTCCTTGCATCCTTTCACTATTTTGACCTGAATGGTTATCATGTCAACTCAGATTGTCCTTGTGTCATGTCACATCCATGGTGACTTAGATGATTCATGATCAATTAATCTTAGGTATGTCTAGCAATTATAGATTAGACTATATTACCACACATATGCATATCAAATACTCTTATATAGGTAAAGTTACTACCTTGAAATGTCTTCATATTTCTTGACCAATTGTCAATCAATGACAACACATTAGTGTGCTAAGTGTTGACATCACCAATTTATAATATTTATGCAAATGAGATTTGTAAGCCCAACAATCCCCCCCTTTAGCATTGATGGAAAACCTTTTAGACTATCCCTGACTTTCTTGTCAATTTTATTTTTTATTTTTTTAAATTTTGACTACACCAATAGCTTGAGGTCTACATCAGTGTATGGACTTGTTAGTTCAAGATTTTTTTAAGTCACCATTTTTCTTCTTTTTGGTTCATTCTTGCTTTTATTATTTATTTTTGAACCATTGGTTCTACCTTCCCCTTGGTCTCATCTTGTATATCATAAATCATCAGTGAAACTTATCTTATCTATATTATTTTCCTTCAAGCATATTGTTGGACAAGTCTTTCCCTTAGAAAGCCTTCATTAGGAGTGATAATCCTGAAACCATCTTACAAAAAGTTTTAAAGTTTCTTGGTATAAAATGTAAACTTCTTGTACCCCTTGAACTTTTTGTGCTCTTTGTACCAAGTTCATAGCACGAAGCTGCCTTGAACTCTTTGTACCAATTGAACTAGTTCACAAGTTCAACATTTCATCTAGTTGTCAAAGAAAATGTTTTTTGGTGGGCCCAATCAACATGTCATGGATACACATGGGTGAAGGACATGCAATAGTTGGATACCTCATCAAATCTAACATGATCGTGGGTGATTTCATTATTTAAGGTAAGTGCAAGTAATTAACGATTGAAGAAGGGTCATCATAAATGATCATGTTGGAACCTTGACTTGGGAGTATGGAAATAAGGATGTACCACAAGCAAAAGGTAGTAATAATTTGAATTACTTGTTCCCTATTTAATTTCAGTCGCTAATTTGTCCCGTCACTCTACCTTGCGACATCCCAAAATTAATTATGTCCCCCATATAATTAATGACTAATCCTTATTTTTGAAATGTATATGAAGAAGGTTTTACCTTTAAAAAAGCATAAAATTTCTTCTCTTGTCCAAAATAAGTAGTCATAGGAAAATTGGAGAGAGCAAACCTTCTTCTATATCTGTAATGCTCATCATTTTTCAGGTAACTCTTCTACTCTCTAGTTATTTTTCTCCCACCTATTAAGTGAAGCATAATTGTGGTTGTTTATTTGTTTTCAAATATGAGTAAAGTTCCTAAATCATGAATTCTATGCTGCACTTATTCAGGAATACTCATAGTTTGCAGTGTAAATCACCTATAGTGTCTAACATAGACCTATTAGGAGTCGATTTGGGGGGTGTTGCAGAGCGATTGTGTGAAAGATTTGTGAAACCTTTTTCCAATGAAGTATTGGATACTAACCTCCTCATGGCCTGCACATTCTCACCAACCTACCCTTGTCCAGAGCTAATTGAAGAGTGCATTCATATGTATATTGTGTCTAAGGGGAATATATTGAAGAAAGATGGAAGTGTGTTGTTGATTTCTAATAGAGAAATAGTATCCAAATTATTTTACTTGGAGGAGCAGCAATTTGTTGACCTGGCCCCTACATTATCCATGGCTAGATTTTTAGAGCAAGAAAGTGTCTATAGGAACACCATAGAAAAGATTTGGATTGAGTCTTTCTACAAAGGTGGTTCTAGGTTACCTAAAACCTTGAAGAAAAAACAAATGACTATTCAAGTCCAGGACATAATGGTTCTCCTACATAGAATTTGTGGGTCTCTCAATGTCTTTGTCTTTGAAGAGTGGATGTATTTTTATATTCAAATTATGTTAAAAGGATCACAATTTCTAGACTAGGTAGAATTAATAGCTAGCTCTCTAAGAAATCAGCTAAAAGGTGCTCTAAATTTGAAAAATAACTTTCTTATGTCATCTTATTTGATATATATGCTAGGTAGCACTCAAGATTTACAAGATTTACCTCATGAACCCTGGACTAAGAACATTACCATACATAATTATTGCCCCATGTTGCATAAGGATGGAGCTTTGGAAGACTTCAAAAGGGTCGATGACGTCTTTTCTAGAAAGTTGTGTTTTAAATTGAAAATCACCTTGCAACATAGATTGTCCCTTGAGTCTCAAACATTCATTCAATATTTTGGTAGCCTGTACATTCAATTCCCTAAATTCACTTATTTTAGGGTAGGGTGTTTTGATGAAGAGCCTATACACCTTCCCAAGTTCACTCTTGATTTCTTTGTCTTGGCAGAGGTAGCTCAGTAATTAATTGCTATGATAAAAAAATTCTCAACTAAAGAAGCTTGTGATATTATTTTTCCACTTAAGTTAGGAAAATTGACATGTGAGAGCATGGAAGATGCAACATGTATAAGTTCTAACTTGGTTAAGCTTGGTTTTGGCTTCTACCAAGCTAGACCAAACTTTGACAGTAAAAGAACTATTCGTAGTCTATTTGATACTCATGCAAAGATTGTACATGTCCCTAATTTGGAAAATTTTGGGAGGATTGTGCAAATGAGTTGGAGGTGAGAAGAAGAGAGTCATCAAGGTTCACAATTGCACAAGTCCACCTATTTCAATTAAATTTGGGTATAGATATCACAAACATAGAAGAAGTCAAAGCTGATATCCTAGCCCCCCAAGAAATTGAACCTGTAATTTCTAACACAGTTGCAATAAATTGGAACTCTAAAGAAGAGATTAATATTATTGAAAGAACAAAAAATGTGATTAAAAAGACAAAGTCTTGGTTGAGGATGAAAAAGGACACACATACTAGTGACTAGATTGACCCTATTTCTAATGTTGATCTTATAATTGTAGGTAGCAAAAGGTCACCAAGGATTTCTTAGAAGAAGATCCATAATCTACCTCTTGTATAGAAAGCTTTTTCTAAAAAAGAAAGCCAAAATTTTAGTACCTATAGAACTTCACCAGGTAATTCATGTAGATAGTGAACCAAATAAAGACCTAGCTAGGTAATTCATGTAGATAGTGAACCAAATAAAGACCTAGCTAGTGAACTTGTCGACAACAGCTAAACAGTCCAAATGATAGTGGGTTCATCTCCTCCAAGGATACAAGTCATAAACACCCCTAAAAAAGGCATTGAATCAAAAAAGAATGCTACCTAACTGGTTTGTAGCTTCAGTAAATAGGAAGAGGAGGAGTTTAGCTCCTATTGATGGCATTATGAGAAAATATACCAACAAGACCCAAAAACCTAAAAGGACTAAAAGCACAGCCTAGAATAACTTTTGATAGTGCAACGGGGAGGAGTATAGCTAAAGTAGCCACCTACAATCAAAAAGAGGGAACTAATGAATTGGATCTATAAAAAATTGAAATCACCTACATAGATTTGGTGGTGATGAACCATGACAGAAAGGAACACTAGGTGGAAACATCTACCAAAGAAATTGTGCTACAATTGCAAAAAGATGGAATTGAAAAGAAGAAATTGAAATCTAAGATAAATGCAATTGTCGAATACATAAATTCACTGAAAGGTCAAAGCATAGTTCCTAGTGACCAACCATGGCTTACCTTTAACTCTAGTGCCCTTGAAAACCAACAATCACTAGTTGACTTAAAGTAGAGAAAGATGATGATGGAAGCTACGTTTAGTTGGATTGGCCTAGTAACAAATTAGGTTGTTGAACTCATGCAAATTTTGCATGAAATCATTTCTCTAGCTGAGCCACACTTGATGAATCCCACATTTAGTCTATAGTTTGGAAGGGTGAAGTCAAAAAGTTCTCAGCTGTGGTAGCTCAATTAGTAGAGGTAGAAGATTAAGGGCAAGAAAAGTTTCTAAAGGAAAACCTGTTGCAGCACGTGGATGCAGGTTTGATTCTAGTTTTAAGGAAGAACATAGCCTGGAGGGTATCTAATTATAGTTCTATTATTTCTAGGATGAAATCATGTGAAAAAGAATTCAAAACATTTCTTGAAAATGTAAACATGGACTTCCAGTCCATTGGCTCGGCCTTTTCCACTCCTCTTAAAGAAGGAGGTTTTGATGTGGAGATCATGATCAAACAATATGAAGAGCACATGAATTCTATGAAAGATAAAACTTATCTCACATTGTTTAAATTCTCCAAAGTGGCTAAGAGCAAGATAATATTAGGCATGTGTACTCTATGACTTCATATTTATTTGGATGTTGCAAATAAGATGAGACTAGATAGAGATGTCTAAAAAAATTGACTACAGAGCATCAAGAGCCTGAATACAACTACCATGACTGAATTCATAAACACATCTAGGACATGGAAGCTTGCACGCGGATAGAGTGATGTTGAAGATGAGGAGGAAGAAGAACTGCTTAACCAATCAGCAGATGATTAGTTTTATCTTTTAAATTCTTTTAGGAAATTTGGTTTCTATTTCTAGAAGTTAATTTATGGCCTTAAGTTGGTTTTCATAACTACTTTTAAACTATTCAAGAATTGGGTTTTGAGGGAGATTCTCAAATAGATTTCTATTTAATCTGAAACTCAATAGTGTTAAAGGGTTGGAAATTTTTTATGGATATCATACTGTGAACTTAATCTAAGTTTTAATAGTTACATAGATGTTTTTAGTTTTCTAGCATTGTACTTGAATAGGATTCTTCTTTTTGGAAAGGGAAAGATCTGATTATTCAAAGATTGTATGCTTTGGATTGATTCATTATTGATTTAGTATTGAATTAATGTCAAACTTTTGAAATCTCTTTCTGATGTTGGATGATATATAGTATACATGTTAAATAATTTTCTATTCTATATGTCTTTATGAGAAGCGATTGATAGAGAAATGGTGCATTCTCTCCATTTTGTTCTTTCTTTTTTGTTTATTTGTTATTTTCTAATTATCCCTCTATCCAAGAATAGATGGGAAGCCTTACTACTTTCTAGCTAAAAGTAACCAACACTTAGAAGGAAGTTTTGATTGAATATCTAATAAGAAAGTTAAACCTTACCAATATTCAGAGAGGAATCAAAGAAGTTAAAATCCCTCAACTGTTGGAAACTTGGGTTTGTCTTGCAAATTTGGGCATAGAAGTTCTTAATTATTTCTTTTTATTAAAGGAAAAATATATATACCAATGAGACTTAATCAAATTATCTCCTTTCACATGATTTTCTCTTTCAGAGACTTTGATCATGCTTCCTTATTCTCATTCACAAAGTCTTCTCCCTTACTTCTATAATTACCAATCTTTTGTCTTCTTTTGAGTTTCTTATTTTTGGCTTCTCCTCCCTTTTAAGTAGTTTTCACATTTCTTATTCCTATTATTAATCTCATTCTCTCCCCTATTCCCTTTTACTTATACTCCCCCCTTTTTTGTCAATGATGAAGGGTTAAAGATTAGCAAATACATCATTGTATTAACTCCAAGTATTGAAAAGATGAGTTATGTGTGATGCCTTTAGATTAGTTAGAGCAATGGTCTTACTTCTTGTATCTTTCTAGAGATCTTCAATTCCATCCAGTGTGCTGACAAGTGATATGGCAATTACTACTTTTTCATCCTTTTTGTGGCCTTGAATGATACCTATCTAGGGTGATAGTATGATTTTCACTTCCAAGAGGCATATAAGTCTCTTTTCTTGTTCATCCTTTATGTGTCAAATTAGGTGACGTGTTGCCTAGGTCTTAGATAAATAATTGGAAGTAGAGTTAATTACTACTTTGAATGTTCTTTGCATCAAGTGAAGCTCCTATTGAGATTGTAGTAGCATCTTCTCTAAGTCATGTGTGAATGGGCTTCGATCAGATACCTTCTTTAACATTAGTGTGGTGGCCTTAAGTGTATCAATCACTTCATCTTTCACCTCTTCTAGTGTGGCCTTTCTAATCTTGACTAGGTTTTCAAGCTTCTCAATTCTCTTAGATTTCAACTTCCTTTCCACTAGGTCATGAATGTCTCCTACTTTCTCCTTGATATCATCAAATAGAATAGTAAGTTAACTAATTAGATCTATATTAGGACCATATATGGCATCTGAGGCTAGTTTTATAATGTTATCTCTAGTCATGACTAGTGTTCCTTCCCTTTGGTTTCTCTTTCTCACTACACTAAGCTTCTTGCACCTCTTCAAAGCTTTTAGATCCATATTTTTTATTTTAGGTTTCTTTTCTACAATGATTATATACAGAGTTTTCTTCTCTTCTTTTTTTTCTACATCTCACTCAAAAGTTTACCTTCATCTTTGAAACTTAAAAATGATGATGATGATGATAGAAATTATCTGCCTTTTAAATGTCTCATTATGATCAGTTTGCCTCTTTCTATTTTTGACATGCTTCTTGCACTCCTCATGATTTTCTATCCAAGGGTTTTTCTTTTTGACATCTTAGACCTTGAAGATGTTGGCCTTATTCTTGTTGTCTCAACATCTTCATGTAATAGCTTCCTCTACTAAAATGTTAGACTTGTTCTTCCTCGGTGACTCATGTTGCATATGCTCCTTCTCTAGAGTTTTTTCATTTATGGGTGTATCATCCTATACCTATGCCTATGTCATTTTAGGTGTTTCCTATTTCTCTCATTTCACTTATGGAGATGATTTAGCAATTTAATTTGTCATCCTGATCATTTCATCAATTTCTTGTTGAGACATAATATCTAGTGACTTAGTTTCATCGTGTCTTTATTTTCTCCTAAGGGATTCATTATTGTTTTTTTTTTCCTATGTGACCAGTGGGGCATTGTCCTTTTGTTCAAAATCTATAGTTTAAATTCCTGATGTGCTTTGTTTCTTTTTTGGTTTTGGAGACTTATCTTTATATTATTACTTTTGCCTCTACATGGTGTCCTCCTCCTATGGCTCCTATTGTCTCTCGAGAGTAGGTGTGTCTTCCATGTGACCTACATCATCTGTTCCTTTTTCTTTCACAATGCTTTCTTTTTTATCTATGTCTTTATTTGTTTCCTCTTCTTTTGATTCTAATATCTTTTTTATGCCTCATTGTTAGTTCTTCAAGAGATACTTTATGCCAGTGCTTAGCTACACTATCTTCAACCTCTTTGATATGACCAGTTAGTATATTTATCTTATTTTCATGCATATTAAAAATGTTCATGTATATTTCTATACATTTTCTCTTATGTATTTCTTCCATCTTTGGCCTCATTTTGGAAAGAGAACCATATAGCATCTTTCCCAAGTTTTGTGTACCTGTACTCCATTTCTCATATAATATTTTTCTTAGTTCCTTGTGTTTCAATTTTTAGATTTCTTTTGGTTTCTCACTAGTTATTTTTATGCTTATCAGAATTTCCCTAATGGCTTTGTTTTTGTTCTCTTTAGTAAATTTAGAAAATCTATTTTTCAATATAGCATAATCATTTTTCTTGATCATTGCATTTACATTGTCATCTATTAAGAGTGATGTAAATTTCCTCTTACATTTCATCACTATTATCTACCTCAATTTTTTTATCAATCTCTTGTGATCCTTTCTCTGATTGTGCTGGTGGTGATCCTTTCTACTCCATCCATGCTTGAGACTTGTATGGGGATCCTCTGTAAAGTTGATGGGCAGCTTCTTCACTTAGACCTTTTCTTGCTCTATCAAGGCTATATCTAAGCCTACTTAGGGTCACTACTCTAACCCCAACCTAGAGGACTCTCTTGCAATCCCCTTTCTCCAAGAAACTCACCAATCAACTTAGTTTTTACTCCTTCTCACTCTAACACCCTAACTGTGCATATTTTGTCCTAATAAGCCAAAACTCAGCCAAATTCCATTAGAGATTCAATATCAATGTTATACCTTCTTCTTTTGGTTCTTGAAACTTTTCACATTATTCTGCATCATTTGGATAGGTCTAACATACCCACAACTCCAAATTGCCCTATTTGTCCTTATAGCCATCAGAGCCCCTATTAGCCCTCCAAGAGATAAGGAACCTACACTAACTTGAAAAAATCCTTAACAAGGCCTATTAATGTTTACTATAATTTTTTCTACATCAAATAGGGCTTGACTATTTTATTTGTTTCAAGCCTCCATGGTGTTCATACTGTACGGTTCCAGAAAACCCCTATTTTGAGGCTTTTAAGGGCAATGATGACAAAACACCCACCAAATGCTCTAAACTCTAATTTAAACCTCCCCTTATTGTTTTTGGATACCTAATACCCTACTTTAACATTTCCCATTTAATATTGGCATATACCAATCCTCAGTTCATCTTAAAACTCCATTACAAGCTTCATTGTGCCTTGCCAAGCCTTCATTTGCTTGACTAGGGCTGCTTGTAAAAATGGCTATCTGATTACCACCAACTCCAAAATTGATATTTACACTATTTATAGAGGCTATTAATTGATTCCCTAAGTCCATAGTGTTTTGACCATGGAAACTCAAGCTTTAACCATTTGAATGTTGGCTGCTCAAAACTAGATAGCAGGAAAGCAAAAAGTAAATAATTTTGTAAACCTTATTAAATGACTAATTCTAATAAAAAAAACCTAGAATAGATTAAAACCATGGATTCAATAAAATATTCCCTCAAAAACATCAATCACATCAATCCAACTTATCAACCAATCCTCCAAAAATGTTATTCTCTATCAGTGAACCTTCTTATTTCAATAATTGTTCGTACAAGTGATTCAACCAACCCCTAGAAAATTAGTTGGATGGTATTTAAATAGGTTCTCCTATCCACCTTGGCCTTTGTTTTGAGCCATAACTACCTATTTTTCCCTTTCCTCAAAATGTGCAAAAATTGTATAGTTGTTAATGAGCAATTTTGACAACTTTTGCAATTTTGCAATCTATGCATCCAAACTTGTCCTGTTTGGTTTCAACTCTCATAAATCAATCCAAAACACCTAAGAACCTTAATTAAACACTTTTTTCCTATTTGAAACATTTTACCATGTTTTATCTCATAGAGCTACTTTGAGCAATTTTATCCTTATCATGACCTAATTGGTCAAAACTTGACTCACACTCAACTCTTACCTAACCACACCTCTTAAACCTACCTTGGGACTTTTTATTTACTCTTTATTAACTCAATGGTTGGTTAGACCATTTAAAAACCAAAATTTGAGCTATGGTTTTACCTTACCCCAAGGTACTCCTGCACCATTCTCCCCTTGCAAGAAGAAGTCTATGGTACCTGTCGAGAGAGAAACTCCTTGTTGATGCCATGCTTCTTGAAATCACTCTCAACCATAGAGTATCCTTTCATCTCACAAAATTTTCTTTGTACACCTTATTCTTTGTGCTCTTTTTCACTCTAGAATCTAGCATCTTCTCCACTTGTGGTTGCCTCCTTTTATGTACCTCCAAGTCATATATATGCTTGTTTAGTTCTATCTAATACTCATCTTCATCCACATTTGGACCCTTGTAAGGTATCAAGTCTTTAACATTGAATATGTTAGAGATAGCCATGTCTTTGGGTAAGTCTAATTTATATGCATTGGTTCATACTTCTCTGGTACCTTGCATGGCCCAATCCTCTTCATCTACAACTTACTAAGGATGCCCTATTGTAGCCTAGATTTATTCAACTAGACCATGACCAAATCTCCCACTTGGAAATATAGTTATCCCCTTCCTTCATTCTTCTTTTCCTTCAACTTCTTATTTTCCTTCATCAAGGTCTTCTTAAGCTAATCATGTACCTCTTTCATAGACTAAGTCATCATCATGTCCACTGATGATGTCATGTGTTGGTAGTTCCCTCAACTCCATTATGGCCCTTGGGTGTGTGCCATACACTATTTGAAAAGGACTTAAACCTATTATCTTGTTCTTGCTATCATTATAGGTAGATTCTTCCTTAGGTATCACTTGCTCCCAACTCTACCTATACTACTTGGTGAGACACCTTAAGAGGTTTCCTAGGACCCTACTAAAGACCTCTATCTTCCCATCTATTTGGGGATGGTAGGAAGAGCTATGAGCTAGATTTGTACCCAATCTCCTCTACAGGGTGTTCCAAAAGTGCCCATAAAATTAACATCTCTTTCAACCACAATGCTCATTGGTAGCCCATGAATTCTAACCACCTCTTTGAAGAATACACTATCTAACCCTATCGTAGTCCTTGGTAATCCTACTATTAAATCCATGTTGATGCATTCCCAAGTCTTATTAGGAATGGGTAGAGGTTGGTAAATTCCTACATTAGATGAAGTGCCCTTTGCCTTTTGACATATACCACATTGTTCCACATAGGTCTCCTTACATACCTTTGCATCTTGGGCTAGTATTGAAACCTTTCCACTAGGTCTAAGGTCCTTTTAAGGAAAAAATGCCCACTCATGCTTCCATTGTGCTTCTCTTGTATTTGATTTTTCCTCATAGATGCCCTTGGGATGCACAACTATTGACCCTTGAACAAAAACCCATTTTGCAATGTGTATTCGGAAAAGCCACTATGGAAATGATTTTCAAAGTTAATACATACCTTCTAATCCTCTAAAAATTAGTATCCTTTCCATACATGTCCTTGAATCCTTCTAGTACTATGCTCTGCAACTTGACTTCTTGTACAGTCAACAACCTTCTGCTCAAAGCATCTAGCACATTGTTATTGGTACCTTTCTTGTGTCTGATAGTAAAGTGTAGGACTACAAGAACTCCATCCATTTGATGTGTCTCAAACTAATCTTCTCTTGGGAATTGATGAAACTTAGTGCCTGGTTGTTAGCAAAGACCACAAACTCCTTAGGAAATAGGTAATTCCTCCACTTCTTAAGGGCTTGAACAAGTGCATAGAGTTATGGATCATTTTTTGAATACCTTGTCTTGGCTTCATTCAGCCTCTCACTATAAAATGCCACAGGCCTACCCTCTTGGCTTAATACTACCCCAACTGCTATGTTGCTAGCATCACACTCTACCACAAATAGCTTCTCAAAACCAATACTAGTTGGGTTGCCACTTTATTTTTCAAACTTTCAAAACTATCATCTATAGCCTTGGTTCATATGAACTTGGTCTTGATGCCTCCCTTAATGGTTTCATTCATTGGTGTACAAATCTCACTAAACTTCCTCACAGACTTCGTATAAAATTGTGTTAGGCGATGAAAACTTCTAACCTTAGTAGTAGATCTAGGAGTAGGCCAACTCAAGATTTTTGATTTCCTTGAGACACAACAAAACCTACATACACTAATTTCTTTTCATGAACTCACTCTTCTCAAGGTTCACTGTCACCTTCTCCTCTTGAAGCTTCCTCAACACCATTTCTAGGTGCTTCATGTGCTCCTCTTTTGTCTTGCTGAAGATGAGGATGTCATCTAGGTACACAACAAAAAAAACTCATATATAGTCCTTCAAGTCTTCATTAATGGCTCTCATAAAGGTGCTTGGTGCATTGGTAAGACCAAATGGCATTACCAACCACTCATAGAGACCATCAATAGTCTTAAATGTAGACTTCTATTCATCACCCTCCTTCATTCTAATCTAATAATAACCACTATTGAGATCAATTTTAGAAAAGTAGCTAGGTCCACCAAGATTGTCCATTAGGTCCTCCATCCTAGGAATAGGAAATCTATATCTAATTATGATTCTATTAATTGCCCTAGAATAGATATGCATTCTCTACTTACCTCCATTTTTAGGTGCTAGGACAACTAGTACTACACATGGACTAATGCTCTTCCTAATCAGCCCCTAGTCAAGAAACTCTTGGACTTGTCTGCCTATCTCCTTGTTCTACTTTAGAGTCATCTTGTATGCAACCTTGTTAGGCAATGATGCACCTGGTATGAAGTCAATTTGATGACTTATGGTTTTTTTTGGGGTAGTTTTGGTGGTGCTCCATCACAAATAATGTCCTTGAACTAATCCAATAGTTCTTGCACCTCTATAGGTATAAGTGCTTATGCTAATGAGTTCTCCTCCTTTGGCTTCACCGTGATGACATACTCTATTTCTTCACCTTCTTTCAAGTCCTTGAGGAACTCTTTTCTATTCATCAGCAATGTCTTAGCAGTAGCCCTCTACCTTATCTTCTTCCACTAAAGACTGCATTCTATAGGTGACCCCATCCTTTTTAAATGAGTACTTATTTTCCTTTGCATGATGTACTGCCTCTTTTTCATACTTCCAAGGCCTCCCTAATATCAAATGGAAAGAATCCATAGCTAGTACATCACACAGGATCCTATCTTAAAACTTACCAATAGTTATGTCTTTCCATACTTGTTCATTCACTAATATATTTTGCCCTTTGCTCAACCAAGTCACCCTATAAGGACACACATGGGGAATTTTTGTTAGGCCAAGCTTTTGTATTTCCTCCTCTAACATCACATTATTAGTAGACCCTAAGTCTATGATCACCTTGCATTCTTTGCCAAGTATCTTGCATGTAGTTCTGAAAAGTGCCCTCCTCTATTTAGGTTCCTCCTTGACTAGCTCTTTGACCAAGACTCTCCTCAACATGAGGTTCTCATTCTTCTCTATTTCAAGATCCACTTCCCCTATTTTCTAACTATCTCCCTCTTAGAAATAAGTTATCCTCTTCTCTCCATAAGATGTTGACGCCTTCTCTAGACATCTATAGGTAGGATGCCCCAACTTACCATAGTGGTAACATTTCATGTTGTTGAATTTTAAGCCTCTACTACTACTCCCTTATCTACCTCTACCCCCATTATTGAATCCTCTTCCTCTACTAGAGCCTCCCCTTTGACTAGTCTCACTAGATTGTTAATCCACTTGGAGTCTCCTTAACCTCTTGATCACTAGTTCTACCACTAGAACCTCCTCTTAAATTACCTCTAAAATTTTTACCTTTACCTCTCCCTTTAGAGCTTGAGTCACCTTTCTTCCTCAACTAGTCGTCCACTTTCCTAGCCATTTGGAAGCAACTCTACAATGTGGTGAGACTAAATAAGCCTAGTTCATCCTAAATAGACCACTTAAGGCCATTTAAGTACCTTTCCACCTTGATTCTCTCTACCTCTTGCATTGTTGACCTTAGAGAAAGTTTTTGGAATTCTTTGGTGTAGGTAGCTACATCAAGATCCTTCTACTTGAGATTCTATCTCTACTTGTGAGCTTGAATCTCATAATATTTTAGCAAATGGGTCTCCTTTATCTTTGCTACCATAGCCTTCTAGTTAGCTATTGGTTTCTTTCCTTTACTCTCTCTCTCCTCTTGCACAAACTTCCACCAAGTCAGTGCCTGTTCTTTAAATCTTGACTTTGAAAACCTTACCTTCTGAACCTCTATTTTCCCTCACATTCAAATTAATTATCAATCATCTCAATCCACTATAGCACCACCTCTACATCCATCTTCCCATAGAATAGTGAAACATTCTCAAGACTCTTTCCTCCAAATGCCTTGAGGGCTTTGAAGAATGGTTCTTTCTCACCAAGTGGAGGATCAAGTTTAGGTATTTCATCCTCTAATTCCACATTCTCTTTTCCTTTTTTGGTGTCTTCATCTTCCCTTGGTAGGGCTACATCTTCCATTTCTTTCAACTTAGCTTTCATCTCTTCTATGGCCTCATCAAGAATCTTGGTTTTATCTGCCATGAGATTCTTCTTCTCATCTACATCCTTATCCAACTCTGCATTGGTTACCATCTTCAAAGATCCATTTTATTCAGTGGAATACAACATGCCACCACAAGCCACAATCTTATGGCTCTAATACCATTTGATGGGGATCTTCTTCAGTTAGATATTTTCTTGATCTATCAAGGATATTTCTTATCCTAATTAGGGTCATGACTCTAAACCAAACCTATATGACTCTCTTCCAATCCCCTTTCCCCAAGAAACTCACCAATCAACTTAGTTTTAACTCCTTCTCACTCCAACACCCTAATTGTGCATCTCTTGGCCTAATAAGCCAAACCTCCACCAAATTCCATCAAGGGTCAAAATAAATTTTATACCTCCTTCCTATGGTTATAGATACTTTTCACATCATTATGCAACTTTTTGATAGGTCTAACATACCCACAACTCCAAATTGCCTTATTTTGTCCTTGTAGCCCTAAGAGCCCCTATCAGCCCTCTTAGAAACAAGGAACCTGCAACAACTTGAAAAAATCCTTAATAAGGCCTATTGATTTTTACTATACATTATTCCATATCAACTAGTGCTTGAATAATTTCTTGGTTTCAAGCCTCTGTGGTATTTGTATTGTACGGTTCTAGAAAACCCCTATTTTGAGGGTTCCCAGGGCAATGATGACAAAAGACTCACCAAATGCTCTAGACTCTACTTCAAACCTCCCCTTCTTTTTTGTGTACACCTAATACCCTACTCTACCATTTCCCATTTGATATTGGCATGTACCAATTTTCTATTCATCTTAAAACTCCATTACAAGCTTCATTGTGCCTTGTCAAGCCTTCATTTGCTTGGCTAGGGATCGCTCGTAAAAATAGCTATTTGATTCCCACCAACTCCAAAATTGATATTTACACTATTTACAAAGCTCATTTCTTTATTTCCTAATTCCATAGTATTTTGACCACGAGAAATCAAGCTTTAGCCATTTGAATGTTGGTTGCTCAAAACTGCACAACAGGAAAGCAAAAACTAACTAATTTTGTAAACATTATTAAATGACTACTTTTGATAAGAACAACCTATCATAGATTTAAAAATGGATTCAAGAAACTATTCCCTCAAAAACATCAAGCACACCAATCCAACTAATCAATCAATCCTCCAAAAAGTTTTTTTTTTGTTGCTAAACCTTCTTATTTCAATAACTGTATGTACAAGTGATTCAATCAATCCCTAGAAAATGACTTGGAGGCTGTTTAAACAGGTTCTCCTATCCACCTATGCCATTGGTTCAAGCCATAACTACCAATTTTTCCCTTTCCTTAAAATGTGTGAAAATTGCTATTGCAATTTTACAAAAATTGTAAAGTTGTCAATGAGCAATTTTGCAATCTATGCCTCCAAACTTATCTGGTTTGGTCTCAACTCTCATAAATGAACCTAAAACACCTAAGGACCTTCATTAAACACTTTTTCCCCTATTTTTAACATTTTACCATGTTTTGTCTCATAAAGCTACTTTATGTAATTTTATGCTTATCAAGACATAATTGGTCAAAACTTGACTCACACTCAACTCTTACCTAACCATACCTCCTAAACCTAACTTGGGACATTATATTTAGTCCTTATTCACTCAGTGGTTGGTTAGACCATTTAAAACCCAAAATTTGAGCTAGGGTTTTACCTTACCTTAGGGTGCTCATGCACCAAAAGTTCTACTTCCATCTTTTCATCACCCATTCCTTCAACCTGTGTATCTATGAATGACTTAGTTTCTTGGCTCTATGTTACCTTTTTTAGCATACTCTTCTTTTTCTTTTTCTTTTTCATTTAAATTTTTTTTCATATTTTTGTGAAAGTGTTGAATCTTTTTGGAATTAACCTTTTTGGTATTACTAGTAGTTTTTCTATGAGTGGCCTCACCACTTTGTCACTTATGTCATATTGAAAAAGTGTCAACAAAGATTCCTTGGTTGAACTACCTAAATAATGCATTTTTTTGTGTTAGCAATAAATCACATTTCATTCTTGTACTCTTCAACCACATTGGTAGTGATTCTTTCTTATTCATGCATTTCCTTCTAAATTTTTTTGAAATACTCCCATAGTATAGCACTAGTTGTTCCTTAAAGTTTTCTTTATAGCCTACCTATTTGTGTAGTGGTAGGTTGGTGTTCCTTCCACTTAAAGGGTGGATGCCCTAGGAATTCTCCTCTAAGATACAAGAATATGCAAACTAATATGGAACCAAACTTAAGAAATTAACTTCTATAATCTTTCTTGATCATACCTAGGCTCTCCATCATTTAACCATGAAGACAACCACTTAGGTCAAACATAGTCACTTTTTGTTGATTTGATGGGCTCCATGGACTACACCACTAGGGATATGGTTTTCCCTGATTGAGTGATACAACCTATAACCTATTACCATCATCGTGGATCTCACTTTTGGGTCTAGGATCTCCACTACTATCTATTAGATAACTTAGAGGGGGATGAATCAGTTATGTTCAATTATCATACAATCCTTTCTAATAATTTTAGTACCTATAAAACATCACAAACTTCATCAAAAATCACTCAATTATCTCATCCCACTTATCACTTAATTCTTTCAATCAATTTACTTCAAAATTTTAACTTTTCATTCTTTGCATTACTAGTATGTCAGTAAACTTTCTTAGTTATAACATTGCAATTACTTAGTTATTATTGAGTTGCAGTCAAATAAAAAGTATATAAAACAACTTGCAACACAAATAGAATTCACACATTTGACACAAAAAAATTTAATGTGCAAACCCTAGAAACCACTTGGGATTGGCAACCTAGAACATTTCACTCTTTTGAAGTAAGCTTGGCTAAGAGCCAACCTTGTTACAGGTTACATACACATTGTTAGAGGATTTCACCAAAAGATCATCCAGACATTATCACTCCTTCATCTTGTCTAAAGAGTGGTATGCTCTAAAGGACATACAAACACCACTAATAAATATTAACATATAGGATTTCACAAATTTGTTAGGTCCACTCAGTCTACAAGATAATCTGCTATAATGATTAGAAAGTAAAAGTGTAAAAATGATTTGTTTACTTATAGAAACTACAATTTCTTTTTTAGATATCCTTTTGTTGATATATGATTGAAAATATCATTTGAGTTAGAACATTGTTGTAAGAAGTTTTTTCAATCATTGCTTTGTCACTGATGTCAAACCTATTATATGTTGGTAAGACAATTGCTTATGTGTTTCAAGCACTATCACTTAGTTGATTGATGAAAAGGATTTGATCAACAAGATGTAACAAAAGTACCTAGAGGAAAGGTTGAGTTATGATTATGTATTGAAGTTAGTTGATTGATGAAGAGGATTTGATCAACAAGATGTAACAAAAGTACCTAGAGGAAAGGTTGAGTTATGATTATGTATTAAAGTGCAAGAATTAGTTAAGACAGTGATAGCATAATGTATTGATGATCTACTTTGGGTTACAAAATATTTGGCTACACTTAGGAAGTTCAGATGAAAGAGGTTGAACAAAGTTCATTTGCTAAGCTTGACCAAGTTGATAGAAGGTGCTAAGTAAAGTTAGTGCAAGCTGAGAAAAAGTTGGTTGGACCTGAGTGAAAGCATTTTCTAGTGGATTTCAAGCAAACTATCAGGTGTCAAGTAAGTTAGTAGATGGTGAGTGATTTTTAGTATGATCCAAGCACTAGTAAAATCCAGCTGATGCCAAGTGATTTCATAGTAGATGTTGAGTCACAATATGTGTCGAGCATTAGTAAATTGATAATGTTGAGCTACTGCATTATGAAAAAGATTGAAGATTTTCCAAATAAAAGCCAACTTGTTTGGTTTCTTGGAACTTGTGAATCTGGAGGAAGATAAGATTGATGAGCTAGAGGCACAAAATCTTATGTAAACCATTTTGGAGGTGAATTCAAATGGATTCTAGGAGAAGTTTCTAGAAAAGACAAGATATGGGTTAGATACATTGTATCCTACCTAATCCATCAAAAACCCTAATTGTTGAGATAGATAATGAGTGAGAAAAAGATTTCTAATTCCCTATATCTAGGGATGCCTAGTCATGAAGCAAAGTTTTGAGAGAGAGGTCAGAAATTTTTTGGATGGGGAAAATATGACAAGGAGAAGGAAGAAGGGTATGCTTCATCAAGTGACCTAAGTGAAGAAGTCTACAATGGCAAACTAAGCAAGAAGGTTTAATGAAGATAAATGCTTGAAGGGTGAACAAGTTGTTAGAACTGTAAAGATTGGAAGCCAAGTAGATTTGAGGATTGAATAGTGATCTATAATCTACAAGTAAGGTTGTAAGTTGTATCAGATCAAACTCTACTATTACTCTCTAAAAATTGTATCAGATTAGGGTAAATCTTTTGGAGAAAGGTTGACTTAATAGTCATTAGAAAATTCTTTGACAAGTTGGCATTCCAAGTGAATGACCTAAAGTCCTCTAACAAGGCTCACTTTAACAATGTAATTGAAATCCCTTAATTGGGTCACATTTAATAGTGTGTGTTGTAGCCTTTAATAGGGTTGGCCTTTAACAAGGCATCACTTCAAAAGAGTGACAAAGGAGTAGCATGTTACTAGTGGTTTTTCCCAAATTGGGTTTCCACATTAAATCATTGTGTCATGTGTACTGATGGATGTGTTGAGTTTTATGCTTTACATTTCTACATGATAGTTTAACAATAACATATCAGTTTTGGTTAACTCACAATGAATACATGCATGATAAAGAAAGTTGTATGGGTTCACTGAGTCATAAAAGTTTTATTTGTACATTTGGACCTTGAATAACTGATTCACCCCACCTCTCAATTATTCTAAAAGAATTTCAACACCTTTTTGTTCTCATCCTTTTCTAGTCTCCTTACTTCTAACTCTTCTCAATTCTCATAGCTCAACAATCTTCTTTATCTTTCTTTTAGCTTTGCATTCACAACAATTTGATCAACATCTAACTAGCAACATAACAAAACCTACAACCTAGAACTATGTTGATCTCCTCCTTAAATAGTATTCTTCAAGCTTCCAAATTCTTCCTTCTATTACCTCTTAATCACAACTGTCGATATTAGATTCAATGTACTTAACCACATATAAAATAAAACTTTGTGCTCATCCTTATCTTTTTTCAATTTTCATCATCAGACCCTTATTGAATTTTCCCATCCATTGATCTTATAAAAAACTTTGACTCGTGCCTTTGACCATTTCAAACTTACCAAATTTCCATCAAAAGTGGGCCTTAAATTCTAATTCTCCAAACTTGTTTGTCCAGTTGTTACTCAATAAACATAACATTCACACAGGTAATAGAGAACTTGGTTGATTCTAGACTTGCTTAGACAATACTGAATTTTTCTTTTGCTTTTCCAATTGCTTGGGCAATACTATAGTCACTCAGTGAATATAGTTTCCCTTCATTAAAATTCTCACTTGGTTAAGCTTGAGTTCTTCAATAGTTCTCAATATTTCATGATTGTAAAACAATCAAACCAACATTACATTATCTTGTCAAACTCATTCAAGTACCCATTGAATACCTTACATATCAATATTGTCTTGACCATACTTTCTTAAAATCCTCTTCATTAATGTAATGATATGGTATTCTACTAAGTTAGCATAATGTCTAGCCAACTAATACTTGACATCAATGAAAATATAACAACTGATATGACTTTTTCACATACATTCATAGCATTACCTAGTACATTATTATTTGGGGCTAACAATCTCCCCCATTGACATTCATGGAAATATACATAACACATGATTTTACATTATAAAACATTACATAATATAATCAAATGTATACATTGTCAACAATACAACTTTTCATGTATTTGTCTTCAACTGAGAATCTTTGTAACTCGGTTTGTATCTTCAACAGCAACAACAATCTTCTTTTTCATATCTCCCTTTCATACATTCTTCTCCCCCTTGGGTATACTTCTCCATTTTTCAAAGTGTGTACTAATATTCTCCTCTTTTAGTAATCTTCTCCTCTTTTGACTAACTTCTCCCCCTTTTACAACAATGCCAAACCTTTTTCTAAATTTCAATATGAAAGTTATAAAACCTAGTAGTTATCCTTGTGCTATATGTGTATAGTATACATCAATTTCATCACAATCACTTTCACAACTTTAAATTTGTCCTAAAGTGTAAACAATTTGCATCAACTGGACATAAATATATTATACTTCATCTATGAACGATGTAAAATGCATCTTCAATAGGGGTAGGACCCCCAGTTTACCTCTTTAGATACTCAAAAGCATCCTTAGGAAATGGCTTGCTAAATATATCAGGAAATACTTCTTTAGACTTCACATATTCAAGCCTCACTTATTTCTCTTGTACTTTTTCCCTTAAATAGTGATACTTGATTGATATGTTCTTTGTTTTTACATGCATCACCAGAATTTTTGAAATAATTATTGCACTAGTGTTATCACAATAAATAGTAACATTGTTGGTTACCTCCTCTTGCATTCCTTCTAATAGTTTCTTAATCCATTCACTATTTGAATAATTGATTGTAGCAGCAACATATTTAGCTTCAGTAGTAAATTGTGAAATACAACTTTGTTTCTTGCTTATTCATTTTATCAGTTTTTCTCTTAAAAAGAAAGGTCCACCACTTGTGCTTTTTTTATCATCAACATTACCAACCCAATTAGTATCTCTATAGACTTTAAGATTAAATGCATCCTCTTGTTTATACCATAGGCCAAAATCTTTCGTTCCTTTGAGATACTTGAACATCCTCTTTACAATAGTCATGTGAGTCTCCTTTAGATTAGATGAAAACCTTGCAACAATTCTAACAACAAGTGTAATATTGGGTCTTCTATGTACAACACACTGTAATTTTCCAATCATAGATTGGTATTGTATTTCACATACCTCACCAGTAGTGTCTTCTTTTAATAATTTCACTCCAATCACCATAGGTGTGCTGACTATCTTAATCTCATCCATCCTAAATGTCATGAAAATTTCTTTCACATACTTAGACATAGTCACATATATACGTTTCTTTGTTTGATATACTTGCAATCCAACAAAAAAATTTATCTCACAAAACATAAACACATCAAATTTTGGACTCATTTTTTCAACAAATTTCTTACTCAAGATGTCATTTCCTCCAAATATTATGTCATCAACAAATATTTCAAAAATCAATACCATATCTTCAGAATCATTTTTCAAATATAGATTATTGTTTTCACTTGTCCTTTAAAATCTGATTTTAATCAAATAAGAATGTAATCTTTTATACCATGCTCTTGGAGCTTATTTCAATCCATATAATGCTTTATTCAACTTACAGACCATGTGCTTCTTTTTAGGTTTAATGAATCCTTTAGGTTGTTCAATATATACTTCCTCCTCAAGTATTCCATTTAGAAATGCATATTTGGCATCCATTTGATATACTTTGAACTTTTTGTAAGTAGCATAAGCCAACAAATTTCTAACTCCTTCCAATCTTACCATAAGTGTAAAAGTTTTGCCATAGTTAATTCCTCCTTCTTGTGCATAACATTTGCAAACCAATCTTTTCTTGTTCCTTACCACTTCTCCATTCTCATTTAACTTATTTTTGAAAATCCATTTGGTTCCAATCATGTTCTTATTAGCAGATCTTAGTACTAGTGTCCAAGTATTGTTTATCTCAATCTGATCAATCTCCTCATTCATAGCATTATCCTAATATTCTTTTTTCAATGCAATATTTATTCTTCTTGGTTCAAAATTAGCAATCAAACAAATATTGTCTATTAAATTACTTCTTGTTTGTACTCCAACACTTCTATCTCCAATTATTTGTTTAGGTGAATGATTCTTCCTCACATATTTGTATAATACAGGTTCAGTTCTTTGATTTTCAACATTTCCTTCACTCATTAGAGGTTCAGCTTCCTTCTCGAGTTGAACTATCCAGTACTCGAGTAAAGCATTATGTAACTCAGGTGTCATTGACTAATGCTTAGTGGATCTTTTTTGTAGCTTGTGTAGTGTACCAAGTGTCTCTTCATATGCATAATCAAAATTATTTTAATCTTTAGGTTCCTTGTTGCTCTCCACATCATTCCTCTCTACAAACTCATCAAATAGATTACATTCAATCACTTTCAATCATCTTGTTAGTAGTTTTTTTAAAATAAAATAAAAATTTCTCTTAGATGAATAACCAAGGAATATACCTTCATCTCCTTTAATATCAAGTTTACCATTCCTTGTATCTTTGTGAATATAACACTTACTTCCAGAGGTTTTAAAATAACTTACATTTGGTGTGTGACCATACCAAAGTTCATAGGGAGTCTTTCTTGTTTCTTTCTTTAATTTAACTTGGTTGAGTGTGTAAAAAAAAGTGCTAATTGCTTCTCTCTAGAATATCTGAAAAAACCTCATTTTCAATTATCAGTATCCTTGAACAATCCATAATTGATCTATTTTTCCTTTCATCAATCCCATTTTTTTGCGGTGTCCTTGGCGCAAATAATTGTCTTTTAGTAACATTCTCAACACAAAATTTTGTGAATTCAACAAATGTAAACTCGCCACCTCTATCAGATCTTAAATATTTCATAGATTTACTAATCTCCTTTTCAAATCTAGCTTTATACCATTTGAACATATCAAAAGCATATGATATCATCTTCCTTAACATTACAGTCATCATCATTGAATAATCATCAACAAATAATATGAAATATTTATCACCATAGTAATTGTCAACGCCAATTGGACCACATAGACCTGTATGCACCAATTCCAAGATATCATTTGAAGTGTGTTTCTTGCTTGAAAAACTAGACTTTTTCATCTTATTGAGGTGACATTCTTCACATGTAGCATTCTCTAGTTTTTGTAGATTCATTAAGCCTCTTACTCTTTTCTTCCTACTAATTTTCACCATATTTTCAAACTTTACATGACACAATATTTCATGCCATAACTACACATCCTCAATTATAGAAAATAAACATATCTAAATTGTAGGATCAAGATAGAATAAGTTACCTTTGGTTTGCATTCATTTTCCAATCAGATTACCTTCATCATCAAAGATCTTGACAATTCTATTCTAAAATTCTAGCTTGTGACTTGAGTTATTCAACTATGCAACACTCAAAAGATTATATTTAAGTAATTGAACCTAATATGCATTATTACATATGATCTTTTCATTCAAAATAAGTGATCCTTTACCTTTCACTAGGAATGGAACATCATTAACTTACTTAATTGTTCCACCATCATCAATCTCTTCAAATTTATTGAACTTACTTAGATCACCAGTCATGAGATGTAAGAAACCACTATCAATAATCCATGAGTCATTCTTACTAACATGTGAAATAAGGGTAGTTTCACCTTCATACCTTTCTTCATTCAAATCTTCCTTGATTATGACGTAAACCATCTCAACTACTTCCTTATCATCATCAGAATTGGATGTGGAATGCTCTTCCTTAGTAATGTATAATGACATATTTCCTTTGTCTTTGTAATCCCTTTTCTTTCTATACTTGAAATATTTCTTGTCATTTCTATCATTCTTACTTATGTTAGGACATTTGATAGAAAAGTGATCAATCTTAGTACATTTGAAACAAATCAAGGGCATTTTACCTTTGTATTTACCTTTTCCTCTTGACAACCTTCTTGCAAGCAATGTTTCAATCTCATCCATGATCCTCAAATTAATATTCACTTTCTTCTTTACTTTTCTTTTCTTTTTTGGAACTTCCAATGGTTAGTGAAGATGTAAATGCATTTCCAATTGTAACCATATTATTTTCATAATTACTCAACTCAAAGGCAGTCAACTGACCAACTAAACTATCAAGTGTCAATACATTACGAGGCATGGCTCTCACTTCTTGAATAGAAAAATCTTTGATAGCATAAATAGGAAAAAGAGTTATAAGAACTTCACTAATGATTTTAGAGTCACTAACAGCACCTCTAGTAACTTTTATTGTGCTAACAACTTCTTTGATTCAGTTCACATACTCAACAACATCTTCACCTTCTTTCATTCTCATGTCATACTTTCTACTAAGACTTTTAGCTTTGTCTCTCCTCACAATATCATATCCACCATGCACATGTATCATTTTATCTCACATCTTGTTGGTAGTAGTTCTATCCTTCATATCATCAAACTCAGCACCATTGAGTACATAAGAAATCTCAATCATTAGGTTATTGTGATTCATTTTCACCAGAGTTAGTGGACTAGTAGGGATAGTGTAGTTGCATTCCAACCACTATATGACATTGTCTCCAATTCTAAATAGATGCAACTTCATTTTTTCCTTCCATGATGGGAAGTTCTCCTTGTTTAATCTTGGTACCTCTCTCTTATACATCTTTGATATTTCGCTCAAGTTCCTTTAAACTTATTTATGTAAGCATTGTGCTTTGATACCAATTGTTAGATAGCTAAGAGTGGGGTGAATTAGTTATGTTAATTTATCATATAGTCCCTTCAAACAATTTTAGTACCAGTAAAACATCACAAAATTTATTAGCAATCACTCAGCGATCTTGTCCCACTTATCACTTAATCCTTTCAACCAATTTACTTCAAACTTTTAACTTACTTATCTTTTCATTACCGACTGATACTAAACTTTATTAGCTATAACCTTGTGATTACTTAGTTATTACTAAGCTTCACTAAAATGAAAAACATATAAAACAACTTGCAACACAATAACATTCACACATTTGACACCATGATTTTTAACATGAAAACCATGTGAAGGGGAAAAAACACCTGGGACTAGCAACCCAAACAAATTCACTCTTATGAAGTGATCTTGGCTAAGAGCCAACCTTTTGGTAGGTTGCATACACATTGTTAATGTGACCTTGTTAGAGGATTTCACCAAAAGATTATCTAGACCTTATCCATCCTTGATCCTGTCTAAAGAGTGGCTTTCTCTAAAGTACTTAAAAACACCACTAATTGATGTTATCATATAGGATTTCATGGACTTGTTAGGTTCACTTGGTCTATGAGATTTTTTGCTACAATAATTAGAAAGTGACAGTGTAAAAATAGTCTATTTAGATATAGCGACTACCTTTGCTTGTTCAAATATCTTGTTTGTTCATGTCTCTATCTGATCTCTGCCTTCTTGATCTTCTTTTCACTATTATGTTGACTAGATAATTCTCTCCTTCTTACTTCCAACTCTTTTTTATTCTCTTGGCTCAATAATCATCTTTCTCTTTCTTTCAACTTTGCATTTAGAACAACTTGATCAACATATAACCAGTAACATAACAAAACCAACAACCTAAAAGTGTCTTGATCTACTCCTTAAATAGTGTTCTTCAAGCCTCTAGATTCTTCCTTCTATTGTTGTGTAATCACAACCATTGATGTCATATTCAATGTATTTAACCACATAGAAAATATAACTTTTCATAAAACTTTGTACTCATCCTTATCCTTCAAGTAAAACTCTATCATCGTATC
Organism: Cupressus sempervirens; assembly: GCA_028749045.1. Classification (NCBI taxonomy): domain Eukaryota; kingdom Viridiplantae; phylum Streptophyta; class Pinopsida; order Cupressales; family Cupressaceae; genus Cupressus; species Cupressus sempervirens. Next base: position 577,995,971 of record CM053793.1, read on the forward strand.
TATCAGTTTGTGGTGAATAATTAGGTAAGTACTATACATCATAAAAAATTTGGCTATTATTTGCCAATTTATGGCTAATTATTCACCAATTTATGGGTGACATGTTATAATTATTTTTAACCCTAAAGTGGAAAAAATACTTGTATAAAAGGGCTTAGGGTAGTGATTATTTTATAATGTGTGATGCAAAAATTACTTCTTGCAGTGGTATTGAGATGTAAGGGATAATGGATTGTAATCAAGTTGTAATCACTGGATCATAATAATATTGGACTTGATCTTTGGTGGACATAGCCTTGGTGTTGGGTGAACCACATTAAATCTTGTTCTCTTGTGTTATTTTCTATGTGATCTATTTTTTTCTAATATTGTTTATATTTGTATGTAATTTTTATTCATGTCTAAGGTTAATCCTACTAGTATCCTTATAGAATTTTCCCATTCAATGATTTTGTAAGAAATTTTGAATCATTCATTTGACCATCTTAAAATTTCCAAAATTTCATCAAAAGTCGGCCTTAGATTCCAATTCTCCAAACTTGTTCTTCCAATTATTACTTGGTAAACATAACATTCACCCAAGTAATACAGAACTCAGTTAATACTAGACTTACTCAGGTAATATTGAATTTTCCTTTTACTTTTTTGATCGCTTGAGAAATATTGTAGTCACTCAGTGAATATAGTCTCCCTTCATTCACCTTGTCACTTGATTAAGCTTGATGTCTTCAATACTTCTCAATATCCATGATTGTAAAATAATCAAACCAACATTACATTATCATTGTCCAACTCATTCAAGTACCCATTGAACATGTTACGTATCAATATTGTCTTCATCATACTTTCTTCAAATCATCTTCATCAATCAAATTATCTTCATCAATCTAATGAGATGGTACTCTACCAAGTTAGCATAATGTCTAACCAACTAAGACTTGGCATCAATGATAATATAAAAAATGTTATTACTCTTTCACATACCTTCATAGCATTACCTATTACATTGTCAGTTGGGCTTAACACTGTGCATGCCCTTCTATTCTAGATTAGTCATCCTCTTGTGATCTATGCCACTTGTTTTGTCAAAATTACACTTGTTGATAAATCAATTCCATTAGCACTAAATCTAGTCACTTTCTATATTACATAATTTGTGATTATGTATGACTTATCTAACCACATATATTAATCATGTACTCTACTCATTGCAAATATTACACATTCTTCATTAAATAAATTTGGTATTTCTACTGCTCAACTTAGGGTAGACTTCTCCAAATGTTTGTGTTCATATTTTAAAACCCCTTTTGATCAAACTGAGTTGTACAACTCATGAATTGCCTTGTCACCCAATTCTTACATATTAACATCTAGATACACACTTATATCTTCTGCAATTAGAAAATCATTAAGTATGTATGATATTCCTTCTCCCTCTTCTATATATTTTCCTTTCAATAGTATGCCCTTGCATCTAGGATGATTGATCTCTCAATTTCTATTCAACATTCCTTTGTTAACCTCCTTATCCATTGAATTCTCTTCTGTTTACTGGTTGAACTTTGCTCAATTTGTTGATGATCCTTGTTTTGATTCTTTGCTTATACTTCATTATTTTGTTAATCATAATACTTCACAAATTCACTCAGAAAGATAGGGTTTCACAATTTTGAAAATACAAGTGCTTTCAATTTTGTAAAGTGATAAATGACTCAGAACGAATCTATATTTATATCTATGAATTTTAATGTCAGGGTTACAATAATCATCAACAACATCACTTGTCACCAAACATGATTCATTAATGATTTAAATCCATCAAGATATGCTTATTTTTCACCTTTCATCCTATGAGCTACTTGTGGTTCATACTTTCCAATGAATCAATCACTCAGCAACATCAGAGCCACATTGTGGCTTAGTGATTTAGACTAGGGGACCAATTTAGGATTTTTCATTTCTTTTCTAACCCATTTAATCTATAAATTAGCTATTTTTTCTGTGAGGTATCACTAATGACCAGTGAGCTTGCAACCTCATCAAGATTAACTGCCTCCACTACTTCACTCTTCTTCATCCATATCTTGGAGAACTCCTTCTCATATTTCTCTTTCTCTACAATCTTGTTCTTCCCTTTTCCAATGGGGACTTTTTGTTTGATCTTTCATTGATTTTTCAATCTCTTGCTGGATGACCAATCTTGTGACAATTGTAGCATCTCACTTCGGTAGCTTTCCATATCCTAGTTTTATTCCTCTAACTCATCCTCAAATTGTATTGGGTTGCAGGATGACCATCATTCCCATAGGTAGTGCAATTTGGTGTAGTGAACTTGTCCCATCTGATGGGACTCATTGATTTTGGAGATGACTAATTATATCTTGCTATCGATATACAGTCCTTAGCTTTATGCCCATACTTTTTTGTAGTGGTAGTAGTGTCCATATGTTCTCTTACCATTAAAATGAAATATGCACTTATGTGCAATGTGACCATATAGATGGTAATTATTGTAGTACCTATCAAAGGTATACTTCTTCACATGTGGTATCTTCTTAAATCAATACATGCTTAATGTGTGTTCTCTTACCACAACTAGCAATCACACCTTAGAATGCAATGGGCACATTGTAGAGGCATGAAAGGCCAACAAAGCATTTTTTTTTTTATCCATATCTCCCTCCAATCATCTCTATATCTTCTTATGTCACTATCACTCTCTCTCTCTCTCTCTCTCTCTCTCTCTCTCTCTCTCTCTCTCTCTCTCTCTCTCTCTCTCTCTCTCTTTGTACATATACATACACACACACACACACACACACACACACACACACACACACACACACATATATATATATATGTATGTATGTATGTATGCATGCATGTATGTGTATGTATGTATATGCATATGCATATGTATATGTATATGTATATGTCTGTACATACATACATACATACACATATATATATATAGGTATACATATATACATATATATGTATATGTAAACATGCATTCATATGTGTGTGTGTGTGTAACTCTATTTTCATCTTTCTATCTCTCGCTCACTCATCATTTCTTTATGTCTCCCATATATATGATTCTACCATCTCTTTCTACCATTTTTAACCTATCTTTATCTGTCCCTTTTCTTCCCTATATATCCATCTCTATCTCTATCTCTATCTTCATTTCTATATCTATGTCATTACCTATTTGTCTCTCATTGTTTCCCCTTCTATATTGATCTCTTTCTATTTTATATATCTTTCTCTAGATCTCCCCTTTTTCCTCATATTTATATATCTCTCTCCTTGATATCCATCTCTATCTCTCTCTTCATCTTCCTTTTTATATCTATCTCCTTTCCTCACTCTCTCTCTCTTTTCCCTTCTATATTGATCTCTTTCTATTTTCTATATCTTCCATTTATTCTTCTTTGTATTTTTTTTTTATTCCACCTCTATATACACCCTTTCATCCTCTCCCCTTTATTCACTATGTTTGTATGTATTTGTAATTTTAAAATGAAATAAGTAGTAAAATTTAACCTAGCATAAATTCAATATGTAAAATGTATATAAAAAAGTACTAAAGTAAATTTATAATCTAAATACAAATGAAAAATCTATAAAAAGATAACTATAAAAAATCATTAAAATAAGTAAATTGATAATTTTCTAGTTGTCTCATTATGTTAGATATAAATTTATTTTACAATAGAAATATATTATATGTTAATTTTTAAGTGAACTATCATATAACATATAAGCATAAAATTATATATTTGTATTGCATATTAAATTACATACAATCTATATAATTGAAAAAATTATAATATATTTTTTATTATATTTAAGCATGAAATGTTTTTTAAAGACTAAAAAATAATTTCAATATAAAACTTAAAATAAAGCTTATTGTTGAATTGATAATACTTTATTAAAAATGAATGTTTGTACTAATAATAAATGTAAAATCTAATCAAAGATAATTATAATTTTATCATTTTTTAAAACCACACACAATTTAATTTAAGAGTAAAAGTTTAATTTTTTTTGCGATCCATTAATGAGAGTGACACGTTAAACTATTATTAATATTTGACTATTAGAAATGATAATATAGAAATACATTGCTTTCCTTCCACATGATAAAACTTTTCTCCATTTTCTTCACCATTACCAACTTTGGAAGAATTTCTAGAAGTTACTCTTACTATTTCCACAGTGGTCCCCACAACATAAATCCACTGAATTTCTATCTTGGTTGTATTATAATCATTCTAATCAGTATTAAAAAGAAAAGAAAAAGTGGAAGCTATGCCTTAACATTTACTCAACCTAACTTAGTCAACCAGGTCTTATTCTATAAAATTGATGTTGAATTTACACATAAGTTTATATTACTTAATAATCTAATAATAAAAGATATATATATAATATAAAATAAAAAAATGTACATATTTTATTTTTCTATACTCTCTCATACACACTTTGAACATATATATATATATAATATAATGTACATATTTCATTTTTCTATACACACTTTGAATCACTCCAAAATCTACAATTTTTACTATACTTGTGAACATCTGTACATCAACATGCTAGATCACCTAATATTTCCCTACACAATCCTCCTACTATGACTTGATATTTCAATGTCTTTAGCACTTTTGCTACTACTTCAATAAATTGGCCAGAGAGGCTCCAATAAATAAAAAAATATGCATTAACTATCATTTAGGAAGGATGGTAAAGAACTCTTATTTAATGAAAATGGAGCACAAGTTAGAAGACTATGAATCATAGTAATCATGAGTAACATTTAAATATTCTGATTGACAATGATAATGAAGGAGGATTTGAAGGATTAATTGAGATAATTGAAATTTCTTATATGTTAGTAAGAAGTAATTGAAATGGTTTCCAATGCCTGATTACCTTCTCCACAAGAAACAAAATACCTACACCTATTTTTGGGAAATATTATTTTCCTATGACCTTGCAACATATTTACATCATCCGTACACTAACTATTCTCACCCCTATTTTGATATAGCAAAAATAGAGAATTGGATTGGAAATAATGAATTGAATTGGGACAATGTACAATTGAATTGAATTGGAAAAGCAATATTGTACAAATCATGTCATGTAGATAATTGAAAATAATAGAGATGAACATCAAAGTCTATATGATTGAACGACATTTTCATTGTTGAAGAAAAAGGTGCATTTTTCCTCAGGTTTAAATAATATAATGTTATGTATTATTATCTTTGAGTATAGAATAGTGTAGGACAAGTTGGGTAAAGAAGCGAACTAGTGGAGTTCATTGTAGACATTGGCGACAACTATTGTCGACTTGGTGGAAAAGGCATAGAAGTCATGAAAGTAGATGGCTACGTTGATAGTGTTAGAGCAATTAGTTGTTTTCAACTTATTAATTAAATCACTTTGATTTAATTAAATAAGTTGCCTATTACTCTAGTTTGCTTAAGCTATCTTGTAGGTGCATACAATTAATATTTTATTAATTATAATATGCAACCCTAGCTTTTTTAGGCTTTAGATTACCCTTTTCGGGTTTCGATCTCCTTTATAAGGATTGATCTCTTTGTAAATTATGAAGATCCGTTGAATAATATTTTTCTTCTTCATCTGAGTTTTTCAGATCAAACCCTTACCTCTTTTTGTCTTTTTCTTCTCCGTGATAGGTTTTCTTGGGCTTTTTGGATTTTTTATGCACTTTTTCTCAAATCTTACATGGTATCAAAGCCAAATCTATTGTAGCTTGTTCGGTGTTTCAAGAAAAAGGGAGAACAAGGGTTTAGTAGATCAGATCTAGTGTTTTTTTGAGTTTTTTTAAGAAAATAGGGGGGTCACTAATTTTTGTAGTAGTTTGAGGCCAAACAAACATCACAGATGGATTTAGAAGGCGTCAAAACCCCCATTTCCATATAAAATTTGTCCAATTTGGATGACGTTGATCTGGGAGGCAAAAAAGATTTTTCTAACAGATCCATACGGCCCTTGGAACGTGGATCGAGGAAAAAATTCAAAAAAATGCAAAAAAAAAATAAAAAGTGGCATTTTTTGCCATAGCGGTTTAAAAAACCGCTTGCAGTCACCGCGACCACTAGCAGTTAGCAGTAACTGGCAGTCCACTAACCGCAGCGTTCCCGGTGATCGCTGCTGGTGGCGCTGCCTGCCCACCACCGCAACCACCAATGGCTCCACTGCCTTCCTCAACTCCACCTCCACCCAAGTGGCGGCCCAATTTTTTGTGGAGTTTTTTGTTTTTTTAATTTTTTTAATTAAAAAAATAATTTTTCATGCATCTACAGAGGCCCTGTTAATTTTTCTTCCGTAACTTGAGCATACGGACATATTTTTTCAATTCAAAAAATGCACTAGAAAGCTGGTTCCAAGATGGAGATGTTGGTATAGGTTCTTTTGGGTTTTGATGCAGTCTAGTTTCCTATTTTGGTAGTCAAAGATGGATGTTCTATTTTGCACTCTGAGAGGCATATCTTGAGCATCTGATCTTCGATTTTGGACTTCTTTATATCACTGGAAAGCTATTTCTGTGCTCTTTTCAGTGATGCTAGTTGTTGTTCCAGATTCTACTCCCAGCACATTTTATTCAGCCTTCTTCTTTTTTGCATACTGGTGGATATCCTAGCTGTTTTAGGTCTGGGGATCGATTTTGTTGCTTCAGATGCTTTATTTTAGGTTGTACCTTCTGTTGTTTCAGTCTTATATTTTTTTTTATCATTTTTTATATTCATTGTAAGCATCATTATGCAAACGTACTGAGATAAAGTATCACTTCTTGCATTTTGAAATCTTTTTCATCATTGTGATTTGTTGTACTCACACTATTTTATAAAGTGCCATGGGGGGGATAGTTGATTGCTATTTAGGCCCTCTTCCTTTGTCAAGTGAGTGTCTCTTCCATGACATTAGCTCCATGGTGTGTTGATGACACGTGCCTTTATATGTGTATGTACCTCACTCTCGATGTGTTTGGTTCCTGTGTTGTAAGAGATTTTTGGCCTGTCTTTTCAATTGCATGTCACCTCACCTCATCTGCATTAAGGGGTGGTTATATTGTTGGTTCTAATGTTTCCTTGGTTCAATGGTTCGTTAGTGTGAGCTATGTATTTAGTACCTAATCCTACATACTAGGTGATTGCAGTGGCTGGCTACCTATGCATTTTAGTGAGATGGATCATCTACCATATAGACACTGTTCGTGTCTTCTATTTCCATGGAAGTTCTATAGATTAGCACCTTTTGACAAAGTTTTGAAGCTTTTCATGCTTCAATGGTTCTCTTCATGATCTCTCTTTGTTCCTTCTTCTGGAACATTCTTTTCTATCTCTTTTTGGAGTAGCATTTTTCCCATGTGATTTTCTCTATTTCTCTATTTCATAGAGATTTTGTTGTATTGGGTACCTGATCAGGCCTTGTTGCCAGGACCCACTTTTTTGCTTTCATAGATGTGCTAGGTTAGCTTACCTCCTGAGCTTCACTTAAGGGGGGATGTTAGAGTAATTAGTCATTTTCAAATTATTAATTAAATCACTTTGATTTAATTAAATAATTTTTCTTTTACTCTAGTTTGCCTAAGCTATCTTGTAGGTGCATATAATTAATATTTTATTAATTATAATGTGAAACCCTAACTTTTTTAGGCTTTAGGTTACCATTTTCAGGTTTCAATCTCCTTTATAAGGATTGATCTCTTTGTAAATTATGAAGATCCATTGAATAATATTTTTCTTCTTCGTCTGAGTTTTTCAGATCAAACCCTTGTCTCTTCTCGTCTTTTTCTTCTTCGTGATAGGTTTTTTGCATGCAGGTTTTCTTGGGCTTCGTGGATTTGTTATGCACTTTTTCTCAAATCCTACAGATAGAGGCAAGAGATATGAATGAGGCCATGTAAGAAGGCCAATACATAGCCTTTACATTTGATCAAGTGTAACATGTTGCTATCTCCACAAACAAAAGACTAGCAAACATAGTGCCACAAATACAATTCACATCATGTATTGGGGACTCTTCATTATGGAGTTATAAAAATAAATGGCTAGGAATAAATGCTTTGGTAAGATATGAGGTTGCATAGATTAAATAATTTTCCTTTTCTTTTCAATTAACAAGTCAACCTAGTAATGATTTGGTTGTAGAGTTAGCGACCTGAGTTGAGCTCCTGCAATCTTGTGGTTCAGCTTAGTGGGAACTTTGGGCAGTGCCCAAAAATGTACATGCTTGATGTATTAAGTGGTACAAGCATTGAAGACACAAAAAATTTAGTAACCTTTTGATCTAGTGGGTCACAGATTCCCAATGGTCATCCACAGCTTTTATACTTTGGTGGTCATTGATTTGGGACAATCAAGTCCTCCTTATATAAGGAAAGGCCCCTGGTGTAATAATAAGTTGGTTTAGTAGTCTTCTTACCTTTTGGAAATATTCTTCATGACCTCTTGAAGTCCAATTTTTCTCCTCCTAAAGTCTCACCTTCCTCAATCTTGATATCACCTATGTTGGTGATACTATTGTTTCTTCTCTAAGCTCATAATTGTTAGTCATTATTCTCTAAGCTCTCATTGAACATTCTCAACTTTTCATTCCTTTCATTCGTACTCTTGATCTCTTTAGATAGCTTGAGTACTTGTTCAATCAACTTCATGAATTTCTCCATGTGAAAGTGACTATTCTCACCTTTCTTCTACAATTGTTGTGCATCTTTTCTTCTTCTTGTTGCTTCAGCTTCATCTCTAGCTAAGATGGCATTTTTTATTAGGTTGGCAGTGGAAAAATACAAAAATAATAAAATTCTTCGATATTTTTCTATGTCTCAGTAAACTGCATTTTTGAAGGCCTTCAGAGCATTTTTGGGACAATCTTCCTCAGATGTCCCAATTTTGGTTCTAGAGTTTTTGACCAGCTTTCCAACAAAGTAAACGATTTACAAATCAGAGCTAGGACTAGAAAGTTATGCCTTATCCAAGTGGACCTATTTTTTTATATAGTTTTTTGATAATCTTGGTAGTTTGAATAAGTTTATTTGTATTAAACATTCAATGACTCTTCATTTTCATTTTCGAGGGGATTCTAGTGACCCTTGAGATCCTCCATATTTGTATAAACTCATATTTCGAATAGAATGGAGTTTTCAATTTTTGGTTGGAAATCTTATTGTTCATTATTATTGTTTTTTAACACCTCAGGTTTCACACCAGGTATTATAATATGAATCTTTAATTCAGATCAATTGTCTCGTTCCTCTTGAAATTTTCTCACTTCTCTTTCTATTTTTTTCTTTTTCTATCCTCATATGTACAATAGTTTCATTTAGCTTTTCATTCTATGCCATTAGATCATATATGGCTTCATCAAACTCCTTATATCCATAGTGATCTTATAGTTGTTTTGTGACTTCTTGGCTTTCACTGTGCTTATTCATTAGCTTTTTCCTTTTAGTTAAGTACTTTCTTAGCTTGTTCTTCAAACCTTAAATAGTGTCAAGTGGTTCATTAAAGTTGTTCTATAACGTGAAGGCTTCCATTATATCTTCCCTCAATTTGTCAAGCTCGTCACTGATAGCGTCTACACTCTGATATCAATTGTTGTTCCCAGCAAATACTAGGGGGGTGAATAAGTGCAAACTTTTCTTTTGGTAAACTAAGTTACTACAATAGGTAGTATGAACACTATTTACTTCAATAGTAATACAACAATAAAAGTAGTAAAGTCGAAGCATAAAAATTGAAACACAAATGCATACATCAAGTGACAGTTATTTTTAGGTGGAAAGCCTCAATGAAAGGATGAAATCCACAATTGGAGTAATATAACCACTAGCCCTTATAATACATGTAAATGGTTGCCATGTTAAAGACTATTATTGTTCCTTCTAGGAACACATCTTGTTAGGAATATTTATAGTAAAGGCTACCTAGTTATAGGACTTACAAATCTCTTTCTAAGAGACACCTTGTAAGAGGATTTACAAAAGTTTTCTACTGATGCTTACCCTATTAAGAGCTTACAAATAGATGCAATTGTAAGAAAGAAATCTATGTAAGTGATCTATAAATAGAATTTCCTTTCCTTGAAGATATTGTTTGCATATTCTTGAAGATGCATTGTTCTTTTACCTTTCGCTACTTGCCTCTTGAACACTTCATTCTCACTTGTACCCGATTTCTTTGAATAACTTTTATATTATTTCACTATCCTCTTTTCAATTGTGTTCTTCACTAACTTCCACTCTTCCTTCAAATAATAGAAACACCAACTACTATCTTGGCAAGATCAACAAAACTTTAATAATGAAGTCTGATTGCCTTTATACACTCTACAATATATGGGTGCAATTACCCAAAATAAAAAATATTCTTAATTTCAAATTTCAAATTCATACTCAAGTTGTTCATAGAACAATTGTGACACCTACTAGTAGGAGTCAAGAATGGTAACTCTACCAGTCCATCTGTGAGCCTAAGTGTAGCCTCTGTCCTTGCATTCTTCCACTGCTTTGACTTGAATGCATGTTACATCAACTTTGACTATTCTTGTGGCTTGGCATATCCATGGTGACTTATCTTAGATGATCTATGATCAACTAACCTCTATGTATGTATGCTAGTTTTGGCTTAGACTCTATTACCACACATATGTATACCGGTGTACTCTTCTACTGATGGATTTACTACCTTGCAATGTCTTTATCTTTCGTGACTGGTTGCCAATCGATAGAAATACATTGGTGTGCTAAGTGTTAGCATCACTAGTTTACAATCTTCATGCCAATGAGACTTGTTCATTCAACATTTTTTTTCATATTTTAATTAGACTAATTGTATACATATTGCTACTATATCTAGTTTATTTTTATCATTTAATCAATTTGTTCATTTTACATTCATGTTGCACATTTGAGGTTAATGAACATTCCATGAAAGAGGACTTTCTTGCATACTTCCTTAGTGTAATTTGGGTTTAGTATTGGCATCCCTCCATTCTATTTGGGTTTTTCTAATTTAATTTGTGTTATATTAGGAATTATGTTCCGAATATGCATGTTCTCTTGTCTTGAATGGATTAGGGTGAAATTATTTAACTAATGAATTCATCTCATCTAGTTTATATTGTGAAATTAATTTATGCTATTTCCCCCTAAACATTTTGGTGAACATGACTTTTACCTCTTTCTTTTTGTAGTTAAATTGTTTCTTTTCATTAGGTTTTCATCTTCTTTTGGTGAACCCAATTTTATCCCCTTTCTTTTTGGAGTTAGATTATTTTTTTGCTTTGGGTTTTCTTCTTTTGGTGAGCTTGATGTCCCACACCTCTTTGTTAATTTTGGAGTTATATTTGTCTATCTTGTGAAGTTAGATCTCTCTATCCTTCTTGTTGCATTTAGATCTACTTTATATTATCTTTGTTATTTTTATATTCTTTAGATATTATTTGTGTTTAAATATCATTATATTCTCTTTTTGATCTTCCCTTTTATGAGCTTTATTTCATTAAGTCCAATCTATAGCATTCCCATTAGAAGAATTCGTAGACTCATGGGCTCTTTTAATCATGATTCATCTTTCCTTCCTAGAACCCATGATGATACCAACATCATTTACAATCTTAATCCTATCATGGTGAAAAAAATTTCTCACTCTTCTCATGATGAAGATGAGGCCTCAAGAGTTCCCCCTTCCCAAGTTGACAAGCTCACTCATGAATTTGACAGATTGGAAAATTGGCTTGTGCAAGAGAATCAAAACCTCGACAGTGTTGCACACTATTGAAGATATAAATAGACTTCTTGATTGTGAGGAGAATAACATTAAAATTTTGTGTGGCATGTCTTACCTTATTAGTACTCATGCTAAGCCTTGGAAAACAAAATCTCAAGAGTTAGGATACACTCCTCCTTCCACAACCATTGAACCTTTCATCCCTATTCCAAATTTCATTCCTATTATTTCAACATATGCACCACCTATTATGAAAACTTCTACATAAGTCTCTCATCCTCTAAGTTTTGTTCTTCCTAAACCCACACTTCCTACAAGTGTTCCTCCTGCTACTATAACTTCTTCATTGCCTTCATATAAGCTTGTATTTTTCACATATTCCAATCCTCTTCCTACTTCTTACAATATTTCACCTACATATTTACATGTTCCATTTTCTTCATAAAAAGACATTTGTAACACATCTAATGTGTTTATTTTTTCTATTTCTCTTTTGATTCCACCATTGGTAGCTTTCTTCTAATTATCTTAGCTTTGTAACAAGTGGATTAATTCATGCACTATAATATTCCACATGTGACATTGCTAATCCCATCTCCTTGGCCATCGTTCATGTTGATATCCCATAAAATGTTGAGATACCTCATATTTAGACTTATCATGGTAAGGGTGATTATGTGATTTATGTTAGTACTATCCATACTATATGTAGTTATTTTTCTCATGACTATAAGCTCATGACTAATTTATTCGTGAAATTTATTCATGAAATTTAGGGACAACTCTTTGAAATGGTATTTCTCTTTACCCCCTTATTTAGTAACAATTTCAAAACAACATTGGTCCTCCAATTTCTTTAACTAATTTAATGCATTGTAAATAGAATGTTAAAGAAAAATTTAGTGACTTGATTGGTAAATTCAAACACTTGTATGTTCAAATATCTTATCGTGTGCCTGATAATGATATTGAACATATTTTATTTATAATTTACAAAAAGATATTAGATATAAGATTCTCCTTACTAATTATATATCCTTTTCATATCTTTGTGTAGTGCTTGACCATTAATTTTATTTCTAATTTGCAAATAAACATTAGATATAATATTTTCCTTACTATGTATTTATCATGTTTACATCTTTGTGAGTGCTTCACCATTTTTAATTAAAAATTATCCATCTTGATAGAACAACTCCAATGGATCCTCTCTTTTTTTTCTTTTTTCTTTTTCTTTTTGAAAAAAGAGGGGTAAAAACTTTATTGAAAAAGAAATCAAAGCAGTACAGAATAGACTAGGGCCTGAACCCCAGGAAACACTAGAAACCACAAAAAAACCGTAGAAGAAAAATCAACTCTCCCTGATTCCACTTACATCCTCTATCAACGTCCTCTCCAAATCTTGACATAACTCACCTGGCAGCTACTCCCACTCATCAATCTGCCAACCATCTATATTTCCAGATGCCCATTTTGCCAAACTATCGGCTGCCCTATTCCACTCCCTTGGAATATGGGTATAAGACACTAAATCCAACATAGAACTAACCTGTAAAATCTATTGCACTATCAAAGACAACTCCCAGCTAACATCTGAACACTTTCTCTCAAGTAGAAGATTCACAAGAACTTGAGAGTCAGATTCACAAATCACCTTACGCCACCCAAGAGAAAATGCCCTCTGCAAAGCATAAAGAATAGCCAACCCTTCCATTCTATTAACAGTTTGCATCCCTTTATTGACTGAGAATATAAAAACCACCTTACCAGAATAATCCCTACCAATTCCACCTATACCAGCAGGCCCTGGATTTCCCCTAGATGAACCATCAGTATTAACTTTTAAAATGCCAGCTGGAGGGGTCATCCATTTCCCTATCCTTTAAACTTTATGTTTCGCCCTTCTACCTCTCCTTGCATAGGCAGAGTCTGGAGAAATTCCTAGAATTCCAAACCTGTCAACCATTACAGCATCCTCCCTCTCAAGAGGCATCACCACCTCATTCTTAGCTAAGACTGTGTCTTGAATCATTTCCAAAATTCTAATCCAAACCTGCTGAATCCCCAAAGCTTCTCCCTGAAATATTCTTCAATTTTGTTCCAGCTAGACTTGCCATAGCAAAAAGGTAGGTCCAGTATACCAAACATCTTGCAAGAAGGGAGCTAGGGATGGGGGCCTCCCCAGTCTCAACCAAAAATCTGCCAGAGAGGAAGCGTGAATGCACGGGCGTTTGCAAATATCCCACCAGAAATACCATAACTGTAGAGTGAAAGAGCAATGGAAGAACAAATGCATAGAGTCTTCCTCCTCACTACTACAAAGGATACATCTTGACAAGCCGAAAAAACCCCTCTTTCGAATATTGTCCCAAGTCAGGCACCTGTTCCAAACCAAGGTCCAAGTAAAGCAGTTACATTTTGCCCAAGAAAACTGACTCCAAACTTTCTTCCACCATTGAACCTCCCCTCCCACCAGTTGTTGGGAGAGCAACTCCTCTATATACACTCCCTTGGGATTAGGGGACCAGGCCAACACATCATCACCCCTAAGGGCATTACAGTTCCACCTCAAAATAATGTGCTGGAGCTCAGCTCGCTCCACTTTCGAACCAAAAATAGGCCATTCCTTTGAATTCTTCCACCTCGCCTCCACTAGCTGACCTTGAGGGGAAAAAGATTTAAAGTCACACACTCTTGACCATCCAGCATCAGAGAAACTCTAAGCCAACATGCGCAAATGAGGATATTGAACAACCAAGGGAGGATACTCATCCCAAGCATCATGCCAGAACTAAGCCTCTAAGCCACTTTTGCAGATCCAATGTAAGCCACCCTTAATGAGCGTAGCTCCTTTCTTGAGAGTACTCCAAATCACAGAGCCTTTCCCGCACAAGCTATACTGAGGGATATCACTATGGGGAATCCTTGGAAGGTACTTCAGAGACAAAATTCTAGCCCAAGCCTGATCCTTTTCCAGACACCAATGGCAATACAATTTGGCAGCCAAAGCAGTACTAGTTAGCACTAATTGTCATAAACTAAGACCACCAAACTTTTTTGGGCTACATACAACCTCCCATTTGACAAGAATCCACTTGGTTGAAGAAAGATTACCAGCCCATAAAAATTGTCTTGCTAAGGAGTCCAATTCCCTAACAAAGCTCAACGGTGCCACCTGAACCATACTCCTATAGAGAGGCGGAGTTTGAACCACGGATTGAATTAGTTGGACCCGACTAGCAAAGGATAGCCAGCGATGGGTCCAATGAGTAACTTTGGCCCAGAACTTGTCAAGAATAACCTGCCAAGAATCCTTAGACTGCCTACCACCAGAGATAGGAATGCCTAGATAGAGCACAGGAAGACTTCCAATTTGGAATCTGAGAATATGAGCGATTATCCTCTGAATAGAAGGTGGAGTGTTAAATAAAAAAATGGAAGATTTGTCCTCATTAATCAACTGACCTGAAGCAGCAAGATAAACATCCAACACTTTGCGTATATTAGAAGCCTCCTAAATGGTAGCCATGCCCATCAAGGTCGTATCATCCACAAACTGAAGGTGAGACTGCACAAGAAGACCTCCTCCCCATTGCTAGCCCTGAATAAAGCCCCCTTCAACATTATTTTTTATCAACCGACCCAAACCTTTTGCCAAAAGAAGAAATAAATAAGGAGATAGGGGATCGCCCTGTCGTAATCCCCGAGAGGCACCAAAGAGATTAGAGTGTTCCCCATTAATCAAGACTGAGAAAGAATTCAAATTCACACAACTCATAACCCACCGGATCCATTCCTCCTCAAAACCAAAGGCACCCAGAACTTTTTGGAGAAATGACCAATGGACTCTGTCATATGCCTTAGCCATATCCAACTTAATGAACATAGCCTTGTCTTTCGAATTGGCCATAGAATGAATAGTCTCAATCGCCACAACCACCTCATCCAAGATCTGGCGTCACTTCACAAAGCCACTCTGTTCTTCAAAAATTAACATTGGAAGCCACTTTTTTAACCTGTTAGCTATCAGCTTAGATATGATTTTATAAATAACATTACAAAGAGAGATAGGGCAAAATTGACTTATCCGATCAGCCCCCTCCCCCTTGGGGATGAGAGCAAGGAAAGTAGAATTCAGAGCTCGAAGCATTTGTTTGTTCCTCTAGGATTCTTGAACAACTGCCAGTAAATCTATCTTAATAATATCCCAAAATTCCTGGAAGAACTCAATCAAAAAGCCGTCTGGACCTGGAGCTTTTCCTTTTTTCATCTGGAAAACAGTCCCCTCCAATTCCTCCAAAGAGATGTCCCTCATAAGATGCTCTTTCATTTCCAAAGAGACTAAAGAAGGAATACAAGAGAGGACTTGGGCCTCTTCAACCGAGTCCCCTTGTGAAACCTCCTTAAATAAAGACTCAAAATACTGTACAGCTTCGCTGAAAATATCCTGAGAAGAAGAGAGCGTCTCCCCCCTATCATTCACCAAGGTTGAAATGGAGTTACCGTGTTGTTTGGCCTTAATTGAATTGAAGAAGAAAGCAGTATTCTTATCACCCTCTTGAAGCCATTCAATTCGAGCTTTTTGTTTCCAATAGATTTCCTCTCTCAGTTCCCACTCCTCCAGAATTTTCAGAGCCCTAGCTTCCTCCCGCAATAAATATTCTAACACCCCATCTTCCCTTAACAACCTGGTAATATCATTCAACTCAGCCTAGGCCACATATTTTTCCTAAAAAATATTACCAAAGCAATACCTGTTCCATCTTTTAAGCTGATATTTAACATATTGTAGGAGTTTAGCAAAAGTATACATTGTTGTACCAAAGGCAAGTCTACCAACCTTCCACCACTCAGCTACATAGCCATATAGATTTGGGTCCCTTAACCACATAAGCTAGAATTTAAAAGGTGGCTTCTGAGGCAGTCAGTTGGAGGAGATAACCAACTTAATGGGCCAGTGATCTGATCCTCTCCAGTCCAATATCTCAGACTTGGATGACCACAATCCACCCACCCAAAAATAGGAAACCATGAAGCGATCTAATCGTTCAGCAATGCAATTGTCTCCTATTCTTCTATTATTCCAGGTGAATTGGCCATTACTAGGCTTGATATCTATGAGATTGAGTGCTGAGATGTTATCACGAAGAAGCACAGAGGAGGGCTCAAGTCTTGCATTACCCCCCCATTTCTCGAGAGATCTAAGATAGCATTAAAGTCTCCAGCAATAATCAATGTCAAATAAGTAAATAACCTACAAACAAAATGAATATTATTCCATGTAAGGATCTTACCTTGGAGCTCAACAGGGGCATAGACGTTGGAGAGAAGAACAGACTCTCCTGACTCATAGCACAGAAGACCAGGGAAATAGATGATCTAAAGGAAATCCACCACATAGGCTGGATCTTTCGTGGGTTCCAGAGGCAAGCTACCCCCCCTGAAGACCCATGAGCTCCAATGCACTGACATTGACCATTCTTCCACAATCTAGGAGCTATACTCATCATACTCTCAACAGAAACTTTGGTTTCCTGAAGAAAAAGAACATCAGGAGAATGGATTCTAACCAATTCTCGAACAACTTTTTGTCTAGGGCCGTTGTTCAAGCCCCTTGTATTCCATGAAATAAATATCATTTCTAGGGAGACGAGAAATGAGAATCCAAGGTCTTGACAGCTCCTGACTCCACCAGATTCTCTCCAATCATCTTAATCTTCTCCATGTCCTTCTTACGACCACTTTTACCACTTTTCTCAAAAAACCCCTTCTTACCATCCTTTTGAAGAATACCCAAGTGAGGAGAAGACTTGCCACGCTTATCTATATTCGAAACAACACTTTGTGCAGGAAGGGCAGCGCTCGCTGCTTCCTATCCCCGATCAGCATTTAACGCCAGCATCACCTGAGGCCCTGCCTAACCATCAGTGACCATAGGCATAGCAAGTTCAACTTGTGGAGTAGGAGGAGGGCCGAAAGAGACAATCTCCTGATCGGGCTCTGCAACCAATTGATCCATGCTACTAAATCCTGGATTAACTTCTTGCTACCCCAGTTCATCTAGGACTTCAAATCTGTTAACCCTCTTGTCTCTCCATCAAAGTCCTCTTTTGACCTCTATTACGATTGCGAACCTTGACTTGTACAAAGCCCTCAGCATCCTTTTCCTCTCCTAATTTTGGCTTTTTCCCTTTGTCAGCACCAAGATTGTTACGAGTAGGGGGCGGAGGCTGCTGATCCATCGACTTGGCCTTCGAGCACCTATGCAACAGGTCGCCATATTCATGAAAAAGTTGACACCGAAAGGGAAGGGTCTCATAATCGAGTTGCTGCACCCAAGAATGTGGCCCTGCGCACATTTCCACTTCATCTGGCAAAGGTCTACTCAAATCTAGCTCCACACAAATTTGAGCAAAAGTCATAACCCTCTTACCATTTTCCCAACATCGAAGTGAGCATATGGAAAACATCCTCCCGACAACACTCTATTGGAAATATGGGTAGTCGAACCCACACTGGGACCTGATTTGGGAGCTCCTTAGAGGGGTTAAATCCTGCATGCCATGGCTTAACAAATAGCCCAACCTAGTTGTAAAAATAGGGCCCGCCCTCAAATACCCTATTACGATCTGCCATGCAGGTGAATGTAACCATGAAGAAGTTGTTTGCCAGCAACGTGACTTCCATTTCACCCTCTGGATCCCAAATTCTCTGAGCCTAGTTCTCTAAAAATTGAAGGGACACTCTTAAACCCAAAAATTTACAATACAACGAATGCTTTGAATAGTATTCCACATCCTCAGCAATCATCTCGTAAGGGATTACCAATTTAGGTCTTTCTTTGCATCGCTCCAGGCACCCATTTATGTTTGTGATCTGGGAACTGCTAGACGGATTTGATGCTTTAACTCCCGAGCTCTGAGAAAAAAGGGCATGATCAAACACCCTCGCCCCTTGATTTGGCAGATGCATGTCCTTCGCATCGTGCAAGATGATGTCAGGAGTAACCCCTGATGGCTCACCCTTCGACATACTTCCACCGGCCTGAAGTGATCATCGCAGCGGACCACTAACCAGACATTGCATGACCCATTGTCCCCCCTGCTCGCAAACTGACCCAACAGCAAAGATCTGCCTGCAAAGAAATGCTTTTCAGACCAGACGCCTTCCCCCACGCAGGTTGAAACACCTCCCCCCTCTGGTGCACACATAGAAAGCACTGAAAGGAGCTAGGGCACAGCTGCCCTAGCTCGTCGATCGCATGCAGACACCCAGCACAGACATACTCGGCTCTTCCCAAAATCTACATCCAAAGTTCACTCCAATGGATCCTATTATTATCGATAAGAATGATGTAATTTTTCATCAAAACAAATTTTATAGACTAGACAACAACATCAAAATCAAAAAGACAACAAACACACAGATGATCAAGTTTATCTGGCATCTAAATGTATGATTGCTTTTTCCTTTGAATATCATCCTAATATTAAATGCACTACTTTATCTAAACCTTTTCATGTAGTGATGTTGAAGTTAATTAATGCTAATATTACTAAACTTCCTCCTATCCACCCTATTGACACTAGAAACCCAATGCCTAAATCATTTGATAAAAAAAAAATTTGTCAATGTCATCATTATCTTGGCCATGATACTTAAAGGTGATATGATATGCTTTGAAAAATATTACTCAAGACTTTATTGATTCTAATGTTATATTTGTTGAATCTAAGGTTAATAGTATGAATAAATTTGTTGTATCTCCCAATCAAAACTTTTAAATTTAGACTAACCATTGACCTCGACATTCAAAAAATGTCATTACTAAACTTCTCCTATTACTAATATCAATTATGATGACAAAGCAGAAGAAGGTAATCATGTGGTTAATCATGTTGAATTTCAATCTCAACCTCTAATTTCACCTCTAATCAACCTAAATCTTTATTTCCTATCACATTTAATCATTTTAAGATAATTAAATAACCTAATAGTCATTTTTATATTACTACTTGGGTTTCCCATATCCCTTCCCATGGTATTTTAATTGATCCCCTCTTCCATGGTCAATGGTATCACTAAAGAACATTTTTTAACAAATAATTGCATAAGGATTCCTATGACACATCTGAAGTGTGAACTCAAACTTGTAATTGGTTCCTTTGTTTCCCTCAAGTCTCTATTTATCTTCCCATGACCCTTTTTGGTAAATTTGTGGATACTACCTTTGTTGTCATACAATCTCAATTTAAGCTTCGTATCAGATGGCTTTCTTCCATGCAATCCATAGTTTCTCTTATTCATAGATGCCTTAAATTTACCTATAATGGGGAAAGTGTCATTGTCAATCATTCTCTTTATCAACCTTCACTCTTATTGTTTTATCTTGTTTATTATTTTTATTCTTGCTTATTTGTCTTCCAAGAGTCGAATTACTACTTTCATTTGCATGACTTCTTTTATTCACCATTTTCCAAAATAGTAGATTTGGTGAGTTGTAATTGATTATTTTCACTTCAATGTCTATACTATATAATTTTATGATTAGTAATAGTTATTTTATTGAGACTTTCTATAATTAATACTTTTTAAGTTAAGAACTCTTATGGAAAATACCCTTTGCATCAATTACATAAAACTTTATAGCTATGAGAATCTATGAGAAATTGAATGTATATTAGATTGTCAAGACTTTGTCAATTATTAAATTTGGTTCTTATAGTACTAAGAGAGATCTAACCACCCATCCAAATTCTACACAATCCTTAAAAAAATTAAATTTTCAAAAAGAGAAACATCAAGACTAAAATGTCACCTTCTAAAAGCATCAACATGGACAAAACTATCCCCAACTAGACCATTAGTAGAGGCCACCAAATATATACTAGATAATGTTTAATAGATCTAGTTTTACCAAAAAAAAAAAGAACCTATATGCTAACCTTATCATCTTCATCTCCACATCTTTGATCTAGCTAAATATTTTGGTTCACAATGGTCATCGGTCAATAGCTCAACAATACAACTTGGTCCCTCATTATTTTTATCTTTTTTTATATTTTTCTTTAATAACTCTATTAAATTCTACCTCATTGTCATCACTATCAAGACCCTCATCTCTCAAGTAGTTTTTCATCCAATCATCTCCTTCATTCAACATTGTCCCAAAGAGTTCTTTCAATGATTACAATATTGATAATGGGATATATTTTCCACAACATGTCAAATTGTGATATTGATATTAGGACTTAACTATGTGGTTTTTGAGTCAAACTCATTGACCCATATTTCATGAGTATTAGTTCACTAAACCCATCTCTGATGAGAATGAATAGAACTCTTAGCACTCATTGGATCTAGGTGATGTTCACAGAAGTAAAGTCTCGGTGCTTCACCTCTATGAGCATCACCTAGATCCAATGAGTGCTAAGTGTTTCATTCATTCTCATGAGAGATGGCTTTAGTAAACCACTACTCATGAAATATGGGTACTAAGTTTGACTCAAAAATTACATAGTTAAATCCTGATAGTAATATCATAATGATTAGAATAACTAAGAGGGGGGTGAATTGGTTATCCTTAGGTCTAGATCTACCAATTCAACATTTAACAACTTCAAAAAATTTAATCAAACTTATAAATCCTCTCAGTCAATAAAGAAAACCATTAGTATCTCAACTAATTTATATCAAAATCTTGCTCTTTGTCTCAGTGTTAGCCAAATTGTAGTGGCATATAAAAGTAAATATCATGAAACATGAAAATAATATTCACACAAGTATGACACTATAATTTAATGTGGAAGCCTAATTTTGGAAAAACCACCAAGTAACGTGCTACCACTTTTCACTCTTTTGAAGTGAGCTCATTTAAGATCCAGCCATGTTAAAGATTACAAAACACATCATTAGGTATGACCCTGTTAAAGATTTTATCTCCCTATTAGGAGTGGCCTTGTTATAGGTCTTCAAAAATATCCCATCAAAATATCGCCTTGATTAAAAGGTTCAACATGAGTATTAGGTCAACCTTGATTAAAGTATTTTACTACCACAATGGTTAGAAAGTAACATTTAGATTGATCTAATAAATAACAACTCACTTTAAATGTTCATATCTCCATTCAATTCATTTCTTCAACACATTATCCATATCTGATCTACTTGGAAACACCTTGAGCAATCTCACTTTTCCTCAGCTTCTCAGTTTTCCTCTACAACTCTTGTTCTTCCACTTATCCTTCACAAATTCACCAGCCAACCAACTATAAAACATCTCATATGCCTCCTTAAATGTATATGTTTAATCTTTTGTTAGTTAAACATAACCATAGATCTTAGGGTTTGATTAAATTCATTGAATCTATACATTATTTTGTCTTTCTTCTTCTTTCCTTGAAACTTATGGAAACTTCTCATTGAATCTTTGCCTTAGATCACTTAACATTTACCTACTTCATACATTAAATATGACATCTCATCAATCCTTATCTTTAACACATTTTGACTATTCCATAAATTCAATTATGTCGGCCTCAAATCTTGATTCTTTTTCAAATTGTTAATTTGTTGACACTCGATCATCACTATGTTCTTCAGCTTGGTCATCATTAGGTAGCTTGGGCACTATTGATCTATCTCACTTGACTTGCACTAGGTTTCTCGTCCATCACTTTCATTTTTCACTACTTCAGTTTTCCTTCATCTTTCTTGTTCATTACCATCACTTGGCTAATACTTAAGTTCCTTAATCTTCTACTCAATAATTATTAACTTCTTCAATGACCTAGTAACATGTTACTTAGTTAAACTAGTATTTTACTCAACTCCTTGACTTGCATCAATCATCTCTTCTATACTTAAACTCTTCTTTCTTATTCACTTAATACAATGATCAAACAACATATCAAGTGCCATTTGTAGTCCCATAATACTTACTCCTCTTTAGTCAACATAGTATTATTTTTATAAAGATTGACAGAGTAGCAGATAGAGATCTTGATGGTATGGACAATGGTTTGATTGTCTGGTTGTGTGTAGATATGGACGTGTTTAGCATAGTGTCTTGGTGGCATGGTTAAGTGCGTAGAGTCTAAGTCAAAGATGTATAGGAGTTGTACCTAATTTATAGAGAGCATTTCAGAGATAGAGTATTGGGAAAGTAGTTCCTGATGTTTGTTGGATATCTTACATCTAGGATGTAATGAAGAGATACATAGTCAAGCAGTAATAGAGAACAGTCAATTGATGATGTCAACAAGTGTGCAAGTCTTAATATCACATGTATGAAGTTTTGTATTGACTATGAGTTGACAGTGCTATTGTAATTATAATTAATAAATTATCTTATTTTAATTAATTGGGAAAGCCTCAAGGCTGACTCAAGGAATTATGATGAAGATATGGTATAAAGGAAAGATGTTTTCCTTGATTGTAAAGTGTATCTATTGTTGCAAGAAGTGCGAAGTGTGAAAAGGAGCAAAGTGCTTACTGAATGCATGTAAGCAATCCAAGAGATTATTAGATGTGAGAACTGAAATTTGGCTATAAGATCTAAAGGAGCAGAAGTCCAGTTGACAAGATAGAGACAAAGGAATCAAAGTACATTTCAATTCTATTATTTTGCAAGGAATAATACAAAGATCATTTGGATAGTGGGTTCATTGGTCTTTCCCTTAAAGTTGTTTGGGCAGTGGGTCCAGCTATCTTTCGCAACTCCTAATAGGGTTGGAATCTCCTAACAAAGATTCAAAGTGTCCTAATAGGGACTAATATGTATTGAATGTTGTAACAGACTCCTAACAAGGTCTTTCCTCTAACAAGGAATATTTATATTAGTACATCATCTTGTAGGTACCATCCCCACTGGGGTTTTCCCTTTGATCAAGGTTTTCCCTAGTTTACATATTTGGTGTTATTGTGTATTGGCTAAGATTGTTTAAGATTGTTAATTGTGATATTAGTTGGATAACTAATTCACCACACCCCCCCCCCCCCCCCAAAGTTATATCAATGCACTATATATTCTATCAATTGGTATTAGAGCTTCATGTCATTGAAGAATAAGCTTAACAACTTTGGGAGATCAATGGAAAATATGTTTAGGAAGGATAGTCCAAGATTTGATGGGGCCAACTATGATAGTTGGAAGGAGAAGATGATGACTCATCTATTATGCATGGGTCCAAGATATTGGATCTTGAAAAAAAGTTAGAAGACAATTGTTGAAGAAGAGAGAGATCTATTCATGTCTAACATGAGAGCAAGAGAATATCTACTAATAGCTCTTCTAGAGAATGAATACAGTTAGGAAAAGTCACTTGTAACATCTCATGAAATTTGGAAAGCATTAAAATTTACTTTTGAAGGTGATCATGCAAAAAGAATGAGATTACATAATTGGATATGTGCATTTCAAGATGCTAGAATGATGGAAGATGAATCTGTAGGAAGTTATATTGGCATAATATCAGAAATGGTTGCAGGAATTTGGTCTCATGGTCGAACCAAGGAAGATGATGAAGTCATATGGAAGATCTTGAAAAGTTTGACACCACCTTTCAAGCCAATAGCTCAGATGATGGAGCTAGTAATAACCTGCACTAAGATTTCACAAAGGAAACATTGCTTGGAAGATTAGAATCAATAGAAGTAGATCTAAGATAGTCTGGAGAACTTGTAAGAGTCTAAATAGTTTTTAGTGCCCTAAACATTCAACCTAATTTGATAAGGAGTGCAAGCACATGTGGAGATTTTTTTGGTAGCAACAGAGCTGATGAAGACAAGAAGATTGGGGAAGGAATAGCCCTTCTAGTGACAAGAGAAAAATATGGTAAGAAAATCTTTAAATGTTGGACTTGTAATGAATTTGGTCATTATGCATATAAATGTACTAAAAGAGAGAAAAAGTATAAGGGAAAGTTTAACCCTAGAAGAGATAGAGATAGAAATTGTTTGCATGCAAATGAAGATGAAGAATCTGATGAGAAAGGTCAAAGTGAAAGTGATGATGAATTGGGATTTGTGGTTACCAAGGAGGATGATCTTGATAGAGAAATTAGAGAAGAAAAATCTCTAGTTACCCAAGTAGAAAATAATTTTGATTGGATAATTGATAGTGGTTGTTCACATCACATGACTAGTGATATCAATAAGTTTGTCAAGTTCAAGAATTATGATGGAGGTATTGTTAGATTTGGTAACAATGCAACCTATCATTAAATAGGAATTGGATCCATTACTCTTGATGCCAAAAATAACATTGATGATGTTTATTTTATTGATGGATTGAATCATAACTTGTTGAGTGTTGGACTATTAGTGGATAAGGGTTATATGTTGTAGTTCACTGAGAAGACTTGCACTATCAAAAAAGAAATGGTAAGATGATTGGAACTAGCACTAGATCTAGAGGTAATGTATTTCATTTAAATCCTACTAAGATGACATGTTTGATAGCTAAATTAGATAATAGTTGGCATGGAAGATTCTATCACATAAACTTTGATAATATTGTGAGGGTTAGTAGCACTTTTTTAGTTAGAAACTTGCCTAAGATTGTTAAGCCTACTAATATTGTGTGTAAGGAATGTATTTTGGCTAAGCACAAGAAAGTATCATTCCCTAGAAGGAAGTTCACTACCATTGAGAAGTTGGATCTGAGTGGTCCTTCTAGAACAAGAGGATTTTATGGTGAAATGTACTTTATAATTTTTGTTTATGATTTCACTAGAATGATGTGGGTAGTATTTCTTAAAGATAAATCTAAATCTTTTGAGAAGTTTAAGGTATTTAAGAATAGAGTTGAGAATGAATTTGGTATTAAGATTAAGTGTTTGAGATCTGATAGAGGAGGAGAATTCACCTCTAGAGAATTTAACATATTTTGTGAAGAAAATGGAATCAAAAGAAAAATGTTTGCACCTAAAACACCTAAATAAAATAGGATTGCTAAGAGAAGAAATAATTCTATAGCAGAAGTAGCTAGAGCAATGTTATTTGAGAATGATGTTTGTAAGACATTCTAGAGAGAAGCAGTAAATACTCTCAGTAGAGTATAGATTAGAAAAGGTATGGACAAGACACCTTATGAACTATGGTTTGGACATTCACCATCAATCAAATATTTTAGGATATTTGGGAGAAAATGTTATATTAAGAGAGACTATGTATTTCTAAGTTTGATCCAAGAAGCAATGAAGGTATGTTTATTGGCTATTCATTGAAAAGAAAGGCTTATAGATGTTTCAACTATAGAACTAAGACAATAGTTGAATGCACAAATGTAAGGATTGATGAGAAATTTGGAACTAAAGAAAATATGATAGGTTATAATTCAAATAAAGAAGAGAACAACTCTAGAATTGTTAGACAGAATGTTGAAGTTTTGTTTAAGACTAACAATGACTTGTAGAATGATGTACTAACTTTCGAGCATAGAGGAGAACAAAGTTTTGAACCTAGAGAAGAGATAAGAGTTGAGATTTCAACTTCTTCCACTAATAGGAATTTGACAAAGAATTACCCACTTGAGCAAATAATTGGAAGTAAAGATGAAGTTGTAATGACAAGGAATAGAGTAAATGAGGAGATATATTTGATATCTCAAGTTGAATCTGAGTGCATAGATGAAGCAATCAAAGATAATCATTGGATCAAAGAAATGAAGGAAGAATTTGATTAGATAGCAAATAATGATACATGTGCATTAGTTCCTAGACCAAAAGACAAGAATGTGATAGAAACAAAATGGGTTTTCAAGAATAAGATAATGAACAAGGAGAAGTTGTGAGAAACAAGGCCAAACTTGTTTTAAAAGGTTATTCATAGCAAGAAGGCATTGATTATGAGGAAACACATGCACTAGCAGAATGAATGGAAGCAATAAGGATGTTCTTGGGTTATGCAGTGAACAAGGAATTCAAGTTTTATCAAATGAATCTTAAATTAGCCTTTCTGAATGGAGAACTAGAATAAGAGGTTTATATTGAGCAACCTAAAGGTTTTCCTTTATCAAAAGATAAAGATATGATATGTAGATTGAAGAAATCTCTTTATAGTCTAAAGCAAGAATTGAGAACCTGGTATGTGAGTTTAGACATTTACTTGGCAAAGCTTGGATTCGCTAAAGGTACACCAGATAGTAACTTGCATCTGAAAGAAATTGAAGATGGTTTGTTGATAATTGTAATATTTTTTGATGACATCATTTTTGGAGGTAATGATGAAGCTAGTATAAAGTTGCTAAGGAGATGAAGAATGAATTTGAAATGAGCATGATAGGAGAAATGAAATTTTTAGGAGAAATGAAGTTTTTCCTAGCTTTACAAATTGTGCATAATAATGATGGTATATTATTTCACAAGTTAAGTACCTAAAATATTTTTTGAAAAGGTTTGGTTTGGAAATTTGTAAACCTACTGGGACACCTATGATAACTAGTCACAAGTTATCCAGCAAAGATGACACACCTACAGTTAAGCAAAAGAAGTATAGATCCATGATTGGAGGTTTGCACTATCTAACTCACACTAGACTAGATATAGAAAATGTAGTTGGGATTGTAGCTAGATTTTGAGATGATCCTAAGGAATATCATTTTGCAAGAGTGAAAAGAATATTTAGATATCTGAAAGGGACATTTAACTATGGAATTTGGTATGATAGATTGAGTGATTTTGCTATATGTGCATATATTGATGTTGATTGGGAAAGTAGTATGGATGAGAGAAAGAGCACCAATGGTGGAGCATTCTTTCTTGGAGGGAGATTGGTTTCTTGGTTAAGCAAGAAGCAAGATTGTATTTCATAGAGTATTGTTGAGGCAGAGTATGTTGCAGTGGCAAACAACTATAATCAAGTTATGTGGATGAAATAAATGTTGAAGGATATTAGAATTGAGATTGGAGAACCTAATATCATTTACCATGATAACACAAGTATAGTGAGTATGTCTAAGAATCTTGTATTGTATTCTAAGACTAATCATATATCTATTAAGTATCATGTGCTAAGAAATAAAGAAGTAGAAAAGGAGATCAGATAGGAGTATGTAAGTATTAAAGATCAGATTGTAGATATCTTTACAAAGCCTTTGCCTAAAGATATATTTGAGTACTCGAGAGGTATGCTTGGGGTTATGCCACTGCCTATTTCTGAGTAGATGATGTAGAAAGTACATCAATCCAATGGTACAGAGTACTATTATTTGATTGGACTGAATGATGATGTTTCTTATATGGGGGAGTATCTAGTATGTAGTAAGTCATTGAGGACTCTTGGTATTTGGTATTTGCTATTGGTATTGACTAGTGTGTTTGAACACTCAAGCTAGTTGATGACTTGGAGTAGCTGATAAACAATTGAAATTTTATAATTGGTACGTAACTTTGAGATTGAGGTCTTTGACATTGATGTCAATGGGGGAGAATATGCATGGAAAAAACCTCCTAAAGAATGGGAGAGAGTATGCATGTGATGGGGATAGAAGAAGTAGTAGAGTATTACTTGGTATTCTTAAAATTTAGATTTTTTTTCATCTATGTTGTCATCAATGCCAAAGGGGGAGACTATTAGCATCAATTTTGATGATACTACATTGTGGGAGTATCCTAAGAATTGAAGAGTATTGACATGTTGCATTCATGATTGTGTTTGTCATTGATGTCAACACAGCATTATTTCTATAAAGACTAGTAGAGTAGCAAACAGATATCTTGAGGGTACAGATAATAGTTTGATTGTCTAGTCATGCAGAGTTATGGACATATTTAGCATAATGTTTTGATGATGTGGTCAAGTGTATAGAGTGTAATTCAAAGTGTTGGAATTCTTTAGAATAACTAAGGGGGGGGTGAATTATTTATCCAAGGTCCAGATGTATAAATAAAACTTTTCACAACTTAGTGAACCCATAAAACATTTGTCATCATGCATGCATCCATAAGATTATGCATTCACTTTAAAACTTGTAGGTTACTATCAAATCAATTTTTAAAAATGTAAAAATGAAACATAATAGATTTAGCAACACATTTGACACAATGATTTACATAAAAACCCAATTTAGGAAAAACCACCAGTAACATGCTACTCTTTTTCACTCTTCTGAAGTGATGCCCTGTGAAAGGCCAACCCTGTTAAAGGTTATTATACACATTGTTAAGTGTAACCCTATTAAAGGATTTCAATGACCCTATTAGGAGTGAACCTTGTTAGAGGACTTTAGACCATTCACTTGGAATGTCACCCAGTTAAAGGATTTACAAATAACTATTAGGTCAAACTTAATCCAAAGGACCTACACTAGAATGATACAATTATTAGAGAGTAACAGTAAGGCTTTGATTTGATAACAACTTACAACTCCATTTGTAGATTATAGATCTTTAATTCTGTCCTCCATTCTGCTTGGCTTTCATGCATTTCAACACTGATAGCTTGTTCGCCCTTCAAGAATTCATGCCCTTAATCCTTCTTGCTTAATATGTGAATGCAGACTCTTCACTTAGGTCATTTGATGAAGCAATACCCTTGACTCCTTGTCTTCCTTAGGTTCTCAGACATGACAACCCTTGCTTCTGATCAGCCATCTCTATAAATAGAGAATTAAGATCTTTTGTCATTCATTCTCCATCATCTAATTTAGGGTTAGGATAGATTTGGTAGGATTCAATGAATCTACCCCTCATTACATATCACTTCTAGAAACTTCTCCTTCAATCCTCTTTAAATTTGCCTCAAAATGGTTTACCATGAATTCTGTGCCACTAGATCATCAATCTTATCTTCCACCCAGTTCACACAATCCAAGAAAACAAACTTGTCATCTTAGATCCATTGAATTCATGATCTTTCTAATAATGTTGATACTTGGCATTAACTTGTTTCTGATGCTTGGCACATACTACATTGCTCGGTATCCTTTGAAAAATCACCCTGCACAAACTCAAATTTACTGGTGCTTGACATCAACTAAACTTTACTTGGCATCCATTATTTTTCTTAGCATACACTAAAATGAACTTTTACTTAGCTCCAACTAATTTTCTAATCATCTTGTATTAACTTTTTTTGGTACCTACTATCCATTGGGTCAAGCTTGGTAGACAAACTTTGTTTAACTTATTCTTCTAAAATTGCTTAGTGTAACCAGCCTTTGTAACCTTAAGTAGATTATCAATACACTATGATATCACTGTCTTGGTTGATTCTTGTACACCTCTTTTATATCATAACTCAACCTTTCCTTTAGGTTCTTTTGTTACATCTTTTTTATCAAATCCTCTTCATCAATCAAATAAGTGATAGTACTTAAATTATATAAAAAGTTATCTTATTAGCAAAAAGTAGGTTTGACATCAGTGATAAAAAAATGATTGAAACACATTTATCATACTTTTATCAGTCTAATTTCAACAATCTCCCTCTTTATCATTGATGGCAAACCAAGCTCATCAACCAAACTGACTTGGTGAAAATAGTAAAACCAACAAAATACCAAAAAGAAAATAATTCCTTGTACTGAAATCTCTCCCTCTATCAAAAACTTTCATCTTCTGAATAGGTTACAAAATTATTTTGTGTCAGCCTTATAAATCCCTCTGAATTACTTCTTATATCTCCCTTCTACAATATCTCCCTCTTACTAGGTAGATGTTATCAGCAGATATACTATCTTTCTTATACTGTGTGTTTTTAGGATTTCTCCCTCTTTGTTCAATCTCCAATCTCTTGTATTTCTCTTGATTAGTAACTATCTACCTTTTTCTTGTATTTCTCCCGATCAATAACTATCTCCCTCTTTGACAACAATGCCAAAGACTTGACATCTTAATATGCAGCTATGAACTTCTTCAGTTTCTTCTCGGTTACCTTGCTTGTGACTAATTTGTAGTTTCAACTCTTTGATTACTTTAGACAGCTCTTAAAGTAAGATCCACTACATTAATTTGTGATATATGGCAATCAACCTGTTTGATGCAAGGCACTCCTTTTCTTACTCACATAACCTTTGATAGGGGTATCACACTCAATTTAATTCTTAGATACTCATGAGCATCCTTAGGTAATGCTTTTGTGAAGATATCAACAATTTGTTCTTTTGTGTTAACATGTTCCATCTTCATCTCTTTATCTTGAACTAATTCTCTCAAGTAATGATATTTAATTACAATGTGCTTAGTCTTTCTATGTATCATAGGATTCTTTGATATATTTATAGCACTTGTATTATCACAATATAGTGTCACTAGTTCTGTGATCTCTTCCCTCATACCTTTAAGCGGTTGTCTGATTTATACAATGTTTGTACAATTTGCAACAGCAGTAACATATTCAACTTTAGCAGTAGATTGTAAAGCGTAGTTTTTTTCTTGCTAGTCCATGTAACTAGCCTCTTGCCTAAGAAAAATGCTCCTCCACTAGTGCTCTTTTTGTCATCAATGTTTCCAGCCCAATCAGCATCTGTATAGGCTCTTAATTCAAATTTTTCATTTTTCTTATTGTATAGACCATATTCCTCTGATTCTTTTAGATATCTCAAAATTCTCTTTACAGACATTAAATGATTCTCCCTGGGATTAGCAGAGAATATTGTAACTATCCCTATAGATAATGCAATATTAGGTATACTATGTACTACATATTGTAATTTGCTAACCATAGACCTGTACAATGTTTGATTCACCTCAACTGAATTGTCATTCTTTGATAATTTGTGGCCTGTCACTATAGGTGTACTTACTAGTTTGGAATTCTCCAATCCAAAAGTTTTTAATATCTCCTTGACATACTTTGATTGAGTGATGTATATACCATATTTCATCTAATATATTTGGAAACCCACAAAGAACTTGATCTCTCCAAACATAGACATTTAAAATTCTTGCTTCATTTCATTTGCAAAAGCCTTACATAAAGCATCTTCACCTCCAAATATGATATCATCAACAAAAATTTTAGATAAAAAAATACATTTGCCTTTCTTTGTCTTCATGTATAGATTGTTGTTATCATCAGTCCTTTCGAATCCAATCTTCACAAGATAATTGTGAAGTCTCTCATACGATACTCTTAGTGCTTGTTTCAAATGATATAGAGCTTTGTGCAATGTACATACCATTTTCTTATTGTTAAAATCAAAAAATCCTTCTGGCTGTTCTATGTAAACTTCTTCCTCTAATATACCATTCAAAAATGTAGATTTAACATCTATTTGATAAACTTTGAAACCTTTGTATGCAGAATAAGCAAGTAGAGTTCTCACTCCTTCCAATCTAGCAACATAAGCAAATGTTTCTCCATAGTCAATTCCTTCTTCTTGTGCATAGCCTTTGTAGACTAATCTTTCTTTGTTTCTAGTGACTTCACCATTTTCATCTAGCTTATTTCTAAATAGCCAATTGGTGCCAATCACATTTTTGTCTTTTGGTCTAGGTACTAGAGTCCATGTCTTGTTTTTCTTAATTTATTCAATCTCTTCTTCCATGGCTTTACTCTAGTCCACATCTTCTAAGGCATCTTTTACTAATTTAGGCTCTTTTATGCTCAGTAAGCATGTATCATTTCTCAACTTTTTTCTTGTCATTGGTATAGCATCTTTATCTCCAATGATTTGTGTAGCCAGATGATGTCTTTTGACATATTTGGACAATCTTGGTTCAGCTTTGGTTTCTTCATTTGGTATGTCTACTTTAGAGTCACTATGTATATTTCTATTAGGTAATTCAACATCTCTCTCATGTACAAAAATCTCAGAATCAAAATGTGCCTCAACTTCATTTTGTAACTTGGTATCTAAATGTGGCTTGATTCTTGAATGCAACTCGGCATTCATATATGTGACTCGACAGTTACTGAAATTTGCTATTGGTTTGTAGCTTACTTTGTAGCATCTTCTTTAGCAGACATACCTTTATAAAAGTATACAAATGATTTTTATTCTTTTGGTTCTTTTATAGGTTCAACCTCATGAAGTTCTTTCTTGACTTGTACACGGTTCAAGGTATAGACAGTTGTACTTACAGCTTCTCTCCAATATTTCAAACTAACATTTTTCTCCATCATGAGTGTCCTAGCATAGTCCATTATAGACTAGTTCTTGCTTTCAACAATTCCATTTTATAGAGGATTTCTAGGAGTAGATATCTTTCTTTTGATTCCTCTTTCATTATAGAACATCTCAAACTCTTTTGATGTAAATTCTCCTCCTCTGTCAGATCTCAAACATTTCAAGCTTTTACCTATTTCCTTCTCAACTCTTGCTAAGTACCACTTAAACATTTGGAAAGCTTCATATTTCTATTTTAGAAGCATATGTAAATTCTCCTCATCTATTAGATCTCAAACATTTTAGACTTTTAGCTATTCCCTTCTCAACTCTTGCTACGTACCACTTAAACATTTGGAAAGCTTCAAATTTCTATTTCAAAAACATAACTGTCATCATTCTATAATAATCATCAACAACCAACATAATGTACTTATCTCCTTTGTAGCTTTACACTTTAATTGGTCCACACAAGTTAGCATGAACAATCTTTGGTATTCCTTTAGAGCTATGAGTTCTGCTCTTAAAATTTGACTTTGTCATTTTGCCTAACTGACATTGTTTGCACATTGTATTATCAAGCTTCTTCAACTTAGGAAAACCTCTATCTTTTCTCATGTTACTAATACTAACCAAGTTATCAAAATTAACATGACATAGCCTTTTGTGCCATAGCCACACATCATCAAATTTTATAATTAGATAAGTAGCATCCTCTATATCAAGATAGAATATATTACTCCTAGTTTGATCACCTTTTCTAATCAATTTTCCATCAGCATCATATATCTTAGCAATCTTGTTTTCAAACTCAACCTTACATCCTGAATTATTTAATTGTGACACTCAACAGATTATAGTTAAGTCCTTCAACATAGTAAGCATTGTCACATAGAATCTTTTTTGTGAGTTTGATAGAACCTTTTCCTTTTATCAAACATGGTGCATCATTACCAAATCTTACACTATTTCCATCATAACAATTCAAGGTAATGAACTTACTTTTGTCTCCAGTCATATGATGTGAACATCCACTGTCAATAATCCATCTGTCATTCTTGTTTACACAAGACACTAGTGTTGTTACCTCATCTTCATCAAATTCATCCTTCATTGCAGCATACACCACTTCATCATCATGTTCATCGGATTCATCTCTTGTTTTCTCTTTAATAATGTAACAAGACTCCTTGCCTTTGTCTTTGTAATCCTTGTTGTCTTCATCTCTTTTTCTTTTATACTTGTCACCACCTCTGTAGTTTTTCTTCTCTGGACATCTAGTTGCAATATGACCAACTTCATTGCAATTAAAACAAATGATGGCTAACATACCTTTAAACTTCCCTTTACCTCTATGAAATCTCTTTTCCAGTAGTGCTTCAAGTTGTTCTATATCTGCCATACTTTGTCTTTTTCTTCTTCTTCTTCTTATTAGGTTCCTTCAATAACAATTTTTTTTTGAAAGCAGATTCAATATTTTCAAGTTTGTAATTGTCAAAATTAGATAGCTCAAAAGCAGTGAGTCTACCTACTAGACCTTCAAGGGATAGAGTATTCCTTGGTATACTTCTTAGTTCTTGTATTACAAAAACTCTAATGGCATATATAGGCAATAATGTTCTTAAAAATTTTCTTAGTATAGTATCATCATCTATTGTACCAGTAGCTCCTCTAATTGCATTAACAACATCTTTTATCCTTGAGAAATATTAAGCAATATTTTCACTTTCTTGCATTATCATATCATCAAACTTACCTCTGAGACCTTTAGCTTTGGCTCTTAGAACATTGGTGTCTCCTCATAGATGGTATTTGAAGCATCCCACATTTTCTTTGCACTATCAAGACCTTTGATATCATCAAATTCAGCAGAGCTTAGGGCAGAGGCAATCTCCAACATTGCCTAGTTGTGTTCTTTCTATTTTTCATATCCTCGGTAAATAGGGCTCTAGCAGGATCAACATGCTCTATAGTAATGGTAGATTATGCATGATCTCCAAGTCCTCCAAGGTGTAGCTTCATCAAACTTTTCCATGTAGGGAAGTTATCTCTATTAAGCTTAGGTACATCTCTTTTTGACATCTTGATCTTCATGCTCTTATTACCTTCAAACTAGTCCTCTTACGTAGGTGGCTCTTATACCAATTTTTGAAATTCTTAGGTTTAGAGTTCTTCTCAAATAGTACTAGTCTAGTTTCAACTTGAACACCTTCTAAACACTCACCTAGATACACGACCAACACCTAGGATCTTTCCTTCTCACAAAATCCCTTCAATAGCACTCTTCCTACATACTACACCATAAGATTTTGACTACACAATGATATCCCAACCTATGGGGTATGTTCACCATTCTTCATCAACTCTAAGCATAAGTTTTAGGGGGTCCAAATCTATGGAACAAAAATCACAACCTCAAATGTTGTCCAAGTACCCAAAAGAGACCTGCAAGGAATTAGGTCTATGAAGTCAACAACTTGGAGATAACACAAAATAACCTCAAAGGACTTATTAGGAAAAAGATGAATTTTAATACCCTTTTGGAAGCTTTGTTAGATTCCAAATATTCAAGGGTTAAGGATATGATATGAGCCATAAGCAACAATTTCACTAGGATACCTAAAAATAGGCCCAATGAGAATCATACTTAATCATGATAAATAGCACAATAACTCAAAATTTTGCTACAGACCTCCTAATAGTGCTTTAAATAGATGCATACTAACCTCGTTATCTAATTCCAAGTGGTTAGGAATCATTACATTACATAACAAAAGAGAGTAATCTTTCCCTGTAAAAGTTAACAAGTCATTAAGATTAAAAAATTTGAGCTCTTAACTTATAATTTAAGCATTATTTGACACTCTTGACTTATCAAACCTTGTGAAATAGATTTATAACATTATTTTAAGTCATTATTAAAACTTAGAGGTTAAATAGCCATTGCTTTTCAAAATTTTGAATTTAAAACCATATAAAACATAACCAATTAACTCTAATCTTCTAATGATCCTTACAAGATAACACCTAAGCCTACCTGACACCATTCTTGTGCACTTCATGGATCTCTAATACCCTTCATGAGGACTGAGATATCACCATCCAAATATCATTGTCCTAATCAACTTAGTGCTCCTTCAGAACACCTAGGTCCATCATGCTTTGGATTGTTGTCGAGGCTAAGTGAATGAAATAAGGTCTCCAATAGTCTTTACCTAACCAACCTGAGCTAACAAAACTAGTAAATTGGTCCCAGGATGAATGATTTAAAAGATGCACCATTTAGTAACTTTTTATTGCACAAGAATGTAATTTTTTGCAACAAGTGAAACATACTCACCAAAACCAAATTGAGTTGGGTATCCCTAAAATATATCTATGTGCACTTAGGCCTACCCGACACCATCCTTGTACAGTTGTGGATCTTTGATAGCTTTCACAAGGATCGAGATATCATCATCCAAAAATTGTTGTCTTAATCAACATAGTACATGTTGGGAACACCTAGGTCCATCATGTGTTAGAGCTTTCTTGAGGCTAAGTGAATGATACAAGATGTCCAAAAGTATTTATCTAGCCAACCAGAGTTAACATAATTAACATATTAATGCCAAGACAAATGGTTTGAAAGATGTATTTAGCAACTTTCTACTGTGCAAGAATGAAAGTTTTTTCACCAAGTGAAACATGCTCATCAAAACCAAACCGAATTGGGTACCCCTAAATGGAGCTAGATGAACTTAATCCTACCCAACACCATCCTAGTGTACTTCACAAATTTTTGATTCCCTTCATGAGGATCAAAATTTCACTGTCCAAAGATTGTTTTCCTAATCGACTTAGTGCACCTAGATCTAGCATGCACCAAAGCTTTCTCAAGGCTAAGTGAATAAAACAAGGTATCCACTAGAATTTACCCAACTAATCAAAGATAATAGAATTGACATATTGATTCGAGGATGAATGATTTGAAATATGCACCATTTTACAACTTTCTACTATGCAAGAATGCAAGTTTTTTTACTAAGTGAAAAGGTATTGCCAAAACCAAACTGAGTTGGGTATCCCTAAATGGAGTTATGTGCACGTAGGCCTACCTAACACCATTCTTTTGCACTTTGTAGATCTTTGATACCCTTTGTAGGAATCGAGATATCATCATCCAAAAATCACTATCCTAATTGACTTAGTGCATGTTGGGAACACCTAGGTCCATCATGCGTCAGAAATTTATCAAGGAAGCATGAAAAAAATGAGGTTTCCACTAGTGTTTACTTAGTCAACTAGAGCTAACAAAGTAAATAGATTGGTCCTAGGATGAACAATTTGAAGGATGCACCATTTGCAACTTTTATTAATGTTGAATGTAGAAGGGTCAATTTAATTTTAATCAAATTTAATTTGAATAAACTTTGAATCCACAAGTATACAATTAATATTAAATTTAATTAAAAATAAATCAATAAAATATTAAATTAGATAGTAATATTCATCTATGTGTATTAATGATATGAATGTCTATTTACAACTTAGCTGTGTAAGACACTGGTAGGAAAGAGCTCTCAAGAGAAAACATTTGATCTTCCACCAAAAAAATATGAAATATGAATGTTACATCAAATGTATTTTTTAATTGCATTAAATCTAATGAGCCACTTGGATCTACTTTGCCCTTTATCATCTCAAGTATTGCCTCTTGGTCAAACTCACAAACCTTCCAAAGAGGTTATTGTGTGGTTTTCCTCTATATTTGATCAAATGAACATTTGACACAATGACAAGGTTCAAATAATGAAGAATATTCCTCTCTATTTACCAATCTATAACCACAAGTTAGGGTTCTGCACACCATATCGTCTAAGCTATGTACCGATTATAACCATTGCACCTATATGATATTCTAAACATTCACCATCTGTAATCAAGTGATCCAATTTATTTTTTGCCTGGACACAATGACACAAACAATAATTTGTCCCTTCTTCATTTTTCTTAGATGCAATAACAACAAAACCATGTCCTACAATGATAGAAACATAATGTGTTCCTTAATTTATCAAATAGTTAGCTAAAAGTAAATAAATTACATATTAATTTTAAATTAATATATTACCTAATTGCACCAGATCAGACAAGCGGTCAAAGTCAGTGGATGATTTTATCTCTACTATTTCCAATGCTCATAGGGGATGATAGGTATCAAATGGAATCAAAACTCATGTCATTTGTCCACCATTCAATCAACTCACATCCATCAAAATATTCGCCTGTGCATGATGGACAAAAGAATATCATTTTTCGTTTGTGGATACTCCATGAACCTATATTAGAGCTTCTAAAAGGGTCTAGTTCACTTGATCATGTCTATGTATAACAATTCTCATATGGTGAAATGTTAATGTTTTCGTTCAACCAAAAAAATCTATGAACTGTAGACTTACGTTCCTTACCTGGACGCAATGTAGTGTTATAACATTGGACGATACTTTTTACATCTGAAAATATTTCTTTATCTTTGTACTTTAATTCTTCACGAGATGAGGGTCTTTTGATATATGCTCCTACACCATCATACTCTCCCTTTCCATGACCAACCTCTACGAAATTCCACACATATTGAATACTAGTCATCTTATGCATCATGCTCAACCAATAGAATATTCACCCATTCATGAATTGAGATGCACAATTGTCTAACCAGATGATGTGTTGGTGATATGATATTCCCCTATAAGCCAAATCACTATAAAATAGTCAAAAGAAACCTTGTAAAAACTCTATAGAATGTGACCAATCATCACTAATGTAAAAATGGTACTCTTTTAATATCTTCTTGCCCCCCTCTGTACTTGTAGGTAAATGCATGAATGTTATGTGAACAAATATGGAAACATGTTAAGAAGCATAATACTTTGTTTGCACCTCATTTTGTGGTTTTAATGTGTAGTTCTCTATGAAGTCCACAACTGAAACAATGTTGTCTAGTGGAAATGTTTCCCGCACAACTTGAATTGCAAATCAAACCATCGATCCCTATGTGTATTCCTTGCATACTAGTAAATAATTTTTTCATGAAAAATATTCATGAACTCATACATTAGAATATTTTCAATCACTAAATCATATCTTTTACCCTCTTTCCAATCTTTTAGAGCAAAAGTCACAGTCTAGTCTTAAATTTTTCAAAGTATACTATTTTATTTCAAATTGCATATGTACTATCCATATGTTGACAAGTTAATAAGCATTACAAACCACCAAAAATTAGGTATATACCATTCAAGAATAACAACTTGTAAAATTGATGACCATCCCCTCTTTCACATAAAATGGTAGATATGAATCCCTTTGAATATCTAGGTGGCTCATTATGTTACAACCTTGCAAAAAAAACTTAGAATACAAAAACTTGTAAAAACATCAAAATGATTAGAAAATTTAATATGTAACCTACAACAACAAGTTGTGTATGTGTGTGATTTATCTTCACATAAAAAGGTCTACCTATTTCAAAATATTAAAAAGGTTTACCTATTTCAAAATATCTTTGACTAATTTTAATTTGAGGATACATATTGATAAATTTTGCAAAGAATTTTGTTTGAGTTGACTACCAAAAAATCTTTTGCACCTACAGATTTGATTACCAATCCTCCTTCTTACAATATCCACTACTACATTTGGGCCCAAATTGCGACAACAGGCCATCACAATTATGTTGGTAACCCATCACCCAACTTACATCAAGAGGAATTGACTCCTATTGGATGGGCATTAGACTTTTTTTGTCACAAGTTGCAATAGCAAGCCAACCATCACAATTGTGACAGCCATAGGTGTCATAAAATGAGCTAACATACATGCAAACTGTTGTCACAAAAGTTTGCACCCATGTCCAAAGTTTTTGCCTAAGAACAACCTTGTGAAACATGGAAACAACCTCCAAACTGTGGGACTTGAACTGTGAGTTTGACTCTCTAGAGAAGGCTGGCTTCCTTTACTATCAGGGTGCACCTAACTATTCTTGGGGAGAAAAAGGGAAAAGGAATGCATAGAAGCAAATCTACCTATTCTAACCTAAGGGGGTGATGCACCAAAATAGATTTTTCAAACCAATCTCTGCCCATACATGCACTATTGAACCATCATGACACCAAAAGATATACACATCTAGACTTGCTTTAATCTAACAATCACATGCAGATTGAAAAACCCAAATGAATGACACGAGGAAAGAGAGGATTCACTTATATACCATTCATAGGCCAAAAGAGATACAGTCATGCAAGATTGCAGATATCCACAATACACCAACAAGAGACAAATAGTTCTTGCACTTTACATCAATGATTGAAGGAGATAAGGTAGAATGTCATATAGTTCAAAGGCAAAGGGAATTTACATTGAAGTTGCAGAGCAATATCAGAGAAGTCAAAGAAGAGTAGACAGAACAAAATCTATAAAAAATTCCTTTATAGTTTAGGTATAACTGAGATGTCTTCTAACTAAAGTTACTCCACAACCACTGTCATTAAGTCTTGATAAAGATCTGGAGAAAATCTGATCTGGGCACAAATGCAGATGCAATGAAATCTGATATTTGTTGGAACAAGGCCCTGAGAAGATAGAAACGGTGCCATTAAACAGTTCTGACTAGGTAGATGGATCAACTAGGGTGGTGGAGTGTTCTCCTGGGTTTAGCATTCATTCGAGGGTGGTTGGAATTGATCACAAGGATTAGATTGTGCAAAAAACCTCGATTTCCTTCATTCCTAGCTCATGAATCAGCAGGGTCAGCAAGTCAACTAAGTCCTGCAACCAGAATAAACCATGTGGGCCAATGGTTTTATTTTTTTTTCCACCCCGCAAAGTCTCCATGTATTTGACCATATCTTTTCAACTAACTGTGCCACCACCTAGCTTAACCGCAACTACGATGTAACTACTAGCCCCAACTGCACTGCCTTAACTATTAGTACCTTGGTCGAGCCAGCAAGGACACATGTCCTTTAGGCACTTACTCACAATGTTTACTTTTTGTGCATCTTTATATTGCAAGAAAGCACCAATTTTTTATCTCCGCAAGATCAACGATTAGGAAAGATTCTCCATATATTGTGCTTGTCCTTCAAAATTTTGAGCCCACGAAACACTTCGACATCTGACTCAGCCTGACCAGGCCCCAAATAGCATCACCCTATGGCATATGAAACAAGCCTAGCCCTACAAGGATACGTGGCAACAAGGCACTTGCCTATATTCCTTAATCTCCTTGCAACTTTATAATGCGGGTAAGCGCCAACCCTTGATCTGTTTGAATTTGACGACGATAAAAAATCTTACGTGATTGTATACCTAGTCAACTAGAAAAACTAATGAGATGCTTACGTTGTACTTTGATTCACTTGACAACTACCACAGAAGACAAGCCATCATCACCCTTTGAGAAAGGCGAGCCCATGATGTCACACCAGCCACGTGTCACAAAGGGGCATGCCTACATTGTTAGAAAGCCTGACAAAAGACAAAATGCGGGAATGCAGGCACCAATCAAACTACCAACTCACCCTGCCACCTTGTCCACCCTATCTGCGATGGATCAAAGAAGATGGACCCACCTACCATGTGGCCAAAAAGTGCTTCTCCACATTGTCAGGAAATTTGACAGAACTCAGAATGTGAGAAAGCAGGCACCAATAGAATCGCCAACTCAGCCAGTAGTTCTCCCCTCTGTGGCCC
Organism: Cupressus sempervirens; assembly: GCA_028749045.1. Classification (NCBI taxonomy): domain Eukaryota; kingdom Viridiplantae; phylum Streptophyta; class Pinopsida; order Cupressales; family Cupressaceae; genus Cupressus; species Cupressus sempervirens. Next base: position 578,037,545 of record CM053793.1, read on the forward strand.
ACAAGAAGAACATGGACCCACTTGCCATGTATCACAAAGGGTCTTCCCCGCATTACGTAAAGGTAGTGCATTTGGAGAATGTGAGAAAGCGCCCACTGTGGATCTATGCAAGATCTGATGGCATAGAAAGTTGTTGGCAAGTCGAAACAAATTTAGGAAATAAAGAAATACCATAAAGTTTTATCATTTTATTTTTTGATATTTCCATAGAGTTAAAATAATATAAAAGTGGGGGAGAGACCATTGGGTGGGCTTGCATTTGAATTCAAATTTTGGTGGGGGGCAAAAATAGGCAACACAAACCATTCATTTTCACCATCACAATTGTGACAAAAATTTGTCGAAGACACTGTCGCAATTGTGATGTCTGTGTGATAGAAATTCTATGGGTCCCATGGTAAGCCATTGAAAACCTTCATCATAATTAAGAAGAGCATGTGGTAGGAATATTGTGGGATCGACGATGTGTTTTATTAATATAAAAAATTGGTAGCAAATATTGAATAGTTATGCTACAATCATAGGTTAATATTATCATGCAATCCTAGGTTGATATTGAACTTCACTTGGTTTCAAGAATAGTTTAATATTCTCTACTAATCAGTGCCAACTATGTGAAGGTGGAAGCTCATTTGGCCCCAACACCACGCCCCCCCCCCCCGCCCCCCCACATCTAAATTCCCCCTTAACATCTAAAATCTTTAAGAAAGGATCAATGTTTAAAATACAAAAAAGGTTCCAAACCTGCAAAAGTGACACCACTTTCCCATCTTCTAGTGCATGTCATTTTTTCATCGCATTCAAAATAAGATTTAGCCACTCTGAATCAAGAATGCATGTGAAGCTATGCTCTATATGCATGGACAATAGAAGGAGCTAAAAAACCCCAGCACATTTACATTTATTTAATAGGTCTATGAAAACCTCTAACAAAAATGCAAACTTGTTGGGCTTTTCTAGCTCCACCTGATGTCATATGCATATGAATTGAGATTGCATAGTGAACTATGGCATCCTTTTGCAATGCCTGAAACTAATAGATTCACATAGCTAGTTGTCATTCAATCATAGGTTAATGTTGAGCTTCACTTGGTTTTAAGAACAGTTTAATATTTTGTACCAAGCAAGGCCAACCACATGAAGGTGGAAGCTTATTTGGCCCCACCCCACCCCCCCAACATTTAAATTCCCCATCAACATCTAAAATATTTAAGAAATGATCAATCTTTAAAGTCCAAAAAAATGTTCCAAACCTGCAAAAGTGACATCATTTTCCCATCTTTTGGTGCATGTCATTTTTCCATCGCATGCAAAAAAAGATTCTGCCAATCTAAATCGAGAATGCATGTGCAGCTATGTTCAAATGCATGGACAGTAGGCAGAGCTAATAAATCACAACACAATTACATTTATTTAATAGGTCTATTAAGTTTTTAAAATTATAGACCATCATGAACAATGTTTGCGATGGTCTATAACTTAAAATACCTAATTAAAGACCTCTAACAAAAATGCAAAATTGTTGTGTTTTTAGCTCTGCCTAATGTTGTATGCATATGAATTAACATTGCATATTGAACTATGGTGTCCTTTTGCATTTCTTGAAACCAAGAGATTCACACAATTAGTTTTCATATAATCATAGGTTAATGTTGAGCTTCACTTGGTTTCAAGAATAGTTTAATATTCTCTACTAATTAGGGTCAACCATGTGAAGAATAGTTTAATATTCTCTACTAATTAGGGTCAACCACATGAAGGTGGTTGCCCCCTACCCCACACACCCCCCCCCCCCCCCCCCCCAACATCTAAATTCCTTGTTAGCATCTAAAATCTTTAAGAAAGCATCAATCTTTAAAGTACTTGGAATGTCCTTATTGCCTCCTACTACTCTTAGGGGAAGTCAATCTTTATTTCTTACGAGCTATTCATCACACAAGTACATCTAGGAATGTCCTCATCGCCTCCTACATAAAATGAATCCAATATTAGAAAATGTTCCCTAAGAAATAATAGCTCAAGTGAAATAAACATGTGAAAAATGAGAGAGAAAAAGAGGAATCTACTTACCAATAGGCATTGCCATCGCATCTGTGGCCATGTTACCTGTTGAGTGAGTTTTATTATTTTTCTGTCATGCCAAGATCTCACTATTTATATACATATATACATACATATACACATATATATACATATACATATGTATGCATATATGTGTATACATACATACATATACATATATGACAAGGGCATGACAATGAAATGCAGAGATCACAAGGGCACAACAACAAAATGCAACGATCACAAGGGTACACACATACACACATATATAAATACATACATGTATGTATGCATGTATACATAGAGATCTTTTTTTAAAGTGCTAAGTGACTCACCTCAATATCCTCCACAAAAATAATGCAGACTAGGAAAAGTGGATAGAGTTTGCAAGAAATTTTACAAAAACATATCATAGTAGATGTTTTTAGAAAGAAAGAAACCATAACCTAGTTAAATTGGTCTAGTTGTTGATTAGTTGGGTTGATATATACATATATGTACATATGTGTGTGTGCCTGTGTGTGTGTGTGTATGTATATATAGAGAGGCTTCTCTTTATGTATATGTATGTGTGTATATACATACACACACATATGTGTGTCTATGTATGTATGTATGTATGTATGTATGTATGTATGTATATAAAGATCTCCTTGTTTATATACATAGAAACATAAATAGACACACATATGTGTGTATGTATATATACATATACATATGTATAAATATGTATATACATACATACAAACATACATATAAAAAGAACACAAGGGCACAACAACGAGATGCAGAGATACATACATACATACATACATCTGCATATGCAATTTTATCATGTTGGAAAACTATATTTGATCTTTACTCAATCACCAAGAGACAATATAATTTGTAAGTACATATTTCTACATACTTAGTTTGATATGAATAGTTTCAATTGAATTCATCTAAGGAGAGTGAGTCTACTCATGATGATAATGGGTCCATGCATTGGGTCTTTAGATGAGAGAGACTTGCAGAAGATTAGATTTTGTTTATGGATACAGGATGATTAGTTTGTGATGCCAATATATCCTCCTCCATATTGAATTTCTATATCATCAATTTCCTAGATACAAATCACAAGATTGGTTTTTTGAAATGGTGGGAATAAGATATAAACCTTAAACAAGAATTGCATGCTATGTTGGGGTAGGAGGAAGATGGTTGCATGAATGGCTAATTGGGAAAGTTGTAGAAAATCAGGGTGTCAGTTGCAAGTAGTTTCATTAATTTGATACAGGAATCAGCTTTGTGTAACGCCCCGCCAAGGGATCCAAAAGAATTAACCTAAAGTTTCACTAAGTTTGCTAAACATTTTTTTTTTTTTTAAAGTAAGAATGTATAACATACACATCAAACACATAGTAGCGGAAGCAATAACATGTAATCATCGACAAACATACATTGCAAGTTACATTTCTTAAAGATCCCAAGACGTTGAGTCACGTTTAAATTTAATTAAATCTAAGTCTAACAACTATCACATACATATGAAAGAATAATCAGAAAGTCCCATGTCCATAATATACATTTGTTCCGAATGCCTCTCCGCAAATTAATTCGGAATGCTCAATCATCCACTGTACAAGTCACAGGGTATGAAAGGCTTAAAAGAATATACATATGTAAAAATAGAAATACATCAACCTCCATGAATCCATGATACAAAGTACAGTAAAGATATATACAAAACTATTCACCATACTTGATACGTCCATACATCCATAATGATAAAACATCTAACATAAAATCTAACCATCCATCATAATAATCCAAGGACATAGTGAAGGTAAATGTCAATCACGAAAACTCCAGCCACGGTGACCATGGAATGGATCTCAATGGTAAGAGTAAAAGCACTACCACCCGACCACGTGGAACCTAAATGGTCCACTCCCACCGCGCTGAGGAGATAGTCTCAAGTCCCAAATAGGATAATGAAACCTATAATCATAAATACTCTCTAAGTCCAGGAAATCCTATAAGTATGCTAACTCAGGGGTTCTGAAAAGATCGACATCTAAATCCCAGAGGTACCACAAGACACGTAGGAAACCTAATATGCAAGCAGGAAAGTGTCATCGCAAAAGTCATGTAGAAGTTACCCGAGCAATCCCTTAGGAATCTCGGGTCCCTACTGATCCTGTGGCAACTAGTAAACTCTTGTATTGATGAGGCCTACTATGGAATGCAAGGTCATAACCAAGCATTCTCTCTACCCCATCCTAGTCTATACTAGCACTCAAGGCATGGGAGAGAACATACAATTATCTTGTTAGGTTCATTTTCTCTCATTTAGTGTAAATGTTTTCACTTATTAAAAATGACTTACAATGGGTTTCTCAAGGCAGCCTCTTAGGGCTCCGACCCCCATTGCAAGCCACTTCCTAACTCTACACATAGATAACCTACCCTAGGCTCATGAAATCATAAATCAAAGAATCATAATAAAACCACCTCAGTCCTATACAAGCAACTGAAAAACATCATAAAAGATAATCCACAAAATTATATCAGTTCTTCATGAGCAACAGATAATATCAATTAGTAATCATATGATCACGACAGTTCTCTATCAACAATTGAAGGCATCAATGATAAGTCACAAAATCCAATGGTTCTCTAATGAGCAACCAGAAAGTATCCCAATAGTAAATTACAATACTGATCGAAGACTCCAAAATGGTCAAGTCAACACATGACATCATCAAGAACATAACAACCACTTCAGTCCTTTCAAGCGACTGAAAAGCAATCCAAGTATAACTGATCGAGACTCAAAAATGGTTATCAAATATAACTGATCGAGACTCGAAAATGGTTAAGTCAAGTATCTCAAATACGTACATCTCAGCTTCACACAAGGAAACTGGAAAGCAATAACAAACAGTAAACACAATCATGTCATAGAGCACTTCATCACATTACCATGGTCGGGTTAAGAAAGATCGAGACCAAATCATCATGACATCACATTCACAACCCCAAGCCTCTGGTAACAATCTAAATTGGTCAACGCTAAACCAACCCCATAACATTCAAAGCACAAAGACAACATCAAAGTCTCAGAGATTGGATGTGAAAGTATATTATTTGAGTTAAGGTAAGGTTTATGTTTCAGTTTAATGTCGAATTTCAAGTAACTAAGTTTTCATAACTACCCCTTACGATTAACCCATTTCTATAATAACTTCCATTAAGTCAATATTTCAAATCTACCATTTAATCAATTAACATTCATTATTAATTAACTTTAATTAAACTAATTTTAATTAAATTAATCAATAATCATTTGTTCTAATTACTTATTTTAATCTATCCATTAATTGTTAATTTATTAATATTTAACCAACATTATTAATAAATTAATATTCACAAACTATGTTAAATGTATTATTATTTAACTAATCAATATTAATCAAGATTAAAATATTTATTATTTAAAATATATTAAAAAATTATTAATTGAAAATTTTAAATAATAATAAAATTTGTTTTTTTTTTTTTAAATAATAAAAATTATACATAATAAAAAATGAATTTTAACAAAATCCTTTTTTTTAAAAATGTTTTAAAGCCCGTCGGCTAATTAAGACCCTGCGGTCTACCGTAGGCCTGCGGTCACAAGTACTCTGTACCTGTGACGCAGGTACTGTCGGTTCCGCCGACAGTGGGGGTGGGCACGGGATAATTCCCTCCCCCCCACTAATTACATATGTATATATATTTTTTGTTTTATATATTATATTTTTTTAAAACAAAAGAATACCATTTCGTTTATAATAAGATTTTTATTAATAAACCAATTAATTAAGAATATATATATATATATATATAAGCATTGAAAAATTGGTTCCCTTCTTTAAATTGATATAGAAAATATAGTCAACCATTCGAACTTCTAATTTAGAATTTCGGTATTAGATTCAACCCTTCCCATTTAAATCTTATGTATACAGAAGTTTATTGACAAGCATCTGATAAATTCCAATATCGTAATGTTTTAACATTCATCACAGAGAATTCCAGATTTACAAACCCCAGACACGAAGAAGACAGGAAAGGATAATTGTGTATTTAATCGATAATCAAAAACGCAAGACCCTACCTGATCCTGATGCTATTATGCAATCTCCAGGAACTGTAAGAGAATTCGCTCCTCTTAATAACCTTCTTCTGAAAATCTTTCTTTGGTATTAGCCTTCTGAAATTCGCTTCCAAAAGTTGTCTCCCCAAAAATTTCCGTCCAACTTCGTATATCTCAAAAATGAACCCCCAAAGTTGTGATAAGAAATTTCTCCTCAAATCGGGGCACTAATTGTGCATTTACCCGAGAAGACTCTTTGCACAACTCAGTTAACTCCAAATTAACCTTTATTATCTTTTCTTTTATTTTGCATTCAACTTTCATGCACATTAAGTTGAATTATTAAATAACTTTATTTAATATTCCACTTGACTTCTATTTTAAATTAATTTATTACTTTAATCTTATGTGCACTTTTAAGAAATTAAAATAACATTATTAATTTCTATAATTTAATCTTTTAATTTAATTCTTATATTTAAACTCATGCTTAGATCATGCGATCTAGAATTCTTAATAATTTAATATCTTTCAACTTTTAATTTATTTTAGAACTTAATTGATAACATATTTAATTAATTTAAATAACAATAATATTTAGCATTTATTTAAAAATGAACTCCAAATATATTATTATTAAATTAAATAAATATTATCCTGTTCTAAATTTATCTTTGAACTTTAATCTCCAAATTTAATTCTTTTATTTAATTAATTTCTCAATTAATTAAATATAAAGATATCATAATAATTCTCTATTAAATTAAATCATTAATTAATCTTTTAATTAGACTTAATTAATAGAAAACACATCAAGGACTCATATAACAACATACGAAAACCCTACATAGAAAAGCATATACTAATCAAAACAAAAAGGGTTATAATCTCGAAATTACATCATTTGATGCATTCAGAGGGTACTTAACTCAGGTACTTGTCCTAATTATCAATTAGGACAATTGGCTAAAGGGTTTAGGGATTGGACTTAAGAGTTTATCTCCCCTCTCTTACCATTGAGACAGTGCGATAGGGTACGCTCATCCTGACAATTCAGGGAAGTCGATACCCGGTACCTGCAACCTGCATAAAATTCACGCATGTACAAACACAATATTCTAAGCTAAACAGACAATGGCAGGAAGTGGTACATCGTGTAGATCCCAACTAGCAGGTGACTACGACTCCCTTCCTTAACCACATCAGAAACACCATACATAAATAAAACAACACGCACACCATACACATGCAGTATGGGGTAGTATCCATAAGAAGCACATGGAATAATAAACCATCTAACTAATCATCATCGATAACTGAAACCATTGAATAATCATCATACATGCATGAAATATAGAGTACCAAGTAATCTCATCATATAATAAACTGAGTGTAAAACAACACCTTATAATCTCTAAAATAATAATACTAATCATCAAACATAAATTGGACTAAAAGAGTTTGGCAATGATATCAGAAATGTAGCTCGAAAATGTAGACTAGGGCAGGCACTACACTTTGAAAGCGAGATTATCAAACTTGGCATGTCCATCCTTATGATAGATGTCTCTATCTCATAATAGAAAATTACCTCAAACAACAAGCAAAAAATTATTAAATATATAGAAAATTAGAAGAATATTTACCTATAATATTTTTAAGGACAAAAATATAATAAAAATATAATTTGGTGGGAAAAGCCATGAGCTATGTGGCTCCACATTGTGGCTATTTCATTGTCTAGTAGTGGAAACTTTTCATATTAAATATGAAGATCTTGAAATTAAAAAAGATAACTATTAGAGATCTATATTTGTGTTACAGAGATAACAAATATACAGTCTAATTTTAAGAAAAAAATAGTCTTAAATGTATATGATTAAATAAAATAAACAAGAGTACTAGTTGTAGTTGTATAATTATAGTATTACTGATTGTGTTAAACAAAATGTTCAATAAAACAAGTATGAAGTAACATAAATAAATCATTTTCTCAATCCTATTATGACTAAATGTGAATGCATCCGATCATTACCTGGACGGTACTATGCACGAGATCTTTACTCAATCACCAAGAGATAATATAATTTGTAAGTACAAATTTCTACATACTTAGTTTGGTATGAATAAATTTGATTGAATGCAAGGATAATTTCATGTGTGAATTCAATACATGAATGATTAATTTAATTTAGCACAAGTACTATGCAAGTGTGTGTATATATGCATGAAAAATAGTTTAGATAGTGAACTAATTTACATACATACATGCACATATGCATGAATCATCATAATCAGTTAGCCTTGAATCTAACCAAAGTTATTATAGATGAACAAGAGATGCATGTTTAGAAGAAAAAGAAAAGAACATTTACATAGGTACCTCTTCTCCCCTTGAAGAAAATTGCAAAGCAAGGGCACAAAGATCACAACAAAATCTTAGATCTCCACTAGTCTCCACCAATGATCAGAGCTCTCCACCCTCATTCAAAGCTTTTTACTCTCTTTCATGCATAGCTCTCCACAATCAATCAAAACAAATGGGGAATGATTAATGTCATGTTTTCTTCTCCTTTTTTTTTATAATCCATAATTCACAATCCACAAGATATCTCTTTATATATACATACATGCATACATACATACATACATATATGTACACACACACACACACGTGTGTGTATGTGTACATACATGTATACATACATACATGAAAACAACAATGCACTTTCTAAGAGTTTACAATTGTTCAACAAAATTATTATTTTACAAGAAAATGCATCTAAAGAACTATTAGCTCAGAAGCAAGAACATGGTGTTGAAATAGTACAAAAAGTGCTTGACATGAGAGGTCCGCAAGTGAGGGTGTTGACCAATTTTGAAAAATTGAATGCTGAAATGAAAGTTATTGATGATCAAAAACCTACACTAGAGTTACAACACACTGTGAAGTTAATTTTAGATAAGGTAGAGGTAGATATTTAGAAGTTTGATAATAAAAATCTAAGGCACAAGAGTGAAGGAGAAGGAGATGCTTTAGAAAGAGAATGAGAAGGAGTGACTTTAGAAAGCGATTGCACGCCAGAAACATTATGGGAGCCACTAGATAGAATCTAGGAAAGTGTTGTAGTAGGTACTATGACATTGGAATCACTTGCAAGTACCTTTGATAATTTACATTCCAAATATTAAATTCTTATAAGAGTGTTTCAAGTATTGGCATAGTCTCCCTGGGATGATCCCAAGTATCAAATGCTTATAAGAGTGTTTCAAGGTTGGGAACCACTTCAACATCCTTTCCATGGTTTAGAGGTAATGTCATTATGGTAGAGGCTTCTGCAAGGGAATGAGCCTTGTGATTATGGCATTTACATAGAAGCATAACTTGCTTCTTCAACTCCTTATGCTCAATTCTTCATTGAATTTATTCTTCAATTCCTTACATATGCAATTTGATTTCCTTGGAAAATTGTATTTGATTCTACTAGCTGGGAACAACTAAATGTTCATTTTATTGTACCTAATCTGATAACATCTCTACAGGAATTTGTAATCAACCCAACTAATTAGCAACTAGATCCATTTAACTGTTTATGGCTAGTTTCTTTCTAAAAATATCTACTATGATATGTTTTGTAAATTTCTTGTGAACTCTAGCTTCCTTTTCTATATTATTTTTGTGGAGGATCTTGAGGTAAGTCACCTAGCACAGGTTGAGTGATTTATTTTTTTTGGATTCTGGAATATGTATGTAACTAGATTAATTTTTCTTTTATGTAGCTAAGATGAAATAAGCACCTTTAAAAAGGTCTCTAAATATACACATTCAAAAGGAGACAAAAAGAGATACCTATTTAGAAGGAAAAGAAACCAACATTTATATACCCTTGAAGAAAATCGCAGAGCTAGGGCATGGCAACAAAATCGTATAGCAAGGGCCCAACATGGAAAAAAAATTATAGAGCAAGAGCATGACATGGCAACAAAATTACAAAGGGCATGCCACCAAAATCATAGAGCAAGGGCATAGCAATGAAACATAGAGATGACAAGGGCATGACAACCAAATCATAGAGAAAAATCACAAAGCAATGGCATGGCAATGAAATGCAAAGATCACAAGGCAACAACAACCAAATTGCAGAGAAAATCCATGACAATAAAATGTAGAGATCATAGTAACGAAATCACAGAGCAAGGGCGTGGCAATGAAATGTAGAGATATATCATAGGAATGAAATGCACTAAGCACGAGGGCATGACAATGTTCAGAGCTCTCCACCCTCATTTAAAGCTCTCCACCTTATTTTGCACATAGTTCTCCACAATCAAAACAAATGGGGAATGATTTATGTTGTGTTTTCTTTTTCTTTTCTTTTTATACTTATTCAGGCATCACAATTATGATGCTTACATTGGTAGTCGAGCAAAATTGCAAAAAAAAAAAACATGAAAATCACCACAAATTAGACCACCGTCACAAATTTCCATCACAATTTGATCCCAAATGTTGTATCGATCTCTTTGATTAGAGGAAACATATGTTATTCTTCAAAAAATATTCACTCAACAATTTCAAAGCTTTACTAATTTCTTTATTTTTTTATAGTAGTCTATTGCTAAATGCCCATAACTCATTTTTTGTTGGATCTTCCACTCTTTCATGACTTACCATGACTCTCATTAGAGTACCTCTACCTATTTTCAATGTTTTTCTTGTATTTCTAATGAGTCAATATTTGTTCACTTGGTTTCTTACTATTGTTGATGTGAGTATGTGTATTGTTATATTACTATCTTCGGTGCATGACTTGCAACCCACTTTGTTAAATGCACCATTAGATTCTTTACAATATTTTTTTTATTTGACTCATCCATCATTCTTAGCCCAAGAATACTCATGATGGTCCTAAATTTCAAAATTCTCATCACTTCAACAAATATTTGACATCTTCCTATCACATTTAATTCTTTAAAAAATAATATCCATGTACAATTAACTTTTCTTTGACAAGTATGCTTTGGAATCTTGTCATGCATTAATTGAAAAATATTACTATCAATACCAATCAACTATTTTGACTTTCTAAAGAAAAATGTAGGAGATGTTCTAATCTCTTCAATGGGCTCAACATTTTGAACATCAACATATTTATTGGTGAATTGTGTACTTTCAACCAAAGTTGATGTACCTTGGCAATAAGATGTGAAAGATTGAATATCACCTACTTGATATGCTAATTTTGTTCCTTCAACATGACATGATGGAGTGTGTACACCATTGGACATAGAACATGATGTCTCTTCAACATGAGATGGCAATGTGACCCCAACATTGGAAGATGGTGTACCTTCACAATTCAGTTGTCTTGTTGAGCATAAGATTCTCATTCATTCTATTTGCTTCTTTCTCTTGGTGGTTCATGTTCCTCTTCAAAAGACAAATATTCATCAATGAATTGCAATTTTCTTTGTTCACGTAATACTCTCGTTTTATCCCTTTTAATAGCCAAATCTCTCTCCTTCTCTTTTGTTGTTTGAGTATTTTTTTTCTTCCTTGGAATGATGATTATTTCACATATCAACTCATTCAAAAAAATGAATTACAATAATTTCTAAATAGCATATCATTCCAACATACGAAGTACAATGATTTCTATGAATTGGATATATTACAAGTTATCAAATTTGAATAAAATGGTCACACTATATAAGTATGAAACTCTCTCTCTCTCTCTCTCTCTCTCTCTCTCTCTCTCTCTCTCTCTCTCTCTCTCTCTCTCTATACACACACACACACACACACACACACACACATACATATATATAGAAACATTTGTAAATATCTTAACTAGTGCATACGCTCTATACTGTGTTCGTCCTATAGTGCGCTCACTCTATATTTTCTATAGGGTGTATGCACTTCATTATTTATTGGAATTCACCAAGCCTAAGGCTTGGATTTTCCTTGGAGATTCAATCCAAAGGTTTGGTGGTCTCAAACGAGTCTGAGACATGTTTTCCAGCAAACATACTAAAAATGCTTAATTTTTCTTGTATTCTCTCCATCAGGTTTCATTGTGGTTGAATATCAATAAAATCAGGTTACATGATATTGTATATCTCTATGCTAGCATATAACCATATAAATTATTTTGAATTTATACTATTTTAAGCCTTTCAACTATAAAATCTTTTGAATGTATCTTCATTTTCTTTCAAAAACCAACGTGTATATTTAGGGGTTAGATTTTATCTCATTCATCAAATTTTGCAACAAGTTAGTTATTTAGAAATTAAACTCCATTCTAAACACTTAATACAAAAGAAGTTTTGATTTTTTTCAATGATTTATAGGGGGATTACACAGATATTTAACATTTTTGGGATGTGCCCAATTACAAAATTCATTATATATATATATATATATATATATATATATATATATACATTAAAAAATTACCCAAAAAATATGTGATAAATTATATTGTGTTAGATAACTTTGAGTATAGCAATAAAAAAATATTTTTCATTTTAGGGGAACCACATGTGACACTATGTTGTATTTTTACTTGAAAAGTAGTACAACTTTGTGTGGCCCCCTTCTTTGAGGGCCTTAAACTCCACCATTTTTTTAAAAAAATTAGTAGTTTAGAACCTAGATTTGGAGGACTATGACTTTCTTTTTATCATATCTTGAAATTTTGAGTGTAACTATCTTCAAATTCTTGTTGAAGTTCAAAAATTGTTGATTTTAGAAAGAAAAACAAAAAGTGGCATCTTATACCCCCTTTTGGTACCACAACTTTGTGCACTTACCCACATGTTAATATTAGATATTTATTCAAAGTAATAACGACACACTTTCATTAACTATTAAAATAATTGGTCTATAATATAACCATTACGACTATTGAAATCAAAATGATATCTAAATAAAATTGACAAGGAGAATAACATTATTCAATACTAAATTAGCATAACTAGAAAAGTACACATACTTGTACCAAAAGTATATTAATATTGATGATATCATTAAATATTAAGCCCAAAATTCTTATAGTGAATATCAAATAATGAAATATGAAAACAAGACTAACACATTTAGGGTTAGTAGTAAAAGAATGATTTTGACCCCAAATAATCTACCATAAAATTATGATGACAATTTTAATTTCATAAATAGAGAAAATCTATAATATCCTTTTACACTTGCAAAGTACCATTGAGCAATTTCTATAGCTTACAACACCCCACTTCATTTGTAATAATTTATTTATTGCTCTTTCTTTGTATCATTACCTTTTTTCTTTTTAAAAAAAAAATATTTCTCAAAAATAACCTTCAATCATGAACACGCATTTCATTTATTATTATTTTAATTTTATATTAGCAATGGCACTTATGTGTGCAATAAATATGTAAGAAATGTAGAATGTAAATTTTGGTCCATTATTTGGATAAATTAATGAAGTACATGAAGTTGAATGATAGAAGGTTATTTAGAAAATAAGCATTGTGTGAGCAACTTGAGTCCCTGCCTATGGCAAGGGAGGACGAAAGAAGTATGGAAGAGGAGAGAAGAATGTGCAGTTGACATTTGCTCAAGATTTTGTGGGATATGCTTGATAAGTTGAAGGAGTGATAAATAAAGGTGATTGTGATGGGAGTTGCACTCAACGGTTTGTAGTGTTGATTTCTACATTATTTCCTATGAGATTTTTTAAGTTTTTAATATTTTGATTCTTTGGTAATGAGAATACATTGGAATGAGTGGAGTGGAAGAGAAATAAGTGAAAACAAGAAGATGCAAATCCACGATATCAAACTCCTATTTCAAACTATTTTCCTAAAGAACAAGCATATGGACAATGGATACAAAATAAATACAAAATCAGTATTTATAATGATGAGTGCATAATCATATAATTATACACTTTGCACACTACTCTACTTAGGGCTAAAGCAAAAATCATCGTACATTCCAAATTTGTTTTCAAAAGTGGAGTACAATATAGCCCAACCAGGATACAAGAAATGAAAAGATAACATTGCACATATTAAACAATTATTGTATAAAAAGAAATGAAAAAGACAATATTGCTCTACCTAACGCTAGAGAAATAACTTTGTTAAAGATCTGATCACAACATCCACATGAACTTCAACCAACTTAGGAGTTTCAATAGTTGCTTGCTCAACTAAAGAAACTTGAGTCTTAACTACTACTTGCCAATGTATATGGAAAATTCCAAAATTCTAGTTCATATACAAGATTTCAAATAAAATAGTATGTATATGGAAAATTCCAAAATTCTAGTTCATATAGAAGATTTCAAATAAAATAGTAAGAATGTTTCTTTCTTTACTTCCTAACTATTTGATTTAGATGGTGCTTTGTCATTTGAAACTATGAAGATCCATTGATAAAAAAAAAATTAATGAAACAACTTGTCAATATCTTAACATAGTGAAACCAACATCAATGTCACACAAAGCAACCAGTATAAAGGATATCATTATGTTGCCTAATGTATTTTTATTCAAAAAAAGAAATTGCAATAGAAGATTTTCAAAATTTGATGTTCCATCAACTCTTTTATAGGTTAAAGAAGTCAATTATTAAGCAATCATATTTGTGATGCTTCTCTTCAGTGTCTTTGGCCTCAAATTATAAAGGTGGGATTTGGCAAGAAGTTAATAAAGAGAAGCTATTAACATTGAATATTTTGCATATCAAAGTATCCATGATAACAATTGACACATTAATGTGGGACTTGGCAAGAAGTTAATGAAGAGAAGATATTAACATTGAATATTTTGCATATCAAGGTATCCATGATAACAATCAACACATAAATGTAGCTATAATGCATATACAAGCTTTTCTAAGGAACATGAGACCCTTAAAAACACTTGTGCTTATGTTACAAACTCCATTTACCTCCTTAGGTCTAGGAAATCAGTGCCAAATTTTAAAACTACTTGATGAGAAAATCACAAATAGTGATGTAATAATGAATAAAATATGGCCATGCATTGGGTCAAATTAGAGATGAAATTGTTTCTTAATGTAATATATTTTTATCCCTAAATGATTGCCATTAGTATTGATCTACAATATATAAGACTCCAAAGATATTATTTCAAAAAATTATGAATATGTAGTTATATGATTTGAACTATCTAAATTACACAAATGTTGATTAAGTTATAATATTTCCTTTCAATTGTAAATAAAAAGGTACTCAAATATGTTTAGTAAACTTAAAATCTAGTAAATACCTCTGAAAAAGCTAAAAATAGGGTTAATCCACTAATTATTCATATCATTAGGGCTGAGGATTGGAACAATAGCAAAAGAAGAGGCTGTGTATGAAGAAAACCCTTCTCAAAAGTGAGGATATGTGTGTTTGGTTTTATCTCAAGAATCAGACCACACTTCTAAACTAGTCTATCATTGTATTAAAATCTAAAATCTTAATTAAAGCAATTTTTTTGGCAATATGTTTCACTTTCTAGTGATAAATGGGTGACTCAAGGTTTGAAATATAGTTAGTCCCTTTTCTAGATCCAAAGTAAAAATCCTTTTCAGGAGATCTTTAAGTTTGGACAAAATTTTGGGATCTTCTCCTAGAGAGCTTTGGATAAGACTAACAATATCTTTGGATTTGTTATTCACCAGAAGTCATTCTATTGTCTACTTAAGATTTATTTGATAAAGTTCCTAGAAGAGATTGAATTAGGTAAAATAAATTAGGTTGCGAATATCTTATAAAAAAATTGAAAATTACTCAAATAAATATTCAATCATTTGCCTTCTTTGAAAGAAGATCCTCTTTTGTGGCATGAAATTTTAAGTCCTAATCAAAAAAAAAATCTGTGAAGCTCCCCTATCAAAGTCAAATATGAGAATTTATTAAAAATATTATAAATTTGGAACATATGGATTATCTATTTGGCAGATAGAATATTTGTAAGACACACAAAAAAGAAGAAGGCATATGACTAAAATGATCTCAAATTTGGCAAACTCGTTAGAGAAATTCATCTGCCAAACCTCATCTCTTTAGAGAATCAATGAAATCCAAGAGTAGAAACAAGAGGAATGATCCTATATCTATAATGTGACATCTCAAGAGTAATCCCAATTATAACATAATGAAAAGTGATCCCAATTTCTAGCACCCTAGAAACTATTTTTTGCCTTTGGTGCACATACAAATCCTCCAATAGAGGGTCCGAATTCATTTATCCCTCATCCATGACACTTAAAACTTAACAAGGAAATTTTTGGTAGCATTTAGGATCATATCAATGTACAAAAATGTATTACCATGCCTACTTGATTTTTGATACTAGACAAGGGCAGCTTGGCTACTACTAGACTTTCCTCTATTTTGCAGGATACCATTATAGAGTATGATTAGAAATCTTCTCAACACACAACTCTATGACACAAAATATCATTTATGGCATTTGCACTGGTTGAAACACAAAATTCAAACTAGAATTGTTGGATTTTATGTGCCTGATTTAACAATCTACGTGTGATCATGCATATCAATAGCAGCCAAACTAACTCAACTAGGGAACAAGAATTGACTATAGTAGATGTATGAGACTTGAGTAACATATAGGAAATTTTATCAATCAATGACATTGACCTATGTGGGGAGAGATATCATTCTATAGAAGTTGATACAGTTTAGATGATAGATCATTGAGGAAAACTAATGCGACCAAGGAGTGAAGGGAGAGTAGAATTCCAAATGTTTCCCTTATCGAGAAGATATGATTTCATGGAATTGGTGAGGGATTGGACAATGCTAGACTTATTTTTTTCCAAGTGGCTATTGAAAGCTGCTAGTGAAATGATGGGAAAGTTGGGCACTCCTTTCTTCTTATACTCATCTTAGTTTGAAGCCTTTCAATCCGTCAACATGATCTACTCTCAAAAGGATGGAAACAACCAATCATAGAAAGATAAATGACTAGAAACAAGAAAATAATCCATCATAGTGAAACAATCAAACAATGTGTGCATGTTGCAGACAAATTTTGTTATCAAACTAGAGAAAGGAATATGGTTATTGTAGATTACTATTGCTTGACTCCAATTCCATCATCGAGTGTGAACTGGTAGTTCACTGCATAGCAACAAGGACTGATTAAAGAAAATGTAAATCCAAGATTATCTCCACCATTTACACTAGTTAAAGTATCAATTAGAAAGAGTTGTGTTTGAGTCTTCTCCATATGGAACGCCCATGCAAGAAGATCAATTTGAGAAAGCAATTTGTATTTGTTCGAGTTTCTTCCAGTGGAGTGGATATACATGATTGTAGAATTGGAGGATTAGTTTAGATGAGAAAATTAGGCCGAATAATATGCAATTTTCTATAATATAAAGAGGAAATATAATCATATTAATTAGTCTCTATGGAATAAAAGAAATTGGTCTCTGCTTAGCAGAGCTAGGCTTGTGTAAAAAATCTCTATTTTACTCTATTTTTCTCTATTTTCTTTGTGTGATTGCATCTAGTTTCTACAATTGGTATTAGAGCCGTAGATAAGATCTTGGACGTGTTTGTAGAAGATTGAGATGAAATAAAGAGAGAAGGCAATTGAAGGTCTGTAATTGAGATTGGTTATTTTGTTTGAAGAAACTATGATCGCAGCTCCAAAGAAGAAATTGTAGCAGAGAGAAGGTTGTTCCCAGGTAATTTATTTGTGTAAAGAAATTCTTTGAATTAATGAGGAAATTAGGTAAGAAGGTTAAGAAGGATTGAATGAAAGTCTTATGCATAAACAAGATATTTTGAATGGTGAATTAAGACAGTTAGAGAAGTGTAATTCAGAATTTTTAGAGGATTTTAAAAATTTTGGGAAGTAGAGATATGAACATATGTGTCAAATTAAGAAGCTTGAAAAAGAATTAGAAAATGTTAAAATGGAAAATTTTGAATTGAAAAACAATTTAATGTTAGTTGATGAAATCAAGAAAGAGAATGAAGATTTGAGTAGGAAGTTAAAAGTTTTAAAAGAAGAAAAAGAAATGTTGAAATCAAAGTCACCTATTTGTGATGTTACTTTTTGCACACAAGATTTGGTTTGTTTTCCTATTTTGTCATTTGAAGATGAAGGTAAGAAACCATCTACAAGTATGGATGAAATTTGTTGAGATAGTGACAAATTTTTTTTTAAGAATAATGTTGGCTTGAAGATTATGAAGAAAATGGGTTTTCAAGGAAGTGGATTAGGAAAGAATGGGCAAGGCATGAAGGATTCCATCAAACCCATTTGGAGGTCAAAATTTGAAGGCCTTGGATTTGGTAAAAGAGAGAGAGAGAGAGAGATCTGATGTTGCTCATGATATATCTAATGTTGGTAGTACTATAGGTTCGAACAAATCATGTTCAAGTAAGGAATGTGTTTCATGTTCCCATTTTAGCAGAGATGGACATACAGAGGATAAATGTTGGGATCTTTACCCTTGTAGCATATGTGGGTTGAAGAGTCATAGTGAAGAGTCATGTTGGAATAGTGATTATAGCAGACAATCTTCGAAAGATTGTATACAAATTGATTATGGATCGATCAATGGATCCTATTGGCAAACAGTGACAAAAATGTTGAGAAGTTTGTACAAACCTCCAAGTTTGCATGTTAAAAGTAGCAGTGGTGGATCAAGGTTTAGATATGTGAGTGAAGTAGTTGATGACTGCTTGTTTTGATTGGCACATGGATATGTCACGAGTCTTCTCTATGTTAGAGAAAGGACGAGAAGATTGAACCTTGTGATCTCTCATGAAAGAGAGAAATTAAGAAAGAGATAGTTCACTTCTACTAGAAGTTCTATGTGAGTCTATAAGACTCTAGTGATGAGAAAAGAGAGAAATTGATAAAGAGATTATTTGCTTCTATTAGAAGTACCATGTGAGTCTATAAGAATCTAATAAGAAAGAATTGCATTATAAGGTGTAAGAGTTAAGTTTGAGTGCCTTAAGATCAAATTGAGAGTCTCAACATCAAGGGGAAGTATGTAGATTATTGTTGCTTGACTCCAATTCCATCATTGAGTGTGATCTGGTAATTCACTGCATAGCAACAAGGAATAATTAAAGAAAATGTAAATCCAAGATTATCTCCACCATTTACACAAGTTAAAGTATCAATTAGAAAGAGTTGCGTTTGAGTCTTCTCCAAATGGCACACCCATGCAAGAAGATCAATTTGAGAGCTTAGCAATTTGTATTTGTTTGAGCTTCTTCTAGTGGAGTGGATATCCATGATTGTAGAATAAAAAAATTAGTTTAGATGAGAAAATTAGGCCGAATAATATGCAATCCTCTGTAATATAAAGAGAAAATGTAATCAGATTAATTAGTCTCTATGGAATAAAATAAATTGGTCTCTACTTAACAGAGCTAGGCTTGTATAAAAAATCTCTATTTTATTCTATTTTCTTTGTCTAGCTACATTCAATTTCTATAGTTATGGCATATATAATGATGCTCACATTGCCATCGTGTCTTTACATATATGATCATTAAAAAAATTAACGAAATAGATTTGGTAGACAAGAAGTGGTCTTAATTTTTTAACTATTGTTCTAAAATGACAAAATATGGATCTCACACATGGAAAATTTCAAATAATAAACCACCACGTTTAGGAAACATTATCTCTACTCTTTGCGGCCCCAAAAATAATTGGCTCCTATTCATAGCCATCTTTGGTATAAAAAATAAACACTCATTAAAATTTTGCTGCAATAATTCATGTCATCCTAGTGAAGAGGTTTTGAATTAAGGTAAAATAGTTTTTGAGGGGACCCAAAACCCCATACAAAAAATAAAAGATAAACAATAAAGAGTCCACCCAGTTTTACAAGGACAAAAAACCTACAATAACAACATTAAAAAACCAGGTTTTACAAGGACCTAAAATTTACAAGTAGCATTCTAACAAAAAAACTAGCTAGAAAGTAAAAACACAGTAAAAAACAACCACTATAGAGGTACATAACTAGAACCAAAAACCTGGACCAACGACCATGATAGCAAGAGAAAAATAGGAAAACTGTGTCACTAGATTTCCTCCATAGCCTTAGTCAGATATTTGGAGGTATTAGCAATCCCTTGAAGGAGATCCTCAGCAATGGAAATAGGGGCAGCTTCAATGGCCCTTTTAGTACTCTTCCTTGTCCTTTTTCTAGGCCCACCAGCCATTTTGGTATGCATAGGAGAGATAATTTCCTCATTGCTACTCCTACCCAAACTAACTATCACTACACATAAATTAGTAGTTATCATGTTCATCTAATGTCCACTATCCTTGACCAATTGCCTAAGGCCAACTTCATAGGCCATCAGTTTGTGAGGAATACTCCCAATTTCCCTTCAAACTCAATTATTTTGTTTCTTTCAATATCCAAATTATTCTGTAACTCTTTAACATTTTTCTTTAATGAAATGATTTCATTATAGAGCCATGTATTAGCCTGTTGAGTCACATCTGCCTTCATTTTAGCTTTGTCAAGAAATAAAAGCCTTCCACTAAAGTTCTTTTCCCTAGTCTTCTCGTTCACACTCTTGAGCTCATGGTAACCATTTGAAATTAGTCTGAGTCTCTTCCAATGTAGCATCTTTCAACTTAGATTTTTTATCCCCAAAAAAGTACTTTTCCTCATTATCCATCATCTCGGTCAAATCAATAGTATTTGGCTTGTGGATAGTAAGCATAGTTTTATTATCCTTCTTGGTTTCCATCTGGCCCCCTTCTTCCTTTGTAGCTTTATTTGTGGGTGTAATATCTATCACCTTAACATCTTTATCCTTTGAAATCAAAGAACTATTTAGGTTCTTAATTTCAAGGTTTGAAGAACCTACAATTTTCCCTATCCCACCTGACTTAGCCACAGAATCATCCTGACTACTTGAGTACCATTCATTGTTCAAGCTAAAAGCTACACTCTCTATTTCTCCTTCCTCTTTATTCTCATTCTCTTCTTTTGTGGTGCCCTTTTTCTCTTCCAAACTATCTTCTCTAACCCCCGGTTTATTCTTACTTTTCCTATCTTCTTTAACCTTCATATTTTTCTTTTTCTTTGCACTTTCCTTCACAATAGCCTAATCGTTGTCTAACTCAATATCCATGTCCTTAATCTCTTCAATTTTAACATTATGAATTTTGACTTTTTTACACTAGATTTATTAAGAATATCTTTCTCAGAAGTCTTATTTCTTTTACTAGTTAACGGAGAGATCTTAATAGCATTCTCCCTACAATATTCCTCAATAAGAAGGATCATTCATTCATGAAGAACAAGTCTAGAAATCTTTTTCCTATGTGCATTGAGGTTGTTTAACAAGGAATACTTCAAGTAGAATGGAAAAGAAATGATGTCATAGTATATTAAGTGATTTAAAAAAACAAAATGAAAATTATGTACTCTTTTGGATCTCCCATCAAGGATGAAATACTCATGAATGCATGACAGAACATCTTGCCACAGAAAATTAATCTGGTTCAAAAACTAGCTTCCTCTCTTTTTCAAGGTTCTTTGAAAAAGTTCTTGAGGGTAGCATTCAAGATTTTAGTCTCTTTCTTGAATTCTATTCCCCCAATAGAAATCCCATTTCTTTTTGCAATAAAATTTTTTGCAATATTCACAGAAACCCCATGCAAAGTCACACCATCTTTAGCCCAATTTCTAAAAAAATCTTCTATAACATGGGGTTTTTAGCCATGAAAACTTTCAAAGTAATTAGTAACCTTAACTTTATGAAGAACATTCCAGACTGCCATTTTCTCCTTCCAATACTTACAATTCACTCGCTCTTACTTCCTTGGCTCACCACCCATTCTGTAACTCACTCTGATCACAAAAGTCTTGCAATGAAGAAAAATGTTATAATAATAGGAAAATCAATCTTTCTCATTACAATCTGAGATCACCCACAATACATGCCAAACTAAGAAGGTAATAATTAAGAGATACCTCCTTCAAAATAGAACACCATTATCATTAAAGTTAAAGCCTCCTTCAATATTAGTGAAAAACTTAATCAAAGTTGGCATTAAATTTAGCTTCAATTGCATTTGTCCCATCAAGTTGAATGATCATCTATAAATCTTCTTCCTTTCTTAGGTCATCCATCCATGAGAGTAGTATGTCTATATCCTCGATTTTTTTGGTTATCTAGTCAATAACCCTATTACCCTCATGGTAAATATGGGTAATAATTACTTTTCCAAAATTATTAAGAAGACTTTTGATTTCTTCAATAATCATTTCAATATTCCAAGTAACTAAATAATTAATATTAAGAATATTAAAAATATTTAAAGAACCCCCTTCCAGCCATAGTGTCATGTCCCCTTTTCAAATAATTAAAAAAGAAAATCTTTGCTAAGGCAGGCGGGCCCAAGAAAGTGAAGTTTCGGAAAAAGGGGGTTAATCTTTGGAAACTGTTGGACTAATAAATGAAAATTATTATTATTATTATAAGTTTCATTAACCTCTCTTGGACGTGAGTTACAGTTATGCCCTCTTTTAAGGGGTTTGGAGGCATTTTGGGCTCATTCCAGAACTTGATTTTTGCTCATTCTTTGTTATTCTTCAGAGGCTGCCAAACCTGTGGAGAAGGAGACCCAAGAACGGGAGTTTGTAGGTTTCCAGCAAGGCTAAGGATGGGAGTTTGAATCTATTCCATGTGCATGCTCATACAGAGTTTTCCTTTGTGCTGAACAGTGCAGATTTGTGAGTTTTCGGGTGTGTTTTTGTAGGAGTTTGGTGTTTACAGTTGAGTATTTCATATTAGTTTGGGTTGCTGCTGTATATCAAACTTTTAAATGTTAAAATAGAGCTGAATATATATATTGGGACGTGATTAAACTTCTGAGATAGATTATTAGTGTTTTTGTGGTGTTTTCGGGCATATTTTGTGCTATTTCGGGAGCCCAATGAGCATAGTTTTGGTCCTACATTTTTGAGCTGTTGTGTAAAGGCTATACGGATTTGTAAATGTCAATTTGTAGGCTGTTATGCTGCTGAAAGTTCTGTAAAAATTTCCATTTTCAGATTTATTAATAATTTGTGAAGTTGTGAAGCTTTTAGCACTATTTTCAGCATACCCGATTTGGGGTTTCTTGAGGAATTTGGTGGATCTGTGTGATATTAGTTGTTTGATCTTAAAGATCTGATTAAAGATTGGAAATATCATACAAATTCAGAAAAGGGACATTTCAGTGGTATCAGAGCCATGATCTTGCCAGCCTGAGGGTTTGTAGAAGTTGCAGGTCAGTTTTGACAACTACCCAGATCTTGCATTTCAGTTTTTAGAACTACCCAAATCTTGCATGCCATAATTTATGGTTGCATGTTGATTCTAATCAGATACATGTCAAAATTTATGGTTGCATGCTACTTCAAATCATTTTCATGTTAGTTCTTGGTGAATTTGGTGATTGTAGAAGTTTGCATTTCAGTTTTGACAAGTACCCAGATCTTGCATGTCAGTTTTGACAACTACCCAGATCTTGCATGTCATAATTTGGTGGTTGCATGTTGCTTCTAATTAGTTTCATGTCAAAATCTATGGTTTCATGCTACTTCTAATCATTTGCATGTTAGTTCTTGATGAATTTGGTGGTTGTAGAAGTTTGCATGTCAGTTTTGACAACTACCCAGATCTTGCATGTCAGTTCTGACAACTACCCAGATCTTGCATGTCATAATTTGGTGGTTGCATGTTGCTTCTAATCAGTTGCATGTCCAAATCTATGGTTGCATGCTACTTCTAATCATTTGCATGTTAGTTCTTGGTGTTTGAAGAAGTTATATCCTATTGGGGTTACACTCTACTTTATCCAGAATGGACAGGTATAGTACAGAGTCTCAGAGGAAACGATCTTGGAAAATTGATAGCCAGAGTCAAAACAGTAGAAAGGATGGTTATTTAGACATTCGAGATAAACTTATGAAAATAAGCCATGACATGTCTAAACAGTTGGTTGAGCACCACCGTATAATGAATGACATGTTATCTGACCCAGCTAAGGTGGATAAGTTGACTGGATTTCTATTTCGCAAATTTTCTCACAAGACAGATGACACAATTCCCAAGAACTTGCATGAGGAGTTTGATAAACTAGCTGATAGCCAGGTAGAGGTCTCAGATTCTACTCTGCCACAGGAGGTGGTGGGAAAGGATATTACAGAGATTGATAGTAACGGTCAACTTGATACTCAAATTGAGACAATTATTTACAGGTCGTCAAAGGGTGATGCCACAGGTATTCAGGATGGTATAGTTACAACAGGCAGTGACTACAGTGTAGTGGGTTCAGATGATGATTATGAGGATGTTGTTGTGCAAGATGGTGAGATACCTGGTAGAGATGAGCAAACATTGAGCATTCATGAATTTGCTGAGAAAGAGTACCAGACACAGTTAGATGCTTCATCACATGAGGTTGAGGCTGGTAGTACTTCACATGATTTGTCCAGCCAACTGAAGGTGAACAAAGATAGTAGTGTGACTTCATTATCTCATCATGACAGGTATGTGGAGTTAGTTGGTATTGGTCATATTACTTAGGTGAGGAGTTTGCTTGAGTTACCAGTTGATTCTAGTTTACGGATATGGACTCGAGATTGTTATATTGGCATTTGGGATTCAGTTGACTGGAGATCTTTAACACTTTTTGGTAGCAGTGTTTGTTTGGGTGCTATCATGGATTTGATTAGCAGATTACATGGTGTTGTCTTTTCTTGTGCCAGTATCTTGTCTGATGTTGGTATTAGTTTTTATACACCAATGTTGGGCTTTGTTCATATATCTAGTCGGCCATACTTGCTGGAATGTGTTGATGATATTTCATATTTGGCAGTGTGTATAGATGAGTCCCAAGATCATATTGGCATTGATGACATCCAGAAGGATGCAATGGGCAGTTTTGAAGACTTAGTTTCCTTGGGTATAGAGGAGTTGGACAGCAATGCTAATGTTTTTGATACTCCGTATGTTGATATGAGCTTTAGATTTGATTCACAGGATATGGATGGTAATACTCTAGAGACTAGTAACTTTGAGGACACTCCTTCAGACAGTGCATCAGAGGAGGTTTGTAGGAGACAGTCAAGCCAGTGCCATCATGTGTCTAATCAGTTGAGAGTTAGTGACCAAGACATTGCTATCACTTGCCAACATTTTGATGCTGCTCGTCAGTTGTTAGCAGTTTATGGATGGGGTTCTCCTACTAGTGATGAGCAGGGAGGAAGTTATCTTTCCTTGATAGAGATCCACTCTTTATGGGAGGCTATTCAGATTTTGAGACAGAATTATATACAGTTGGTAGCCGACAGAGATTATCTTATGGAGTGGGGCAGTACAGCATATGATGCATTGTTGGCCAAGGAAGATGAGGTGAGTGATCTTAATGAGCAGCTTGAGGTGACTTCTGAGATTCTTGAGAGTACACAATTGGCTCTCAAGGAGTCACAGTTTCATTTGGCTAAGGTGACCATGGAGTTAGAGCAACTACAATCTTTACCTGATTCTATACAGTCACAAGCTGTGGTGTTTGGTGATCCGAGGATGTCCATGGCCGAGATTGTTAGAGACAGTGGAGATGGGGATGCATCCATCCTTGATACTAACATTGGCATATCAGGTTCATTCCCACTAGAGTCAGGTTCAATTGAGTTGGGTGCTGTAGCAGATTTTTGTGGTGTGCCTGACATGGTGGTGACCTCTAGTACTAATGGCACGAAGACTAGAGATGTTGTATCAAAGACCATGTGTGATGTTGGTCAGCTGATAGTTGGCATGGTTCCTACTAGTAATACTACTCCCTTCGCAATGTCTTCAGAGGTAGTAGTCAGTTCCAACTTGGTTAATGATCGATTGCAGTTAGTTACATCTAGATTTTAGTCTAAGCCACTGACTGAGATTGGTGTATTCTATCGGCATTACACTGTGAGGTATGCTCATCTATCTACCTTTGATGACCATGTTGATGAGATGATGATACAGAGATGTACTTTGGTTCCTGGTGCTTATCATCAGTTATGGGATAGTTTGATGCCTCGAGATGAGAGTTGTGATGGGCATGACATGGTGATAGGTCCTGCAATTGACAGGTTGATAATACATGACTTAGAGCAGGAGTTTTGGAGTGATGCTTTAGCAGGTGTTGTTATTGATTCTACTCCTTTGGCTATGACATCTCTTGACTTAGCTGGTGATCAGTCACAGTGGGTTGTATCACTTCTTCATGGTGAGCTGTTGACTGAGGTTGGTTTTTTTTATCAACATTATATTGTAGGGTATGTACATCAGTTAGCATTTGATCCTTGTGCCGAGGAGTTGATGGCAGACAAATTTGGTTTGGATTCCATTTCTTACTCTTTATCTTGTAATGTCTTTTCACCATCAGCAGTGTATGGGAGTTATGGTTATGAGATAGTGGCCGATGATTTGCAGAGTTGTGTTGACTGTAGGAGTTGTACAGTGTGTGGATTCTCCATACTTGGTATAGTTTCATTCGAGAGGGTTCACCATTGTTGCAGAGTTGGATTGTACATTCCATATAGGCCAGTGGGATGCGTTGATGGTATTTACTGTGTTGGTAGTTTGATTTGTCCACTTTACTTGGGTTCTGATGTTCTAAGAGTTTGTGCCTCATGGGTTTTTGATTGTGGTAGTGGTGATTTCGGAGTTTGGTTGAGCTATAATTGTCAATTTGATTATGGATTCCTCTTGGTCATATTGCAGAGGATATTACAGGAGCCTGTGTTAATTGGTAGTAATATAGTTCATGACTACATTTGGGATCCAGGTGGATTGATTGGTTTATTGTTCAGCCATTGCTTGAGGACAAGCAATGATTGGGAGGGGAGGACTTGTCATGTCCCCTTTTCAAATAATTAAAAAAGAAAATCTTTGCTAAGGCAGGCGGGCCCAAGAAAGTGAAGTTTCGGAAAAAGGGGGTTAATCTTTGGAAACTGTTGGACTAATAAATGAAAATTATTATTATTATAAGTTTCATTAACCTCTCTTGGATGTGAGTTACAGTTATGCCCTCTTTTAAGGGGTTTGGAGGCATTTTGGGCTCATTCCAGAACTTGATTTTTGCTCATTCTTTGTTATTCTTCAGAGGCTGCCAAACCTGTGGAGAAGGAGACCCAAGAACGGGAGTTTGCAGGTTTACAAGAAGGCTAAGGATGGGAGTTTGAAGCTATTCCATGTGCATGCTCATACAGAGTTTGCCTTTGTGCTGAACAGTGCAGATTTGTGAGTTTTCGGGTGTGTTTTTGTAGGAGTTTGGTGTTTACAGTTGAGTATTTCATATCAGTTTGGGTTGCTGCTGTATATCAGACTTTTAAATGTTAAAATAGATCTGAATATATATATTGAGATGTGATTAAACTTTTGAGATAGATTATTAGTGTTTTTGTGGTGTTTTCGGGCATATTTTGTGCTATTTCGGGAGCCCAATGAGCATAGTTTTGGTCCTACATTTTTGAGCTGTTGTGTAAAGGCTATACGGATTTGGAAATGTCAATTTCTAGGCTGTTATGCTGCTGAAAGTTCTGTAAAAATTTCCATTTTCAGATTTATTAATAATTTGTGAAGTTGTGAAGCTTTTAGCACTATTTTCAGCATACCCGATTTGGGGTTTCTTGAGGAATTGGGTGGATCTTTGGGATATTAGCTGTTTGATTTTATAGATCTGATTTGAGGCTTGAAATATCATGTAAAATCAGAAAAGGGACATTTCACATAGTTTCCTAATACCATGTTCCATAGCCTTACGAATAGTAAACAAAGCCACGATCACTTCCATCTTGTGAATAGTAGCAATTCCAATAAGAACAGCCATAGCATCCACCACTCTACAGTTATGATCTTTAAGGACTCCACATCTAGCTCTCCATGGGTTGCCTTTAGTAGAGCCATCAAAATTAGCTTTTATCCACCCATTTGGAGGTGATTTCTAGATCACTCCCTCTTTGTTGGTATTATCTTTAATCTCTTTGTATCTCATTAGATGATTAATATCAAATTGACCAATATTGTTGTTTTGATTAAGGAAGTTTTCCTTACAAGCCCTAAGGATTTTATGGCCAACCACCCAAGCAGGATATGCTTTCTTTCTAAATATTTTGTTATTTCTTTGTTTCTAGTCCCCAACACAAATGTGGGAGAGAAAAGTTCCATAGGGATCAAGCTAAAGAACCATTTGTAGGACATTTCTAATAGAGAAAAAAATCCATTAGGTTACTAGTGAAGAGGTTATCTAGAGGAAAATATAATATTTCATTAGGATTTGGAAAATTTTGCATCCACTTTGTTCAAGGAAAAGGATGCATGAATATTGCTTCCACTTTTAGAATTAAACGTAAAGTGTAGATATTATAAATGAAAAAACTTGGCTATTTTTCCAATAATTTCTTTTTTTAGGAAGGAAGCCCCAAAAATGGGATTAGCCAAAAAACACTTACAAAATTAAGATGTCTGGTGTCTGATGGGTACTTCAGGGAAAAAATGCTAACTATAGAAAGAGTGTAAGAAAAAATTGTGCAGCTACCCTCCACAAACAAGACCATCCTAGGAAAATATGAAGAGGAATACACAATTTGAAAAGCTTCCCCTAACTACCAATGTTTACTTTTTCAGTGTTGTAATGGTAGCCAAGCTGATCTTAAGTCAACTCTATTAAGAAAATACTTTATCCATTCCAAAGTCTACTTCAAAATATAATAAATATATCTTCTCTACTCTACATTGAAAATAATTATATAGATAACTAGGGAAATATTATGTCTCTTATTCAGAATTTGCCCCAAATCTACTAGTTCATCTAGTTGTTAAAAAAATTGAGCTAGGAAGTAGTAGCTCCCAATAAGGTTAAATGAAAACAAAAACCAAAACCATAAAATTAAATAGTATAACAAAAATAGGGATTTTAGAAGTACTTGTCTACAAAAATAAAAATAAAAATAATTAAATAATAATATAAACAAAATATGAAAGAAACCAATTTTTATTACAATATCTATACACTAAAACTATTTTTTTTAATTCCAAGCGAATTTAAGAAATAAAAGTGATAGTAGAAGCTTTTTTAAGCAAGTTGGAGCTATCAAAAACCAATGCAGAATAATAATAAAATATGCATACACTAAATATGAAGCATATTAAAGTAAAATATTGTTCATCGCATATATTTTTTTGACCCTAATTAAGGCAATTGTCTATTAGTGCAAAACACTTAATCTTTTACTAGGCAGAGTTGGTCAGTCAACACTACGACCGAGCCACTATGAAGCTTGAGCTGAAAATAAATAGAATTGTAGAAGTTTAGTAGGCATCAAATAGTAGTAGTTGCCAAGAACATTAGCAATCACTAAACATTTTAGTCATTGTCGAGAAATGTAGAGATAAAATAGTTTAAGTCGAATGTAGTTCATGTTGAGGGATAGCATGAAGAACCAAGCATGGCAAAGCATCATGAAGGTATAAGTGTCGAGTTAAAAAGGTTGAGTATATAAGTTTGGAATTGCACCAAATCCTCTGTAAACCATTTTTTCAAGCATGATTCATGTTTCTAAGTTTGAGGAATAAATCAACGAGATAATTATACCTATGATTAAGCACCATTAATCCCTATACAGTATGATAGACCAATTAGAAAATAGGACTTGAATTAAGCAACAAAAAGGATGAATCCTAATCATTGATTTTGATCTAGAAATGAAAGAGAGAGTGTCTTAGGAGTTAAGAGGAATACATATATGTGAAGCTAAAGAAGAATCAATAAGTTGTGAAGGAGTAAGATGATCGAGCAGTGTAGTGAGGAGATAATGAAAATCAGTCACAATAAGGTGATAATGAAAATCAGCATTTTAGTGTAGACCAAAGGATTAAGGTATTGTTACATTCTAATCAGTGTATCAAGTGAATCTCTTAACATAGTGGTCCTAATAGGCCTATTGTAAATCTCCGAACAAAGTACTCACTTAATTCTGAAGTTAAATCCTTTTTTAAAGGCATATTTATTAGTATTGTATGATTTTGACAGAGAAGACCCCTCACAGTGTAGATCATCATAAGTGATCAAAATTATAGCCCTAATAGGCACTTTGTTTCTGCAGTACTAAAGATTTTGTGGGTGTCATCCCCATTATAGATTCACCATCACCTTGGAGGGTTTCTGCATTACCAGATCTTGTGTCAAATATTGATTACATTATTTATGTGTTTTATTCATGATAGTAGATATTAGATCTTATATTACAAGTTGTTATTGTTATAAAGTAAAGTCCACCAAGATAACTAAATGGGAGGGGAGGGGGTGAATGAGTTATCAGACCAATATAGCTTTTATCAACCTTATTAAACCTTAAGCATGTGAACAATATAATCAAAATACCATAAGAAGGAATGCATAAATAATAACACTAGATTTGTTAACTAGGGAAACCCTTGTGGGGATGGTATCCACAAAATAATGTACTAATATAAAAGTTCATTGTAAGAGGAAAGACTTTGTTAGGAGCTAATGAAATATTCAATACATATCTAATGTAGGAGCATCCTTGATTGACTTGAAATCCTACAGGATGGTGTGGTTTAACTTTGAAGTTTGGGGCACTTGACAGATATTGGGAGCTTAGTTTGCACTTGGAGCTCGTCCGTAGTGTTTCCTGATTTATATCAGTCATTAAAGGGAACTCAAAAGATATTGGAGCTCGGCATACTCTTTGGAGCTCAGTATCATCTTGGAGATCGACATGGTCTAGGAGCCCAGCATGGTCTAGGAATTCAACATGGTTTGGGAGCTCAACTTGGACTTGGTTCCTGTTGGTACCGAGTTTTCTATGAGTCAACTTTTAGCATTTAATTTATGTAGGGGTATTTAATATGTGTTATATCTGACTTGTGACTCAACATATATTTAATGTAAGGGATTTAATTTAGTTTGTAATGAACTGGAAAAACTTGTGACTTAGTTAGGTATAAGTAAGGGGTTTTGTGGAGTCTTTAGGCATCATTATTAGGAGGATCCATCTTGGAGAAGAGGATGTGAACTTTGAAGAGCTAGTAGTTGCAGCTTGAGAACCAAAGGATTTCTTGGTGGACCTAAGGGTACAAGTGTGATTCTCCTTGGTATTCTTATCCAATTGTGGATCTGGACTAGTTGGGATTGAGTTTGTAAGTTGGATCTTGTGGGATGTTGTAGAACTGTTATTGTAATTGTTTTTTGTATTTGGCCCTATCCCAAAAGGCTTTATAGTAGGGCATATTGCATGTAATTAGTTATATCTATGAATAAAGAATAGTGATTTGGTATCAGATCTTACATTTGTGTTTCATTATTGTTGTATTTCCATTGTGTGGTTATTTTTTGGGGGCTTGGACATCTCCTTTGGGGATTCTCCTGCCTTGCACTATGTCGGGTGGTATCAAAGCAAAGGTTGTCCTTGAGTGTGTGGACAGATCACCAAAGTTGAGGTATTTTGCACTAGGATCTTGGGTTGGAGAAGGTTTATCTAGTAGATTTGGTTGATCTCCCAGATTTGTGGATCTATTGCTTAGGGTTTGCAAAAAATTTGGAAGATGTCTCTAAGAAGATTGGACCTTAGGGAAATTGATGATCTTAGTAATGTCATGGAAGAAAGGACCTCAGAGAAGATTAGAGAAGAATTCAAATCTAAGATTGTATTGATGAAGAGTGACATGATTTCTAAAACTATGAGTGTTTTAGGTGTTGCACCTAGGCATGCGGATACTAAAGATGGTTATGAGGAAGCAGCTAAAGACTTTGAAGTCACTGGATTTAGTGGTGAGGAAAAAATTGATTATGTGAAGAAACCTATTGGAACTAGGGTTGGTTAGTTTGCTAGGCCTAGATTTTAGTTGAAGCTGAAGCATAAGATGGAGGTTTCTAATTTCTCAAGTACTTTGATTCCTAAAGACTTGATTGATTGGATTGGTGAATTAGAAGATTACTTTGAGCTTGAGGATATTGTGTATCTGCTTCGAGTGAGGTTGGTACAAACTAAGATGAAAGGACATGCTACTCTTTGATGGAAGGAACTGCAAAGAGACAACGAAGAAGAAGGTGAAATGAAGATGACTAGATGGAGATTGATGGTGACTAGATGCATAGATATTTTGAATGTCCTCATGGTAGGAAAGTTGTTGTTGTGAATGAGGTTGCAGTCCAAGACAGTCAACCTGAGAAAGGAGAGAGTTTACTAGCTTGGCAAGTACTAGTTGGTCATAGGACATTGGATTCTTGTCAGAGGACTAGTTTGTTTAGGACTTGTTGTAAGTCTAGTGGAAAATTTTGTAATATGATTATGGATGGTGGCAGTACTGATAACCTTGTTGCTGAGGAGATGGTTCAAAAACTTGGTTTGAAGAGAGTGAGACACCCTTATTCTTATAGGATTAGATAGTTGCAAGGTGAGTATGCTTTGGAAGTGAGGGAGCAATGCCTTGTTGATTTATGGGTTGGGCAATATAAGGATCAAGTATTGTGTGATATTATGGACATGAACAATTGTCATGTGTTGCTTGGTAGATCTTGGTAGTATGATTGCAGGGATGTGCATGATTATGCCAAGAATGTATTTACTATTGAGAAAGGTGGCAGGAAGTTTTCCCTAATTCCTTTGCAAAATGAAGAGCTTGATAAGAGGAACCTAAGTATTGGTAGTCGAGTTGAGGAAGGTTGGAGATCAGT
Source organism: Cupressus sempervirens (assembly GCA_028749045.1). NCBI lineage: Eukaryota > Viridiplantae > Streptophyta > Pinopsida > Cupressales > Cupressaceae > Cupressus > Cupressus sempervirens. The sequence goes on from CM053793.1 coordinate 578,070,498, forward strand.
ATGGAAAGAAGACTTGTAGCATGCCTTGGATGGATATGAAGAAGTAGAAGAAGAATAAGGGAAAGAGTGTATAAGTTGAAGACTTGGAGGATATTTATGTAAAGAACCAATTTGGGATTTATATGTTGAATCCCAAAAGACTTTCTTCCATCTTTTGAGAACATCTTTTCAAACCTAGGGTGTCTGATGCAGGAGTATCTCTGGTTCACAATCTTGTAGGATGGTGTGGTTTGGCTTTGGATTTTGAGGCACTTGACAGATACTGGGAGCTCAATTTTCACTAGGAGCTTGTTAGTAGTGTTTCCCAAGTCATCTTGGTCATTAAAGGGAGCTCACAAGATATTGGAGCTCAGCATACTCTTTGGAGCTTGGCATGGTCTTGGAGCTCGGCATGGTTTGGGAGCTCAACATGCTCTGGGAGCTAAACATGCTCAAGGATCTCAACATACTCTCAAAGCTTGGCAATGCTTGGGAATTCAATGATGCTCAACTTGGTCTTTCTAACACTCATCTTATTATTGGTTCTTGTTGGTATCGAATTGTCTATGAGCCAACTTTTGGCATTTAATTTGTGTTGTAGCCGACTTGTGACTCAACATATATTTAATGTAAGGGATTTAATTTAGTTTGTAATGAATTGGGTTGACTTGTGGCTTAGTTAGGTATAAGTAAGGAGTTTTTTGGAGTCTTTAGGAATCATTATTAGGAGGATTTGTCTTGGACAAGAGGATGTGAACTTTGAAGAGAAAGTAGCTACAGCTTGAGAACCAAAGGATTGCTTGGTAGACCTGAGGGTACAAGTGTGATTCTCCTTGGTATTCTTATCTAGTTGTGGATCTGGACTGGTTCAAGTTGAGTTTATAAGTTGGATCTTGTGGGATCTTGCATAACTATTATTGTAATCGTTGTTTGTATTGAAGACCTTACAGCTAGGCATATTGCATGTAATCAGTTATATCTATGAATAAAGAGTGGTGATTTGGTATCAAATCTTTTAAGAGAATTTGAATCCCTGTTAGGAGATTCCAACCCTATTAGGAGTTGTAAAAGGTAGATGGATCCACTGTCCAAACAACTTTGGATGCAAGACTATCAAACTCATTGTCCAACTGGCCTCTGTATTATTCCTTGTAAAATAATAGAAATGAAATTGATCTTCACAACTCAAACTCTTTCTTTGTCCTCTTACTATGCCAATTCTACTCCAAACACTTTTTCAAATCTCAATACTAGATCTTCAAATTCACATCACACTGATCCCTTTGATCACTTACTCACATTTACAAAATTTACATATCACTTGTACAATTCACACTTACACTTATTCACACACATCTTCACCACAATGATAATAACTTTCCTTTATACCATACCCTCAAAATGATTCACTAAGTTGGCCTTGAGGTTTTCTCAATTAATTATAATAGGTCCTTATTAAGATATTACAATTCATTACATCTTTCCACAATTAAAAAATATTGTTGGCTCACCATAATTACAACTTCTCACACATGTGACCTCTAACCTCATGCACTCACTGACATCATCATTAGATTGTCTAATTTCATTGTCTAACTTCTCTCATCATGATTATATCCATTTTAAGAGAGACAATCCAAACATCATAAACCACTTCTCAAGTTCTCTATCTACACATTATCTTCTATAGCTATTGAATAACTCTCAGTATTTAACTCTCTGCACACGCACCTGTCCACCTTATCAGGACATAATGTAGAACATATACTCAACTACACTTGACCTTATCATCAATACACAATTTGTATGACCATGTTCTTTGTCTACTACTATGCCAGTCTTTACAAAAACAATACTATGTTGACATCAATGACAAACACAGTCATGAATGCAACATGTCAATCATGCTAAAAATCTCCCTAACTATTCTAGTAATGCTTAGGATGCTCCCCCAAAGTAATACCATTAACATTCATGCTAATAGTTACATGGTGTTGCATGATTAAGGTTAACGAGGTGTGTGGTGAATTAAGTTTAATATGGGTTATGTTTGAAGTGGTAGAAGTTTTTGGATATCTTGATTCACACCACCACCCCCCCACACACACACAAACACACACTCTTAGCATCTCACTTTCCCATTAGATTTCCATCAATTGGCATTAGAACTTAGATATCTAATAAAGAAGTCTAACCACTTGAGAGTCAAATATTTTCGAGATGGAAACCTATGAACTAGGAAAGGTGATTGAAAACTGAAAGCTTGATTTGCATATTGCATTAGAACAAGTTAAGGTTACAAAGGAGGAACTAAGAAAATCCTTGAAATGAAGGAAGGAGATGGAAATCCAAAAAAATGACACATAACACCATGAAGAAATCATTAAGGACTTATGTAATGAAGGCATATATAGGACTACTACATTTGGGCCTGAATTGCAATAGTAGGCTATCGTAATTGTGACGACCATCTATCTCCCAAGCAATAGTACCACAAATTGGCTCCCATTGGATGGCCATCAAACTTTTTCTATCACAAATTGCAATGGAAAGGGTGTTCGTCACAATTATGATGGATAAACTTATCATAATTTGGAACAAGGAAAGGGCAAGATGTAAGGAAACTTGGCAATAAAGAATATAACCATTTCCACATAACCCATAATAAATCTAAAATAATCATGGAATTAAAATCCACATGCAAGAGAATAGACAACATACCCACAAAATTGTGACACAAGATATACCCTGGGAAACCCTCATTGAGGGAAAAACCCAGCCTCCAAAAGCATCCATCACCATGTATTATTCAGCAAAAAATACCATTGCCATACAACCATGGAAGCCTTCATGGCCATAGCCACAACCGAGCAAACTATGTGAAAAAGCATGAATCCACACATCTCATGCCATGCTTTCAACCTTCACAAATGCTCCCTTGGCTAACCTGTCAAGCCTTGTCCCGCTCAACTCTTGCCTTTTGTCTTCTCCTTGTCACTCTTTCTCACACTCTCTACAACAACTACCCTTGTGGCTGCTTATATAGTAGCAAGTCCTACAAAACCACCAAGTGGTATTACATAACCATGTGCTACCTAACCCACTGACCCCACATTTAATATTGGGCATTTAATTTTTTTCCCCAATATTAAATAATTACATAAAATATTTTACAATGTTACAATACAACTCATCAAGAATATTCCATGGAAATCTTTACATGTTGCACGTCCATCTAGGCACAACATTACATAATAAAATAAAATAATAAAATAACAATATTATGCAATGTGTGCAACACCCATTATCTCAACAATCTCCCACTTGTTGTATACATTGCATAGGATCAATCCATAGCCACATAAATGAACAAGGGAACAATCCCTCCCAGCACATCCACCATCATGGATCAAAATACACCAAGTGCTCCATTCTGGTACCCGCAACAAAATCAAAGTATCCAGCATCTCGAACATGAATGATCTCACCTCCTATTATGCCACTCCCACTGGACATACATAGAAGCCATCCAAAGAGAAAACCACCCAATCTGTCGCATTAGAAGATCATAAAATCTTGTACCAACTAAAATTCCAAGCACAAATAACCTGATCCAAAGGTAATCACATGTATCCGTAGTTGTCAAAATATCCATAGTTGAAATAGCACCCACAGCAAAGTGCCAAACCCATCCAACTATCCATACCTCAAAGCTATAACAAGTGAATCTCATATCACCGACATATCCAATCTGCAACCTGCAATCATAAGCCTCAAGAACAATACCTGCCACATATATACCAAGAAGCTCCCACTGCAAAAGATAATGTCAAATCTATAACCAATCCACTCACAACATCTCAAAGAAGTGAATCCATGTAGTATCAAGGACATCCACAATACATAAACTAATATCTTGCAAGAACAACTCTCGTAACAAGTCTCCAATAGTCTCCAAGTTCTCCACAACCAAAAAAGAAAAGAGATAAAGAAATAACCATGTCATCTCTCACATGACATACATGAGCACAAACCAGTGATCACAATCTCTAACCAATCTCAAATCCAATGTAGTTAAAACTGAACATCCAGGAAGATAACCAAGACCAGAGAAACCATGCAAATCATAACCTGTATCATGTCCTTCTACACACACCTCTAGATGTAAACTATGCAAGTATAATCTCCTCCATAAAACCCCAACAAGAAGCCTCAACAACACCCAAACCATACCATATAACTCATCATGGATGCAAGCCTCTCACAAGAAGATCAAACTCAATAAACCATTCCTAAACCAAGGAATAACCATTCCTAATCCAAGGAATATGCCTAATATAAAACCATCTCCCAAACTCAACCAGCATAACAACATATGCACATGGAGATAACCAATGCTTAACCATCTCTCAAATGAACCCTCCAGAACTAACTCATGTACCATAGCTCAAGATCCATATCCATGAAAGACAAGCATAAATATAATGCAACTGAGAGAAAATAATGGGCTATACCTCTCAAGTAGCAAACCGTCGAGTAGACCAAGAGTGGGGAATGAGAATGCTCATCAAGATACCCAAGTCTCCAACCAAGACTCGTCTAAGAACAATCTCCTCTCAAGTCCATATCAGGTGACTGCCCCTCGGACTTCCTGCTGAAACCATCAACCGTCCCAACAAATACTTCTCTAATCCAAGAGAAATTAGCATCACCACCGTCTCTAAGTATCCATGAGTGCCTGTAACCAATCAATCCATGCAAACTCCAAATGCAACATAGCAATATCATGAAGTGTCCAGCTTATGATCAGTGTACTCAATACCAAGAAACTAAACCAAGATCAATGTCAAAGTTCCAACCATGGCCTTAGGAACATAAACATGACAACATGATCTTACCATCTCAACTAAAGAGATAACATGCTCCATATGAACACACTATAACATGTCACAACTCTAAATGCGTATCAAGAGTATACCATGACATAATAATGAAACCATCCTTACACCAAGGATAACATGCCAAATAAAAGCATAAACCACACCTTTGCCAAGAACCTTGTGAGTCCTCAAGATGCAACCATCTCCACACACCATGAAGAAAAACCATCTCCACATACCAGGAAGAACCATCTCCATACACCATGAAGATAACAAGTGCACCATGCAAATGTCAAAGATGCTTCTGCAGCAACAGGATCTAAGACAAACCTCCAACATCTGTAAACACTTGATAAATATATCAATACCAACAAAACTCCCACTCAACCGTGGTACCAAGTCACCTATGGCATCATAAAATCCATCCTCTCCAAACCAAGAAGATATAATCCAAACCAGAAACTAATGCTGCACTGTCACCCCATCACTGTCACAAGCTCCCACTAAACTGTGTATCCAAGCTATCGATGAAATCTTGATGAAAACCCATCTTCTAACCATGAGAATCAAACAAGGCATCAAACTATCAAAGAACTCAAAGTGCACATCATGAGCTCCTCAAAAGAAATTAAATAACCATGATCCTCAACCAAGAAGATATACCACCATAACCAAATCAGAAATCCAAGCTAATGAACATCAAGGATGTACCTGTATATCCAATCATGTCATGCCAAAATCCATGACACCATGATCACATCCATGAACCGAGCATCTGACTCTCAAAATATGTCCAACCTGTCAGCATAGTCAACAACAATCCTCTGCCATGACTATACCTGGTAACAACATCTCATCCCTTCTACATGAAGATAAAATCATGTGACTTAGGGCATAGACAACCCAAATCCAAGCCACCAATCTGAATATGCATCAATAATGAAAGATCAATGGGCAAAGACAACTCATAACCAAGCCATAAATGCAACCTGTAAGTATAGACCGCTTACAACACTGCACAACTTGTAGACCCAACAAGTCATCATGCATATCCAAACCAAACACTGATAACCATATCATCATGAGACCAATCTGAAATATGAATTGAGTATACAATGACATCAAATCTTAAATTTCCAATGCCATAAACTCATAATGTTACCATAGTCAAAATATGTCTATAAACTGTTCAGATCAATATATCATCAAATAAATCATGTCAAACCTACACCAAATCTGAACCAATGTGTAGAGCTCTCCAAGAACTTTCTGTTGACTACTCGAAGTCCAAAATTCGACTCTGTATGCCCAAGTTATGCCCTAATCCGTGCTCAAAATAAATAAAATTTGACTTTAGGGCTCTGAAAACCTGACAAAATTTTAAAATTATAGAACCAAACCTACACCATCTTGTAGTGCTCTAAATTAGCTTTCCAACGCCTATAAGAACTCTGAAATTCGATATTCTGAGAGAAAGTTATGGCCATTTTACTAAGACAGTGTTTTTACCATTTTCAGTACGATTTTTCATTTTTTAATTTTTTTTCAGTGACGAAAATTCCGACGGGATTAAATTTGACGGCCATCATGGGCTGAAACCAAAAAACTCTTTCATTTCCTCTGAACATGGCCAAACTAGGACATATTATATATCAAAATTTATGGAAATGTCGACCCGGATCCAATGGTGAGGTCTGTTTTTACCCAGGAGGTCATTTATGCAAGCTACCCCCCAAAACTCTCATTTTAAATGAAACATCCAAAAAACTCTTTTGTCCAACAATTTCCCATGCCCAAATATTTTAACATCCCATCATAATAGCAAATCCAAAACCCTCAGATCTACAATAAATCATTCATATATCTTGCCCTTTTCTTTTATCCTCTCATGCATTCCCATGGATTCAATCTAGGGTTATAATAATAAAACCATAGCTCTGATACCAATTGTAGGGCCCATTTGCCGATGCACCAAAAGTCATGACTATTAGTGAACATGGAACACCACATAATTAACTACCTATGGGCAGGGGAGCGCATCGCATCACCCAACAATCTCCCCCTTGACGCGCATACCAGGTGCTTACACGGGTCGAGAAGGCACCGGGGAGATTTGAACCCATGACCAAGCCAAAACCAGGCTCTGATACCACTTGTAAGGAAACTTGGCAATAAAGAATATAACTATTTCCACATAACCCATAATAAATCTAAAATAATCACAGAATTAAAATCCACATGCAAGAGAATAGACAACATACCCACAAAATTGTGACACAAGATATACCCTGGGAAACCCTCATTGAGGGAAAAACCCAGCCTCCAAAAGCATCCATCACCATGTATTATTCAGCAAAAAATACCATTGCCATACAACCATGGAAGCCTTCATGGCCATAGCCACAACTGAGCAAACTATGTGAACAAGCATGAATCCACACATCCCATGCCATGCTTTCAACCTTCACAAATGCTCCCTTGGCTAACCTGTCAAGCCTTGTCCCGCTCGACTCTTGCCTTTTGTCTTCTCCTTGTCACTCTTTCTCACACTCTCTACAACAACTACCCTTGTGGCTTCTTATATAGTAGCAAGTCCCACAAAACCACCAAGTGGTATTACATAAACCATGTGCTAAAACCATGTGCTACCTAACCCGCTGACCCCACATTTAATATTGGGCATTTAATTCTTTTCCCCAATATTAAATAATTACATAAAATATTTTACAATGTTACAATACAACTCATCAAGAATATTCCATGGGAATCTTTACATGTTGCACGTCCATCTAGGCACAACATTACATAATAAAATAAAATAATAAAATAACAATATTATGCAATGTGTGCAACACCCATTATCTCAACACAAGAGTTCATCTTCACACCATCCCAATTGTGATAGTAGTCTGTCACAATTATGATGGCTTAAGCTTTCAATATATTATAAGACCAATGGCTAGCCATCAGTGCCTCTGTTGCAAGTACAACATGTATGTGATAACAATGTTGTGGGAGTGATGACTATTTGTCAAAACAATATATCATAAATGTGATGAGTATATGACAATAAAGATCTAGGAGAGATGGTTATCCATCAAAACAAGCTATCACAATTGCAATGACTTGCTAAATTATTTTTAAAAAAATTGGCAGAAAATATTGAATAAGTATTCCTAGATTCCCCATGAGGACATCACAAAGAGGCTTATAGTCAGCTATGATGCTCTAAGGAAGTAAGAGAAGGAGATACTCTTGGATGCAACATGTTTCTTCATTGGAGAAACAAGAAGCGCAGTCATTGCAGTATGGGATGCTAAGTTTTATGGAGCACTTGGTTGGGGAACTCTTTTCAACAGATGTCTTGTTGAGGAGGATGAAGATGGTTGGATAAGAATGCATGATCACTTGAGGGATATGGGGAGGGACATTGCAAATGGACAACTATCATACCACCTTTGGTCTCTAAAGTGGGTTATCGAGGTGAAGTTGACACATCTTACAAATTTTTGTAAATGGCTATTTGTAATCATTTGTCATACAAGTGCCAATTGATATCAGTGTATCCTTTATAGATGTGGCATCTATGTGGAAGCACATTTTTGTTATCAAATCAATCTATTTTGGTTATCATTCACATATAATTGTGTATAGGGTTCTATTCTCAAAACTTTAAAGTTATTTTAATTATAGTAACATATTGAACTATGGCATCCTTCTATGTCACCTAAAATAATTAGATTCACACAATCAGTTGTCATGCAATCATGGGTTAATATTGAGCTTCACTTGGTTTTGAGAGTAATTTAATATTCTCTACTAATCAAGGCCAACCACGTGAAGGTGGAAGCTCATTTAACCCCACCCCTCCCAACATCTAAAATTCCTCATTAACATCTAAAATCTTTAAGAAAGGATCAATCATTAAAGTACAAAAAAGGTTCCAAACGTGCAAAAGTGACATCATTTTCCCATCTTCTAGTGCATGTCATTTTTCTGTCATATCCAAAATAAGATTCTACCACTCTGAAATGAGAACTCACATGCAACTATGTTCTATATGCATGGGCAATAGGTAGAGCTAAAAAAATCCACTACGTTTACATTTATTTAATAGGTCTATGCAAACCTCTAACAAAAATACAAACCTATTGGGTTTTTTCAGCTCCACCTAATGTTGTATGCATATGAATTGAGATTGCATATTGAACTATGGTGTACTTCTACATTACCTGAAACCTAGAGATCCACATAGTTAGTTGTCATGCAATCATAGGTTAATGTTGAGCTTCACTTGGTTTCGAGAATAGTTTAATATTCTCTAATAATCAAGGCCAACCACATGAAAGTGGAAGCTCATTTGGCCCAACCCCCCACCCCTTTAAACATCTAAATTCCTCGTTAACAGCTAAAATCTTTAAGAAAAATTCAGTCTTTAAAGTACAACAAAAGTGACATCATTTTCCCATCTTCTAGTGCATGTCATTTTTTTCGTCGCATCCAAAATAAGATTATGTAAATCTGAATCGAGAATGCACATGTAGTTGCATTCTATATGCATCAACAATAGGCAGAGCTGAAAAAATGCAGCATGATTACATTTATTTAATAGGTCTATTAATTTTTTAAAATTATAGACCATTATGAACAATATTTGTGATTTTCTATAACTTAAAATGCCTGATTAAAGACCTCGAAAAAAAAATGCAAAGCTATTGCATTTTTCAACTCCACCTAATCTCATATGCATATGAATTGAGATTTCATATTAAACTATGGAGTCCTTCTACATTGCTTGAAACCAAGAGATTCACATAATTAGTTGTCATTCAATCATAAGTTAATGTTGAACTTGACTTCATTTCAAGAATAGTTTAATATTCTCTACTAATTGGGGCCAACCACATGAAGGTGGAAGTTCATTTGGCCACAACCACACCCCCCCCCCCCCCCCCCTCCCAAACATCTAAATTCCTTGTTAACATATAAAATCTTTAAGAAAGGATCAATCTTTGAAGTACCTGGAATATCCTCATCACTTCCTGCTACTCTCACGAGAAGTCCATCTTCATTGCTCATGAGTAATTCATCACACAGGTACATCTAGGAATGTCCTCATTGCGTCCTCCATAAAATGTATCTCATTTTACAAAATTCCCCCTAAGAAATAATAGTTCAAGTGAAATAAACACATGAAAATTGTGAGAGAGAAAGAGGAATCTACTTACCAATAGGTGTTGCCATCGCATCTGTCGCCATGCTACCTATTGAGTGAGTTTTTTTTTTTTTTTTTTTTTGTGCCAAGATCTCTCTATTTATATACATACATACATACATAGACACACACATTTATGTGTGTGTGTGTGTATCTATGAATATATACACATATATATGTATGTATGTATGTATGTATATACATATACAAAGATCACAAAGGCATGAGAATGAGATGCAGAGATCACAAGGGCACGATAATAAAATGAAATGATGACAAGGGCATGACAATGAAATCGTAGATCTACATTGATCTCCACAATCTAGAAGATCTCTCTATATATATACATACATACATAGACATACACATGTGTGTGTGTGTGTGTGTGTATAGATACACACACACACACACACACACACACACACACACATATATACATACATAATTGTTGGAAATACAAAAGAGTAACTAAGAGGGGAGGGGTGATTCAGTTACCACAAAAACAAATCCAAGTCCCTTAAGATTTCAAAACAAATACAAAACAAAAACTCTGTTGAAACTGTTGTAACTCGTTTAGAATAAGATCACTCGGTTAACACAGCATAGCTTAGTTTACATTAAAAGTTACTATCACTTAGTAAAAACTGAATATACAGATCTTAGGATATTAAATGTGATTAAGCTTAATTAACTTAGTTGCAGGAACATAAAGCAAATAACATGAACACATGAGACACCAAGATTTAACATGGAAACCTAATTTGGGAAAACCACCAATTGCAACTAGTTACTATTTTTCACTCGTCTAAAGTGAGCCCTATTAGGAGCCAACCTTGTTAAAGATTACAAAACACACTTTTAGGTGTGACCCTATTAAAGGATTTAGTTCACCCTATTAGGAGTGACCTTGTTAGAGGTCTTCAGACACTTCAATCTAGAAATGCCACCTTATTAGAGGATTTGGCAGGGAGATTTGATTCACTGCTACAATTATTAGAGAATAACAATGAACTGACCTGTTTGTTGATGCAACTACATTCCTAATTTCTTATCTATGTTCTGGCTTGATTACTTGATCCTCCTTGATCAAAATATTCTTTGCAGCTTGGTTAACTTGGATACTCTATCTTCTTGCAGATATCCTTCTAATTTGCTTCCTTAAATCAGTTCTTCTATTCCACATGTTCTTGCATTCAATCCTCAACTTGACCTTATACTTATATGATTTACCTTGTCAAGTTGGCTTGAATACACTTTAAACAATCAATAATCAACCCTTGAGTCAACTATAACTAATAAATAAATCTATTAGGCTCAATATGTTGTCACAAGAAAATCCTTCGTTAGCCAACCTAACTTAGCCAACACTAACTGAGAGAATATTTTCCTTTCATAACTAAGTGAACTCAGTTAACACTGGATTTTGCCAACTTTCCTTTGGTAACCAAATGAGCTCGATTAACACTAGATTTCCATGCCAACTTTCCTTTGGTAACTGAGTGAACTCATTTAACACTAGATTTCCTTTTATGCCCAAGTGAGCTCGATAGATACTAACTTTGAACTTGGTTATCACTGGAATGCTTGATATACATAGAAAACTATCTTCATTACCTAAGTGAGCTCGACAATCACTGACTTGCTTGGTAAGGCTTGACATTTTGTGTAACATTAAAGACAATCATACAATTGAATAATTATTTTCAACAATCTCCCTCTTTGGCATTGATGGCAACATAATATGCCATGTAATACATTGAATTTTTAGAGCAAAATAAAAGTAAGAATAATATCCTTAGTTTGATTATGATTCTCGTCCATGAGAACTCCCTCTATTAGTGTGAGCTTCCTCTGACATCAATCTCTTCCTCTAGAGTGTTTCTTTGATTTTTCTTACTGCAATTTCTCCCTGTGACAACAAACTCTCCTTCTTTACTTTTAATCTAACCTGACAACAAAGTCTTTTTCTTTACAAAGTTTCTTGATATGATAGAAAACTCTCCCTCTTTGACATCTCATTCCAAAGATAGCAATCAATGGATATGTCATGTACTTGATTGTACTGATTCATATGCAAATTTCTCTCACAATACTACATCAACCCTGACTGATCTTCAAATGCTTGGTTGATGCATCACCAAACTCTATTTAGTGAGCTTCAAATAGGGGAATAACCCTTAGCTCACCTCTTAGATAAAAAAAATACATCCTTAGGTAATGGCTTTGTAAATATGTCTACAATTTGTTCCTTTGTATTCACATATTCCAATCTCACCTCTTTTTCTTGCACTAATTCTCCTAGAAAATGATATTTTATTGCAATGTGTTTTGTCTTGGTATACATCACTAGATTCTTTGAAATGTTGATTTCACTAATGTTATGACAAAAGATAACTACTTGATCCTTGATTTCTTCCTTCATACTAGACTACAATTGTTTGAACCAAACAATGTTTGAACAATTGACTGTTGTTGCAACATATTTTTCTTTTTTTGTAGACTAAGGGATGTGATTTTGCTTCTTTCTTGTCCAAAACACTAGCCTCTTTCCAAGAAATAATGCTCCACCAGTAGTGCTCTTCCTATCATTAATACTTCTTGCCCAATCAACATCAATGAAGGCTTTCAATTCAAAGTTGCCTCCTTTCTTATACCATAAACGATAATCTTCAATACCTTTTAGATACCTCATGATTCTTTTTATTGCCATCATATGATTTTCTTTTGGATTAGCAGAGAATCTTGCCACCATACCAACTGCTAGTGCAATATCAGGTCTTGTGTGCACTACATACTGAATTTTTTCAATCATTGATCTATATGTAGTCTGATCTACCTCTTTGAAATCATCATTTTTGGAAAACTTATGTCCAATAGACATAGGTGTTCCAACTGGTATAGAATCCTCCATTCCAAACTTCTTCAACATCTCCTTAATACACTTTGATTGAGTAATGTAGATACCATCCTTCTGTTGAATTTGTAGGCCAAAAAAGAATTTAATCACTCCAAACATTGACATTTCAAATTCCTTACTCATTTCCTTAGCAAAGGATTTTCACAAGTCATAATGTCTAGTGAATAATATATCATCTACAAAGACTTTTGCTAGCAATATCTTCTTTTCTGATCCTTCCTTGATGTATAGACTGTTGTTGTCGTTTGTCCTTTGAAAACAATCTTTACCAAATAACCATGCAATCTTTCATACCAAGCTCTAGGGGGCTTGTTTGAGACCATATAAAGCTTTGTGTAATTTGAAAAACATATTCCTTTTGCTAGGATCTATGAAACCTTCAGGTTGCTCAATGCAAACTTCTTCTAGGATTCCATTCAAGAAAGCTAACTTTACATCCATCTGATATACTTTGAATCCTTTCTGTGTAGCATAAGCAAGTAGTGTTCTAACACCTTCAAGTCTTTCAATAGGAGCAAAAGTTTCTCCATAATCAATACCTTCTTCTTGAGTATAACCTTTGCATACTAGCCTTGCTTTGTTGCTTGATACTTCTTCATTTTCATTTAACTTGTTTCTGAATACCCATTTTGTGCCAATTACATTCTTGTCCTTGCATCTAGAAACAAGAGTCCAAGTTTTGTTCCTTTCAATTTGTTCAATCTCTTCATTCCCTCAATCTCTTCATATCCTCAATCCAACTTTCAATTTTTAATGCATCTTTAATAGTTCTAGGTTCAAACTTAGTAAGAAAACATGTACCTTTTAGTTTGTTCCTTGTCATTGTGCATTTTGTATGATCTCCAATAATCTGCTTAGGTGCATGATGTCTTCTGACATATTTGGCAAGTATAGGTTCCTTCTTTCTGATTTGACTTGGTACACCATGCTCAAAATGATCTTTTGAATCATGCTTAGGCCCCACTATCTGTGACTTAGGTCCTTCAGACTATGACTTGGTTTCCATTATCTGAAACTTGGGTCCTTCTGATAGAGACTCGGGTCCTTCAGACTATGACTTGGGTTGCATTGGCTACAACTCGGGTTGAACTAGATATTTAGGGGACTCAGGTGGTGAAGACTACTAATTTCCAATTGCATTAGCTTGAACTTCAAGTAAAGTATCAGGTTCATAGTAAACAAAGTTTTTCTAGTTTTTAGGTTCTTTGGTGCTTTCTTCTTCACTCTTTTCTACAAATTCGTCATTTTTTACATGTGCACTTTCTATAACCTTGTGAGTAGTAAGATTCAAACATTTGTATGCTTTGCTTTTGTTGGAGTATCCTAGGAATATGCCTTCATCACTTTTCACATCAAATTTTATTTTCCTCGACTCTTTTAGGATATAACATTTGCTTCAAAATACTTTGAAATAATAGAAATTAGGTTTATAGCCATACCATAGTTCATAAGGTGTTTGCTCTGAATCTTTCTTCAACTAAAATCGGTTCAAGGTATGAACTATTGTGTTAATTGCTTCCTTCTAGTATTTGATTGTAACATTTATTTCTATCATCAGTACCCTTGCACAATCCCTAATGGATCTATTTCTTCTTTTTTCTGTGCTATTCTACTGAGGTATGCTAGGTGTTGATACCTATCTTTGATTCCTCTTTCATTGCAAAATGCATTTAATTCATTTGAGATGAATTCTACTCCTCTATATGGCCTTAGACATTTTAGTTTCTTTCCCATTTCTTTCTCTACTCTAGCCAAATACCACTTGAATTTTTGAAATGCTTCAGATTTATCTTTCAAGTACATCATTGTCAATATCCTAGAATATAATCAACAAATAAAATAAAGTACTTATCTCCACTGTACCTTTCTATACCAATAGGTCCACAAAGGTCTATATGAACTAGCTCCAAAACTTCTTCAAAATGATAACTCTTGCTTTTGAAGCTTGTCTTACCCATCTTACCAATTTGACAATCCTTGCACCTGCCCATGTTAGGTTTCTTGAGGCTTGGAATGTCTCTCTCTTTTTTTCTTGCTTATGTTGATAAGGTTATCAAAATTCACATGATACAATATTTTATGTCATACCAACTTTCCTCTACTTGAGCTAGGAAACATGAACTTTTAGTTAGGTCAAAATAGAATAGATTACCTTTTGTTTGATTGCTAGTCCCAACCATATTTCCTTTCCCATCCAGTAGCTTGGCCTTTCCATTCATGAATTCTACCTTGAATCTAATGTTCAATTGTGCCACACTAAGTAGATTATGTTTCATTCCTTCAGCCCTATAGGAATTGTCACATATGAGTTCATTGTTCAATGCAATGCAACCTTTTCCTTTTACATAACATGGTTCATCATTACTAAATATGGCACTCCCACCATCATAGTGTACCAAGTTCTCAAATTTAGTTTTATTACCAATCATGTGGTGAGAACAACCACTATCTATGATCCATGTGTCATTCTTGCTAATATGAGAAATAAGGGTCATCTTATCATTTTCATCATCTGATTCATCTTTAATAGCAATGTAAAACATTTCATCATAATCACTACTATCAAAGTCTTTAGCCATGTAAAAAGATTTCTTATCTTTATCCTTATTATCCTTGAAGTTTTTGAAATATTTCTTAAGAACCTTTGTACTTGTTGTGCTTCTTTTCTTCTTTACTTTCTTTGTTTGGACACCTAGCAACAATCTGACCAACTTCTTCACAAGAAAAATAGAATAGAGGTATTTTACTTTTGTACTTTCCTTTTCCTTTAAGGAATCTTCTTGAAAGTAGGGCTTCAATGGTTTCAAGATTATCATTAGAGTCATCTTCTTCTTCACTTTCAGACTATTTGTCTTTAGATTTTCCACTTTTCTTTTTGAGTGATAGTTTAGATTGAAATGTAGACTCAATGTTACTAGAGTTAGGAACATAGTTATCAAAGTTATCTAACTCAAAGGCTAACAACCTTCATACTAGTGTATCCAAAGTTATATCATTTTTGGGATTACATCTCATCTCTTGAATTGTTGAAACTCTAATTGTATAAATAAGAAGAAGAGTTTTGAGAACCTTGCTAACCACTATCACATCTTCTATTTTCCCTCCCGAGGCTATGATTGCACTCACACTTTCTTTGATTCTTTCACTGTATTGTGCAATTTTTTTATCTTCTCTCATCTTCTTTTGGTCGAATTGACCTCTTAAACTTTTTGCCTTAGCTCTCCTCACATTTTCATCTCCTCCATAAATATCTTTCAGCTTGATCCACATTTCATGAGCAATAGGACAATCTTTGACTTCATCAAATTCAACATAATTGAGAGTAGAGGCAATGGCAATCATCATTATGTTATGATTCTTCTTTTCTGTAATTTGTTCCATAGTCAAAGTTCTAGTAGGTGTCACATACTTGTTGTCTAGGTATTTTAGGCCTGAGTCTTCAATGGTTGCCAAATGCAGCTTCATGAGTTCCTTCCATGCTTTGAAGTTATCTCTGTTCAACTTAGGAATCTCCCTTTTGTAAGACATCTTGATCTTTAGCTTAGGTCCTTGAAACCTTATCTGCAAGCACAAAATGTTGTTATACCAATTGTTGGAAATATAAGAGTAACTAAGAGGGGAGGGATGAATCAATTACCACAAAAATAAATCCAAGTCCCTTAAGATGTCAAAACAAATACAAAACCAAAACTCTATTGAAATTGTTGTAACTTGGTTAGCACAAGATCACTCAGTTAACATAGCATAGCTTAGTTTACATTAAAAATTACAATCACTTGGTAAATACTAAATATGCAGATCTTAGAATATTAAATTTGATTAACCTTAATTGACTTATTTACTAGAACATAAAGAAAATAACATGAATACATGAGACACCAAGATTTAACATGGAAACCCAATTTGGAAAAACCACCAATTGCAACAAGTTACTATTTTTCACTCTTCTAACGTGAGTTTTGTTAGGAGCCAACCCTATTAAAGGTTAAAAAACACACTATTAGATGTGACCTGTTAAAGGATTTAGTTCACCCTATTAGGAGTGGCCTTGTTAGAACTTGGTTATCATTGGAATGCTCAACATACATAGGAAACTATCTTCATTGCCCAAGTGAGCTCGACAATCACTGACTTGCTCGGTAAGGCTTGACATTTTTTTAACATCAAAGACAATCATACAATTGAATAATTATTTTCAACTACATGCATACATACATCTACATATGCAATTTTATCACCTTGGAAAATTGTATTTGATTCTACTAGCTGGGAATAACTAATTGTTCCTGCTATGATATGTTTTTGTAAAATTTCTTGCAAACTCTACCCATTTTTCCTAGTCTACATTATTTTTGAGTAGGATCATGAGGTAAGTCACTTATCATGGGTTTAGTGAGTTTTGTTATTTTATTATTTGGATCATGGAATCTTTAATTTCTGTTATGCCAAAATCTCTCTATATATATACATACATATAAGCCACACACATATGTGTGTGTATGTATTTATACACACACACACATATGTGTGTGTATGTATTTACACACACACACACACACACACACACACACACACACACACACACACACACACATATGTATGTATATACATTCATTCATACATACATATACATAAATTAATAGTAGCAATAGATCCAAAATCTACTCTTGGGTTTGATCCTTGAGCTTATGAATATCTGCATGTAATGTCTCCATTACTTTATTACCAGTAGCAATCTTCTCAATCCAATTATCTATCTTATCTAATTTATCGAGAGTATATACATCCATGAGCATACGATACCTCTAGCCCTTTAATGACTATAATGTTTGAAGGTCTTTACCCCATGTATATACCTCATCCATCAATCGAAAATTCTGGTTTAGTATAGAAAGCAACTTGTCTACATTATTTTGCATATGGTGCAATAGTTTAAGGTTTCCCTATATTATCTACACATCTTTTTCCTAAAACTTTCTCATCATTGCTGACATGCCTTCAAAAATGGATCCAATTGTACCCCTACATTCTCCTTCCTATCAAGTGTCACACCTAGAGTTTCCTTAGGATGATCAAGGTCCAAAATACCAACCACTTCATGCAAATAGCCTCTTAGAAGCTCATTCTATTTCTACAGCTTCAATAATTCAGACTCATCTTATTCTAGGTGGTTAAACACTTCCTTAATTCATGTAGTGACCATCAATTTAGACATGTCCACAGTTGGATTTCACAATAAGACCTCTTTAATCTAATAATATTTTGGGGTCAAATGTTCAATATCTGCATGTAGAGGAGGGATGCAATATGAGCGAACAAGTCCTAATTTTGGTTGCTCATAATAAAGGCCAATGTTCACACATCACACGTAGGTAGCTCAAGTTTCTTGAGGGCTTCAACTATTTCTCATGTTCCCTCATCCACACTACAATACAATTGTCTTTTATGCCTAACCATCAACTCTTTCTTCAACCAACTTGGAGTAGTTCCCATCATAGACATATACTTAGATCAAGAGGGGGTTTGTTCTACTAGACCCTTTCCCTTATCACTCCTCTCTAAAGTCCTTTCTTTCTATGAGGGATCTACATCAAGCATCCTTGTATCTGTTGAGTCCACAGTCCTCACCTCTATATCTTGAGAAGTTTGTTGAGGTTCTTCATATATTTTCCCCTCTTCTAATACTTCATCAGAGGGTCTTTTTTGTGGCTATTCTTTCTAAATAGCTTGTACTTACTCTTCATTACCATGAGGGAGAGGAGTGGCTAAACCTTTATTCGAGAAAGATAAATCTTGACTTGATGATGGTGGGGCACCTAAAGGTCCTTGGGGAAACAATGGAAATTAACTCCAATCTTCTCCCAAAGGTTGATTTGTTGGTGTATCCCTAATCTTATCACTTATGAGTTCAGTACCCATAGGCATGAAACTAAAATCTAATATTTTAAAGACATCAGTCCCTTGGTCCTCTTGTTCATTGACCCACTGTTGTAGCTCATCCTCTGAAGTTGTAACCTAAATAGGTTGTGTAGGAATAGATGGTGGTATTATGGTGGAACTTCTTCTTCATTCTGCCTCGATAGCCCTAGACAAATGAGTCCTATAACTCAATGGGAGGTTATCCTCTTCATCTTCTTCATCCTCTTCAACTTCTTTAGGAATGGTTTCTGGGACTAAAGGAATAGGAATAACCTTTCTTTGCACTTTCTATCTTCTAGTCCTTTTGACTAGAGTTTTAGCCCTTTTTCTCTTAGGAGCTTATGGAGAGGCTTCTTCTTCTTGAACATGTGGGGAAGTAGCCTTAGCTAGATGAGGCCTTTGACTCAAGGGAAGGTTATCCTCTTCATCTTCTTCATCCTCTTCAATTTCTTCAGGAATTGTTTCGAGGACTAAAGGAATAGGAATAACCTTTCTTTGCACTTTCTATCTTTTATTCCTTTTGATTGGAGTTTTAGCCCTTTTTCTCTTAGGAGCTTATGGAGAGGCTTCTTCTTCTTGAACATGTATGAACACCACCTGTGTTTCCTCTTCAGGTCCCTATTCTAGTTCTAGTAGTGGCACTTGTGGATTATCTTGAGCTTGAGTGGCTTCTTGGGCTTGAGTCCCTCCAACTTCAGGCTCAGCTTGTTGAGGAGAAACTCTTTTCCTTTTATTCTTACCTTTATATTCTTTGATGTATCAAACTTCCCTATCATGTTGATACACTATTTTCGGCCTAATTGGACATTGGGCTGTAAATGTTGGTATTGTAACTTTCGCCCCTCTTCCCTTTACTGGGAAGGTTGTGGCCTATAAGACTACTATTTCAAGAACCAAATCTAACTTGAATGGCTTCTTAATCCATTCCTTGGTCATCTGGATGATATGCCTCACCCTATGATTAATATCTGCATTTTCTTCTATATCAATTTTTGCATTCATGATTGGATGATCGTATATCTTATCTTGATTATACAGGGGATCTAAGACCTCTACAATGTCTTGTTGAACAACCTTCAATGGGATCTTTATTTTCAAGGAATTTCCTACCAAATAAAGAGTCATCCTACAATAATCCCTTATTTAGATATCATAGTCATCTATTACATTCATCCAATGATCCTCTATGGCATCTTCATGTTTAAATTGTTTTCTTACCAAATATTGAACTCTGCCAATATTGTCAAAATATGGATGAGGGGAGTTATAGTTCTCCAAGGGATACTGATCCCATTCTGAATCAAAAGTCATGATATCTTGCTTCTACTTGACTCCAAACAGACCTATAGTGATGGGCCATACCCAAGTCTTCTTATATTATTTTCTCACTTTGTCATATGTAGATGTGAGTTGTCATGCAATCTCCAACAAAATGAGTCTATCACACGGATACCTAGGGAGCTTCTTAAGATTTACAATTGTACTCGCTACCCTTTGGTAGGTGAATGTCTTGTATTGGATGTAGTAGGTGCCTATTTCTGCAATTCTTGTTGCTGCCTCTAATGACATCCTTTTTTCATAATCACCTTCAATGAATCAGATGATTGCAAAAATGAAAGCATCATTCACTATCATATATTATTTACTCTGATCTGATAGCTTTTTCCTTACCAGTTGGGGGTATACCACATAAGCCCATGCATCAACATCTTGCATCCTTCCCCTCTTAAATAATCCTGGGTAGTCTATAGTCCTTGCTACTAACATATATACCAAATATGAAGTCATATAGAATTTGGGGTCAGTTTTAACTACCACCAGCTATTCATCCAAATTCTCACTAAGTATTGTGACCTAGTCAATTGGAATCTTCGTTGTTCTGATGGTCATGGGGAAATGTACCATCCAAATTTTCAAGTGCCCTACTGCCA
This sequence comes from Cupressus sempervirens, assembly GCA_028749045.1. Classification (NCBI taxonomy): domain Eukaryota; kingdom Viridiplantae; phylum Streptophyta; class Pinopsida; order Cupressales; family Cupressaceae; genus Cupressus; species Cupressus sempervirens. Next base: position 578,091,339 of record CM053793.1, read on the forward strand.
GTAGACCCATAATCCTACTCAAAAGCATAATGGAAGATATGATATCATCCTTCATATACCCTCTAGCCATGTCAACTTTTCCAACTTTTCATCCCATAGGTGTGTTATCAATCAAATATGATGATTAAATAATCTCTGTAGCTTCTTGTTCATTATCCCTGTACCACCTTTCTACTTGATGATAAGTCAACCTAATGTATTAATCTACCCTTGGAAGATGGAATACTTTCTCGATGTTCTTTGGCCTTAGATCTAGGATGATCTCCCCTATTATGTTCTTCACAGCTCTCTCCTCTGAAACATAATTCTTTGCTAAGGCCATAACCAGCTTTGAAGATTGCACTGATATAGGGTGTGAAGCCATGTTTACCAATCTTGATCTAATAAGTGTAGAAATCATTGGGGATTTCTCATTTGACTTGTTGCAAAGTGCTAAGAATGCATTCTAGTCAATATGACATAACTCAGTGTCCTAAATCTTTGAATGCGCATCCTAGAATCATGATTTTGGTTGGACACCTTGAAACTTAAAGACCACTGATTTTGGAGCAATCTTTTTTGTGAGTGAGGAGGAGGAAAAATCCATTTTATCTACACAAAACCTAAGCACATTAGTTTGGAAGGTTAAAATTTAAACCCTAAACAAACCTTAATTACTAGAAAACTAGACCCAGAACACAAAAGATCACAAAACACCTAAAAAACCTTATTTAATGAATCTGATATGCAATTTTTAGCGCACCTTGCTCACCTTGAGGGTGCGCTAGGTGTGCTCTTTCCATTAAACAATCTTTTTCAACTAAAGGGTGCACACATGCGCACCTTGCGGGGTGCGCATGTGCACACCCTTATTCCTTTCAAAGGCACTCTAAGTATATAAAAACAAGGTGTGCACATGTGCACTTTACAAGGTGAACATGTGCGCACCTTAATCTTACCAAACTTAGCTTTTTTTTTAAAATGGTGTGCAACAGCGCACCATTGTTATAATGCCTTAGTTTTGTATTTTGTAGAGTGTGTGTATGCACACCTTGGATAGGTGCACATGTGCATACCTTACATTTAGGTATTAGATGTTTAGCTTTTTTAAGTTTGTGAGTAAAGGTGTGCAGCATGTGCACCTTGGATAGGTGCACATGTGCATACCTTACACTTAAGTGTTAGATGTTTAACTTTTTTAAGTTTGTGAGTAAAGGTGTGCAGCTTGTGCACCTTGGATAGGTGTGCAAGGTGTGCACCTTTAGTGTTTTATAACTTTGTGTATGTGTTTACAGGCAACAAAATATGCACCTCTATAGGTGCAAAGGTGCGTGCAGATCTAGATGCAAGAGGAAATGGAATGAAGAAGGGGGTGGGGTCCTAAGCTTTTAAAGCCCTAGGATGGAGCACAGCCTTCGGGTTTGCACACCTGTGCATGTGCGCAGGTGTACACCTCCAAAGGGAAGTGCTCTTGCACTAAGGCACCTAGCACATGTGCACACCTCGAAAGGTGTGCATGGTTGCTAGTGCACACCTTTACCATATCAAATCACCTTTACACTTAAAATCTTCAGTTTTTGACAACTGGGCTTTTCAAGCAAAGGACCAGGCTAGACTCAAACACCAAATAAAATCCTTAAAAAAAATTTAAAAATCAAACTCCGAACTAGGGGTCTAGGAAAGCAAAAATTTACTAGGGGGTTCCCATTTCTAGGAGAAATGGGGCATGCGTTGTGAAACCACAACATTACTGCATCCAAAATTAAGGAATAAAATATGATTATTTCCCCAACAAAGAATTGAAATGCAATTTTTTTGGATTGCACTTAGCATTGTGTCAATAAATTCAAGAAATTCTACTACCATTCAAATTAAGTTACATTGATTCCGAAGCTTAGGCCCAAACAATGGTCGAAAGGTAAATTTTTGTCAAAGAATGTGCTAAAAACAAGAAAGAGTACATATTTAGAATGAACATATATATTAGAAACAATGAAGAAACATATAATGCTCTTATACATAATCATAATTATGTCAAAGATGAACTCAAGAAATTGATCAATTGAGTAATCCACTTACCTTTCAATTACCACACTCTATCCATCATTATCATTTTATAAAACTACATATTAGTTCTAGAGATTTATCCAAATAATAAATTACACTCATATAGAAAGCTGATAATGTGAGAGATATTTAAACTTGTGGACTATTTGGAATTAATACTACTTTACCAGTAACATGACACTATAATGGAGCCATATAGATATACTTCTGACATGGAGCACATTGTATGTCAGTAAAATTTAGGTTTGCAGTTATTTGCATTTTTTTTTCAAAGAGATGAACAATGATTGATTAGAATTTCCTACATTTGTTTCTAGATATTACCCACTATAATTTCCTTCCTCTATACATTATTGTCATCTTTAATTTCCCAAATTTATCTATACACACCTTCCTCTTACCCCACCATAAGCAAGGACTAGAGCTACATGCAACCCTTGCTCTCTAACATGTATATGGTCAAATATAGACATGAATTACATGGGCATTATTTGTTGACCTACATATGATCTTTTACTTTATGTAGTCCTCCATATGGCCTATTACAAATATACATTCTGATTTTAATAAAAATAATAGTCTTGAATGTATATGATTAAATAAAATAAACAAGAGTACTAGTTGTAGTTATATGGTTCTAGTATTATTGATTATGTTAAACAAAATGTTCAATAAAACAAGTATGAAATAACATAAATGGATCATTCGCTTGATCCTATTATGACTTAATGTGAATGCATATGATTATTACCTGGATGATATTACGCGCAAGATCTTTACTCGATCACCAAGAGATAATATAATCCAAGTATAGATTTTTGCATATTTAGTTTGGTATTAATCATTTCGATTGAATGCAAGGATAATTGCTTGTGTGAATTCAAGACATGAATGATTAATTTAATTTAGCACAAGTACTATGCAAGTGTGTATGTATGCATGTAAAGAAGTTCACACAGTGAGATGATATACATACATACATGCACATATGAATACAATCATCATAATCAGTTATCCTTGAATCTGACCAAAGCTATTATATATGAACAAGAGATACATATTTAGAAGGAAAAAAAAGAACATTTACATAGGTACCTCTTCTCCCCTTGAAGAAAATCCCAGAGCAAGGGCACGGAGATCACAAGGGCACAATGCGACAATGAAATGTAGCAATCACAAGGGAATGACAACAAAATCCTAGGTCTCCACTAATCTCCACCAATGTCCAGAGCTCTCTACCCTCGTTCAGAGCTCTGCACCCTCTTTTTTCGTGTAACTCTCCACAATCAATCAAAACAAATGGGGAATGATTAATGTTGTGTTTTCTTTTCTTTTTTGTTTATAATCCATAATCCACAATCCACAAGATCTCTATGTATATATACATACATACATACATAGACACATAGATATGTGTGTGTATGTATGCATATATGCGTGCACACACACACACATATGTATATTTATATATATGTACATATATACATACATATATACATGAAAACAACAATGCACTTTCTGAAAGTTTACAATTGTTCAAAAAAATTAATGTTTTACAAGAAAATGCACTTGAAAAATTGTTAGTTCAGAAGCAAGAACATGGTGTTGAAACAGTACAAAATGTGCTTGACATGAGAGGTTTGCAAGTGAGGGTGTTGACCAATCTTGAAAACTTGAATGCTGAAATGAAAGCTATCAATGATCAAACACCTACGCTAGAGTTACAATACAATGTGAAGTTTATTTTAGATAAGGTAGAGGCAAATATTCAGAAGTTTGATAATCAAAATTTAAGGCACAAGAGCAAAGGAGAAGGAGTGGCTTTAGAAAGAGAAGGAGAACGAGTGACTTTAGAAAGAGACTACATGATAGAAACAACAACTAGACAATGTAGAAGATATTATGGGAGCTTTTGGATAGAATCTAGGAAAGTGTTGTGGTAGGTACTATGACATTGGAATCGCTTGCAAGTATATTTGAGAATTTACAGTCCACATATCAGGAGGACAACAAGTTGTGCAATTTTTCATGTATTGCATTTGTATTTTCTTATAAGAGTGTTTCACATACTAGCATAGTCTCCCTACAATGATCCCAAGTATCAAATGTTTATATGAGTGTTTCAAGTTTGGGAACCACTTCAACGTCCTTTGCATGGTTTAGAGGTAGTGCCATTGTGGCAGAGATCTTTGCAAGGGAATGAGCCTTGTGATTATGTTATTTACATAGAAGTAGAACTTGCTTCTTCAATTTCTTACACTCAACTCTTCATTGAAGTTATTCTTCAATTTCTTTCATATGCAATTTTATCACCTTGGAAAATTGTATTTGACCCTGCTAGCTAGGAACAACTAATTGTTCATTTTATTGTACCTAATCTAATGATAGTTCTACAGGAATTTGTAATCAACCTAGCTAATCAACAACTAGACCAATTTAACTAGGTTATGGCTAGCTTCTTTCTAAAAATATCTACTATGATATGATTTTGTAAAATTTATTGCAAACTCTGCCCATTTTTCCTGGTCTACACTATTTTTGTGGAGGATCTTGAGGTAAGTCACTTAGCACAGGTTGAGTGAGTTTTATTATTTTATTATTTAGATTATGGAATATGTATGCAGTTGGATCAATTTTTCTGTTGTCCTAAGATGAAATAAGCACCTTAAAAAAGATCTCTAAATATACATGTTTAGAAGTAAATATAAAGAGATACCTATTTATAAGGAAAAGAAACAAACATTTACATAGCACTTGAAGAAAATTGCAAAGCAAGGGAACAACAACAAAATTGCAAAATAAGGGCACGACATTTGCAAAGAAAAGGCATAGAGATCACAAGGGCACAACATGGCAACAAAATTGTAGAGCAAGGGCATGACAACAAAATTGTAGAGCAAGGGAATGACAACAAAATGAAGAGATCACAAGGGCACAACAACAAGATCACGGGCATGAAAATAAAATACAGAGATCATAGCAACGAAATCATAGAGAAAGGGCACATCAATGAAATTGCAGAGCAAGGGCACATCAATGAAATGTAGAGATCAAAGTAATGAAATGCACTAATCACAAGGGCACAATAACATTAAGAGCTCTCCACCCTTATTTGGAGCTCTCTACCCTCTTTCATGTGCAACTCTCCACAATCAAAATAAATGGGGAATGATTTATGTCATTTTTTTTTAATACTCATGCGAGTGTCATAATTATGATGCCAACGTTGGTATTGTGACGATGTAGGGGATAATTACAAAAAACATGAAAACCACCACAAATTACATCATAGTCACAAATGGTCATCACAGTTTGACCCCAAATGTTGTATTGTAGAGGAATATGATGTAACAATAGTAAATCTATCAGAAAAGAAAAACAATCTGAATGAAGAAGTGAGAGCACTAAAGAGAGAGCACGAAATGCACTTAGTAAAACTATGTGAAGTCACAGAACAAAATAAAAAGGCTAAATATGATAATTATTGAAATTCTTTAGAATAACTGAAAGGGGGGTGAATCAGTTATCCAAGGTCTAGATGTACAAATAAATATTTTCACATCTTAGTGAACCCATATCCATTAAAACTTAATATGCATGCATCCATTAGATCATAAAATGCTTAAACTTTGTAGGTTACTATCCTACGTTAAAACAACTTTACAAAAATGTACGCATGAAACATAACAGATTCAATAACACATTTGACACATGGATTTTATGGGGGATTTGAGAAAAACCACCAGTAACATGCTACTACTTCTCACTCTTCTGAAGTGATGCCCTATAAAAATCCAACCCTGTTAAAGGTTACAATACACATTGTTAAATATGACTTGGTTAGAGGATTTCAATCACCTTGTTAGGAGTGAACCTTCTTAGAGAACTTTAGATCATTCACTTGGAATGTCACCCAGTTAAAGGATTTACAAATGACTTTTAGGTCAACCTTAATCCAAAGGATTTACTCTAGACTAATATAATGATCAGAAAGTAATTATAAGGCTTGATCTTATAACAATTTACAACTCACTTGCAAATTATAGTTCTTTGTTTCAGTCCTCCATTCCACTTGACTTTCACACACTTTATCTCTAATAGTGTGTTCACTCTTCAAGCATTCATATTCTAAGCCTTCTTTCTTTTCTTTCCAATAACAGTCTCTTTTGTTCGGCTACTAAATGAAGCAATACCCTAGACTCCTTGTCTTCCTTAGCTTCTTACACATGACAACCTTTACTTCTAACCATCTCTCTATAAATAAAGATCTAAGATCTTTTTTCATTCACCCTCAATCATCCATTTTAGGGTTAGGTAAGATTAGGTAGGATTCAATGAATCTACCCACCTTTGCATTTGGTTCCTCTAGAAAATTCTCCCTCAATCCTCTTTGAATTCACCTTAAAACAATTTACCTTCAATTTTGTACCACCAACTCATCATAGTTATCTTCTTCACACAATTTAAGAAAACAAAATAGTCGACTTGGATTCGTCAAATCTATAATTTAACATGAATATTGGCACTTGACATCAATATGTTATTACTCATCTTCCATATTGTTCTTCCACTTGTCATCCACTAGATAACTCAACAAAAACTAAAATTTATTGGTGCTCAGCATCAACTAAAATTTACTCGACTTACACTAAGTTCACTCGACATACACTGAAACTTCACTTTACTTGGCTCCAACTGATTTTCTGCTCAGCTCGCACTAACTTTTCTCCACGCCTACTATCCACTTGATCATGCTTGGTAGACTCAAGTCTTCTTACTTGTTCTTCTAGACTTAATTAGTGTATCCATCCTTTGCAGCCTCAAGTAGATAATCAATGCACTGTGTCATCATTGTCTTAATTAATCCTTGTACTCCTTTTGCATACCATAACTCAACCTTTCCTCTAGGTGTTCTTGTTATCATATTTGATCAAAACCTCCTCATTAATCAAACATATGATAGTACTCGAATCAACTAAGCAGTTGTCTTACCAGCAAGTAGCAGGTTTGACATCAATGATAAAAAAAAATTGAAACATTATAATCTCATATTCATATCAAAATATTTTCAACAAAGGCAATGACTGATGAAGATAAGAGGCAAATAGCTACAAGACTTGATGAAAGGATCACTGAAGTACAAAGGTTACAATCAATTTGACAAAGTCAATCAATTATTAAGTGCCAATCATGAAATTACTAGGAAGGTGGAAGAGATTGTAGATATGAGATCAAAGAATAATCAATTGAAAAATGAATTGAGAGCTGAAAAATAAATTATTGAAAGAATGAATAGATTTGGAGAGGCCATAAGAAAACTTGGTGAAAAATTAAAAGTACACAGAAGACCCCATGACACTACTTGATTAGGTTATATCGAGTTCATATCATCTGCTGAGCAAAGTGACTCATCAAAGCATAAAGAACAAAGAAATGGGAAATCAAAGAGCAAGAAGCCTACGTGCTATCAATGTGGAAAACCAAGTCATACAACAAATGTTTGTAGGAGTAAAACTGGTAAGTCCTATAAGGATTTAACCACAGATAGAAATAAAAATTACATGCAAATATAAACAATATCATAAAATAATAGATCACATAGAAGAGAACACAAGACACCAAGATTTAACATGGTTTCACCCAAGCCCTGGGCTATGTCCAACAAACAACAAGTCCACTATTATTACGATCTAGTGATTACAACCTAATTACAATTTGTAGTCCCTTACAGCTCAATACCACCACAAGAAGCAATTTTCCATCACACCTTATGAAACAATCCCTAACCCTAAGCCCTTTTATACAAGTATTTTTGTTGCTTTAGCACTTCCCTGATTAGTCACCGCAAACTAACAAGTCCAATCCTAAACCTAAGTTTGATGGTTATTGCTTTAATTGTAAGATGTATGAACACCAAGCATATGAGTGTAGATCAAAATCAATAAGACACTAGATACATCTAGATTTGAAGGTTATTGCTACACATGTCAGAAGTATGGTCACAAGGCACAAGATTGCAGATCTAATGCAAAATACAATTGGACACCTAAAGGTCAGGTAAATTTAACTAGGAAAGGCAATGCAATTAATTGGGATTATAATACTTGGGTCACCTATCACTTATGTGGAAAGTATGGACATATTACAACAAATTGTGCAAGAATATATCCTAAAGGAATATCAGGAAACTAGAAGAACTTTGGTCTGCTATGTTTTCGTTGCTAGAAGGTAGGTCACCTAAGAAGAGACTATAGAAAAAGAGAACCAATGCCCATTGATGAAGAGAATAATGGAAAAGAAAAAATTAGTGCTAAAAAAGAAAGAAGCTAGATGAATCAAACCTGGAAGAAGAAATATGAAGGAGGTAGTAGTTCAAATGAAGAAATTGTGATCACCCAATCCAATAGATCAGGTGATTCTAGTACCGCCAATGGAAATAAAGAAGTCAGTATGGAATTATATTTCAAATTGTCAAATCATACAACAATTCCTAAAATTGAAAGCATGAAAGTCCAAATTAGCATAAATTTATATGCATAAGGATAGATTTGTAGTATCAACTGAGTGAATGTGTAGTTATCAAGTTGCAAAGTTAGTAATGGTTAAGTGTCAAGTATTGAAAATTGAAAGGTATTAAGCAACTACATAAATTTTTTAATGACAACTGAGTCATTGTTTTGGATGAATTCAATTGAAGGAGCTATGAAGTGTTATTGTTGAGTTTTGCAATAATGGCTGAGATAGCCTATATTGGACCCAATATGTGTACAAAACATTAATGAGGCCCTAAAATTACATTTTTGACCTATATAGTGAATTTTATCACTCATTTTCAATCTTGGATCACAAAATATATCGCTTTGACAAAAGTTTGCACATCACAATTTGTAATTCACAATTACACAATCTTACAAGATAGCACACTTCTTATCACAAAATGTCCTTTGCATAAATACCATGCTTTTTCAAAAATTATTGTTGGGTTGGCTAAGACCACAATTCACTTTTCCAAGTTAAAGTAAACATCTAGGATGTCGACCCTGATTGGACAAGTAATTGTTTTGTAAACAAAATAATTCTTTCCTTCAATTTCGTTGTCCTGCTTCATCAAAACATGATTATCTCTATTTTGTATAGTCCATACTAACTTTTGAGGTTATACATGTCATCACCAACATGTATACTATCTCCATGTAACTTTGTTAGTCATAATATGATGTTAGTAACATGTTATAAACAAAACAATACACTGTTGTAAACCAAATTCTATACTTAAACAATTTTCTAATTACCAAACACAAGGTATCTTTATTTCTAAGATTTCCTGTTAGCATGTACATCATGTGTTGCCATAAATGACTCTAATTATATATCATCATTAGCCAATTGTCAACAATCTCCCCCTTTGGCATTGATGGCAACAAAATAGGGAAAATTGGCTAAGTGACAAAAACTTAACATAAACAACATATAAACATTACATCTATTACAACTTGTTCAAATTTACATATGCTCCCCATTACAATATAATTTACTACTTTTATTCACATTGTATCTCTCCCCTTTTTGACATTTATAAAATTTTCACATGTATCTCTCCCCCTTTGAGATCAATGACAAAGGTCAAAATGTCAAGATTCTATTAAAAAAAAATTGTCCAAAAACTATCAAAACTATTGTCCATCCTTATGTTGATATGATCTTCATACAATCATCAAAAATAGCCTTTGGACTATCCATACCTTTGTTCCATGTTTCCTTGGTAGACTTAGTTGAGGTGAGAATTGCACACAAGGCATTTGATGCAATCTCAACTGCATTAATATATGAATACAAAAAGTTTGACTATGTGTCCTTGGCCTTGACACATTCCTCTAACTATTTCTCAACAAAAGATAATTTTAGAGCAATAGATTCTCTAAAATTAGATGTCTTCTTCAAAATCTGTTCTTTTTGAAGTTCCAATTTCCTAATGTCACTATGAATACTGGCAACTTGACCTTCAAAATCATCTACTTTACAAGATGGATGCTAGATCTAGTTGGATAAAGTCTCTAGCTCACTCATCTCTGTCTCTATCTAACTATTAATGTCTTTAGTTAGCTTGTATGATAGGGTACACTTAATATAAAAAGTTTTCCCTTCCTGCTAGCATTTCTTAAGTTCTTTTATACAAGTATCAAGATTAACTAAGTCATTCTCGATATTCTGACAAATGGTGCTAGACAAGTTAGCATCATCGGAAATTTGTGCCTTTGCCTCTACAACATTCAACAAGTTTGTAAACTCTTCATCAAATGATTTTAGCACTGCTTGTGCTCTCTATTTAGGATTTGGTTTAGTGTGCTAAACTACCAATGTACTATGCAGTCAGTCAGTCACTTCCATTAATATTTTCTACAAACTTTTCATTGTCCTATTCTTTTGTATAAGTTTGGGTGGTGATGAGATTAGATCTGTTTGATCATCATCATCAATAGACAAACAGACAAGAGATAGTGGATTGGATGAACTAGATGGTTTAGTCTCATCCTCCCTCTATTTCTTTGTTGCTTCTTTTGTTCTTTTCTCTTCTTCTTCTTTCTTTTCTCTTTCCTCTCTTTCTCTCTTATCTTCCAATCTCTTTTTCTCTTCTTCCTTAGTTTTCTTTTTCTTCTATTCTTCTGCAATTTTTCTCTCTTCTTCCTCTTCCTTTCTTTTCTTATCTTCCTCAAGTAGTTTCTGCTTGGCTTCCTCTATTTTCTTCTTTTAGTAGCCTTCTATCTTCCTCAATTTGTCTCAACTTATCCTCAATATCCTCGGTGTCTAGTTCATTTGGTGTGAAACCACCAAATGGATTGGTATCATCAATGTTAATGGTAACATTGGTTTGATCAATCTACATAATGTCAAAACTTTCTAACACTTCCAAGGTTTTAGGATCTGGAGGAGATGTTGTCTTTGTCAACATTTGACCGATTGTTGCTATAGTCTCACTTCTTAACTTATCCTTTTCTCTAGTCACAAATAGAAATGGTCTCATTTTATTCCTTAAGTATGGAGCGAGGTTATTCAACAATCTTTTAATTTCATCTTCATCACAAATCTTGTAAATGGTTTTGAGGATAGACTTGTGAAGTTCAAGGTCTTCTTACCTTGTAGGAACCTTCTTCTAAATGAGTATCTCATTGACTTTCTAGTTTATAATGCTCTCAAGATCTTTTAGTTTCAAATTGTTAGCCACAATATATCTTATAGTAGATATATCTATCTAATCTTTCTCAAAATTGTTGTACAAATCATAGAACTTGTTCATCTGAACAAAATTATCTTCATTTGCAATATCTATATTGATCTTTTCTATCTTTGGCTTCCAAGGTTGTCGAGCTTTTCCTACTGCTTGCTTGGGAGGAGTCACCTTTTCTGCTTGCTTGGTTTCTTGTTCCTCATCTTCTTCATAACTAGAGTCAATTGTCAACAATGTTTTCAGTCTCTTTCCTAGTCTTGTGGCTAGCTATTTGACTCTCTTTATCTTTGTAAACACTACTTCCACTGATCTTTTGGATTTTCTCTTTTGTTCATTGGGCTAAACATCGGATGCTACTACATATGGAATGCTTTGTTCCGAAGATGTCTCAGCAATTGATACTGAAAAAGGTTGTATGTTTAGTATACCTTACTTCATTATTTGTCTTACAGCCTTAGATTCGCTCTCTGTCATTCTAGCCTCTGATAGTGCCTTCTTCATTATAGATTCAACCTTCTTGTGTGATGCCTTCTCCAAGGTTGCTTAATGAGTTGATTGCATAATCTCATCATATGTGCCAAATCTATATTCTACTTTATCTCTATCTAAATTCAGCAAGAAATCAATATTTCCAACTACTACATCATCATTTAATTCATAGCTCAAGGGATCCATAAATGTCTCCCGAGGTTCCACTGCTTGAATATATGTATGATCTGTATCAACCAAAATTCAAATGTCTTCCTTGAATTTGTCCACAATTGTAGGTGTAATTCTAAATCTTTGTTTCATTTCATTCTAAAATGTTCTCATTATTAGGTCGTTGTTGTCCAATATCTTGTCTACAGGATGCCTTTTGCATACCTCTGTAATCTTCTCCATAGTGCATCTATCACTACTCATTATATCTAAGATTGATAATTAAGGAAATCCCTTAAGTACATGGAAGAATATGTGATTGATCAATGACTGGAATCTAAACACACCATTCTTTGTTATCTTAATATTTTCTAGGTTCTCTAGGAGTTGCATTCTTAGTATTTCACTAAGATTCACTTGCTCTTTCTCTACACATATCTTAGATGTTGCATAAATGAATCATGCTGAAAGTTCATCAATCTTTGAACTTGCACAAATTGAATAAGTAATAATTCTACTTAGAAATCTCTCATCATCTTGCTTGATGGTGTTGATCACCATAGCCTTACCATTAGACACTGCCTTAGTATAGCTTTCAACTTTCTTTTTGACCATTTTCTCACTTATAGGTACACTACCTTGTTTTCTAAGACCAGTTACCTCATGAATAAGGTTGATAGAAATGTCAAACTACATTATCTTGCATCCACATTTTTCCATCATGTATCCTACTCAATATAATCTATACCCATTCCTTTGTGTCTAATTCATGGTAGAAATGATACTTAAACAAATCTAATTCCCTTAGATGTTCAAATCAAGGCTTCATAGTCATGTCATGGTTGAAAACCAATTCCATATCTTTGTTTATGAATACACTACCAATCGATTCAAACTTGTTATTCAAATAACATCCTACGTCTTCAAGGTAAACTACATTGTTTGGAGTGCTAGACATCGCTAAGTTAGGGTTTCCTTCATTAGGTTTTATAGAAATAATATTTAACTTAAGTCTATCTTCATTCTCAACACTGTGTACTAATGACATAGCCATGATTCTTATCAATTATGATATGTTATGTAGTGCCTGCCCCTAGTCTACATTTTCGAGCTACATTTCTGATATCATTGCCAAACTCTTTTAGGCCAATTTATGTTTGATGATTAGTATTATTATTTTAGAGATTATCAGATGTTGTTTTACACTCAGTTTATTATATGATGAGATTACTTGGTACTCTATATTTCATGCATGTATGATGATTATTCAATGGTTTCAGTTATCGATGATGATTAGTTAGATGGTTTATTATTCCATGTGCTTCTTATGGATACTTACCCCATACTGCATGTGTATGGTGTGCGTGTTGTTTTATTTATGTATGGTGTTTCTTATGTGGTTAAGGAAGGGAGTCGTAGTCACCTGCTAGTCGGGATCTACAGGATGCACCACTTCCTGCCATTGTCTGTTTAGCTTAGAATATTGTGTTTGTACATGCGTGAATTTTATGCAGGTTGCAGGTACCGGGTATCGACTTCCCTGAATTGTCAGGATGAGCGCACCCTATCGCACTGTCTCAATGGTAAGAGAGGGGAGATAAACTCTTAAGTCCAATTCCTAAACCCTTTAGCCAATTGTCCTAATTGATAATTAGGACAAGTATCTGAGTTAAGTACCCTCTGAATGCATCAAATGATGTAATTTCGAGATTATAACCTTTTTGTTTTGATTTAGTATATGCTTTTCTATGTAGGGTTTTCATATGTTGTTATATGAGTCCTTGATGTGTTTTCTATTAATTAAGTCTAATTAAAAAGATTAATTAAAGATTTAATTTAATGGAGAATTAATATGATATCTTTAATATTTAATTAATTGAGAAATTAATTAAATAAAAGAACTAAATTTGGAGATTAAAGTTCAAAGATAAATTTAGAACAGGATAATATTTATTTAATTTAATAATAATATAATTGGAGTTCATTTTTAAATAAATGCTAAAATATTATTGTTAATTAAATTAATTAAATATGTTATCAATTAAGTTTCTAAAATTAATTTAAAAAGTTGAAAGACATTAAATTATTAAAGGATTTTAGATCGCATGATCTAAGCATGAGTTTAAATTTGAGTAATAAATTAAAAGATTAAATTATAGAAATTAATAATGTTATTTTAATTTCTTAAAAGTGCTCATGAGATTAAAGTAATAAATTAATTTAAAATAGAAGTCAAGTAGAATATTAAATAAAAAGTTATTTAATAAATCAACTTAATATGCATGAAAGTTGAATGCAAAATAAAAGAAAAGATAATAAAGGTTAATTGGAGTTAACTCAGTTGTGCAAAGAGTCTTCTCGGGTGAATGCACAATTAAGTGCCCCGGTTTGAGGAGAAAATTGGCTTATCACAACGTTGGGGGTTCATTCTTGGGGGACACGAATGGGGATACGTTTTTGAACGGGAATTTTTGGGAGACTACTTTTGGAAGCGAATTTCAGAAGGCTGATACCAAGAAGGTTTTCCAGAAGAAGGTTACTGAGAGGAGCGAATTCTTTTACAGTTCTTGGAGATTGCATAATAGCATCAGGATTAGGTAGGGTCTTGTGTTTTTGTTTATCGATTTATTACGCAATTATCCTTTCCTGTCTTCTTCGTGTCTGGGATTTGTAAATCTGAATTCTCTGCGAGGAATGTTTAAACATTACAATATTAGAATTTATCAGATACTTGTCTATAACTTCTGTATACAAAATTTAAATGGGAAGGGTTGAATCTTAGACAGGAATTTTAAATTAAACGTTCGGATGATTGACTATATTTTCTATATTAATATATATAGAAGGAAACAAATTTTCAATGCATATGTTTATATATATATATTAAAAGAAATTTTATATATATATATATATATATATATATATATATATATATATATATATATATATAGTTATAAATTTATATATATATATTTATATCCAAACAAATTTAATTTAATTTTTAAAAAAAATTGATATAACACATATTCGTACTTCTAAAAATATATATATATTTAATAATATAAATTTTAAGTGGGGGGGAGAGATTTACCCCGTGCCCACCCCCACTGTCGGCATAGCCGACAGAACCTGCTGCCGCAGGCCCTGTGTCCGCAGGACTGTGGCAGGCTGTCAGCTTATATAAGCCGACGGTTATATATATTACATGGTTTTATTTTTTTTATAACATATTTGTTAATTCGTTTTTTATAAAAAAGTATATTATTTACAAAACGACTTTATTATTATTTAAAATTTTTAATTAATAAAATTATAATATATTTTATTTAATAATAGTTTTATTTTTATTAATATTTAATAAATAAATATTAAATGTATTTCACATAGTTTGTAAATATTAATTCATTAATAATTTTGGTTTAATATTAATAAGTTAATAATTAATGAATAGATTAAGATAGGTAATTAGAACAAGAAATTATTGATTAATTTAATTAAAATTGGTTTAATTAAAGTTAATTAATAATGAATATCAAATGATTAATGGAAGATTTGGAATATTGACTTAATGGAAGTTATTATAGAAATGGGTTAATCGTAAAAGGGTAGTTGAGAAAACTGAGTTACTTGAATTCGACATTAAACTGAAACATAAACCTTACCTTAACTCAATAATATACTTTCAAATCCAATCTCTGAGACTTTGACGTTTTCTTTGTGTTCTCTGTGTTTTGGGGTTGTTCTAGTATTGACCAATTTAGGTCGTTACCAGAGGCTCGGGGTTGTGATTGTGATGTCATGATGATTTGGTCTCGATCTTTCTTAACCCAACCATGGTAATGTGATGAAGTGCTCTATGACATGATTGTGTTTACTGTTTGTTATTGCTTTCCAGTTTCCTTGAGTGAAGCTGAGATGTACGTATTTGAGATACTTGACTTAACCATTTTCAAGTCTCGATCAATTATATTTGATAACCATTTTTGAGTCTCGATCAGTTATACTTGGGATTGCTTTTCGGTCGCTTGAAAGGACTGAAGTGTTTGTTATGTTCTTGATGATGTCATGTGTTGACTTGACCATTTTGGAGTCTTCGATCAATATTGTAATTTACTATTGGGATACTTTCTGGTTGCTCATTGGAGAACCCTTGGATTTTGTGACTTATCATTGATGCCTTCAGTTGCTGATAGAGAACTGTCGTGATCATATGATTACTTATTGATATTATCTGTTGCTCATGAAGAATTGATGTAATTTTATGGCTTATCTTTTATGATGTTTTTCAGTTGCTTGTATAGGACTGAGGTGGTTTTTTTTATGATTCTTTGATTTATGATTTCATGAGCCTAGGGTAGGTTATCTATGTGTAGAGTCAGGAAGTGGCTTACAATGGGGGTCGGAGCCCTAAGAGGCTGCCTTGAGAAACCCATTGTAAGTCATTTTTAATAAGTGAAAACATTTACACTAAATGAGAGAAAATGAACCCAACAAGATAATTGTATGTTCTCTCTCATGCCTTGAGTGCTAGTACAGACTAGGATGGGGTAGAGAGAACGCTTGGTTACGACCTTGCATTCCATAGTAGGCCTTGTCAATACGAGAGGATACTAGTGGCCGCAGGATCGGTAGGGACCTGGGATTCCTAAGGGATTGCTCGGGTAACTTCTACATGACTTTTGCGATGACACTTTCCCACTTGCATATTAGGTTTCCTACGTGTCTTGTGGTACCTCTGGGATTTAGATGTCGATCTTTTTAGGAACCCTTGAGTTAGCATACTTATAGGATTTCCTGGACTTAGAGAGTATTTATGATTATAGGTTTTGTTATCCTATTTGGGACTTGAGACTATCTCCTCAGCACGGTGGGAGTGGACCATTTAGGTTCCACGCGGTCGAGTGGTAGTGCTTTTACTCTTACCATTGAGATCCGTTCCGTGGTCACCGTGGTTGGAGTTTTCGTGATTGGCATTTACCTTCATTATGTCCTTGGATTATTATGATGGATGGTTAGTTTTTATGTTAGATGTTTTATCATTATGGATGTATGGACGTATCAAGTATGGTGAATAGTTTTGTATATATCTTTACTGTACTTTGTATCATGGATTCATGGAGGTTGATGTATTTCTATTTTTACTTATGTATATTCTTTTAAGCCTTTCATACCCTGTGACTTGTATAGTGGATGATTGAGCATTCCGAATTAATTTACCGAGAGGCATTCGGAACAAATGTATATTATGGACATGGGACTTTCTGATTATTCTTTCATATGTATGTGATAGTTGTTAGACTTAGATTTAATTAAATTTAAACGTGACTCAACATCTTGAGATCTTTAAGAAATGTAACTTACAATGTATGTTTGTCGATGATTACATGTTATTGCTTCCGCTACTATGTGTTTGATGTGTATGTTATACTTTCTTACTTTAAAAAAAAAAAAAAAAAAAATGTTTAGAAAACTTAGTGAAACTTTAGGTTAATTCTTTTGGATCCCTTTGGTGGGGCGTTACATGTTATTGAACAAATTTGTAGAAAAATGATAAAATACCTCTTTCTAAAAATAGGTTTTGCTTTGAAATCACTGTAACAAGTCACTTTTGAATGCTCTTCACTTCGGATGTGTTTGTAATGAAGTGAAAATCAATTATGTACTCCATTTATACCATCAACTTGAACTTGCATTAATTGTATACTTTACAAATATGAAAAAGCTATCAATTACATTTTGTACTCAAATAACTATTCAGAATCATCTATCCGATCTTCAGATGTCACCTGAGGTTTACTATAGCCTCCTTTCATCATGACAAACATTCTCAAGACTTTGCATCACCAAATTCTCTGCAAAAACTTACTTTTCATATTCAGCTACAGAATCAATCTTTATTGTATTACTAGTAACTCTAGATTCCTTCATAACTTGTTTAGATGAGCCTCAAATTACAAGCAATCTTAGGTACCATCTACACATAACTAGATACATATTTTCCCAACTTTGCTACCTTTAATTTGTTTTCTGAATGAAGTTCTTAAATTCTGATGCTGTGAACAAGCTTAATTCAACTTAATTAAATCAAACTCAACAACTGACTTTGATCTTCCTGTCTCATCATCATCTAACTTTTCTTTTGAGACATCTAATCCTTTCTCAAATGATTCATTAAGTTCTTCTCAAAGTTCACTAACAATGTTATGTGTTCCTCATTGTCTCTATTAGTTTCGGAGTTCCTTTCATGGTTCCTTCATTCATTTTCGATGTTCTTTCCATCATTCCTTTTGTTCCCAAAGTTTCTTCTAACTCTAAAGTTTCTATCCATTCTGCAGTACTTCACTATGTGTTTGAAGTTGTTGCATAATTGACATACTGGTGCTCTGCTTCTAGGATTCTGTTGATCATAAGGTGCATGATAATTCTGAGCAATGTGTACTAAGTTGTTACACTTATAACACATGATCTATCTTATGTTTTTATAAGATCTTCCTTCTCTTGATGTCCTTTGATTAGATCTTCTTCTATTTGTAGGGTTAGTATTTATAGACATTCTACTATTTCTTCTATCATTATCATACTTAGGTATCCTACAATCAGTTGCATTATGACCCATACCATGACAATTATGACAATAAAAGTCCTTAACATGATTAAATGACTTATCAGTACAATCTCTTTTCATATGACCTATTTCATTAGATAAAAAACACTTACCTCTAAATTCATACCTGGTTTCCTTAAGAGTCTCCACCTGCTTTGGTTCATCCAAGATTTCAACTTCCTTGTCTTGTCTAGCTTCTTTAGGTTTCTCGGAAGATTGATTGGATTCAATCTTATCATCAGATTTGTCTTTTCCTTTCGAATCTAATCTAATCTCAGGTTTCTTTGTAGACATGTTAATTAGATAACCAAGACTAGTCTTATCATAAGTAGGTCTTTGTATTGACATTGAATCATAGAGCTTTTATTTGCTAGAATAAAGCTTCTCAAGTTGTTGTTTGCATTGTGTTAATTCACCTTTCACAATGGTATTGTACTTATGGATTTCTTCATGATCTTCTTTTAATTTTTCAAACTCAGATGTTTTCTTTGCCAAACTTTCTCTCAGATCTACATTTTTAGTCTTCAAAAATAGATTCAACTTTGCTAGGATCATTTCTCAAAGTCAACTTCAAATTGTAATCTTCAACTCATGATTCAAGATCTTGTACTCTATTTTCAACTTTGAATAGTCATCATCACTAGTTCCAAATTTAGTAGAATTAGGCTTGGATTTGAGATGTTCAATCTTTTTTTTCAATTGACCAATGTATACTTTGGAGTCTTCATATCTATCCTTCGGCTTATCTCTTTCTTCAATAAGGGGATCAATTTGTTCAAGAGCTTCTTCAAGGTTCTTCATCAACTGTTCCATATCTATAGGGATCTTACTTAAGCTATTAAGCCTCCTAAAAGTAACTGTGCTCTGATACCAATTGTTAGAAATAGGGATTGCTGGGGGAGTTGAATCAGTAATCTACAAACTTTAGTCACCAACTGGATAGTATTACTTACATTAAACCATGCATAACAAAGCAATAAAGTAATGCTAAATAGTAACAGTAACAATGCACAAAGATAACCCATAACACCATATTTTGTTAACCAAGGAAACCTTGGCCAAGGGAAAACCCCGATGGGGATGATACCCACTAGATAATATACTAATATATAAGTTCCTTGTTACAGAATGGACCCTATTAGGAGTCAATGAGAAAATTCAGTATAAGGAGTCCTTGTTGGGAGACTTTGAATCCCTGTTAGGAGATTCCAACCCTATTAGGAGTTATGGTACAATGTATGCAAGAAGGGCCCACTACCCAAACATGCAATTTCAACTACAAGAAGAGCTCACTGCTCAAACAAGTAATTTACTATTATCTTTCTTCCTTGACTAATCTCTGATCTTTAGCTTGATCTTAGATCACCAAATAGCTCATATAAAAATTTGCATATATCGCTTTCACAAAAGTTCGCACATCACAATTCACAATCCACAATTACACAATCTTACAAGATAGCACACTTCTTATCAAAAAATGCCCTTTTCATAAATACCATATGCTTTTTCACAAATTGCTTCTACGTCGGCTAAGACCACAATTCACTTTTCCAAGTTAGAGTAAACATCTAAGATGTTGACCCTGATTGGACAAGTAATTGTTTTGTAAACAAAACAATTCTTTCCTTCAATTTTGTTGTCCTACTTCATTAAAACATGATTATCTCTATTCTGTACAATTCATATTGAATTTGAAGGTTATACACATCATCACCAACATGTATACTATCTCCATGTAACTTTGCTAGTCATAATATGATGTCAACAACATGTTATAAACAAAACAATACAAGTTGTTGTAAACCAAATTCTATACTTAGACAATTTTTTGATTACCAAACACTAAGTATCTTTATTTTTGAGGTTTCCTGTCAACATGTACATCATGTGTTACCATAAATGACAATAATTACATATCACTATTAGCCAATTGTCAACAAAAATTATGGTTGGAAGGAGGACCAATTGAGATTACCAGGTAGATCATTCACTGAGTCACTAGATATCTTGTTACGGATAAGGTTAAGATAATTCATTGCCAAAGTAAGGAGGTTATAGAGGCAAACACACTAGCACAATTTAACAAGTGTGGAATAAAAATTTCCACCATTAAGGATGCAAAAATTGATTTTGCAATGAGGGTCATTGCACATAAGTTCTATCAGTCTAAATGACTGGATAGTATCCCCTATGTGGTCGTAGATGAGGCATGGCAAATTATGAAGAAGGGTCATACTTATGACCTTGCTGACCCACAATTGAAACAATTGGTTGAAAATGTAGAGAGCATAAGGAAAGCAAAGAACATCATGTGTAAGTTTGGTTCACTACTTGTTTGCATATTATTTTATGTTCAATATTGTTTCCCCACCATTGCAAATGTTACATGGAATAAGAAGAAGCCTATACACAATAAATTAACGAGTTCATTAATCAATTGGGAGATAATTTTGAAGAGATTATGGATGGTTATTTTGAAGAGTTCAAACAAAAATGAAAAATAGGTCAAGGATCCCCGAATCCTTAGTAGACAAATATTATGACAATATCTATTTTCTAGTTGATACAAACATAACATACATTCAATCAGTTATGCCTAGAATTGCATGGTTGAGACCATTGTGATAAGAGATAAACATAGGTGAAGCTATAACAACTAGTACAACTTTAGTAGATAAGCCTATTGACAAAGATATTAAGCCATTCGGTAGGTATGAGATAACTAAAGTGAATATCTTGATGTAGAGAAAATGATGTACTGCAAGGTAGGAGAATCCCCAAAGGAGATGTCCAAACCCATAACAAATAACACCACAATGGAAATACAACAACAAAGCAAAAACAATGCAAGATTTGATACCAAATCAAAACTCTTTATTCATAGATATAACTAATTACATACAATATGCTTGACTGCAAGGCCTTTCGAGTTAGGGCCAAACACAAACAACAATTACAAAATTAGTTCTACAAGATCCCACAAGATCCAACTTACAATCTCAATCCTAGCTAGTCGAGATCCACAACTGGATAAGAACACCAATAAGAATTCCACACTTGTAGCCTCAGATCCACCATGCAATCCTTTGATTCTCAAGCCACAGCTTCTAGCTCTTCAAAGTTCGCATCTACACTCCATCCCCTTCTTCAGGCTATCTAATCATAACTGCCTAAAACTCTACAAAACCCCTACTTATACCCAACTAAACCACAAGTCAGTCCAACATAATACAAATTGAATTAAATCTCTTACATTAAATGTATGTTGAGCCATAAGTTGGCTACAACAGGAATTAAATACCCATACAAAAATTAAATGCCAAAAGTCATTTCTCAAACAACTCGGCACTAATAGGAACCAAGACCAAACCAAGTGTCAGCAAAACCAAGCCGAGCACTAGTAAATTCCCAAGTATCGTCGAGCTCCAAGACCTCGCTGAGCTCCACAAACATCGTCGAGCTCCAAGACCTTGCCAAGCACCACAGTGCATGCCAAGCTCCCAAAGCATGTCGAGCTTCTAGGCATAAACTATGCCCAACAATGACCGAGCACCACTTCTTTTATGACCAAGTCCACAACTACAAACCAAAATCCCTCCAATATGCAAGATTTCAAGAAATCCTAGGATGCTCCTACATCACAAAAGTTCCCAAATTGGAGAGGAAAAGGAAAGGAATGATAGAAAATCTAGAGAGAATTTGTGGAGAAGGTGCAAAACAAGAACAACTTTTACAGATCACCGAGGGTTAAGATGAAGATGTGTCTAGAAATGATGAAGAAGAAGTTGGAGGCAAAGGGAAGGAAATAGCTTTAGTCAAGCCTTAGAGGGTAAAGAAAAGAAGAAGGAAACAAAGCCTGCCCTTGCAACCCAAAGAGTAATAAGACAAAGAACTAGAACATCTAGTGCAATAGTTGTCGAGCCACATAAAGGAGTTGTCAAAGTTACAAAACCAACACAAAGAAAAAGGTTAACAAAGAGGAGAGGAACTACAAATGAGGTTGAGTTGAGTAAGCCATCACATAGGCAAAGGAGAAAGGTTATAATACCTAAGGATGATGACGATGATGACGATGATGATGATGAAGAAAGGATTGAGTCAAAAGACACAAGTTAATTCAAGATTGTCGTACATAAGAAACCCCAAACTATTGATCAGGTATGTGAAAATATTATGAGGAGTGTTGGATTATCTGGATTTAAGTATATAAAGTATGATAAATTAGATACAATATATAAGACTAGAGTTGAAGAGGCAGTTCTTGATATGATGGCCAATTTTAGGTATACTCCATTGGAATTAGGTAATCTGATACCTAATGAATTGTATGGGAAGATAGATGAAAGGTGGAAATATGCTTTAATGACTAAGAGGTAAATAAGAGAGAGCTCACTTGCCCATGTTATGCCTGAACTAAGCAGAAAGAAAATTTCCAAAGCCATGAGTGAGTATAATAACAAATATATTCTAAAGAGAAGATAATTTGTTTAAATTTTGAAGAGTAAAATAGAAAATGTAGCAGAAGAAAGTAGAATCATATGGAAGAAAATATATGGATTAATGGTTGGTGATGAGAAGAAGGGTGAGGATGAGAAAGCTGAGCCTAGTAAGGTAGAGTTGGATAACACAGAGGACATTTATGACGATCCAACAAATATGTTTCAACAAAGTGAAGCCTAAACAAAGACTATTGTGATTGAAGATGATGCAACAAGGGATGTGTTGCAAGAAGAGTATGTTAAGGATGATCCTAAGAATAGAAGTAAAGGTAATGTAGAGACTGAGCCAGATAAGATGCCAGCTCATAAAGCATTAATGGATCCAAACCCTATGGAAGTGTAAGTAAAATATTATCCTAAGATCAGTGCACAAAAGAGCACAGAACAAGTAGAATCCACACCTATTATTTATACTATTCCTATTATTTCATTCAGTCCAGTTGTTACTCAAGATGATGTAAATGTGAGTCAAGTCAAGCAATAGAGTCAATCAGCTAATGAAGGTGAGAACACACAAGTGCCTGAACAGAAAGATGATGTTAGGGAGAGCAATACCAATGTTAATATCGGTGGAGAGAAGAGTGAAAAGAGTCAACATGTTAAAGAAGATTAGTCTTCTACTAGTGATAGACCGAGTGCCTTAAGACCTTTGATTGAGGGAGAAAAAGATGCTAGATAATAGAGTTCCACAAGTGAACTCCATATTGATGTTATCGAGGAGAAGGCCACTAAACCTATACGATAGTTAGTTTATATAGAGAAGAATAAAATTGTAGAGACAAATATAGAGCCTAAGAAGGATGAGGAGATACATAGACCAAATGTGGAAGTTCAAACTCAAGGTCTACAACAAACAATGTCGAGCTGCAACACCTTTGAGTCAAAGGGGAAGAGATTAAAGAAAAAGAAGACAAAGTCTCAATCAGGCATAAAACATAAACTTGTTACTCTTGATGAAGAGATTATGATTCCTGATTGGGACACATCTAAATTAAGTGTTTATCAAATGGGGAAACTTAGTGACTTGTTGGATAGGAAGTTTAAGCAAGAGGAAATGAGAAAAGAACATCAACAAAGGGAGGTACTTCATGAAATTAAAGAATTTTTTTTAGACTATTGGTGTAGATAAGTTGGATGAACATGACCCTGATATAGATACAATAGAAAAACTAATGCAAAGGTCAGAGATAAAATTTGAGAATAGAGTTATGGATAAAGTTGCAATAAAAATTCAACTTAAACATGTTGAATTTCTACTCCTGATTTTATTTGGAGAAGTTGGTTCAAAGTGTAAATACATTGTTTATTAAGTTATGTGATGTCCTCATGTCCACTAAAGAAATAAGGGAGAAAATGGATAAGATTGATGTCAATCTGCAAAAGAGCAGTAAAGAATTGAACTTGGATCCTAGCTCCAATTCAGGTACATTTTTCCAAGTTAAGAGTTTTGCAAGTGAAGCAACCAGAATTAGTGCATAAGGATTGTAAGATAAGGGAAGAGATCACATCTATATAAACTTTGTTGATACCTCATTTGGAGGTGATGCAAAGACATATGCAGATTGTGAAGGATCTAATTTAAAGTAATCAAAATTTGTCTATAGTAGATAATACATATTAGCTTAACTGCCATATTGGAGATTAGGAGTCAAATTCTTAAGACACTCAAGGCTAATTGGGATAATACAATGGCAATCATTTTGGGAATACACCACCCATTTTTGGATAAGTTTGGTATAATCCCCAATCCACTATGCAACAATTATGACAAAAACAAGGGGCAAATCAATATTAAAGAGGCTGAAATGGTGATCAAGTATACAGAACAAAGAGGAAGTGTATATAATGTATATAATTATTGAGCTATAGGTATGGAGCAGACCCTAAATGGGAGTTGAATCTTTGAATGTTTTTGGTTATGTCAATTTTTTCTCTTGATAAGTGTTTTTTCCACTAATGCCAAAGAGGGAGATTATTGACCCTAAAGGCAATTGTCTATTAGTACAAAACACTTAGTCATTTACTAGGCAGAGTTAATTTGTAAACATTGCAAATGAGCCACTATGAAGGCTGAGTTGAAATAAGTAGAAGTCTAGAAGTTTTGTAGGTATCAATCAATAGTTGTTGCCAAGCACATCAACAATCGTCAAACATTTCAATTGTTTCCAAGCAATGCAGAGATAAAATAATTTAAGCCGAACATAGTTCATGTCGAGGAACATCATGAAAAACCAAGCATGGTTGAGCATCAAAAAGGTATAAGTGTTGGTTATTATGTTTGAGTATATGAGTTTGGAATAGCACAAAATCCTATGTAAACCATTTTTTCGAGCATGAATCATGTTTCTAGGTTCGAGGAGCAAATTAAGGAGATAATTATGCCTGTGATTACGCATCATTAATCCTTATGCAGTAGGATGGACCAATCAAAAAATTGTAAGGATTAAGTAGAAAAAAGGATGAATCCTAATCATTGATTTTGATCAAGAAACTTCTTAAGATGGCTATTTAAGCATGGTTTCAAGACAAAGCAAGTGTGTTGCGAGTTAGAGGAATGCATGTATGTGGGGTTGAATGAGAATAAACAAGTTGCCAAGGAATAAATCAACCAAGTAATGTACTGAGGAGATATTGTAGACCAGTCACATTAAGGTGATTATATATTGGCTAAAGAAGATCTTTTATCAACATTTTAGTACAAACTAAAGGATCCATGTACTGTTACATTCTAATCAGTGTACTAGGTGAATCTCTTAATAGAGTGATCCTAACAAGCCTATTGTAAATCCTAACAAAGTACTCATTTAATTGTGAAGTTAAATCCTTTTGTAAAGGTAGGCTTAATAGCCTTATATGCTTTTGATAGAGCGTACCCTTCACTTGGTAGATCATCAAAAGTGATCAAAATTGTAGTTGTAACAAGCACTTTGTTACTATAGTAGTGAAGATTTTGTGGGTGTCATCCCCACTGCAGTTTTACCTTCACCTTGGAGGGTTTATGTATTACCAAATCTTGTGTGAAGTGTTGATTACATGTTAATGTGTTTTATTCATGGTAGTAGATGTTAGATCCAATATTAAAAGTTGCTATATGATGTTGCATGATTAAGGTTAATGAGGTGCATGGTGAAATAAGTTTAATATGGTTTATGTTTGAATTGGTAGAAGTTTTTGGAGATCCTGATACATGCCCCCTCACTCCCCCTTTCAACATCTCACTTTTCCATTAGATTTCCAACAATACCCTTACATAAATAAAAAAATGAAAATACTTTCCCAAACTTAAAACTGCTAGGCAAGATAAAATACAATTCAGGGATCTTGAGAAAATATGCCTCTTTTTTATGGTTTATGTTGTATTGCATATCGTAGGATACAAGCAAAGAAAAATAAAGATTGCTTAGCCAAAATTATGATTATTTCAAAAAAATGATTTTACATGTACATATTTTTTCTCATGACATGGATCTATAGACAATTCAAAAAGTCTTCTCCTTCAAAGTTGTTGAGAGATTAGAAATTCCTTTGAGGATCTTGCTTATGAATTTTTCATCAAGGTTCTTATAATGTTTCAAAATCTATCGTTGTGCTACTTATTTTTGCTTTACAATTTCCTTCATTGTTGTTTCTACACTAGTATCAAGACGATACTCATATATGTTGTACAGTGCAGGAACAATGAGAAATAAACTAAGATATGCAATATAAAAGGTTACAACACAAATAAGCATAATTAATAATAGTATCCTCTTAAAATCCAAAAAATAGGACCTAAGTTCCAATTGAAGAATGATATTCATATTACTTGTCAAAATATTGAAAATCTTGATATTCATATTACTTGCTAAAACACTAAAAACTTCCCACTATTAATAGATATATAAAATTGTGAGAAAGTTGCACATCCCTCTAGTAATTGATAGAAGTAAGAGAATGAAAGCCACCAAAAATGCAAAAGATTAATAGAACATTATAATACAAAATTATTTAGCAAATATAATGTATATTGTAATGGTCTAAATACAATTCTCAAAGAATCTAGTCAAAACAACTAAAAACACATTCATGATAGTAGACCCATTGAGTAACAGAATCCTGATATGAAAAATGCTTAGCAAATCATAAAAGTTGTCTCCTAAGTCCATCCAAAAGATTATTAAATGACCTTTACAAAAAACTTTTTATTTCTCCCATGAGAAAATTCATGAGCAATTGACAAAATGAAATTGATCTATTCACTTAGTTTAGCAACGCCTCTGGTCATTGTTCCTTTTCATAATGTTAAATTAGGGAGAGCAGGAAGTGGTCTGCCATTAATAATAACTATTAAATTTTGTTTATAAATGATTATTTAAATCAAAATTAGCGTCAAAATAAAATCAAAATGTTGATGATAAGTTAAAATTGCTTGCCTTTGGAGAATCCTAGTGGTTTTTGCCCCTATAAACAAAAAAATGATGACATAAAGTAGTAATGATGAACCAAAACTATGTATTGATTACTCTAAAAAGTACCAAATAAAACCACGACCAAGAAGAATATAGATACAAATACTCCTCTTCCCCAGAGAATTACATCGATAACTACAAAACTCATATGCCAACAAGACAAAATTCATCGATTAAAATACAACATAAACTATTCAAAATGCATAAAATAAGCTCTAGGGCATTTACATATGTAAAATTTGTGCAATATAGGACACTTGCAACAACTCAACTACAATAATCAATTCAAAATTTAGATATTATTTCTATATGAAAACATCAAAATTTACCCTAGTCTTTAGAAGCAAATTTTAGAAACTCTAATGTTACAATATTTGAAATAAAAATGATATTTTGAGGCCTAGAGGATCAAGCGAAGCACTGGAATCAAAGATATACTATTTTATAGAGCTACTCTCCAACTTTACCAACAACCAAGTTTCTTGCATAAAGAAAAATAAGTTGATGAGTTTGATTAGAAGCTCACACGCATAAAGCTACATTATTGTAGAATTAGAAGTCATTTGTCCTTAAGAAATGGACAACACAACACTATGTAAGATTTTCTGATAATTTTATGAGGGGAAATGAAAAATACCATAAAAAAAAAAGGGACAGTCGAATAGGAAAAAAGAATACACAAAATTCACTTTAATAATAAATTTGTAGAGACTATAGAATAATCATCAATTTTTGAAATCTAAATTAATCGTAGAAGAGAGGAGAAAACTACAATCTCCCACCTTAAAGAAATGGACTACTAATGATGCTTGTCCTTCAATTTTTTGCCAAACTTTATAGCTGATGTGAATTTTTCATTTCTTATTTGTGATTATTATATTTTTTTCCTCTCTCAATATTTCCTTTACCAAACTGACATGCCCCCAGATGTAGAGGAAAAAGTAACATGAGTCTTAGCAAGTTATTTTAGAAGCATAGTAGATGTATTCTATTGTCTTCATTTTTTGTTTGCTTACTACATTTTCCAAATTCATGTGATGGTTTTCTATTTACCAACAGATTTGGGGAATTTACATGAGTTAAAACAAATTCTTTATTATAGTGATCAAAATGTTTGGTAGCTGCTAGGAACTTGGATGGATGAAATGACATGAATATGATTGAGTCACTCTAAAACTGGTGGTAAAGTTTGTTTAGAATACTTGTATTGGCCCTAAGTTTTTGACTCTGGGTCAAAATACAGGCGCTATATGATGCATAAACTAACTCATCGTATTTTATGATATCTCTTTTGAGATTGTTGTCCATCATACTAGAATCCTTTTCCATGCCTAATCATAGTGCCTAACATTCAAAATAAATTCCAAGTTAAAAAGAAATTTAGATAAGTAAATTCATGATTGCTAACAACAAACATGCATTGATTTGTTAGTTTCCCCATCTCAACAAATAAATAGATAAATAGATGAGATTTTAACATCCATGAGGCTAAACATAGCCCATGGGACACCTTTCCTACTACACAAACTTTGTTAATTCGGTTCACTTTTTGTGTCAAAATGTTGAGGATAAGTTAAAATTGCTTGCCTTTGAAGAATCCTAGCGGTTTTTGCCCTTGTAAACAAAAGAACGATGACAAAAAGTAGTAATGATGAAACAAAACTATGTATTGATTATTCTAAAAAGTACCAAATAAAACCACCACCGAGAAGAAAATAGATACAAATACTCCTTTTCCCCAGAGAATTACATCGAAAACTCCAAAACTCATATGCCAACAAGATAAAATTCATCAATTAAAATACAACATAAACTAACTTCAAAATGCATAAAATAAGCTCTAGGGCATTTACATACATAAAATTTGTGCAAGCTAGGAGGCTTGCAACAACTCAACTGCAATAATTAATTCAAATTTCAGATATTATTTCTATATGAAATCATCAAAAACCCTAGTCTTTAGAAACAGATTTCAGAAACTCTAAAATTACAATATTTGAAATAAAAATGATATTTTGAGGCTTGGAGGATCAAGTGAATCACTGGAATCAAAGATGTATTATTTTGTAGAACTACTCTCCAACTTTACCAACAAACAAGTTTCCTGCATAAAGAAAAATAAGTTGATGACTTTGATGAGAAGCTCACATGCATAAAGTTATATTATTGTAGAAATAGAAGCCATCTATCCTTAAGAAATGGACAACATAGCACTATGTAAGATTTTCTGATAATTTTACGAGGGGAAATGAAAAAATACCATTAAAAAAAAGGGACGGCCCAATAGGAAAAAAGAAAAAAGAAAACACAAAATTCACTTTAATAATAAATTTGTAGAGACTATAGAATAACCTATAGAATAGCCTTCAATTTTTGAAATCTAAATTAACCATAGAAGAGAGGTGAAAACTACAATCTCATGCCTTAAAGAAATGGACT
This sequence comes from Cupressus sempervirens, assembly GCA_028749045.1. Lineage (NCBI taxonomy): Eukaryota > Viridiplantae > Streptophyta > Pinopsida > Cupressales > Cupressaceae > Cupressus > Cupressus sempervirens. The sequence continues at coordinate 578,121,240 of CM053793.1, forward strand.
AATAATGACGTTTGTCCTTCAATTTTTTGCCAAATATTATAGTTGATGTGAATTTTTCATTTCTTATTTGTGATTATTATATATATTTTCCTCTCTCAATATTTCCTTTACCAAACTGACGTGCCTCCAGATGTAGAGGAAAAAGGCAACATAAGTCTTAGCAAGTTATTTTAGAAGCATAGTAGATGTATTCTATTGTCTTCAATTTTTATTTGCTTAAATTTCACTCTATTTTCCAAATTGATGTGATGGTTTTCTATTTACCAACAAATTTGAGGAACTTACATGAGTCAAAACAAATTCTTTATCATAGTGATCAAAATGTCTGTTAGCCGCTGGGAACTTGGATGGATGAAATGACATGAATATGATCGAGTCACTTTGAAACCGATGGTAAAGTTTGTTTGGAATAATTGTATTGGCCCTAAGTTTTTGACTCTGGGTCAAAATAAAGGCCCTATCTGATGCATAAAATACAGACCCTGCATGATGCATAAACTAACTCGTCATATTTTATGATTTCTCTTCTAAAATTGTCATCCATTGGATCAGAATCCTTTTCCATGCCTAATCAGAGTGCGTAACATTCAAAATTAAATCCAATTTAAAAAGAAATTTAGAGAAGTAAATTCATGGTTGCTAACAACAAACATGCATTGATCCATGAGTTTCCCCATCTCAATAGATAAATAGATAGATAGATGAGATTTTAACATCCATGAGGTTGAACATAGCCTATGGGACACCTTTCCTACTACACCAACTTTGTTAATTTGATTCATTTTTTATGTAGGCTGATGATGAGTCCACCAAACTTTTCAATGTTCTCCTTGTTGAATACATTGTATTAGGAGTTATTAGATATGATATTTGTGAATTTGACCCTACTATCATTGTATGTCTCACATTCCAAAATGAAGTGATGTTCGGTTTCCACCTTCTTAAAATTGCAAAACAAGCATATTCTCTCTTCCTAGAGCTCTTTTGGTCTTTTCCATCGTCCAGTCTCACATCAGAGTTGATGGGAGTTGGTCCTTAGTTGTGCAATAAGAGTCTTATCTCTCCAAGGTATGTTGGCCTCTATGTACTCCTTTTGGCATTGATCACATGTGGGGTTGAACTCACTGATGTAGTTAGTCTTTTTCCTACCTAGCCCCTTTCCCAAAATTCTCTTATGAAATTTCTCGATAGCAAATACTTTTATTTCTTTATTGTTAGTGGGACATGTGTTGAAATGGATATCCCATTTGCTCATCTATTTGATGTTTTGCTGCATCCAAGTCTTTTTACGTTTACACAAAATATCATTAAAGACCACTTTAGGCCATCTACTTGCATCCATCTTTTCAATTTTTTGTAGATAGCTAATGAGGTGGGCCATAGCATGAGCCTCAGTAGGTATAGCCCACACTTCACAAAGCATGATATCAAATGGGACTGTGCCTTTGATTTTAAACTTGTCAACGATCGAACGCTTTTGGATAATCTTGATTTGTCTCCACTGTAAGACTGAAATGTTGTTGGCCCATATTTCACAACCATATAGAACAACCGGTAGCACAAGAAGCCCGAACAAAGTTTGGTTAGTTTTCCAATCCCAAATCTCAACATCACAACACCTATTTTGCAAAGCATAAAGTGCCTTCTATCCTTCCAAAACCCTTTTCTTTCTACAACCTTCCTAGCTTAGATCTTTGTTGAAGTCAATCCATACGTATTTATACTCCGCTACCTCCTAAAGAACGCTGCCCTCAAAAAAAATTATGCTGGTGATATTTTTTGCTTTTAGAAAAGATCATAACTTTAGTCTTACTCATATTAACCTGCATCCTAACCATTCTACAAAAGCACTCAAGCAAAAGTAAATGTTTTTGTAAACCATAGGCAGATTTGGCAACCAAAATGATATCATCCTCATACAGGAGCAACCTTATCACAAACTCACCTAATTGGACACTCTCAGCATTTTGCATGCCTAACCATTCTTCAAGTTTGTAAATGTATATGCCGAACAAAGTTGGTGAAAGCGGCCAACCCTGCTTGACCCTAATAAACTCCTAAAACATTCTGAAATGCCTTTTGAAGTTATGATTTTAACTCATACTTCTTCATACATCCTATGAACTACAACTCTAATATTTGTAGGGATACCCAATTCTTCTATCCTGCTCCAAAACTTGTCCCTGGGGACATTGTCAAGAGCCTTTTTAAAGTCAAGAAACCAACAAAAAACCTCATCCTTTCTCTCCCATGCTTTTTTGATAATGTGTCTTAGGGTGATGCTATGGTCAACAGTTGAATGTTTTGGCCTGCAACTTGTTTGACCTCTTGTGTGTTTGTGGTTCTCTTCAACCCATTTGTTGATTTAGTTTTCGATCATGCTACCAAAAACTTTTGCAAGTAGAGGGTTAATCATTATGGTCTTGTAATTAGAGGGGTTATTGACCCCACCGCTCTTGTAAAGAGGTATAGTAGGCTAATCGTCCAGTCTCTAGAAAATCCATGTTGATTGAAGATTTTTGTAATGAAAGGTGAAAAAATTTTCATGCCTCACTTGAAATAATCCACTTGCAACTCCGCATCTTTTACCTTACCGATACCTAACTTCTCAATATCCCTCTCAATTTCTTGCATAGTAAAGAGGTCTTCCATATTGAAACCAAAGGTGGTGAGTCCACTCCATCCTCCTTTTCATAAAGTTGCTTCATCCATGTTTGCCTCTTCCATCCTCTTCAATCCCTTTAAACCACCTAATTTGCTCGCAAGCATTCATGTAGTGCACAATTTTAATAGGCAAAAAGACAAAATAAAGGCTACGTCATGACAAATAATCCAATGGACCAAACGATCTCTTTGGTCGTCCAACGTTTTCAAAGAATGGTAAACCGTTGATATGCCAAAAAACAGCTACGGCGTAGATTACTTTTTAGATTTTAGTTTTCTTCCATATAAAAAAAACAGCTACGGCGTAGATTACTTTTTAGATTTTAGTTTTCTTAAAAACATGTTTTTTTATTGCTTTTAGTTTTTTCTAATACACTGTTAATGCTATAATTACCTTTTTCCGATTCCATCAGCTGCCAGCGGGTAAAAGAAGGAACTCTCCGTATCCATTCCATAAAATTGCTTCCTTCAAAATTTAGCTGGTACTGTGAAATTTGAGCTGCCACTGTAAATTTTGATTCGCTGGTTCCTTTTTGGTATTTGGATTGCAAATAGAAGAACATATATTTCTTTGTAGACAAGGAAGAGCTTCTGGAAACATTAATGTCTGGTCGCTTGCTATGTTTTTGTAATTCGCAGGCTTTTCACCGTGTTCTTCTTATGACAGGTTCAGAACAGTGACAATGGCAGCAGTTTCCTTAAGGAGGCTGTTGGACTCATATATCATCCACGATACTGACGTTGAAATGGGTTACCAGGAGGAGCACATTGACGTCGTTATGAAGGATGCATGTGAAGAACACAAAGAGAAGATTGTGTACTGTTATTATTGCAACAAAATGGCAGGAGACATCAAAGATCCAGTTGTAAATTTGTGCAATCTTCGGATGTATTGCAAGGCCTGCCTGCGCTACTGCAACAGGGGAAATCAAATTCCACGACATATCAGAGTTTTTGCCGCAGAATTAGGCGAGTGCAGCATTTGCATGGAGGGGCCCTGTGAAAACCCTACAATAACTATCTGTGGACATTTCTTCTGCGGACCCTGTCTCGTTAAATGGGCTCAGAAATCCCGCCGGCGCTTATATGCTTGTCCTCTCTGCAAGACCCGCCTTAATTCTACCGTTTTGTTTCCCTTGATTCTCGAATCCTAATACTGATGGACCCAGGTATAAGTTTCTTTAAAAATTAAAATTTTCATAGTCATTGAATTTTTCAATCTTATCCCAATTTTTTAACTGGGGTATCATAAATATATTGAAGGTGTAGATATTGCACACCTGGAAATTTATGTGAAATAATGTAACTGAAATAAATTGAATTAAGTCATGGATCCTCCATGTTTTTGTAGGAGCAGATGTGATCTTACAGAACAAGGGCTAAAGAGTAGCCCTGACTAACAGGGTACAAAAACAACCGTTTAATTGAATAAGGGCTTACGGATAATCCTTTTAACCTCTTTTGAATGGGAAGTACTCTGCTTCCTTGATCTATCACACGAGTGCATCTACCTATAGGTTCAGCCATTGTCGGCCTCAGCGTCCTAAAGTTGGCGGCCTTGTCTTTTGAACCTGTTGCCTTGACCTCCTGAAGTTGATTGATTTTGCCCCATTCTTCGCTAGGATAAGAGCATGAATCTTCTTTTTTGGCTCGATTTATACCATACATTCACTAATAACTGATAAAGAATATTCCTGGTTAATGTTGACTTACAATTGAGGTAAATCTCATTGTGTCTCGGACTCTTTTCTTTTCTTTACTTGTTTTAGAAAAGACTTAGAATACTAAGGTGTAATTACTTTTTAGCAGATGCTCTACAATCTTGTTAATCTATCGGATATTTTGATGACAGATAAATTGCAGCAAAGGGGAAAACAGCCAGTTTTTTATCGCACTGAGTTTAATGCATGTTTTGTTGGTTATGTGCTTCACTGATCTCATCATTTATCAGCTCAGCGGAATTTTACTTCAGAATGCTGAATTGTGCTTCAAAATGTTATGTAAAAGTTTACACCCAATACCCTCCCACATGAATGTAAGTGCATATTAAGTCGATTGATAAATTGTCAAGGCAGAACACTGTTGCCGTACATAGAAAGGATTGAACTTATATCCTTAAGATACGTTGAAACGTGTCTACCTCCTGTTTTGGCCATTTACATGTCAGCTAGGTCCGACTTGCTAATTTTCTGTTTTGTAGATCTTCAAGGTACGCGTACTTTACCTGGAAATATCGAGTATGCTCATTTTCTAATGCAAAGTTATATTAAGGCATCTCATAATTATGTTATTGCCCTGGAAGCATTGAATATGTCCCAAGTTTTCCTTGGATACATCTTTAAGGTATAGGAAACTTTTGTCATAGCCTTGGAGCATTTAAATATAGAACAGAGAGACTGAAAGTTCTCCATTCTCGAGGATTTTCTTCTCTTGTTGTATCTGAGATTTTGGCCATCTATACAGTGGCTTTAACATGCATTTTCGGGTTAATTTGTAAATTTTAAGTTTTTAGCTTGAGCCTTCAAGCACGGAATGTTTCATACTTTCATCCCATTCATGGGCTTTATCTTACAGTGGTTTTTCAAGTTACTTTTGTGAATGTTTTTTCTTTATGACTTTCTTTAAAATCTTGGTTGTGTAACATCATACAGTAAGTTTTGAAAAGTAGCTAATTGTTTTAGTATTTTTAATACTAATTACTGTTTACATGGTTACTTGTTTTACACAAAGACGTGTCCTCACCCCTAAAACTCCTGTCCCTCATTCCTTGAGGCATTTCAGAGATGGTGGGACGATAGGGGACATCCCCTGGCCATTCCCCTCATCTTAGAAAATGTGGCCTGGAATGTGTCCCTAAAATTGGGGATGGCACAAAATGCACAGGGAATGCCTGGCCTTCCCTGAGACAGCAGGGATGTCTATGAGGCGGACGGGGATGTCTCATATGTCCCTTCACCATAACGGAGATGGCTAGGTGTCCCCTGTTGAGAACCAAATCTTAATAATATAAAAAAACTTCATAACATTAAAAAATGACTGTTAAATGCATTAGTAGAGCATTATAACAACAGTATAACATCACATGAATATACTATTATATGACTATAACAGCATTATAACAGCAATTAAATTAATCATGATAGTAGTGATAGCGACAACCATAGTATAACAGCAATAAAAATATGACAATTTAGATTCATAGTAAATGATATAAGTTATATAACAGTTAATAGAAACAGCAATAATTTGGATTCTAATTTCATAGCTCCTAAGGGCCTCACACTTGAACAGTCTTGATATGTTATCATTCAGTCATTATTGTCAGTTGTAAAAGTGGTTAAAGGAGCATTTGCCATGGGTGCGGTATTTTTGGAATGTGGTTGGCATGTAGGCTTCTGCAGACATCATCGAACATTATTTTAACATTGTTATGTTATATTGGTACTGTAATACTGCTGTCTTTTAATTTGTCAGCCACCTCTCTCTCTCTCTCTCACACACACACACACACACACACACCAACCTAGGTCAGCACATCCTGGGTTGCTCAATTGGGTAGCCAACCCAGGTTGGCCCAGCTTGGGTCACCCGCCGGGGTCGGTCCATCCTGGGTCGCCCGCCTTGATCGGCCCAGCCTGCATCCCCCGAATGGGTTGACCAGCCTGGGTTGCCAACCTAGGTCGGCCTAGCTTGGGTAGCCCGACTCGATCGCCCCAGCCTGTACTGTAATACTGCCGTCTTTTAATTTGGTAGCCATCTCTCTTTCTCTCTCTCCCCCCAAAATGAAGCCCGTAGACTGCCATTCCTGAAATGGATCCCTTGCTATGCTGCCCTCATCCTGGAAATGCCGCGGTAACTTGAAGACTGTTCAACATATATATATGCTAATAAAATGTAATAATTTTTTAAATTTGTCACCACTTGGGATCATTTAGATAATTTTCTGAGCTTTTGAGGAACAAGACCGATTTTTCAACCCATATGTGCATTTCTTTAAAAAGTGATGCAACATATGTTGGCCTTTGTCAAACCGAAGAGGCAATTGAATGCCAGTAGACTTGTCATTTATCTTCTTTCCATTTGAGAATGTTTTGTAAAGTAACTGAAATTATGGAGCCATGCAGTGAAGAACAAGACTATACAAATGAAAGTCTTAGCAACAGCTTGATTATTTTATTAACTCATAACAAGACCAAGATGATAGAATGTACATTGGAAAAGGAAGATCATTCTTTTCTGTACTAGGAAATGTTTCAAAGAAATTTGAGCCAGTGAACAAAAATGTTGGATTATTGAGATACTTCAGTGACCAAGTTAGCTTTGATTGCAGCCTGTTTTAAGTGGCTTCACACAAACATGAGGAGGAACATTGAAGAGAAATGGACTTTTTAGCATCAAGCTTAGGTGAATTTGCTAGAAGTTTCTAGAAATGTCATTATTAGCCATTTCCTTGGATTGTGAAAAGCACCTTATAAATATGAATTTTTATTAACACATAGATAAAAAGTATCTAAAAATAACCATGGATAAATGGGGATGCATTCCCATCCCCATTTCTATGTCCTTGTCTCTATTACCATCACAGTGACATGGGGGCAGCAGGGGATATTACCTGACTACCCCCTGTTCTCAACAGAATTCAAGGATGTGTTCCCTTTTGTAGTTTTTATTTTTAAAAAGATCATTTTCAGAAAACACAGATGAAAGTGCTTGGGGGTCCTTAAGCCCTCTCATACCCCCTATAAATCCCAAACATACCCTATATGTAAATAACTCTCCATTTACATTTCCATTCACAATTACCGCAATCATTTTGTACTTGCAGCTGTCAATTTGAAGAGGAACGTGGCGTGCATTGTCTATGATTGGAGACCCCTGAATTCTCATGTTCCTCAAATAAAGGGAGGTTATGGAACTCATTACTTGAAGGCATGAGATTTAAAATGCACCCCACTTGGTGATTGATATACGAGTTTTTCCAAAATCTAAATGGACCCAAAGGCACCTCAAGGAAGTTGGATATAACAAATTCTTTGATATTTTTCATGCTCTCCAACAATGTTTCATCAAGATCATATGCTCTCACTCTTATTTTCATGTAGTCTTAAGTTGTAAACATTATGATGCTGTGTCCACAAGAGAAAAATATTGGATTGTTGGGAAGCATTCTTCTGTTGTTTGGTTCTACAGAGTAACAAATTGGGCACATCATATGTAATGCTTCTATTTCTTTTGCTAAAGCCAAGGCCACTGAAGTTTCTAAATATACTTTATTTTGTGTCCTTACCTATTTGCTACAAACATGCTATGTACTTTTATAGCTTGATATTTAAGATTTTTATGAAATGTAATACTTAAGAAAGGTTAAACTCTATACAAACTTGATATTGTTTCCTGCCATTCTTGCTTAGGAAATGCTGTGGAATAGAGAAAATAACATAAACAAGCTACAAGAAACCAAAATTCTAAAGATTAAGTACAATTACAATGCACTAATTTTATAATCCATCTGATAAACTCATAATTGAAGCAATTCTTTTTATTTTTGACTTTTTTATCTTATTGTATATTTGTCTTTAGTTTTCTTTAATTTATATTTGCTATTCTTATTCTTGCTGTTATTGTTATATACTGTATTCTTTATAGAGCACGCTATTATAACTAGTTTGCATGTATGAGTGCAATCTATTTATATTGTTATATTATATATATGTTTCTTCTTTTATTTTGTTCCTTGTTTGAGTTTTTCTTTTTTTATTGTTTTTGTTGTTTTTTTGTCATGTGTTTCTTCTTTAGAGATATTTGGGCTTTGGGTTTATTTATTTATATTGAGTTTTTAACCCGATAGGCTTCACTCCTTGAGAAACTTTGAACAATTTGTTCGGTTTTTCTGGCAGTCGGCTGCTGGGAAAAAAGGAATGATGTCAGGGAACATTGTGCAAATCAGCTCATTTCCTAGTGCTCTTACCATGTCAGATGGCGGTTTGAAAAACATGTCTAATTTACCACTCCACTGAAAGGCGTTCTTTATTAATCAAGAGGGGAGAAGTGTGCTGAAAGGGGCCCCACTATGGTGAACAATGCCAGGACTGGAGATACAGGATGAAACCTACGGAGGCTCTGTAGAAAGATACCCTCTGAAACAAATGGCTGCTGCGAACAACTTTGTACATGAATGACATGAATCTGATAAAAAGATTTCACCGGGAATCTTATAGTAGACCAAAAAAAAAATTGTTCACTCCTATCTGCATACATTGAACGCTCAAATCACAGGCTTCTTCCATCTGCCAACATATAAAATGAATCGGGTTAGTTAATGTAATGCAGATGGAAACACACAATAGAGATTGTTTGTCAGTTACAAAATTGACTCAATGTAAATGAAAAAAATTTGAAATTTTATGGGCAAATTCTAAACTGTCCTTGAAAATCTATTGACTACTGACTTAAATTTTATCATGAACAATCTTGTGACCACAATAGCATTGAAAAGCTAAAAGATTGAACTTTTATTGAACAACTATTGAAAACTAATGAAATCTATTTTAGAAACAATCGTGTGATCATGACTGCATTGTAGATGTGTAATTTTTGTCATGTTACCTGAACTGTGAATATGAAGTCCAGGGTTGTCTCTGTGAAAGATATAATTCTAGCATTCATGACAGTGAGATTAAGCCTTTCAAGCTCTGCAAGGGATTTCACCAACAACCCTTCTCTCTTTTTGCAATGGATTTGAGTTAGAATGTTTCTATTCACTTCCCGAGCCTTGATTTCGGGTATCAATACTCCTGTGCTATCTTTCATAGAAAGGATGAATAAGAAGAGGAAAATGAAGATATTTTGTCATCCTAGGGAGTTAGAATGTTTTACTTACATATGATAAATTAGTAGAATGTTTTACTTACATATGATAAATTAGTATCTATCTTAAATACTTCAGTCCAAAAGATATTGACATATACCTATTTCTTAAAGTGTATATTAAATACACCACTTTAATATATTAATGATAACAAGAATTAATTCCTCAACCCTATTTCATACCAAAAATTGGAAGGAATGTTTTGTGTTGTTAACCCTTATGCAACCAGCAAGATTCAAAGAAGAAAATATGGAGATAAATGCATGTTAGCTCCTTATTTCTATCAAATGATCCATACAAATTCTTAGTTGTACACAAATTACTTGGAACAGGAAGCATCACAAAGTTCACATGGAGGAGCTTTGCTTCATTACAAAGTACACTATTCCATCAAAAAGATCTTGGTCCCCCATTTGCCCATCGCCCCATTTGCCTTTCATGGTGGAACAACTTCAAAATTCTCACTGTCAAAGGTGGACCAATATACTTTTTCCTAGCTCGGATTGTAATAGTAGCCATTGCAGCCTTTCGAGATCTCATAACGATAATAATAACCTTTCAAATTTTTATTTATTCTTCGCTCTCTTATTCTTATAAGATAATAATTAACCAAATCATTTAGTCTCTATTTTTTCCTAAATTTTAATTAATAATTCAAAAATAATTTATCTAAAAACTAATACCTATTATATTAAACATTTATTATTTTTATATTTTTTATGTGTTATAAACTAATTTAAAAGTATAACATAGTTTAATTGTCGAATGTTATACATGTCTAAGAAGATGAATATGGGAAGAGAAAGAGGTGATACAGAAGGAGAGAGGGGGTGAGGAAGATAGAGGAGTATATTAGATAAAGAGAGATAAAGAGAGGTAAAGAGAGAGATATGGACATCAAAAAGGAAATATGGATAGGAGGAGATAAATAATTAAAATGATATATTAAAATTGAGAGAAAGAGGTATAGATGAGTAAAGAGAAGTTGGAAGAGGAGGGATAGTGAGAAAAAAGAATAAGAGAGATAGAAGGAATATAGAGATGTGAAAAACTTGATAGAGATAAAAATAGGGAGGGCAAAAGAGAGAGTGTAGATAAATGGATCAAAATAAAATATCGAAGTAGGGAAGTGGTGAGAGGATGGGAATATGAAGAGATAGAATGATAAAGATTATGAGGTGATAGATCAAAGAGAAACAGACAAAATAAAGTATAGAAGTAGAGAGGCTAGAGGTCAAGAGATGGAAAGATGGAAATAGGGAGGGAGAAATGAGTGCCTATGTGTGTATGTAAGGAAGATATAAAGGTAGGGATGGGGAAGAGGATGTGTGTATGTAAAGGCGTGTATGTAGGGATGTGTATATGTAAGAAAGATATAAAGAGAGTGTAGATAAATGGATCAAAATCAAATATCAAAGTGGGGAAGAGGAGAGAGGATGGGAAGATGAAGAGATATATGATAAACATTATGGGGTGATAGATAGATAGGTTAAAGAGAAATAGACAAAATCAAGTATAGAAGTAGAGAGGATAAAGGTCAAGAGATGGGAAAGATGGAAATAGGGAGGGAGAAAATTAGTGCCTATGTGTGTATGTAAGAAATATATAAAGTTAGGGATATGGATGTATATATAGAGAAATTATAAGTAAAAAAGAGAGACATGGATATCGAAATAAAGAGGGATCTAGATCCATCAATATGTCTCAATATAATCCTTTGATATATATTTCACTATTGGCGTAACCCTTGTACTCCTTAAAGGTGCAAGTGCTAGTTTAATCTTCTTATTTTTTCCTCTTTGCCGTATGTGTCATTCTCTCTCCTTCCCTTTTTATTTCTCTCTGTTTGGCTGGTCGACATATCTTTCTACTATCCTTCTCACTCATTCTGATGATGGATCACAGAGTGTGATCCGAAACGTTTTACTTGATGCTAAATAAACACACGCAATCGAATCTAGAAAAATGATTTGCTTCAACTTATGGATTGTGGAAATCTGATAATGTTAAACTCATAATTATGGGCAGATTACGTAAGATGATTTATAGTGAGAGATGTCAAAAAAATATGTTGCATCTGTTAGAGCATGCATATTGTTGCACATGCATGTAGTTGTTGCATCATGCACGTATGACACTATTGCATTTCACAATTATATACATGCTCAAGAATATTCTCATGCATAATTGAGCACATGTTTGCACATGCATGCTTAGTTTTTCACTTAGTTGAATTTTAGTTGAGCTTAATTTAGCCTTAGCCTAGTTTGCTTTTTTAGCTCTAGTTCATTTTTCTCTATTTTTAGTCATTTCTTTCTATAAAAGCAATTCATCTATGCATTGTAATTAAATCTATCTTGTAATCAGCATTCATTTTGTGCAATCAGTACAAAATTCTAATGTTGTGTTGTGCAAATTATCCTCACTTGATTTCTCTTTATGATAGGTGGTGTTCTTACATATGATTTATGTCTTGTTCATATCTTTAGGTCCTACATAATTTCAGCTGTTCAGTCATTGCTACTGCAACTACATGATATGAGAACCTGATTTGCAAAGTTCTTTTCCATATGATTGAGATGTCTGACCCTGAGCTATATTTTTGTGCATATTGGGCTCAAACAAAGGCTGCCATTGCGTTCACAGTATCACAAAACCAAATGATTGACTGCTGTTTTTTGTCAAAAATTAAGCAGTTGAAGTTTTGGGTCAATTTGGCTGGAGGACATGCGAATCAAGGCAAATTCTGTGGTTCAGGGAAAAAATTGGGCATCATGAAGTGAAAGGGACCTCACCATCATGCCTAGAAGGCTCAAAACTGTAAAAATGCTTGCCAAATGTTAATTTTTTCGTCAATGTGAAAATTAGACAAATTGTTTGGGGGCACAATTGTCAAGGTTGCACTATCTTTATGACTCTATGGATTTGTACGAACCCATACAGGTGTGCAGACCTTGCATCAGCAGGCAGTCAGCGCACGAGAAACAACACTGCCCCACAACCAAAATAATTGGTAATTTTTTAATCCAAATAATTTTCTTATAAAAAAATTATTTATCAATTTTTTTTTTTTTGCAAAAGTCAAGGCACTGCAGGTTCGGACCTACACACAAAGGCAAAAGGATGCTGATGTCAGTTGACTGAACTGTGATCCCAGTAGAGAGAATATTCTAGATTCTGAGAATATTCCTATATTATATTTTGACAAATGGAGAATATTTCAGGGATAGATTTTTTAACTAGTGGGGACATTTTTTATGTATGTTCTGACAGCTGGAGAATATATTGGTGACAGATTTTGTAGCAGTGGGGGCATTTTTTTCATCAAAGGGAATATTTGAGAATATGTTGCTGATGTCAACTAAGTCACAGGATTCGCCGAATTTCATCCATGAAGTTCAAATTTTAGTGAATTTTTACCCTTTCCGAACTTCATCCGAATTTTATGATATTTAATATAATATTGTTATTCATAATAATATTATATTATTTTAAAATAATATTGAGTTATGTAGTTTAATTATTTAGCAATGTCAAACTATTTTTGACAATTTTGTGGATATATTACTTATATTTAAAAATAAGTAAATTTATATAAGTTAAACCTAATGTTGAATTTTTTATAAATTTTTACCCTTGCCGAATTTCGGATCGACAAACTCAAATTCAAATTCAAAACTTGTGACTTAGGATGTCAACATGTTGTCATCATACGAATGCCACCTCAGCAACCCTTGAAGCCCCATGATTGCATTTTGATGTATTTTTGGATTTTTGGCTATAATTTGAGAAAATGAATTTGAAATCACGCAAATGAGATATCATCAGAATGCTGATCCTTGTGCCGATGTAGTGGTCATCATCAGATTCTTCACATATTTTGTATATCAGGCCGGTGAAGTCAGACCATCTGTTTTGTGCTTCCAGGGCCATAACTTGTGCATCCTTTCCCATTTTTCAAAAACCAGATATCATTGGAAAGCTCTTTTGTGTTCTCCCTAGATCCACCATTCATTTTTCTAGAATTTGTATCACGTACACAGTGATCTCAGATTTGTTCATTTCTTGATTTTGTGATTTCTTGGCTTATACAGTTGTACAGGAGTTGGGTCTTCTTGCTGGGAGGGAGGGGGTAGAATCATCATCTTTTAGATTTACATCTTTCCCTAGCCCTTGCCTAACCTGAAAACTAATTCTAATGGAGGTTTTCATTGAGAAACTCACACCTCATAGCTATCACACTTGGAAATGGGAGATGACCAGATTCCTTCAATCCAGAGGTTTATTGTCTTGTCTCAATGAGACCCCACCTACTTTAATCCATTAGTTTGAGATTTTTCAGCGTTGGGACAACATGGATTGAGCTATGGGTTGGATTGTGCTACATGTTTCCAATAGTCTTTAGTTCCATATCGATTCCCACACCACTTCTATTGCTACATGGGTCAAATTCCAAGAGATCTTTGGGGGCATTAATGAGTTTTGTGCACCTCATGTTGAGATACATTTGACATCGTTGACACTTGATTCCTTTCCCTACATTGAGGACTTTTTGGAGAAGTTCAAATCCATTAAATCACTTTTGCATGGTTGTGGCAAGACCAAGACAGACAATGAGTGCATCTTTCTGATTTTGTTGCAGCTTCGAGGACCTTTCCAGCTCTTTGCTTAATCATTTCATTCCAGCATTGATGCCTTCAGAGATGCCCATACTATGCCTTAATATGAGTTGTTTTCTGAGCACCTCACATGTGAGTAGGCCAAGTTGACATAGTTGGATTCAGTTTTTGGTTCCAAATCTCAAGCATTGGTTGCTTAACTATCTACAGGGAAACAAAAGCTGAAGCCAAAGCAAAAGTAGAAGCATAAGGGTTCACAATCTACTCAATCAACCTGGGAGTCTCATGGACACGATTCAGATTCTTCCATCTCTTCCAATTGGTCTTCATCCTGGAAGGACAAGCCTAAGTGTGCTTATTGCACCCACAAAACATTATGAGAATTGTTGTTTTGTGAAGTAGTTTTATGAGTTGAAAGAGATATTCTCTGAAAGAATCATATTCAGCCGTCTTTATCTAGTGCTTCCTCTTCTACTCCATTAGAACCACATGTTGTGGGTTAGCATCTTATGGCATTTGGTGAAGACAAGATGAAAATCCATGCTCTCTTTGTTTTGGCACACACTCAATCCAACAGTTGGCTTCTTGTTCAAGAGCTTCTCATCACATTACATGATTTGAGGGTATGTTCTCTTCTTTTGAGCATTGTACTTTTTCTACAAATATTGATGGGTAATAACACTTACACAAGTGTTATTGGGAGTGGCTCTATTGAGGTTGATGACGACACATTCAATAATGTTTGTTGTGTCCCTTCAATATCTTCCAAACTCCTTTCCATCGACCAAATTAGTCATAGTGGGAAGGGCAAGACAATTGAGTTCACCCCTGATTTAGTGCTCATCAGAGATCAACATAGTAGAGACATCATTGTAGTTGGCATAGTTGATGATGTATCTTGATTATATACGCTCTCTCATTTTGCTCCTTATGCATGCAACTCTTTTGGTTGGTCCTAGCTCTTATGCATCTTGAGTGGATCAGATATTTTAGGAGAGGTTTGGTCACTTGAACTTGAGTGTACTTTAGTCATCCATTTTGGTTTGTGAGACTTATGTTTTGCCTCCTTCACATCTTGCTTCATCATAGATCAATTCAGTTTAGTAGGTTAATTGTTCCCTTTCAGCAATGTGGGATGAGTATTTTCTAGACATTGCAGCACTGTTTGATACATTACACACTCCAAACATTGCAGATTTGTTTGACATGTCACACTCCAGATGTTTAGGGACACGATCGAGGATCTTCACTTTCTCGTTGATGATAGTTTGAGTCTTCCTGTTATTCCATCTTCAATGCCTATAGAGGTTGTTCACCAGGTATCTTAATGGTTGTTTGGATTTTCTTTAGTTGATTTGACATATTTTGATTTAGACATGTGGAAAGTTGAATAGTCTTCCTTGGCACACATCACGAGACTATTCCTTGCCATTCCTTGCATGGAGTTGCTTCGACGTTGGCCATTGGATGTGTTTTTTACGTAGGGGAGTAATGTGGTTTGTCTCTCTTGAATCCTCATCATCATTTGTCGTTGAGCCTACATCTTCAACGCTGGAGCTTCTTCATTATGGGGGGGGGGGGGGGGGGGGGGGTACATTGTCTCTTCCTTTCTTCCTATGGGGGTTTTGTTTGTGCTAATTTGATCAATTTGGTACTTGGGGACATTTTGGGAGTTCTTCATGCTTAGTCACATGTACTCTTGTATTTCGTTCTCTCCTTTGAAGAAGAGTTTTCTCCTACTGAGTTTTCTCCTTTTCTTTGTTTGTGAGAATTGCATTGGTTTGTACATGGGCACCTATTCAAACCTTGTGGCCAAGACCCATTAATTCTTGCATTTCATGCTTAGAGGTTTTTACTTCTCCCCGAGTTTCACTTGGAGGGGGGGGGAGGGATGCATATTTGTTGCACATACAGCTGGTTGTTGCATCATGTACATTTTCTATTGTTTGCATTTCATGATTGTGCATATGCTCAACAATATTCTCATGCATAATTAGGCATGCATATTTAGCTTAAGTGCACTTAGTTGAGCCAGATTTAACCTAGTTTGGCTCTAATTTATTTCTATCTATATTTGCGGTTCATTGCTTTCTATGTTTCCAATTTATCTATGCATCATAATTAATCCCCATTTTTGTGGGGTTTCACCACTTAGTGTGTTGGTTAAGTGACGACGTTATTGTAACTTGTGCCCACCAAGGTTCAAACCATCGCTGGGCCACTATGATCGCGGACTTGTGCCTTTGCTGGTCCAATCTGCTCGGGGGTTTGAGCCTCAACTTTGTTAATGAAGATGAAGTCTCTTATTTGTGGTTCACCGATTCATACTTTTGGGTCAAAAGCATTTCATATGGGGTCAGAGGGCATTTTGTGGAGTGCCATTGGTGATGTAAAAATAGTGTGCTAGACACTTATTAAAAAATAAATAAAAAGGTCCCATTTTGTAAATGCCATTTCATTTTGTACATACTACAATCAATACAAAGTGTTTAGGTTATGTTGAGTTAATTATCCTTGCTTGATGTCTCTTTGTGATAGATGGTGCGCTTGCAGATGATTCTTGGCTTGTGGGCTTAAATCTTCATCAACTCATACAACATCATGTATAGTACAAATGTCATTAACTTAGAAATCAAGGTTTATCCAATTGACTCCAATATCTTTTAAATAAAGGGTAAGGTTGGCTTTTTCAATGGCTCAACTCCTTGTGCGAAACTAGCAAAGATTTAACATTGAATCCAATCAAATCACATAGAAACAAAAGACAAGGACAAACAAAAGGGTAGCACCTAGGCTAACAACCAACCAAGAGACAAAACTACTAGCAAAAATATCACAAGAGTAAGTAGAAATGCACATTGTATAGATAGACATTTGTCAAGTGGAACATGAGCCCTCAAAAAATCCATGAAATCTTCAATCATGGTTCAATACAATTTACTTGAAGCCTTAAAGCTTCATTTGACTCCAATTTGACAAGTAATACATATGATAAATATTTCAAGGCTTTTAAGAGAAAGTTACGTAATGGTTCTACTCTTATTTAATTTCAATTTAAATACCAAAATGCATTTTTTTGGCTGTGTTTTCTTTGGGCACCAACATGGCTTCATGAGTTAGGATATGGATTTCTTAGTGACCTATATTTTGTAGATTCAAATACGAATTGAAACTGGTCCTCATTATAGAGTGTGCATCAAATTCTCCATTTTCTTCATTTGCTTCCGTGGTGTGGCTATTCATCATCTTCAGATGCCATTGTATTAGCCCTTTTTGTTCTACCAAGAACTTTCTTCTTAGCCAGGTCAAGGAATGACTCAAAGTCCTTTCATTCACTCACCCTTGCATAACTTGACGTATAGTTCATCAATTGAACGCGCTTGTGCCAATTAGATCTAATCATTTAGGTTTCTATATAGTTCTCCCTTAACCTCTACTTTAATCATTAAGATTTCACTTTCCCACAAAGTAAAGACAATATAATAGAAAACTAGGTTTTTCTTTCCACACTAACGGACACTACTACATATGAACACTAACTAATCAATAACAAAATAATGTAATGAAGTAACAATTTTTTTTTTGATATGTAAAAGTAGACTTGGGGTCCAATGCCAATTGTATTGAACCATCATAATAAACATGATTTTTTTTCAAAGTTTAATTAGTTTTTTTTTCTTTATTTTATTTTATTTTAAAAGAGGGGTAAAATAGGAGCATGCTCTACAATTTTACGACTCCTGGTGAGGTGTTCATCGTCTGCAAACGTACACAGTGCAGACCCCCGTGGCTCTACTTCCTTCCTCTATGTGGCTTCATACTTTTTCTTGGTTTGTGTGTGGTGTTAGGTATCCCTAATTATTTTTCATTCATCCTTTGTTTTGGTTTAATCTTTTGTGCTCTATGTGTTGGATTAGGGTTTAAGGTATTATATCGTTGGAGCCAAGCCCCCTTAATTTCCAGCCTGGTTCGCCCATGTGCAAGATGGGAGTGATGCGAAATGATGACAATTTGGAGACAAGATGGATATTGACAAGAATGGTATAAATAATGATTGCGAAGACAATCGTGATAAGGCACCACCCAGAAATGATAAAGGAGAAGTTAAGCCTTTATACAAGGAAGTGCTTTCCGACTAGTGTAGACCTGAATGTTCACCGTCAACAAACTTTAATGGACTTTTTTTGCAGGAAAGAGGGTGGTTTTGGAGGACCCACAATTGATGGAGATAGATTCAAGGGGAGAGCAACCGAAGATGGAGTTGCCAGAAATAGTCGAGATGGTAAGCTTGCTCCCCATGACTTCAGAACTCTCTCTCTGTCTCCTAACCAAGACATGGTTATGGCCATTACAAAAGAGCAGATGCGGTTGGAAGACATTGCTATTTCTTTGTTTGCTTAGAATAGGATTCCTTGCCTTCACATATTTTTTTTGATGATTGGATTGCTAACATTTGGGAAAGGAAGTTAGGGATTCAAGTAGGTTTTTGTAGAATGATTCAAAAAGGGTTATTTGTGGTATTTTTTAAATCACATGGAATACAAGAAAGAGTTTTAAAAAAGAATTGTTGGAATGTGGGCCAGTCTTTATTTAGGGCCGTTCAATGGTCGGCCAAAGGTAAGGTTGAGCAAGTTGTTGCTCGCTCCACCCCACTTGGGAAAGTAAGTAACTTACAACTAGAATTTTGGCCTTTCATTGCACAAATTGTATAGCCTCTTGGTTTAGTTTACAGATTGAGGATGCTAGGTATACTCTACCTCATTTGAATGTAGGATTTTGCTTGCACTAGCTCCTAATATAGAATTCTCAGATTATATATCGATGGAACTAGAAGAAGAATAATTTCTCTGGGAAGCTTCTTTATTAGGAAATTTAGGGTCATGTTTTCATTGCAAAAAGAATGGACACACAAAAAAAGTGTTCGGTTCTTAGTAACTTACAGAACCCTACATTTGACAGTAATTTCAAACCTAATTCTAAAGATGGTGGTAAGTCAGACCAGTGTAAAAAGGATGATTCTAGTGTTAATAATTTTTCTAGGGTTGACACATTGGATGCCAATAAGGATTCTCTTAAGGATCCTAATGAAACTCTGCCTAATGATGTAGTTACGGAGACTATTGATAGTGATAAATATGTCAGTTTGAATAACCCTTTGTTTGAAGATGATATTGATGTGATGCCAGCCTCAAGCTCTAGTATCTCCAATTCTCTAACCGACTGTCAACCAAATTCCGGTGCTGAAATTGTTAATGCCAGGGTTGATGATAAATTTTCACTCCCACCCAAGCTTAATGCACAAGAACTTGCTATTAACACCATTAATAAAAGATTTGAGAATATTAGGACTTCTAATGGAGACCCCTAAATAGAGACAAGGAACTAAGACCCTAAAATTAGTTGTTTAAAAGAACGATAACACAACAAACTCAATGATTGAGGAGCCATTAACTAAAGTCACAAAACCTCTAAGAAAAAGAGGAAAATAATTCAAAGACGGCCTCTTTCTAATGATAATAGGAAATCTCGAAAGGATATTCCATATTGTTTTAATAGATTGTACAATAATTCCAAATCTGAACAATTCAAATGATACACTTATACATGGGGAATGTGAGAGGTCTTGAGATGCCTAACAGGAAATATACGGTTAGAAAATCATGCAACAATCTCAAGTTAAAAGATATTATGTGCCTGCAAGAAATTAAGATTGTGGGTTTCCAAGCTTATACCATTCTGACATTTAAATGGGACCAATCTATCATTTAAATGAGACCAATCTATATGATTTTACTCTAATCACCCTAGAGGCAAAGGTGGCACTACTATTTTAGTTGGACCACAATGGGTTGAAAAGGTCATCTCAAATGGTTCCCCCCTTGTCATAGAGCCCTGTGGGTTATCTTCCATCACAATGCTATTTCAATTGGGGCATGTAATATCTATTCCCCTAATGATTATAGGGACCGTGCAACTTTATGGGAATGATTATCTAATGGCCTACCTAAAGCACATTGGATTTTTGTTGGGGACTTTAATATGGTGGTAAACAAAGAGGAGAAGAGTGGGGGGGAAATTTACTGTTGGAAAGGAAATGAACAGTTTTTCTGGTCCAATTTCAAGAGCAAGTTTATAATTGCTGACCCTTTAGCTCTTCAGAAAAAGTTTTCCTCTGATATTTGGTTCACATGGTGCAATAATCAATTTGGACAACAAAGAGTTTACTTTCGATTAGATAGGGTCTATGTTGAGGATTCCATATTCTCTGTTGAAAACAAGATGGGTATGCCTTTGTTTGTGTTACCCCTTCCTCTTTATCAGATCACCACCCAATATATGCTAATGTCTTTATGGACAACTTTTTAGATAACAGGAAAAAGAAAAAGGCTTAGTTTTAAACTCAAATACTTCCTTGCTTAGTGATGAAGAGAATGATGATGCTATTAGAATGATGACTAGTCTTTGTAAACTCTGTAATCAAGCACTGAATCCCAGGGATATGTGGAATCTACTAGTGGAATCTTGTAGGAAATTCTACCAAATTATTGGTAAGAAAAAAGCTATTGATAGGATTAAGGAGGAACAAATTCTACAGAGCACCCTGAATTCCATTGAAAAAGATTTACGGCTTAAGGGTTGTGATCCTCAGTTGGAGGAGAGGCTGTTGGGATTAAATGCCAATTAGGGAGAATTCAGAGGTACAAGATAAAAGGGCAGCTAACCAGAGCTAGGATGAATTGGATGAAATATGGAGACAAAGGTTCCAAGTATTTTTTTAATATTATTAGAGCCAAACATAAAAGATAATTGATTGAGAATATCCAGAAAGTTTATCCCGAAAATGATTTCAAATAGTGATGTTGTGAAGCTTGAATTGCCTATAACTCTTTAACAAATAAAGAATGCAATTCTCTCTCTAGCAAATGTTAAATTACTTGGTCCTGATGGCCTCCTAGTTGAAGTTTACAAACATAATGTGGAATGGATTGACCCTGAACTTCTGGAATTGTTTGAAGATGCCTTCTATCTAGGATCACTAGGTACTGACATTAACAAAGGTGTTATTAAATTATTACCAAAGGGTGGTGACAAGTCTCAAGTTTAAGAATTGGAGACCCATAGCTTTACTGAACCTATCCTACAAGATTGTGGCTGAAGTGCTTGCTAGAAGAATATGAGGTCTTTGTAATGAATTCATATCACCCACTCAAATAGGTTTCAATAAAGGGATATTTATTCTTGAAAATCTTATTACAAGTTGGGAAGCAATGCACTGGGCTAAGAATGATGCTCAAAATGTAGTGATGGTTTTGTTAGATTTTGAAAAGGCCTATGATAGAATCGAATGGCCCTTTGTTATGGGTATGCTACAAGATTTTGGTTTTCCTTCTTATTTTGCAAATGAATTGGCATTTTACTTAAGGATTCCTCTACAGTCATTGATGTGAATGGTGAGCTTACTAATAGTATTGTTCTTCAAAGATCTATAAGATAGGGATGCCCAATTTCCCCTTTCCTGTTTGTTATTGTAGCTGATGCCTTGTTCTATATTCTCAGATCTTCTCAACTAGGACCTCCTGTTAGAGGTATCACCTTCCTAATTAGGAGGTATTATTCAATGCCCAGTTTGCTGATGATACTGCTTTGTTTATTGAATTGGATGAAGTCAATTTTGATAACATGAATCATAGGCTTTAATTTTTTTGTTTGGTCTCTGGGGCTAAAGTGGCTCCCCATAAATCATCCATCATTGCTTGGTTTCCCTCCCCCCGGAGTGGATTGTGAGTAAAGGGTGGCAATGGCTGGGGCCAAATGATATTGTTAGGTATTTAGGAATCCCATTCTCTATTAATCCATCTCTCAAGGATATGTGGACTTGGCTCTTCTCCAAATTTGAAAAGAAATATATGAAGTGGGAAACTCATCTCCTCTCCTAAGCAGGCAGAGTGCAAATGGCTCAAAAAGTTTTATCTGCTCACCATATTTACTTCTCTTTAGCATGGTTGTTTGCCAATAATCAAACTGATACTTTGGAAAGGATAATGAGAGATTTTTTGTGGTTTGATGGGTTAGGGAACAAGAAAAGGCATTACGTCAAATGGTAGTGGTGTTGTTTACCTAAAGAAAAGGGTGGACTGGGTATTAAATATTTGAGTAGGTATTAAATATTTGAAAGCTCAGGGTATGGCACTGGCATCTAAATGGATCATACAAGGCCTCTTAGGGGAGGAACCATGGAAAGTTTTGGTTAGAAACATCTCTAGATTGGAAATCAAAAAAGGTATAAGCTAGAACAATGTTCATCTATGTGATAAAGTATTTGGAAATTTTCAATTATCCATTTTTGGCTCAAAAATCTTTCAATCCATTTGGAAGGCCTGGTCCCAGGCTAGAAATCTTATCCTATTTAGGGGTGCATTTGGTGGTTCTCCTACATATTCTGTTTTGGATAGATCTATTTGGTGGGAAGTTGAAGCCAATGGTAAACCTTTTGCATTAATCCAAAGTTGTTCTGCTAAAAACTGGTATAAATATGGCATCTCTTTAGTTTAATATATTATGGTTGACAATAGGTTAGGGTATTGGAATGTAATCTCAGATAAATTTCACATTCCTAATTCTTAGAAGAAAACTTACTCTATTATTGCTACAGCTGTGGGCAACTTCTTCCCCGGGCATACTATGAATACTAATCAGTTTTTGCAGTGGATCAAATGGAAATATGACAATCAGCTTAGTAAGGTTTTTACTAAGCACATATATAATATGGTCAAGGATGACTGTTCTATTTTTGATAGGGTCAACCATGGTTGGGGGTTGGGGCGTTCAAGCTTTAAGTGGCAGTTTATCTTTGACTTTTTCTGGCATTCTCCTTGTGAGCCTAAGAAATCTTGCTGTAGATGGTTACTGCTCTTGAGAAACTTGGTGTTGGTAATACCTTGACACATGGATTAGGTAGCCCTCTTATGTGTGATGTGTGTTCTGTCCTAGAATCTTTTGAGCATCTTTTTTTTGAATGTGTCTTTGCCTGTGGTGTCTGGTCCATTTTCTTTGGGTCACCTCTTGTTTGGAATAGTATACTTGGTCTTTCTTGGAGTGAAATCTTAGCTGGTTTTGTGGAGTCTTTTGATCTTAAAGCTAACACTTTCTGGTCTGTTTTAACCTGTGAAATTTTATGTTTCCTTTGGAAGGAGCGAAATGGGGATATTTTTCAAAAGAGAAGGAGACAACTTACTGAGTTTGGATATAAACTCATTTTTCAAACGATGCCACAGGGTGCTGCTGCTTTAGAAATCTCCAAAGACAGGTTCATGGTGCTGATGCGGGAGGGACAAATCTTGATCCACAAGGAGGACTTCGTCTCATGCCAATACTTTTCTATTCACAAGGACATGCTCAGTCATAGAGAAATTGATAATCTGAACCAGTTCATCAAAGGATTAAGTATTGAAGATAGATCTGCTGCTACAAACAAAGATCTCCATGTTCAAACAGCACCGGGGCATATGGAGTAGGAGGAATGACAGGCAACTATCAGATGTTTGGAAGGACACCTCTCTCAAGCTGATTTTGAATCTTTTTGTATTAACAGATAGTATAGACTGTAGGTTACTTCAAGCTGTAAGTAAATGTATTCAATAGGTAGCTACTTCAAATTGTAAGTAATGTTTTCAATAGGTAGCTACTCAGATGCTATCCAATAGTTTTCTGAGTTTCTTTTGAGGTAGTAAAATTTTAAGGTAACTGAGATACCATCTATTTTAGTGATGTAACCCAACTACTTTTACCATGTTAATACAAAAAACTTTAATTAGGTTGGACTTAACAAAACCAAGAAATTTGAGCAAGGCTATAGAAAACATGGACATTTATATACTTTGCTTTATCTTAAATACAAAAATCAAATAGCAAAGAAGCTAGATAATGTAGCATATGATTTTAACCTAGATCTAGTCACCAACCTCCTTTTTGCTAGGTCCAACTAGCAAAAGCCCTTCACTAGTAATTATTCCTACTTCATTGACGAGATATTTGATGGCACACTTTGCCAATCACACATGAGGAGGCTGGGAGATACCATTTAGTTGTCTTGGTGTTTCATCAACTTCCTTTAGAATCTAGATCATTAGATTCCCTTCTAGCAACTTCTTTTGAACAAGATTCACTATATTTTCAAAACATTACTTTCAATCGCATGAAAAGCCAAAAAGAAACTAGACCACTAAATTCATAGCCAACAATGGGAGTGGCCTAGTAGAGGATATTTTAATGATTTCCATTTCTTTTCAAGTTCCCCAAGGAATTTGTCTTTCACATAAAATTGTACCCACTTATTTCATCAAACCCTTATCTAGAGTGAAGACTAGAACATTTGAAACAAATATACATGGGATGTTGTTTTTGAATAAACTATGAGTATTTGCCTCAAGATAGTTTGTGCCCATAGCCTCCTTTATTACACTCATTGTCCTAGATTGTATGATAAAAATGTTTCCGGCCCTTTACTTTGTGATGAGTATTACGAATGTTATCTTCTACTTGGTGGCATAGACATGGAAGCACAACTCCATGATAAGGGGGAGATGATAAAGCTATGGAATGAAAATAAGATACTAAGAACTTTAGCAATGAGAAAGTTGAAACAATGCCATGTTGCATGTTGTGAAGGAGGCACTTTTGTTGCATAAGCCAAATATGGGAGGTGGTGGAAATCATGATGTATCCTAATATTTGAGTACAACAAACAAAAAAGAAGCATGACTCAAATAATTATTTTGTTATCTTAGCATTGGCCCAAAAGGCGATGATGAACATTTATCATATTTTGTCGCAATATATTCTCAAGCCATTCCACTTATCCATGGACCTTTTCGCTATTAGAGACTCTAGAGAATCAATACTAAGAATTTGCCAAATGATCTGTAACACCATTTGCCTCATGGTAATGGCCATTGAAAGAATTGAAAACAAGAGGATCCAATATCAGTGAAATTTCTCAGAATATATTATTGAGTTTCCAACATTGAGAACCTTCATTTCCAATAGCATAGCACATCACCATGGAGTCTATTTGGAGTCTATAGGAATGTGAAGATATTTGGTTCTTGCTTGAAGAGAAATTTGTAGGCCTAAAACCAACACGCTTGCTTCTACCCCATTATTTGTTCCCCATTACAATTTTTTGGAAATTGAACTATTGAGGCCCATCGAGGGCTTCTCAACAATGCAGCCTATTCTATAAACTCTTTGATGATTTAGTCTAGAGTTTCCATCACAATTCAGATTGAAGGCGGTGGAATCCATTTTATATCATCCCCTTTTGAAGAACCCAATTGAGCTCCATAGGGCTCTGGAATGGTAGAGAACTTCAAATGAGTTCAACAAGTTAGGAGCCCCTTGTCCCAAGGAGACAACACAACCTCTTACA
Organism: Cupressus sempervirens; assembly: GCA_028749045.1. NCBI lineage: Eukaryota > Viridiplantae > Streptophyta > Pinopsida > Cupressales > Cupressaceae > Cupressus > Cupressus sempervirens. The sequence goes on from CM053793.1 coordinate 578,146,819, forward strand.
ATAACTTATATCTGATCTCAAGAGAAGAACCTCAATCCCTAAGCTTGTTCTCAAAGGAGACACCTTGAATGGGAGAAAACTTCAAATATATACAACATTGACTTGCTTCTAAATCTAGACAGTACAACCTCTAAAAATCTGATATCTAATCTCAGGAGAACAATCTCAATCCCTAAAGCTTGGTCTCGAAAGATTTTATGTTTTCATTCTTTCCAAATGTGTCCAGACAATAGATTTGGGTTAGAGGGTTGGTCAATTGTGAAATAATTTTTAGAAGTGTATCTATCAAAGCCTCAAACTATCTTAATGTAGCACATAGCTATGGCCAACTTTACAGAGCAAAGGGAAAGCAAATGAAAGTACGACTGATTAAGAATCTCAGAGTCAAAAGACACCTTGAAGGTTAAGCAGTACATATTGCACAAATTTGATGCCTTCTGAGAATCTTTTGATGCCTGACAGTCCACAGGAGAGCCCTTATTTTTGGAAGACAATCTTTGATCCAGCATAGATCAGTTGGCTAAGAATGTCAAAATTTGAATTTAAGAGGCAAGATATCCTATTTTAGCTGACTTGTTCCCTGAGTCAGCACAAGCCCATCATATAATGTCATCATCCAGTCCACAAATAGTCTTGCAGCCTCTTAAATCTTTTGCGAGCCTTAGTTGCTGGTAGTGGTTCTTGAACAAGGAAGATCTTTCAAACTTCCTCACTCAAAATTCTGATCCCATTTGTAAATTTGCTGGACACATAGTTGCAAACATTCTTACATCAAGGTATGGAGAGGATATCTCTTTTTTTTCAGATTCTCAATATTTAGTATTTACCAAAGTTTGGAGGTCATTCTAGGAATCTTACCAAAATATTTGTCATTGGGCCATTCATAATCTCACATGTTAAATGATTTTTGAACTCTATACATGAGAGCGTCTAGGGGATTTGAAATGGTGAGGGTGTGAGTTAGAATCAAGATATTTTTTGAAGAATAGAACAACATTTTGCCAAACTTAATGAGTGCAAGCTTTTTCCCAAGCAGCCCAAGGGAATTTTCTTTTCTGTCTTTGGTTCCTTCTGACTTAAAAAACCCCATTATCATATCTATACTTCTAATGATATTTGACAAAGCTTTGAGGGTGGACATTATGATTAGATACAGAGGAAGAGCAGCTAAAACAAAATGTCATTAGAAACCTGCCTGCCAATGGCAGTCATTTTCTTTCCAATGACCTGAGTTTAGCTTGAAAAGAATCACCGAGGTTGTTCCAAAGAGAAGCCTTCCTAGCACCCACAAAAAGTAGAAATGACAAAATATTTTGTTATGAAGCTTCACAATTTTGAATTCCATGATATCAACAATAGACCCTGAAGAATAGGATAAATATTGAAATGTAAAAATTTGGACTTGTTTTCGTTATTAAGCTGACCTGAGCTGGCTAGAGAATGAATAGAGAATTCCCTCGATTGTTTTGGCTTTCATCAGGGTTTATTTTTTGAAAAGAATAGTGTCATTAGTAAATTGTTAATATGTGATTGCATTGATTTTGTTGGCCACCAAAATGCCTTGCCTTGTTTTGATTCTGCTTCATGCACTTTTGATTCTGCCTGAGTGTTCACCATAATAACATACAGAAACAAAGAGAGGGGATGATCTTGTCTTAATCGTCTAGTAGGTTTATATAAACCAATTGGGCTCCATCAATCTTTTAGAACTAGAGATGCATTCGAAGATCCATTCCGACCATTTAATACAAAAACCAAATCACTCCAAAACTTTCCTGAAGAATCTCCTGTTTACTCTATCACAAGCTTGGAAATATGCAATTTTATTAATGCGTAGTTTGAATTATAGGTCATCATTGATTATATTGCTTCATATCTGATAACAGGACTTGCCAAGATGACTCTGCCATGGATAAAACTGCTATATATAGCCAATATGAGAAAAGGAGGGGTAACCTTCAAATGCTTCACCACTTACACAAGCAATAATTTTGTACACCATGTTACAAAAAAATAGGATTACCACAACCAAAAGATGACGGAGCAGATCTCTCTGTGATCAAAGCAGTGAATGTGCAATCAAAGGCACGAAGACTAGTTTAGTGAGGTTACTATTCCATATCTTCAATAAACATTTTCCTTCATTATATCCCTGAATTATTATTGAGAAAAGGGGAATCATTTGGACCAGGGGCCTATCCAGGAGCATTTGAAATAATGCCAATATTTTTTCTTCTGAGAAAGGCGTCATCGAATTGTAGTTACCAATAAGGGGATGTTGTTAAGCATTATATTCTATTCCCTTAATACAAGCTTCTCCACATCTTCAAAACTCTTCAAAAAATCCAATTGCTTCTTCCCTAATTTCCAAATGATTTGTTAAAGCTCTTCTGTCCCTAGAAGAAATATAAGCAATTCGACTGACAAATCTCTGATGTAGGGTTGAATTACGGAAAATTTGACATTTCTGTCCCTATATGTTAGCCATAGCTTGCTTGATTTTTGTCAGTGAAGATCTCTTTCCTCAGAATGATCTTAGACATTTTGGCAAGCAGGGATTACTCCAAGAGAATAGACGATTGATCCATTCTTGAAGAAAGCACAGTTTAATTTAGAATATTAATTCCATTTATTTTTAAAGGGGAAAATGCTTTGACTTGGAGTAATGAACCTGTGAGGTCACCAATGGGGGACCCCAATCCCCAAGCATAACACCCTAGCGAGCTTTGAACATTAATGGCAAAAAAAAAACACCTTAACAATCACACTATGTCCATATTGGTAAAAGTAATTCCAATTTCAATCTCAATAATTTACCAGATTTTGTTTTTTGTAGTTAACATTCCAATTCTGGAGGCAGCCTTTTAAATGAATAAGTTTCTAAGCAATTTTGAACATCTTTGTACCTTATAGGGGAGTTGGATCTGACCACCAAGAATTTATTGTTGTCCAAAATGTTTGGATCATGGAACCACATATTTTCAAATTAAATGGGCTCTTCTGTGGAGGGGAGTCACCATTGACATCGAGTGAAATTAGAAAATGTACTGATCCCAAAACTGATGAGTTGCTACTCTTCACTTTCCAATTTCTGTTCACCCAACTATGAGAGACAACAAAGGTATCCAAGTGTTTAGAAATGTTGCTAGAATCCAAATTTTTGTTTATTTAAATGTAGCGGCCTTTCTTTGGAATCACATCAACCAATGGCCATCTTCCCCAAAAAGCAACAAATGTAACTGAGATTGATTGGTGCTGGACAGCCCACCAAATTTATCACTCAAAGATAGAATGACTTTGAAGTCACTGCCTACAATAACTAATTTCTCTTCCATTGATTACGTAATTGTTCCAAGTATTTCTCGAAGTCCTATCGTTGAAAAGGAAAAACAAGGATTGAGGAATAGTTAGAGACTCTACGCAACTGCAATTGCTGACCAGATACTAGGACAACAATGTCAACATACTAGGGAGACCACAGGATCGTCCTGAACTGCTCTCAGCATTGACAGTTCATCTCCACTGTTTCCATTTCTCTAGTAAGGCCTCACCAAAATCTTTGGTAAGCTTAGTTTTCTGGATTAAAATGATCTTAGCTTCGCAATTTTATAGCTCTTTCCTGGCTTCACCAAGTCCCATTTGTTAGGGGCATTCAAGATTCTTTACATTCTTTGATAGTATGATTATTGCTCATGGGGAGGAAATTTCACCCTCTTGGATCTTAGACCAGAAAAACTGCTAAGTACCATTTGAATCCCAGTAATAGTTCACTCTTCTGTGACATCTTTCTCCGATTTAATTGTTTTCCTTTCTATTTCACAATTTGCATTGGTTTTTAGAGACTCAGATTAACAACTTATTATTTTTTCTCCCAAAAGATTGTTAACTCACCAGTTGATTGGTTCCTCTGATACCAAATTAATCTGATTCTGTAGGTGTTCATGTTTTTATCTCACTCTCCATGACCTCTTCTCTACTTAGCTTTCACTTGTCTGCACTGCAAATGTAATGTCCCCTTCCACATGACAAATGGGGAAGAATTTTCCTAGCCCTTCTCATTTGCGGGGTTAGTAAAATATTGAAAAATAAGAGGGATAAGTGAATAGTTATCAATTGAATACTAGCCCAAGAAGCTAAAGTTACTTGCAATATATCTAATTATTCATTATGATTATTGCTGGGGCCACAAGTTATAATTATATTACACCTAGCAAGTACCATAGTGATGATTAATAGATATTTTTCTAACTTTGGGAATTATGCTCAGCTGCCCTTGATGAATAATCTAGATAAATTGCATCGTTTTGAAATGGCCTGGATTTTTATAAAGAGGGTCGATGCTTTCAAAGGAACAAAGATTGGTCATTATTTTGTTTTCCTCTTCATCGAATATTGAGTCCCACTACCCTCAGTCTGCCACTGGATGATATCGCTGTATAAGTTGCCTGGACATAGCCCCAGTCAGTTATTAGCAGTCACAGAAATTAGCAAGAAAAATAATTTTATGGCAGGAGAGTCGTGGTGAAAGTCTGAAGCTTACAAAAGGTTTTAGGCCCTTTAAGGTATCTGCTATCGCTGGAGATTCCTAGAAGAAGGGTATTTCTGCACCTACCATCTGGAATACTAATCACAATGCAATCCAATCTAGGTGCGCTGCTGGCAGTAATGATTCTCATCACCATCAGCCCCTTTAACAGCGATCAACCTCATCCAGGGTGCCATTATTAATGGAGCTTTCGATTGGTAGGAACTGAGCACTAAAATTATTTGTAGATGTATATTTGTCTTGAAATTGAGTGCTTAAGAAAGTTGTTGGATTCGATCAGCATTTATATTGAAAACAAAACTTTCCATTATCTGTGATAAAATGGATTCCTTCTGCCTGTAGATAAGATGTTGGTTTTAAAATTAAAATTATTCTTTTGGTGAAATTAAGCTTTGTTTGTAGCTTATTTGGTTGAAAGATCTTATTTAGAATACTTTCAGTGGTATTAGAGCCACCATGCCTGCCAGCCTGTGAGGTACCTTCTGTGCATGTCTATCTGGAGGCATTCTAAATTTCTAATCACGTGCGTGTCAGATTTTATGGTTGCATGTTGCTTGTAAGCATTTGCATTTCAGTTTGAATCAGTTCTACGCACTCTAGAGGATCGGGATCACTTATATATTTCACCAGCAGTAGGGCTGACAACAGTGGGAAGAAGAAGAGAATCCCTGGTTTGATCAAGACAACATTGAGGAACAGAAAAATGATGGGTCTAATGGTCAATTAGACCATCAGGGTATTATGGCACAGATAGCCCAGTCGACCAATAGCAGCAACAGATGATGCAAATGTTTGTACAATCTCAGCAACTTCTTCGTATTGCAAATGGAAATCTGAGGGTTGAACAACTGCATGCACTAGATCAGATGGAGCTAGAAGTGATGCTGGGAATGAACATCATGTTAGGATAGCCTCTAATGCTGTTAAGCCTGTAGACACCTGGCCTGATTGACTTCTTAGACATTTCTTGCCAAGGCCAGTTGAATAAGTAGTGGTTGTGGAGGCAGAGGAAGAACTCACATCATTGAAAATGTTATGGTAGGAAATGATGAGTATAAAATGCTTCCAGCTGATGTCAGGCAACTAATGAACGAAAATCATTACATGAACTAGCGAAGGGATAAAGCTAGATTCCATAACGAGAGAGAAGAAAGGAGACCTAGGTGGCTCATCAGGCAAGGCATTCAACCTCAAGATTTCAAGGATGCTCAGAATAAGGTCTCTATGCCTATATTTGATGTAAATGGGAAGGTTAGTGCTAGGTCTTTGGTGTACGAACTTGATACATTCCTGTCACTTAAGCCTATGGAGGAAGACAAGACCATACATTTGCTAAAATGCATTTGGAGGGTATGGCATATGACTGGTGGTACCTGGGTTAGTGTCACAGAACCATGGTATAATACATTCGTTTTGACTAGGACATCAAAGTTTATTACAGGGACTTGGCTTAGTTGATGCAAGTGGGGCCATTGGAGACTTGCATTAATGAGTTTCTGGATATCCTTGGAGTCTTACATTAATGAGTTTCAGAAGATCATGGTCCCTCACATGCCGCAGGAGCGGGTCACAATGCTCTTTCAAGAAGGGTTAAGTGACAAATGCTCATAGGTCTAGTTCATTGGATGATGCTATTGGATTAATTTTAGATCTTGAGGTGACTCCATCTTTTGAGCTGCCAAATAAAGGTTTCAATCCATGGTAATCTGATAAGAGAAGTCTTAAACAATAAAAGAACATACCTTCCAAGTCTTAAACAATAAAAGAATGTACCTTCCAAAGCTGAACAGGAGTCAAGGAGTCAACTGAGGAGGAGAAAGTTATGTTTCTCTTGCAAAGAACTGTGGGAGCCGGGTCAGCGTTGCCTTGAAGGCAAAGTGCATTTGATTGAAGTTCATTTAGATAGTGAAGATCAAGAGGATTGAGGGGGTAGTAGTGACGAGGATGTTGCACAAGAAAGTCTGTCCCAATAGATAGAATTGGGGAATACTACAATCAGAGAGACTCTATGCATTGCTGTGTTATTTGGTGTTCCTCACAGCCGTCCTTTCTGGCTGAAGATTGTCCTTAGAGGACAATGGCTGGTGTGTTTAGTGAACAACAAAGCCACTCATAATTTAATTGATAAGAGAGTAGTGATTAAATGTGGACTTCAGGCTGAGTAGTTTCCTGAATTCAGCTTTATAGATGCTGGTGGATTCCCATTGAGCTGTACCGAAGTAAATCCACAACTAAATATTCAAATTGGAGACTACACACCAATGGGTGATTTTAATGAACTAGGATTGGGCAATGTCGATGCCATATTGTGACTTCACTGGTTGGAGTCACTTATGTTGAGGACTTAACAAATGCAGCTATAATTTATGATTGATGGTAAGAAAGTAGCACTTAAGGTGAGGGTCCTTGAGTGGTTTCACCTAGGAGGATGGAGGTACTATTTAAGCACAAAGATGTAGATAGGGCAGTGCAATTCTTTGTTTCTTGCCGACAGGCGTCTACCCAACAAACCAGAATACCATGTAGATATCGAGACAATGTTAGAGAAGCAAACAGTCTTTGGTGATATACCTCCTGGAAGTCCACTGGAGTGTGGTTTGAGCATGTCATTGAGTTGGAGGGCTCAAAGCCCATAATTACTACATCCTATTGATACTCGACCCAGCTTGAGTCTTTTTGTTTCATCCATATTTCTGGTGAAGAAGAGGATGGGATGATGTGCATGTGCATAGACTAAAAAGTATTTAAATAGAAAACTTAAAAACAAATATTGTAAACCCAGGATAAATGAGATACATGGGGCCATGTACTTTACTAAGATCGGTCTCCGCTTTGGATATCATTAGATAAAAGTCCGAGAGGACGACATTCATAACACAATCTTTTGTTGCCATTATGGATATCTTGAGTTTGTGGTCTTATCTTTACGTACGAATGCACTGACAACATTTCAGTCTTGCATGAATCACATATTTTGTGATTAGTTTTCTTCGATGATAACTTAATCTACAATAGGACTTGGAGTGATCATCTGCATCATTTGGATGTGGCATTGTGTATCATGGAGGCCTAGTCGCTTTATACGAAAGCTTCAAAGTGTGAGTTTGGGATGACAAAGCTACTATATCTTGGACATATCATTGGTGCATATGGTGTAAAATTTCAGTAGGAAGAGATATAAGTGAACCTAGATTGGCCATTGCTAAAGAACGTAACGGAGTTGAGAGGTTCTTTGGGGTCTTGTTCTTAACTTCTTTCTACATGAGGTTTGTTAAAGGCTTCTCATAGTGCATGTGCCCATTGACAGATTTAACCAAAGAGTTGGCATTCTTATGTTTTGAGGAGGTGCAAGTGACTTTTGACAAGTTCAAGGAAACTACAAGCTCATGCCTAGTACTAGCATTACTTCACAAAACTATTTGTCTAGTAATGTGATGCATCAGATTAGGGGAATATTGATGCAGAACAACACCTGATTGTGTTTGAAAGCAAAAAATTGAGGATCTAGATTTGTGGTCTAGACAGATTACAATAGTCTCGAGTACTTTTTGGAGTAGGACCTAAATGAGCAACAAGAAGATTTGGTAAGCAAAATCAACTTTGATGTTGAGTATGTAAAGGGAAAGAAGAATGTTGTTGCCAATGCTTTATCCATAAGACCAACACTGTGCTCCCTTACTGAGATTTCAGCTGATTAGAGATCTCAACTATTGTCAGAATTTGCGAAGAATACATTTGATTCAGATTGGGTTGATGGAAAAGTACAAGATGGTAGCTATTTAGTAATGGATGGTATTATGTATTACAAGAACAAAATCTATCTTGTACCAAATTCCAAGTTGAGGGCCAAGATTTTGAGAGCATTACGTAATGCACCTTTAGTAGGTCACCTAGATCACCTAATTTGCGAGAGCTTTTCCTAGAAGGGACTGAAAGATGATGCACTTCAACGTGCTATAGAGTGTTCAACTTGCTAACAAAACAAGTGAGAATACACTTTCCCTGTAGGCCTTCTACAATTGCTTCTGATACTTGAGCAGAAGTAGGAAGGGATATAAGTGGAGAATTTTATTATAGGTCTTCTGCGAGTTTTGGGGAAAGATTGGATCTTTGCAGTGGTGGACAGATGTACAAACAATTACTTTCCATTGCTATAGATTATTCTATTCAACACCTCTGGTTGTGGATTTATTTTTTAGAGAGGTGTTTAGGTTGCATGGACTTCCGAAGACCATAGTCAACAATTGGGACAAGAAAATTGTTAGTATGTTTGGGTAGGAGTTCTTCCAATTGGCAGGTAGAAAATTTACACCAAGCACCAGCTACTACCCTCAAATGGATGGAAAGGAAAAAGTTATTAATAAGTGGGTTGAGGGCTATCCTAGAAATTATGTTTCAGGATTGTAGCGTGCTAGGATTAGGTGGCTTTATTTAGTGAGTATTGCTACAATACCACCTATCACATGTCTATTGGCATGACACCTTTTGGAGCACTCTAAAAATATAGTGCATTACGATTCATGGACTTAGCATTTGATGATAGTAAGGTCCCTTATGAGGCAATTCAGAGCTATCATGATATTCTCAAAACACTAAAAGATGACATCAAGCATGCACAAAATCAACAAAAAATGGACGTAGGCAGGCATTTTGTTGCAAGAGCATTTCAGATTGGGGATTTAGTTTTTTGCGCTTGCTACCATACAAGCAGTTGACATTGAAGAGTAGTGGTGCAGAAAAGTTGAAGCAATTTTTTTATGGATCTTACAAAATTCTTAGGAGGATTGGCGAGGTTGCATATGAGATGGAGCTACTTGAAGGAAAGAAGATTCATAATGTTTTCCATGTATCTTGCTTGAAAAAGGAATTGGGTCAACATGCTGGTGCATCTCCATAGCTGCCACCTTTGGATGAAGAAGGAAAGATTGGTAGTAGTACTCAAAGTTGTTGCTGATTGGAGAGAGGAAGTTGAGAAATAAGGTGAACCAGGAATATCTGATAACATGGAAAGATTTACTAGTTGGGGATGCAATTTGGGAAGGAGAAGAAATTTTTCAACATCCCAAGTTGCAATTGTTTGAGGACCAGCAATCCTGGGAAGGGAGGATTGTGATGTCCCTTTCCATATGACAGCAATTGGGAGAGAATTTTCCTAGCCTTCTTCATTCACAGGGTTAGGAAAATATTGAATAAATAAGAGGGATACGTGAATAATTAAATATTAGCCCAAAAAGCTTGAGTTACAATATATTTAATTATTCATTACATCTAATGTTGGGGCTGTTGGTTCCCAAAACCACAGATTCGAATCCTACGAGTTTTGCCAACTTGATGTTGGGATATCCAATTGGTTATGGCCAACTTGACAGGATTGATCGATGCAATCCAAATCCCTTGCGCTTCTAGCTTTGCAAAACCAAGGCGGGTGTACCTAATCCTAAACAAAACACTTAAAGCCCAGGATGCTTATAGCAGATTTGTTAGAATGTGAATATAAAAAAAGCTTCCAAAATGGCAAGAATTATAGAAAGCTTTTAACTTGCAAATTATGAACTGAGAACAAAAGTAAATGATTGTATAAATGTGATAGTGTTTTAAATAAAGATTAATTATAGATTAATGCAACAAATGAATATATTAATTCTTCAAAGGCAAGATATGAAATAATTGCCAGTGTATGGATTGCGAATTATGAAAAATATAAAGACTAGTCTCGAAGGGCGATAGAGTCAGTATTATAAGTTTAAAACATACAATTTTATAAAATTCTACGCACATCAATTATAAACAATTTAGTAATCAAGATGCAACAGATCAAATATATGGACGCAATTTTAAAATAGTTTAGAATGTGTTCTTAACTCTTGTGGTTGGGAGACAAACTAGACATAGATTCAGAAACAATTAAATATATTATATTTCACAATATCTATGATGTTTGATTTTAAAATGCTATAATTGATCTTGTCCACTTACCTATCATATAAATTATTGATAAAATAAAAAATAATAATTATAAAGGACGAAACTATATAATATTTTAACTCTAAAGCTTCGTGCAAATAAAATAAAATAAATATTCTTACTTATCATGCCGGAACTAAAATTGCAATGGAGACGCTCCTTGCATATAAAATATTTATTCAATAATCCGGATTTCACGAGCTTAGTTCAAAAATTCATTCATATGTCAATGAAAGAATATAATACATCAAATGAGCATGTATAATATGATTTTTTTTGGAAAGTAGATATGAATATGAATCATATCTTCATTTGCTTTCAATCTCCTATTTATAGAGAATGATGGGTCATATGGTTATTTCCAAATGACACACCACTGTTCAAAAAAAAAAACTAATTGCTTGTTTACATAGCGTGAGCTTTTAATTTATAATTTGGTATTAATCTATAAGGGATTAAAGCCAACAGTACATGACCATTCTCATATATTCTGAATGGCAATAAAATCACGGGCAATGATATAGGTGGCCTTCGAATCTCTTCAGTTATTGGAATGCATAGATGTTGATCAAGATCTGGATTAAGGAACGATCATAACATGCTCGCAATATTCCACACTCCAGGTCCGCAAGAAATCCTTCAACCTACAACAAATACAGAATGTGTGTTAGGTATAAATCACTGGACAATGATTGGTGAAAAACAATGCTCCAGCGACTCCTCTCCAGCGAGCCTGTCCATTATCTAGTCTTTAGCATGTATATTGTATCGGGCTCTGAAAATTTCTCAGAAGTCTATCGCTCTTGCTATTCAAGTATTTGTTATACCTTGTAATACCTCAGACATCTCTGTTGCCGTATTTACCAATGAAGACTTCGGGTGACTCTCATATTCCAACCTTTCTATTCATTACTGCATCGTATACTTATTTCTGAAACCATCATTATTTTTAAAAATAAAATATGCAATCTATATTCCCCTCATTGTACATACATACCACTGCTGCTTCTATAATGGTCAATCTCTGTTCACTGCCCTGTTCACTCTTATTACACCAGTATTATCACTTCATTTAATTTAATCATGGACTCCAATATATATATAAGTATCCTTTGGTCATAAATTTTTGAACAATCTGAACCTGCAACCCTTAATCTCTCAATGGGTAAAAGTGAATGATATGTATATTTACATTGCTATCTTGTTATGATCAAAACGCTTCCTTGTTCCTGAATATTATCCAGTCATAATCAGTTCATGTCCTGAATATGTTTCGAGGTTCAATAAATTTCCTGAACAATAGTTCCAAAATGCACAGTACCACTGAAACTGAATAATGTAAGCGTGGCACACTTGAAGACGAGGATTCTCCCCTTGGCATGGCATTTGGGACTCTAGATTTTGCAAAAATTTAGAGTTCCATCAGGGGCCACACTTAAATTATAACTTTAATTATAATGTTGTTATATCTAGCAAGTACCATGGTGATAATTAATATATATGTTTTGAACTTTGGGAATAATGCCTGGCCGCCCGTCATGAATAATCTAGATAAATTGCAGCATTTTGCAATGGCCTGGGTTTTTATAGAGGGTTGATGTTTTCAAAGCAAGTTAGATTGGTCATTACTTTGTTTTTCTCTTCATTGAATACTGAGTTCTCTGCAACCTTCAGGCTAGCACAGGACAATAACCCTGTATAAGCTGCCTGGACATAGCCCCAGTCAATTATTGGCAGTCACAGAAATTGACAGGGGAGCGATTTTTTAGCAGGAGAGTCATGGTAAAATTATGAAGCTTACAAAAGGGTTTAGGCTATCTGCTATTGCTGGAGCTTCCTAGAAGGTTATTTCTGCACCCACCATCTGCAATTCTAATCACAACGCAATCCAATCTAGGCCTGCTGGTGGCAGCAACTATTCTTGTTGCCATCAGCCCCTTTTAACAGTGATCAACTCTATGTGCCAATATCAATGGAGCTTTTGATTGGTACAAACTGAGTACTAAAATTGTTAGTAGATGCATATTTGTCTTGAATTCGAGTGCTTAAAAAATTCATTTGATTTTATCAGCATTTATTTTGAAACAAAACTTTTTCATTATCTGTGATAAAATAGATTCCGTCTGCCTGTAGATAATATGTTGGTTTAAAATTATTCTTTTGGTGAATTTAAGCTTTGTGTGTAGCTTATTTGGTTGAAAGATCTTAAGAATATTTCAGCAAAAGAACATGCCGTAGAAGCCCACAGCACTGAAGAAGGCCACTTGTTAAGTTATTTACCCCCAATCAATCAATGTCAAAACAATTTAAGGGAATAATAGTTTGTCGATTAGTAAATATTGATAAGGAATGTCATTCATCCTCATCTTCTTGATGTAATAAATACAACTTTCCTTATCAGTCTATGCATCAATGGATGATGGGTCGTCTTATAATGTGCTTTGTTATTGTCTCTGTTTTGCATCCTTCTGACTGCAGCCCTTGACTCTGATGGACATACCTGACAGCAGCCCTCTCCGCTTTGCTTGACTATTGCAATCCTGGGGATTGCATTCAAACTCAAAGTGACTGCAATACATGTATGTTTAGATATAAGTTGAAAAAATAATAATAGACATTTGCACGAGATAACTAGAACTGTATTGCAACAGCTGCTAGGTTTCCATATTGTTATGATCTCCTATCTTAGGGCCCACATTCGATGCAACTGCAACCCCTAACCCGTTTATAGACAGCTCAAATATAAATATTATACATTTAAGGTTCTTCTCAGGTAAATGGAACTGCATTATAACATTAGGTTTCCATGTTGCTATCTCAATCTTGGGGCTTGCATTGTATGTGACTGCAACACTAATTTATAATAGCTCAAACATAAATAGTAGACATTTGAATGCTCTCATCAGGTAAGTAGAACTGTACTGTAACAGCTAGGTTTCTATATAGGCTTCTTGATGGTTTCATAGGTTTCCATTTGGGTTCCCAAATGACACCAAAATTTTAAATCCATATTTGGATCAAACAGTAGGTTTGTGGTTGCTTGAAAAGATGAATTCCCATCTAAAGAGCAATATTTTTGCTTACTAGAGCAAGTGTGATGGAGATACAGATTTCCTAGATATTTGAAATTTAACCAAGAAATCCAAGCTCTGTAAATATTTTTGAGCATTTTATGGTATTTCTAGTGTTAATGTGTCTGAACGCAATACCAATTCAATATATAAGTTTAACAAGCGGCAGAGCCACATGAAAGTGGATTTATGGCCTAAAAATTGTTATACGGTATTCCTTGTGTTTATGCATCTGAAAGCAATGCTAATTTATTGTATAGGTTTAACAAGCAGTGGAGCCACATGAAGTGGATTATTTAGATTGTTTTAGTGGTTTTTTCTTTTATATATTTTATTTATATATTTGTAGTTCGTGTGTTTATTTCTTTGGTGTTCTTCTGTGTATATTTGCTTGCTTATTGTTTTATTTTTATTGGGATCCTTTATTAATTTTTGTTCCTACTTCTGAGTTGGTTGAAGGTCTTGTATACCTTATTTTTTGTCTTCCTCCTCTATCCTTTCCGTTCTCCCTTCTTTTTAGTAGGTGCTAAGCCTGCAATTTATCATATCATTTTTCTCTTTGGCTTATCTGCATCCTGATAATGGATCACCTAGTGTGATTTGGAATATTGATGGAAAAAAATTGCTACACAATCAAATCCAAAAATGATATAGCACTCTAATGGATTGTAGAAATTTGTAGTCCTAATATATACGTAGTTGTCCCTCCAAGATGATATAGTATCAATCAAAAGGACATGCCCAGTGGATTTCATGATCTTGCCCTAACACCGACTAGCTCCTCTTCACATGGCTGACAAAGCTGGAGAAATGGAGCTCTTCATTTCCTCTCCATTATACTGCCTACTTCATCTTGATTTCATCTTTGTTTTAGCCTGTTACAGTTTTCTGTATATTCAGATTGTTAGGTCTAAGGTTTTATCTCGCTGCGTAATTAATTAGAGGTTCCGTTATTTTGGTTTAAATTTACATGCTGTGCTAGCTTTGGTTAACCGTTAAAAACAATTAATCAGATTTTCAAGGGTACACATTGATCTTTTGTATGAGTGATTGAATTAAATTTTAGATCTTTATAAAAATATAGGCTTCTAAGATCATTTTAGAATATAAAATTATAATTGTCAGTGATAAATCTGGGTTACAAGATCTATGGGCAGTGTTTTATTTCGTAATAAAGATGAATATAGAGGGCAGAGTAGTTTATTTTGCCACCCATAAAGTTGCTCTACAAATTTATATGGATTGTTAGTGACAAGCAGACTATTATCCGATTTAAAAATATGGTACTTCTTGCCATTACTTTTGACCAAATGTCAAAGTTTAGTCATTTACCAAATACCTAATAAGTTTATAACGGATAACTTCATAATTTTTTCTAGGTTTAGACCAAACTTTCTTGGCTTCTTTCTTGTTATTCCCTGCTTATACTTGCATCAATTCCTCTGTCGGTTCCTGCTATCTCTTCCCTCCCAATTCGTTTCTTTGTTCCACCACTATCTATCTTGAAACCTACATCCTTTTCGATTGTTATATGTTTGCGTATTATTGGCATGGATTGTAAAAGCGAAGAGTATAACAGATATACACAGACTATAATATTGAATACTAATCACATTGTTGAAGAACTTGCGTACAAGCTAATGTGATAACTACGTCAATGATGATTGTGGTAAAAACTTAAAACCACTTAGTTTCTCCTCAATTTGCTTGTGGTTAAACTGAATGAGGGCTCTCACAAGGAAATCCATAACTCTCTGATTCATGGTTTTGAATCCAGCCTCTAAAAAATCAGGCTAGTGGCAGCTGGTTTGAATTAAAATATGTAGGAGACTACCAGAGTAGATTTGTCTGGACATCTGTTAAGACACAATGAATGTCCTCTGTATTCTGTTAGGAGCTTGCAAGTTGAATCTGTCAGAATACGGCTTTGCTTCTGTGTAGTTTTGACAGGTTGGACAGAGTAGGATGAACTAGTAGTGTTGTTGGAAGTCTCTAACCCATTTCTTTAACAAAGAAAAAATGAAAAAAATTATGTTTGTATACAAATGTAGATCTAGCTTAGATTATAGTCTTAAAATTCAAATGTTGTTCTCATTTAAATTTTCGATGTAGATATTATAATGTGTAAATTGTACACTTTTAATTTGGGGTGTCCAATTTCACACTCTCTAGTACTCATTTTGGTAATTTCATATTCTTTAATGCATTATTGGATCTTTATCGATTTAAATTATCAACTTAAATTAATATTGAGTCCTATTCCATTTTAATATAAGAACACTTTATTATTTTGGCCCTTAATTCTCCTCGTGCTCTTTTATCATTTTAATTTATTATAGATGCCACCTCAATTCAAATCTTAAGACACTTTTCCTAATTAAACATCGTCTCTTTCTATGAAAATGCATTGAACATATGGACCCTAAAATTTTGCATCCCTAAAAATCCGGGCCATTTTATTTGGTTCTATGTCGCTAGGTGCAAGGTAGACCTTCACTTTTTAAAAAGAAATTATGAGAGGATATTATATTGGTTTTGCCCTTTCCTAAGTGGTGCAAGATCAGCTATGGGACAAATGTCCTAAGGAGTATTTGGTCTTTAGTTTTTTAATTCAATAAGATCTATTAGACCATTTATGTGTCAAATTTAGTCAAATTAAGTCCTATTACAAGATTAATAAGTCAATTTTTATATTGTAAAGGTAATTAAGGTTCAATTGTTCAACCATGATTAAAGTAGTTTTGACTAATGTATTTGATATGTATTAGGGTCATTTATAATGTTTAAGGTCATAATGTCAAGATAAATGAAAAGTTGCCAATATGTAATAAAACACTGTCATTTAATGTTGATGATATGAAAAGTTGATGAAAAAGGGAAGGTGAATAGTCATGGGGGGTAGTTAATAGGTTAGAGAACTTGTAAAGGCTTCAAAATATGACGTATTGGTTGCAATTTACAGAGATGAGAAGTTGGAGGAGTTTGGAGATGAGTGGAATAGAAAGAAACTTGATTTTGTAAGTTTTATTATAAAGTTTTCTATGTTATTTTTTCAGAAATTTGTCTATTATTTGTATTGGTACAAATACATGTAAAAATATACAAACTTGCAACTTATATTTTCGGAAAGGACCTTGGGTTAGCTTTAATTTGGTTTTGGCTTGGTCTACTTTCATCAGGATTTGCAGGAGTTATGGTCGTTTTGGTGAAGATAGGTCTAAATATGATTTTTTTGTTAGTAGTTTAGGTAAAATTGTAATAAATTTTATTCCACTTATGGATTGGGTTGTAACTTTGGGAAATTATGTTTAACTCATTCATCTTCACTCTCGCAAAAGGAATTTGTTATATCTATTTATTTGTAAAACTTATGTGTGATTCTTTAAAGAATTCTGATTCAAACCTAGATGTTAAATTTTTAAGAAGTTGCCAAAATGTGCAAAATTTCTATTTGAATTTGTGAATCCTTAAGCTACTTCCATCACAGAGCTATCCTTGATGTAAAATATAATAATACTTACTTAGTCAAAAGGCAAATTTACCTTTCAAATCCCTTTACATGACATCCATACCAATCAATTTCTACATCTCATCAACGTGAGACATCATTTCCATTCTAATTCAGGAGCAATTCTTCTTCTTCAAGAGTATATCTTATTCAAAGGTCACAAGCTACATGAATACATCTTTAATTTTGTTTCAATTATGATTTCATGTTATTTCATCAACACATGGATGACTTATTCTAAGAACATTGTATCATAAATTGGAGATATAACCATTTCAACTAAGTGCTTCTAATCAAGCACTTCAATCTAGATTTCTTTTTCAATTCATTATCTTTGTAGGGTTGAGTTCGAACTTGAGGCTTGACTAAGACAAACTACTATATAGATTCAAACATCACTTCTCTCCCCTTGTGTGCAGATTGCAGTCTAGCTATAAGCCTATGTCAAAGATTGATGATGAAAAAGTGACCAAAAGATAGAGATAGAGCTTCACTCAAAAATTTAGTACCAAAAGCTTGGTCAAGGCACTTGGAGCACAATAGATCTCCCATACCAGTTTAAATTTGGCAAGAGATTAGTGTAGTGATTCAAGGTCTTAGATATTGCTCGATGTTCAAAGGCTCACTAGTGTGTCAAGGGCGCCCAAGGTGACATTAACCACCTAATTCAACTTAGATTTATGTGGCACGTTCCTCTGTGTATCCTCATTTCAGATCTAGGTTAGTTTTGTGATTCTATTATGCAATTATTCGTTTACGTTGTTCATCATCAATTTTGCACCTTCTAGCCTTGATCCTCATACTCAATTCACATATTCTCATAATCATTTTCAACTCAAACAAGGATTGCTTGGATTCACCCTGTGCTTTTAATCCTTTTCAATCAAAATTGAGATTGAGTCAAGTGGACACACTCTCCTTAATGTAATCAAGGTGGAAATAGGCTTGGTTCATTATTGGAAGTATAAGCTAGTGACCACTTTATTTTTCCAACATTACAAATAGTGATATAGTACAATTAACTTAGAAATTAGTATTAAACTCTAAATAGACACCATTTAGAATTTCACTTTTAGTGCTACTATAAAGTTTTAAATTTAGGTCTCCACAATGAAAATACAAAATTTTAACTATTTTATTTTTAATTATTTGAACAAAATAGTGTAAGTTAAACAACAACCTAGTTAATGATTAAAAGATGGATCTAAGCTTGCATTTCATAGAATGGTCTTGGACAATGACTTACGTTTGTTCTTGAGAAAGTTTGAGATATATAGGAGACATTTTGGAACATTATGTAGTAGATAAGATAAGATAATATTATGTAGTAGAGGAGATGTCGTTCCATGAGTTACTTGTGTTATTCATTAGCTTTATAAGTTAGATATGTTGTTAGGGTAAAATCAATATTTTGGTGGGTTTTATATATTTTTTCTTCTTGAAAAGTTGAGCAAAAAATAATGCATAGGTAAATGTAATGTGGCTCTTGGAAGAATTGAATTAAATCAGTGTAATGAAGTGGTATGACTTTGTCATGGAAGTGACGAACACATGTTCACCAATCTATAGGAAACAACAAACTTATTTTGTATAATCATGTGACTTTCGAGATCTAGATTCTTGATTTGTCTTCTCTACATCTATGGTGGTCACATGTGGTTTCAAATCAAGGAGGGTTGTTATTTTGATTATATTAGGGTAAAGAGTTCATTGGAGAGCTGCAAACTAGTCTTGGTGAGAGTTTTCAACTCCCAGAACATGCGGTTTTATAACCTTTTTGCAATTTTTTAAATTTATTATTTATTTTTGTTTAGTTTGCAAGGACCTTGGGACCTTGTGCTTTACCACAGGAAGCTCTCGCCAATCGAGCTAGGCCTCCAACCTTTTTGCAAAGAAATTGAATTTATAAAAGACAAATGATTACGTTGGTATTCTAAATATATTGACGAGCAATACAAGTAAAACTTTTAAAATGTGTAAAACTTCTACAATGTTCACCAATACTTAAGTTTAACAAACATATGCATAGGGGGATAAAATTATTATTTGGACATGTTTATATATAAACAAGCTACGATTTGAACAAAAAGTATAAAACTTAAGTATAATACTTAGTTAAGTTTTAGATGGAGGGATTTTGATGAAGATGTTAATAATTGATTTATTGATATGTTGAACAGTATGTTGGACACTTCGAATCTATATATTGACTGTGTTGTTTACTATTTTTAATTTGTTCTTTTAGAATTGATCATGAATGTGTAAATAATCTAGCAAATAAAATTGATCTTGGGCTTGAGGAAGTGTGATAGGAGAAATATGATGTTGTAGATTTTACCTTAAGACTCATTTTCCTATTTATAAAGATTAGCAAGGCATGCAAAGCAATTTTTAAGGACTTGCAAAGTGAGGGTCATGTTCTCCTTAATAAATGCACTTGGTAGAATGATTTAACAACTTTGTGTATTTTTCCAACCAAAGATAGGAATTTATAATTAAAAAACGAAACAAGAATACAAAGCTTAAAAATAGAGCAAATGACGAACTCTTTTGATTTTTTCTATTGAGAACAACATAAGCAATGCATATTTATACACAAACTAAAACCAACTACTCTCCTATAAAAATGGAAACAAACTCTATATCTAGATGTGACTAATTGACATCAATCTCAACCTTATTTACAAAAAAATAGCATTGTTGACAATAAATTAGAATTGTTGACAATAAATTAGAATTGTGAACAAATCACTAGTTCTTTACACAACAAATTAGCATTGTTGACAATAAACTAGAACTGTGAATAGATCACTAGCTCTTCACACACTCCTATTCAATTAAAATTGTGACTCACTTGTTGACTTATTCCAAAACCCCCTTTTAATCAACAAGGGAATTATGATGCAATCCTAACATATCTCTACATTTTACAATTTTTTTTTTCCCAATGGCTTAGTGAATACATCAGCCATGTTATTATTTGTGTTGCAATATTGCAACTCTATTTCTTGAGACTGAACTTTCTCTCTTACAAAATGTTGTTGAGTTTCAATGTGCTTTGATCTTGCATGATAAATTACATTGTTGGCCAACTTGATTGTACTTTGATTATCACACTTGATTGGAGTAGGCCTCTCTTGCTCTTGTCCCATATCTTTAAGAATTCTCCTTAGCCAAATTGCTTTATAGGTAGCATTGCATAATGCTTTGCACTCAACTTCAGTAGATGAAAGAGAAATGGTTGATTCATGTTGGTCTAAGAAACAACACTTGATCCTACGTTGAATGCATAACCAATTATTGATTTATGATCATTTGGATCTCTTGCCCAATTAGTATCAGAATATCTTGTCAACTCAACATTCAAATGGTTAGTATATTCAATTCCAAAATATATGGTGCCTTGTAGGTATCGTATGACTCTTTTTGCTGCCTTCCAATGAACTTCAAGAGGATTAGCCATGGATTGGCTAAGTATGTTGGCATAGTATGAAATATTAGGTCTTGTAGTTGTCAAGTAGTTCAAACTTCCTACCATTAGTTTGTACAATGTCCCATTGACTTATGAAGTATCACTATCATAGGAGAACCTGAAATTTTGTTGTAATGGAGTACATGATGCTTTACAATCTTGCATATTAAATTTTTGGATTAACTTTATTGCATACTTACTTTGAGTAATCAAAGTCCTACCATTTTGACTCCACACTTCCATTCCTAAGCAATAATGCATTTTTTTCAAGATCCTTAGTTTCAAATGCCTTTGATAGAGCTTCCTTGATTGCATCAATCATCTCTTTAGAATTTCCTGTAATGACTAAGTCATCCATATACAAAGAAATCAAAACAACATTCCCATGTTCATCATTCTTTATGTATAAATTTGGATAATTTTTACTTGATATATCCTTGTTGAATGAAGAATTTATCAATTTTTTCATACCATGATCTTGGTGCTACTTTGAGACTATATAATGCCTTTTTAAACTTGCATACCAATTGTTCTTTTCCCCTTTTCACAAAACCTTAAAGTTGAACAAAATAAATTTATTCTCTTAAATCACCATTTAAAAATGATGATTTAATATCCATTTGATGAATATCTCAATCAATTTTAGTTTCAAGTGCAATCATTAGTCTAATAGTATTCATTTTAGCTACTAGTACAAATGTATCCTCATAATCAATTCCTTCCATTTGTGAGCACCCTTTTGCAACTAATCTAGCTTTGAATTTATCAACAATGCTAGTAGAATTAAACTCTATCTTGATCAACCATTTACAACCAATATGATTTTTACTTGCGGGCAATTTAGTTAATTCCCAAGTATCATTATTCATAATAGAATCATATTCTTCTTGCATTGCATTCATCCATTCTTTATAATTCTTAGCTTCTTCAAAATTTTGAGGTTCATCTACACTCATTACTTGATTCATCAAGCCATAATCATTATACCTGATTGGTTCCTTGATTTGCTTTGATGATCTTCTTAATGCCTCATAGTTGGATGGAGTAGCTTCACCCTAACTTGTGTCATGCCCACTTTGATCACGAGTTTGTTGATCTACAATATCTGAACTTTAATTGTCTTCTTGAAGTAGTTTCAATCAAATGATTTCATCCTCTGTTCTTTCCTCTTGAACATCATCTGCGAATTCATGAAATATAACATCACTGTAGAAAATACCTTATGAGTAGGAGGATTATACATCCTGCAAGCCTTATGATCAACACAATAACCAACAAATATACATTTGAATGACTTTGCATCAAGTTTTCTTCTATTCTCTTTAAAAATATGAGAATAGCCTTCCTTCCAAAAAATCTCAAATGACTAACAATTGTGATGCAGTTTAGGATAGGAGAATCCCCAAAGGAGATGTCCCAACCTCTAGCTAATGACCACATAGTGAAAACAATACAACAATGCAAGATCTGATACCAATTCACAACTCTTTATTCATAAAATAACTGATTATAGGCAATGTGCCAAGCTGTAAGACCTTCCCGATTGGCCAAATACAAAGCAATTACAATAGTTCTGAAAGATCCCTCAAGATCCAACTCAAATCCTAGCTATCCCAAATTTGTAAAATAATAGCAATCTGGTAGAAACCTCCAACGAGATCTAAACTTGTGCTCGCAAGCCACCAAGCAACTTCCTTGTTTCTAAACCACAACCACCAGCTCTTCTCCAAATTCTCTATCTCAACTATTCCTCTTCTGATATTATTGAATCCTCCAAATCATAATCCACAATAATAATTTTCTACATCAACCCAAGCTCCTTATATAGCCAGCTAAGCCACAAGTTGGCTAATCAAGCATTTAATTACATTATAGGGCCACCTTGGAAGAGTAAACCAAAACTATAACAATATAAACAAAACTTGATGCCAAGTTAAATTTAGGTCCACACATGACCCAAGAACATGTTCCTAATTTAACAAGATCCCATTTCATCATATGAAACCACACAAGATGAAAAACTCCACTTTTTATGTGAAACTGGCTGAAAATTGATACCCGAGGAAAACAATGATATCTCCCAACTTCGAATGAAATAAGGATTGCACTCTTGACATAAAGTAGCATTTCATGTCCTCTTTAAGACTCTAAATGCACAAAGGCTGAATCATTAAGGATAAACGATTACACAACGCTCAAATAGCACACAAATTATAAAAAAATATAGTTGAGAAGCAAACTAAAATAGCTCTAACTTCAACACGATCGATCTAATCCTTACGTTCTCTTAAGGAAAGGTTCCCCAATACTTCTTAAACAAATCCCCAAACACACAAATCATAACTCCACAAACTTAAGCATGAAGCCCCTGCATATAGAATTGCTGACTTCCTTAGGATGCTCTTGCATCAGACACCCCAGGTGAGAAGAAAATATGTTCTTAATAGCAAGAAGAACATCTTCCAAGGTTCAACACATTAACCTTGAACTAGTTCTTCACATACATGTCCTCCACCAAATCAACTTGTACACTCTTTCCTTTATTCTTCTTCTACAACTGTCATCTTCACATCTATCTTCGATGTACAACAAGTTTGCTTTCCATGCTGATCCCTAACCCTTTCAAAATCCTTCAACTCAACTTGGCTACCAATACTCAGGTTCCTCCTATTGAGTTATTCATTCTGCAAAGGAATGAGAGAATTCTTCCTACCACCTTTCTCAATAATAATCACATTCTTGACACAATCATGCATAGCCCTTGAATCATACTACTAGGGTCTACCAAGTAATATGTGACAACTACTCATGTCCACAATATCACACAACACTTGATCCTTATACTGCCCAATCTCGAAATCAACAAGATATTCCTCACTCACTTCAAAAGAATGTTCATCTTGTAACTAGCCAATCCTATAAGGACAATGATGTCTTACCCTCTTCAAACCAATTTTTTGAACCATGTCTTCAGCAACTAAGTTATCAATACTACCACTATCTACAATCACATTACAAATCTTACCTCTAGACTTACAACGAGTCTTGAACAAATTCAAATTCCTCCTTTGACAAGGTTCTGGTGTCCTCTTTCCAAGCAACACTCTTTGAATCAAAAAGTTATCCGCATCCTGTTCAGGTTCATTCACCAAGTCTTCGACCTCTTGCACCACAACACTTCTTTTGTCACCAGCCTTAGGGCATTCATAAGCTCTATGTCCTTCATGAAATCTGTAGCAAGTACTATAAATGCACCTTTGTCTAATCTCTTCCTCTATTCAACAAGTTTTGGCTCGTCTGTAGCAATTTGTTTGTTCTTCAACAAGTGATCCCACTTCTCCTTTCCTCGAGGATTACTTTGATGTCTCTTTTTTAGCTTCTCTTCTGCTCTCAAAGCATATTGATAAGCATCCTCAGCCAAAACAATATTCAACATACCAATCTCATCTTGAATATTAAATCTCAAGCCATTAATATATCTAGCCACCTTCTCCTTAGACAATTCTCTATGTCTAGACTGAATAGTCAATTTGTAAAACTCCTTTGTAAAATCTTTCACAGTCATATCCTTCTACTTTAGATTTTGCAATTTCTTAAACAACTCAAGTTCATAATTAGTACGAATGAGCTTAGCCTTCAACTTAGTCACCATTAACCTCCATCTAGTGATTTTCAATTCGCCTTCTTCTTCTCAATCTTGCTGCAATTCTTTCCACCAAAGAGCAGCATGCCCTTTCAACTTAGTTTGTGCCAACCTCACTGTGAGTGGATCTTCAATATCCACTAACTCAAAGTAGTCTTCCAATTCTCCAATCCAATCAATCATGTCTTTAGGCTTCAGAGTACCTTAAAAATTTGAAATCTCCATCTTATGCTTTAGCTTCAACCGAGATCCAGATCTATCAAACTGACCAGCCCTATTTCCCATAGGTCACTCCATACGATCAATTCTACTTGATCCAGCTACATCAAAGTCTTCAACAACTTCCTTGTAACCATCTTCGGTACCCATATGTCGAGGTACACCACCTATAGCACTTACTATCTCAATGATCATATCACTCTTCATCAGCTCCATTTCAGTTCAAAAATCTTCTTTAACCTTTTCTGAGATCCTCGCTTCCACAACATCACAGAGATCTTCAATCACCCTAGGGCCTAATCTGTAGGATTTGAGCAAAAGCGCATAACAAATCCACGAAGCCCAAGAAAACCTGCATGTAGAAAACCTGTTAAGGAGAAGAAAAAGACAAGAAGAGGCAAGGGTTTAATCTGAAAAACTCAAATGAAGAACAAAAATATTATTCAACAGATTCTTGGTTTACAAAGAGGTCAATCCTTATAAAGGAGATCGAAACCCAAAAAGGGTAACCTAAAGCCTAAAAAAGCTAGGGTTGCGCATTATAATTAATAAAATATTAATTATATGTACCTACAAGATAGCTTAAGAAAACTA
This sequence comes from Cupressus sempervirens, assembly GCA_028749045.1. Taxonomy (NCBI): domain Eukaryota; kingdom Viridiplantae; phylum Streptophyta; class Pinopsida; order Cupressales; family Cupressaceae; genus Cupressus; species Cupressus sempervirens. The sequence continues at coordinate 578,171,836 of CM053793.1, forward strand.
GAGTAATAGGAAACTTATTTAATTAAATCAAAGTGATTTATTTAATAAGTGCAAACAAATAATTACTCTAACACCCCCCCTTAAGAAAAGCTCAGGAGGTAAGCTAACCTAGCACAACTATGAAAGCAAAGAGATGGGTCCCGACAAAAAGGCCTGATTAGGTACCCAATACAAGGAAATCTCTGTAAATTGAAGAAATAGAGAAAAGCACATGGGAAAAACCCTACTCCAAAAAGAGATAGCAAAGAATGTTCCAGAAGATAGGAACAAAGAGAGATCATGAAGAGAAGCACTGAAGCATGAAAAGCTGCAAAACTCTATCAAAAGGTGCCGATCTGTAGAACCTCCACAGAAATAGAAGGCACGAACTGAGTGTATCTATATGGTAGATGATCCATCTCACTAAAATGCATAGGTAGCCAGCCACTGCAATTGCCTAGTATGTAGGATTAGGTACTAAATACATAGCTCACACTAACAAACCATCAAACCAAGGAAGCATTAGAACCAACAATATAACCCCCCCTTAATGCAGACGGGGTGAGGTGACAGGCAACTGAAAAGATGGGCCAAAAATCTCCTACAACATAGGAATCAAACACATCAAGAGTGAGGTACAAACACCTATAAAGGCATGTGTCATTGACACATCATGGGGCTAATGTCATGAAAGGGACACTCACTTGACAAAGGAAGAGGGCCTAAATGGAAATCAACTATCCCCCCATGACACTTTATAAAATAGTGCGAGTACAACAAATCAAAATAATGAAAAGGATCCTGAAATGCAAGAGTGGCACTTTATCTCAGTGTGTTTACATAAAGATGCTTACAATGAATATCAACAACGATCAGAAAAAACATAAGGGTGGTACAATAGAAAGTACAAGCCAAAACGAAACATCTAAAGCAACAAAATCAATCCCTAGACCTTAAACAACCAAGATATCCACCAACATGCAAAAATGTAGAAGGCTTAATAAAATGTGCCTAGAGCAGAATTTGGAACAACAACCAGTACCACTGAAAAGAGCACAGAAAGAGCTTTCTAGCGATATAAAGAAGTCCAAAATTGAAGATCAGATGCTTAAGATACGCCTCCCAGAGTGCAAAATAGAACATCCAACTTTGACTGCCAAAGTAGGCAACCAAACTGCATCAAAACCCAAAAACCCCTGAACTAGCATCTCCATCTTAGAACCAGCTTTTCGGTGCATTTTTCAGATTATAGAAAAACATAACAAATCCACGAAGCCCAAGAAAACCTGCATGTAGAAAACTTGTCACGGAGAAGAAAAAGACAAGAAGAGGCAAGGGTTTGATCTGAAAAACTTAGACAAAGAAGAAAAATATTATTCAACGGATTCTTGATTTATAAAGAGATCAATCCTTATAAAGGAGATCGAAACTCGAAAAGGGTAACCTAAAGCCTAAAAAAGCTAGGGTTGCACATTATAATTAATACAATATTAATTATATGTACCTAGAAGATAGCTTAAGCAAACTAGAGTAATAGGAAACTTATTTAATTAGATCAAAGTGATTTAATTAATAAGTGCAAACAAATAATTACTCTAACATAATCTTCTTGGAGGCATCTTCTAAGATCTTTGCAAACCCTCTGCAATAATCAACCAAATCAAACCTTTACTCTGATACCATCTGATGTAGTGCAAAGAAGGAGAATCTTGAAAGGAGATGTCCTAGCTCCTAGCTAATAACCACATAGCGAAAACAATACAACAATGTAAGGTTTGATACCAATTCAAAACTCTTTATTCATAAAATAATTGATTACATTCAATGTGCCGGGCTGTAAGGCCTTCTCATTAATGGCCAAATACAAAGAAATTATAATAGTTCTGCAAGATCCCTTAAGATCCATTTCAAATCCTAGCTAGCCTAGATCTATAACATAACAACAATCTGGTAGAAACCTCTATCAAGATCTAAACTTGTGCTTGCAAGCCACCAAGCAACCTCCTTGTTTCTAAACTGCAACCACCAACTTTTCTCCAAATTCTCTATCTCAGCTATTCCTCCTTCTGATGATATCGAATCCTCTGAATCATGATCCACAAGAATAATTCTTGACATCAACTGAAGCTCCTTATATAGCCAGCTAAGCCACAAGTCGGCTAGTCAAGCATTTAATTACATTATAGGGCCACCTTGGAAGACCAAACCAAAACTATAGAAACTATAAAAAAAATTTGATGCCAAGTTACATTTAGGTCCACACATGACCCAAGAACATGTCCCTAACTTAACAAGGTCACATTTCATCATACAGAATCATGCAAGATGAAAAACTCTACATTTTATGCGAAACTAGCCAAAAATTGATACCCGAGGAAAACAATGATATCTCCCAACTCTAGATGAATTAAGACTTGTGCTCTTAACTGAAGGTAGTAGTTTAGGTCTTCTTTAAGACACTGAATGAAAAAAGGCTGAATCATTAAGGATCAACAGCTACACAACGTGCAAATAGCACACAAAAAATAGAAAATACAACTCAACAACAAGGTAAAATATCTCTAACTTCAACACGATCCATCCAATCCTTACACGCTCTTAACGAAAGGTTCCCCAATATGCCTTGAAAAAATCCCCAACCACATAAATTAGAACTCCACAAGCTTAAGCACGAAGCCCTTGCATATAGGATTACTGACTTCCCTAGGATGCTCCTGCATCAAATTGCCTTAATCCCAAGGAGAGCTTCATAAGGAGTTCTATTTGCAAGATACTTGGTAGGTCTTCTATTTAACAAATAGACACATGCTTTAATTGCTTCAACTCACAAAATATTTGGGAGATTCTTATCTTTCAACATACTTCTTGCACACTCAATAATTGTTTTTTCTTTTTTTCCTTTTAGCTACATCATTTTGTTCAAGACTACGAGCAACTGCATATTGCTTAAGAATGCCATTATCTCTACAATATTTCACAAAATTATCTGAACTATATTTTTCCCTTGATCTAATCTAAGAATCTTAACATTGTGAGTTTTTTTTTTCTACCATGATTTTGAATTCTTTGAAATATTCAAAAACTTCACTCTTATTTCTTAAGAAATACACCTAAGTATATTTAGTGAAATCATCAACGAAGATGAGAAAGTAAGATCCTCCCCCAAGTGATTGAGTCTGCATAGGACCACACACATCTAAATGCACTAATTCAAGAATATTTCTTTATTTTTTATTGGTTCTTAAGGGAAATTCATTTCTATGTTGTTTTTATAGTGCACAACCATCACAAATAATTTGTTCATCCTTAAATATTGGAAGACCTTGCACCATCTCTTTAGTTTGTAGACAAATAAGATCCTTTTAATTTAATGACCATACCTCTTATGCCATAGATTCTTAGTAAACACACATGTAGAAGTCATTATATGATGATTTTCCATTTTAATATTTATTTTATACAAACTTCCTGTCTTGATTCCTTCACCAATCACATTATTGTGTTTTTTCATATCTTTAACTTGAAAACTTGCCTTCAAGAACTCAACTTTTAGACCTTGATGAGTAATTGCTGAAACTAAAATCAAATTCTTCTTAATTCTTGTGACATACATAACATTAGAGAGTTTCTTCACATGACCATTAGGTATTTGTACTCTTATCACCACATCCTCTTACATTATGTGATCTACTATCTCCTAAATAGATCTTTCTGCTATCATCTTTCTCTTGATTTAAAAAAAAAAAAAAAAACCAATTTCTATGACACAACATGTGAACTAATGCCTCTGAATCTATAAACCAATCATTACAATCACTTGATTCAATTGAAAGAGAAAGATCATAAACAAACAACTTTAAATCTTGAAGGTTATCACTTATTTTATCCTCATGACCATTCAAAAAATTGTTGAAGTTGAAGAAAGATCAACCCCATATCTCCCAAGAATCACTTGCATGCAAACACCTGTCACAAAGAAAGAGAGAAGCAAAAAGCTATGGAGGCTGGAATTGCCAGATCCATAGATGAGACATTCTTGATGAGCAAAAAGAGAAGTTGCTATTATCAAAAGTGAATGAATAAATTACAAAGAGATTAATCCTTATAAAAGGAGATCAAAACCCTAACATGAATCTAACTTAGGTTGCATGATAATAATTAATAAAAGAATTAATTATTATATGGCTAAAGTTTAGCTTAAGTAAAGTAGAGATAATAAGTCCATAGATGAGACATTCTTGATGAGCAAAAAGAGAAGTTGCTATTATCAAAAGTGAATGAATAAATTACGAAGAGATTAATCCTTATAAAAGGAGATCAAAACCCTAACATGAATCTAACCTAGGTTGCATGATAATAATTAATAAAAGAATTAATTATTATATGCCTAAAGTTTAGCTTAAGTAAACTAGAGATAATAAGTGACTTAATAATTAAATCAATATTATTTAATTAATAAGAAAATACCATATTAATCTAACACCCCCCCTCCCCCCCCTCTTAAAATAAACTTAGGGAGTAGCTAAAAATCTAGAAACTACTATTGAAAGGAAATTGGGTCCCGATAACAAGGCCTGATGAGGTACCCAAGCACAACCAAATCTCTAAAAAGAAGAGAAATAAATAAAACCACATGGGAAAAACCCTAATCCAAAAAGAGATGGAAAGAATATTCTAGAAGATAGGAACAAAACATGATCATGAAGAACACCACTAAAGCATGAAGCTGCAAACACTGCCAAACTACTGATTTGAAGAACCTCCATTGTATAGAACATGACTAGATAGAGAAGACTAAGTCTGGAGAGCTAATCAATCAAAGGTGGAAGGTATCTTCATAGCATCCAAAAATATGAATGAAAGAATATCTATATGATAAATGATCCATCTCACCAAAATGCATAGGTATCCAACCATTGCAATCACCTAGTACATAGGACCAAATACTGAATACATAGCTCAATCCATTGAACCAAGAAAGAAATAGAACCAAAATAACCACCCTATAATGATGAGAGATAAGACATGAACATTGAAACTAAATGCAATATCTCCTGTAGAAAGAAGAACCAGGAACATCAAGAGTGCAAAAGAAGTACAAACACTTATACTGACATGTGCCATTGACACATCATGAGGTTAATGTCATGGAAGCAAAACTCACTTGACAAAGGAAGATGGAAAATACGGGCAACATAAAACACCTCAAGACACTTTATAATGTAGTGTGAGTACAAAAAAACACAAAGATCTACAAGATCCTGAAATGCAATAGAGTGACATTTTATCTCAGTGTGTTTTCAAAAATACTACAAAAGGATGTCAACAAAGATCAAAAGAGGCATAAGGTAGATACAATAGATAGTATAACCTGTGAAAAATTATCTGAAACAACAAAATTGATCCTTAGACCTAAGACAACCAAGATATCCATCAAAATGCTGAAAAACAAAAAAATGAATGGGATGTGCCTTGAGTAGAATCTAGAAAATAAAATATCTCAAAATTTGTCTCTTGGAGTGCAAAATAGAACTTATAGATTTGACAACCAAAATATGGCATCAAACAACATGAAAAATTCAAATAAATTGCACCATAATGATGGGCTCAAAATCAACTTCCGACAATATCTTGTTTGTGAAAGGGGAGTCCAGATGAGCAAGTTATGGCCAAAAAATCACATGCAGGTCCAAAAAAAGCTTTGGAAAAGAAAAAACAATGCTGCCTTGGGATTTGTACTAGAATGCATCAAAAAGTGTGCCCAACAATACGAAAAATTGCCTATGGAAGTGTGATAGTTCCATACCAAAATAGTCTCGATTTGTGTACCTAAAATCTTGATTTGCATGCCAAAAATCTTGATTTACATTCCAAAAAATCTCAATTTTCATGGAGAAATCATAAACTTACTATCTTGAGATATGTGCCAAAAAATTCTAATTTTCAAAAATCTTGATTTGCATACCAAAATTCAGACAATACTCACCTAAGAAAATATGCCAAAATTCTCAATTTTTGAAACAAAAAATATTAATTTATGCACCAAAATCTGAAAATCACCACATTGGAAGACATGTCTAAAATCTAAAAATTTCCATCTCGAGAAATGTGCCCAATCTTGGAGCAATATTTTTTGCCATAGAGTCTAACAGTGTCCAAATTTGACAAATTTTATATAAAAATAGGAATTTTTGGGCACTCTGAGTTTAATGGTGATGTTCATTTGGGCTCAAATAACACTAAAAATTAGTGAACCCCATATTCAATACAAATAAAAACTCTGAAAAATGAAACCCTATGAACAAAAAATATAGATTTGAAAGCCAAGCCAAACTTCTCATAAACAAAATAGGGGCATGAAGATCTGGAGCTCTGAGACCATATTGAAGGTGAAGAAAGATCAACCCCACAACTCTCAAGAATCATCTGCATGCAAACACCTGTCATAGAAAAAGAGAGAAGCAAAAAGCTACAGAGGCTGGAATTGCCATATCCATAGATGAGACATTCTTGATGAGCAAAAAGAGAAATTTCTATTATCAATAGTGAACTAATAAATTACAAAAAGATCAATCCTTATAAAAGGAGATCAAAACCCTAACATGAATCTAACCTAGGTTGCATGATAATAATTAATAAAAGACTTAATTATTATATACTTAAAGTTTAGCTTAAGTAAACTAGAGATAATAAGTGATTTAATAATTAAATCAATATGATTTTAATTAATAAGAAATAATTTATTACTCTAACAAAAATTAGCCTCATATTTGTTGTTTTTGGACTCTTTATACTTCTTTTTCCCACATTCATAAGCATAGTGTCCAAACTTTCCACACTAATTACAATTACCACTTTTCTTTATATTTGATTTCGATGATACCCCTTCTTGACATCTTTTTTCATATTTATGCCCTTGGTTGTCAAATTTGTTACCTCCTTTATTCTTTGACCATTATTTTCCTTTGAATGACTTCTTGTCTTTTTCCATCAAAGTCGAATCTGCACTTTGAAATCTGCTGTTCACATGCTTCTTCCTTTCTTCTTTTTGTAGAATGATACCTACCAAATTATCAAAAGAATGAGCATTTTCTCTTGCAACCAAACCGGTAATAAATGCTTGATAGTCACTCACCATTCCATTTAGAGTAATAGTAACTAAATCACTATTTGAAAATGATTCACTAATGTCAGCTAATTTATCCCTTGAATCCTTGATCCTGGATAAATAATCACTAATACTTTCATTTGCTTCCATTTTAATTGAAAGTAACTTGCTCTTTAAAATCAAAAATCTATTTGTATTTGTAATCTCATACAAACCTTTCAAGGCATTCTGAGTACTAGTAGAACTAGTGATATCCCTTATACGAGGGATGATCTAGAGTCTTTTATAGACACTCATAAAATAATCTTAGCTTTTCTTTCTCTTTTCTCCAATCTTGAACAATATTTGGAGGTGTAGTGGGCTTAGCCTAAGATCCATTTACAATGGTCCAAACATTATATCCCTCCATCAACTTATGCATCTTAAATCTTCAATGAACATAATTGGAACCAACTTATTTGAATTAGTTAGATAGGAATTAGATAAACTTGTCATTTTGAAGAAATAAAATAACAAAAAATAAAGGAATTTTACCAGTCCTTTAACCCAAATCAGATTGCCGAATAAACATATGTTGCAGATTTTGAGCAAATCAGCTCAAATGTGGCAACTTCACAGCTGCTTTCCACTTCTTAAAGGTTGGATCAAACCTCTTCCTTTATGAACTACTTTTACAACACTAGCAACAAAGGTTATACCAAGCAGGAGACAACACAACAAGGCATTACAACACATATATATATATATATACATAAATTACAACCAACTACTCTCTTATAAAACTAGAAACAAACTCTACATCTAGTTGACTAATTGACAAAAAACACAACCTTATTGACAATAAACTAGAATTGTTGACAACAAACTAGAACTATGAACATATTACTACTTCTTTACAAACTCCTATTCAAACTAAAACTATGACTTTCTTGTTCATTTATTCTAGCATTTATGTCCCTTTTGTATTATTGGACCACCATTTTTTTTTAAAACATGCAATTCATTGTTGTATTTATATGAGATGAATGCTCAAGAATTGAAGGTCAATACAATCAATTAGATCATTAATTAAAAATGTGTTACACTCATTTTTATTAGCTGATTAGGCTTTTACTACGTAGGCACCACATTTTGGATTTGTCTCACGCTCCTTTGATAAAAAATTTTGACATAAAATTTTTGATAAAAAATGTCTACTAGTTGTGGCGAGGTATTTTTGAGCTCTTGATTTCCTCACATTACCACCTATGAGTTAGGTAAATTGTTTTTAATTCCTTTAGGATGATTGCATGATATCATACATTTGAGCCTAGATATGCATTGGAGAGTTTACCACAACATTCACAAGAATATGTGAGTATGTGCTTGGCACTGTTTGTAAGTACACCGCCTCTGTCTCCCTTGCACTCCATATTCATGTAATTTTCTAACTTATGGGGTAGTGAGTAAAATTATGTTCAATAGTTCTCTCAAGAAAGAGACTTGAAATAACTTTTTTGCTAAAGATTTCAGCCAATAATCCCTTTGTAGGTGGCTTCTATTAGAGGCAAACTACGAATGGGGTGAGGGCTTTTTTTCATGTTGATTGACAATAATGATGTAAGAATTAAGGTATGTACTTGTTCTCACCTCTATGAACAAATTTTGTTGTTTATTTCAAATTTTTGGTTCCTTAGAGCTCAAAAATTTAATATCCAAATGTTTACTCAACATTTGATCTATTATGAGGAGATTCAAACAACACATGACTATTCATGTATGTATTTTTAGCAAATACCATAGTATTAACTATTTATAGACCATCATGGTATTATTTTAGAAATTTGAATACATTCTTATTTTATTTATAATTTTTTATATATTTAATTAATGCAAAATAATTTTTTTAATTTATTATTTCAAAAATTTGAAGATATAATTTTTTTATTTACTATTTTATAACATTAAGATTGTTGAAAACAATTGGTTAATTGTGTATTGTCTTTGATGTTACACAAGATGTCATATCTTTACCAGTTAGTGTATACCGAGCTCACTCGAGCAATGAAGACAAATTCCTATGTCTTCCAAGCATTCCAATGTTTGCCAAGTTTAGAAGACAATGTCTACCGAGTTCACTCGGGCATCAAAGAGAAGTTTATAGAAGTTGAGTGTTAACTGAGTTCACTTGGGTAGCAAAAGAAATGTTGGATGAAACCAGTGTTAACCGAGCTCACTCAGTTACCAAAGGATGTTAGCAAAGATGGTTAACACAGGAAAATCTTTTCAGTGTTAGTGTCTACTGAGCAAGGTTGGCTAATGAAGGATTTTCTTGATTTGCCCATATTGAATCTAATTGATTTGTTTTTTGATTCTAGCCGACTGAGGAGATGAATATTAGTTATTCTAAGTTGTATTCAAGCCGAGGATGTGATATAAGGTCAAGTGGATGATTGAATGAGTATGTGAGTACATGGAAGAATAGAAGATGCTTAGAGGAAGCGAATTAGAAGGATAAGCAAAATATCCTTAGCAGTTACAAAGATACATTCAATCAGGAAGGATCAAGTATTCAAACTAGAATTTAGATATGAAATTAGCAATATAGTTGCATTAGAAATCATGTCATCTCATTGTTACTTTCTAACCATTGTAGCAATGATCTAAATCTTTTAAGAGAGTTGGCTTAACAACTATTTGTAAATCCTCTAACAAAGTGGCATTTCTAGATTGAAGTGTCTAAAGACTTCTAACAAGGCCACTCCTAATATGGTGATTAAATTCTTTAACAGTGTCACATCTAACAATGTGTTTTCTAACCTTTAATAGGGTTGAATCCTAATAGGGCTCACTTCAGAAGAGTGAAAAATAATAACTAGTTGCAATTGGTGGTTTTTCCCAAATTGGGTTTCCACGTCAAATCTTGGTGTCACTTGTGTTCATGCTAATTCTTTCATGTGTATGAAACTAAGTTAATTAAGGTTAATCACATATGATATCCTAAGATTTGCATGTTAAGCATTTGCCGAGTTACATCTGTTATTTCAGTGGTTATTGAGTTACAACATATTATCAATACTAATCGAGTGCCTGTGTGTTTGCCAAGCTACAATATTTTTGTAGAGTTTATGTTCTATGCTGACATCTAAGGGATTTGAGATTTATTTTAGTGGTAATTGATTCAACCCTCTCCACTTAGTTACTTCTCTTATATTTCCAACAAAGATATCATTTTATTTATAAATTTTATATTTTTTAATTAATAAATAGATTTTTTTACTTTTTATTTTTATTTTTAAAAAAATATTATCATTACTAATTTTAATTTTTTATATTTTTAATTAATAAAAAGACAATCTCTTATTTATTAGTTTAGAAATTTAAAGATATCATCTTGTTAATTTCAATATTTATATTTTCTTAAATCAATAAGAAAGATGATTTTTCTATCTCATATCAATATCATTGTTAATTATATTAAAACTAAAAAATATTCTACAATACTTTATTTTAAATATATTCTAAATGAATTGAGTGCAAAAACATTTTAAATTTAAAGTTTTTAAGTTTAGTCAAACTAATTGACTTTGAGTCAAAGCTTTGTTCTAGAAAGTATATTTTTGATGGAAAAGTTGTCAGTCCATCTCAAATTTCTGATTTTCTAATCATACACTTAAAACCTTACTTTAGACATTTTTAATAAAATTGAAACTTGTTCTCCATTAATGATTTCCTTTTTTTTTTTTCAATAGTTTTAGTATTTAGCAAGTTACCTTGTTTGTTATAAGACTATTCAATAACCAAATAAGCTCACACCATAGAAATAATGATATTATTGACATTATTAATCGCAAAATACAAGAGTTTCTTACTTAATTCACCAAAATTGATTCTGAACGTCTTAGACATGATTCAAACCTACCTACTCTATTGATGGCTTAAGTAATTTCAAATGTTGGCAACTTAATAGTTGGTCTTGTAATTCCTACTTGGAATTGATACATTTTCCTCAACATAGAGGCTCCCTAGGATGCTTCATAAGAAGGGAAGATATAATATTGTGATCTTACTTACTTTATAATACTATGAGAGAAAAAAAATATGATACTTCTTGAAATAGTTTAAGTCAAACATTAGAAGATGAGTATTATTAGTTGGGCTTGCAATATTATAGTTTGACAGATTATTTCCTCTGGTACTCTTGCCTTAATTGGTTCCTTCACATTTTATAATGCTTAAAGTAGTGGAGCATTGTCAACACGACTTATTGAAATATTTTGGTATGAGTAAATAAGTCATTTGTTGGGAGTTCTATTAGTGTGAAGATTGTATTGAATTAAAAACAAAAGTGTATATATATATATGGCAACCATTGGTGAACTAATTTTGGAGCTTGATTAAATATTTGCACATAACACTTGACTTTGTAATGTTTCTATTATATATATATATATATATATTTTGTTTTCTTGTAATTCTTCACATATATATATATATATTTTTCCCTTTCTTGTAATTCTAAGCTCTCTCTCTCTCTCTCTCTCTCTCTATATATATATATATATATATATATATAGAGAGAGAGAGAGAGAGAGAGAGAGAGAGAGAGAGAGAGAGAGAGAGAGAGAGAGAGAGAGAGAGAGAGAGAGAGAGCTTAGAATTACAAGAAAGAAAAAATAAATTTATATATATATAAATTTATTTTTTCTTTCTTGTAATTCTAAGCGCTCTATCTATCTATCTATCTATCTATCTATCTATCTATCTATCTATCTATCTATCTATCTATCTATCTATCTATATATATATATATATATATATATATATATATATATATATATATATGTGGCAATTTGAGTGGTGTCTCGAGGCTTTTTAGGATAACATTGAGAGATTTATGGGGCAACATTGGGAAATCGTGGCCTCTGCAACATAAGTCAGTATCAAAATCCATCTTGATTCATAATAATGAAAGGGAAGTTAGAGATAGTGGTTGTAAAAATCTCCTCTCTGCTATATGTCAATCCTTGAAGCATGATACAAGATATAACGACACTGCTTCTTAATATTTAGGTATGTAGGAATGTTATTGACATCTTTGTTGAGAGGTTTGAGGACAAGGGTTTGTTTGGTGGGACAAGTGGATCATAAGACTATTTTAGGACAACATTGATATATATTTTGAAGGACACTCAGATTGTCATATAATATTTTAAATATTTTCAATATAGGGCCTCAACATTGATTTCATATAAAACTAGCTGAGGTATGCAAACTTTGTAGAATTTGATGATGAACAAATTCATAGATCCCTAGGTATTCTGCATGCAAATAACCTATTACAAGGAAGAAAGAAAGGCAAAGAGAGAAGGGTTTTCTCGATAAACAAGAAGATTGAATTTACTTGTGCTAAACAAAATGAATGAAATGACAACCAATCAATCCATATGAAGGACATCAAAATCCTAAAAGGGAAACCCTAGAGGTAAATGAAATTTAATAATTACTAATTAATTATTAAATGGAAATGCAAGGTGCATAAAGTGAAATCTTAAGAAGGGAGAAAAGGTAATTTAATAAATTAAATTAACCTTTTTCTCTAACACCCAACTTAAGATGAGAAATAATGCAACTACAAACAATGCAAGGAAACTACAATGCTGAAAGAAAACTTGGGTCCCGACAAAAAGGTGTGATGAGGTACCCAATCATAATCAAATCTCTATGAAATGGAGAAACAGAGAAAATCTAGTAGAAAAAACCCTACTCCAAAAAGAGATAGAAAAGGATGCACAAATGAAACATCTCAACAGAATCCCTCAAGACCATAAGTACAACAAAAGCCTCGATGATAGAAGCTTGAGACTCTATACCCCCCCAAGAATGGCAAAACTCCTGTGTTGATGAATAGACCAATGTAGATCCAATCTGAAGGAAAAAAAGGCAATGGACAAGGATGATAAAACCCATGTATGTAAGGTGTAGTTGGAAGTCCTAGATGACACTCAAATGAGAAAGCACGATGATCCTGAAATGGAATCTCCAATGGAGATGGGATAATAGGTGCGTTGAATCTGCCATCTGAGAGCAGATGTGTGTCCTCTAATATATCCTCAACAACTGCAGTAGGTGGCTTGATGAATGGAGCTGCAATAGTAGGAAATGATGAAGAGTAATCATGTGCGAGAGATGAAATCTGAACAAGAGATGTAGGTGTAGAAGTCACAACATTGGTCTCAGGAACAACACATAAGTTCAAGCAACCCAACTTCACCTCAATAGACTCTTGCAAAAAGGAGAGTGAGTCTCTGATAGTGGAGATGGTTGATCAAAATGTGAGAAGGAATATAGGCAAGGAGCATGATCAAAAATCCTTGTAGCAATAATATTTCTTGTCTCACTATCTTTGATGTGCAATAAATCTTGTGCAAACTTAACTATCTTCCCTGTCCCACTATGTGTAATCTAATAAATAGAGAGAAGGTTAGAGGACAAAGATGGAACACAAAGTACATCATGAGATGTACCATCATCAATGTCAATAGAACCTTTCCTAGATATAGTCATAACAATGTTGTTCCCCATCAAAATGTGTCGAGTAGGAGAAGCCTCAACAGAAGAGAACAAATCCTGAGAAGATGCCATATGATGTGAAGCACTTGAATCTAGTAACCATCTAGAAGAATGAGTAATAGTAGTTGCACATAGTGCATGACCCTTTCCTATATCTTTACCATATGACTAAAATGATGATGAAGAAGAACTGTGAGAAGCAGAAGGAATATCAATGTTTCTCTTCTGAAGGAGAGCTATCAAATCTGAAACCTATTTGGCATAGCCATCTAACTTCTTCTCATAGTAATGTGACTCATCATGATTAGGCTTATTACAATAAGAACACTTCAGCCTTTTTGGCTTTGATTTACCCCCCTTAGGAGGAGGTGGCCTTGATGAACTATGAGTGCTAGGATCAATCTGATACTTTGTAGAATGAGATTTATGTGTCTTCTCCTTCATCTCTAAAGATGGTTGAGCTATCAATGCATAAGTTTGTGAGCTTGTGAGAGAGTCCAATTGAGAGAGCTTAGCTTTCTCTCGAGTCAAATGATAACAAAAAGCCTCAAAGGATGGCATGGTAAATCTATTACCCAACACATCTTTGGTCGAATAGAAGGTAGAAGCAAAACTTTGAAAGTTTCTATGAAGATTAGAAAGAATTAGATGAATGCACTCAATGTTAGTCTTGGTCTTCCCACAACCATGCAATAAATATCTCTATTGATTGAACTTCATCAAGAATTCCTCAATGGAAGGAAAATAATTTGGTATAAGAGAGGTAAGCTCTACCTCAATCTGAAGTGCCTTGAACTCATTCACTATACCAAACAAGCCTTCAAGCTTGGTCCACATAGCTAGAGGGGTATTGCACCTATCAAGATGAAACAATAGATTGTTGGATACCTATAAAGAAATCAATCCTATTGCCTCATCCATCTTGTTCCTATATTGCATGACCTCAAAAGGCCTCTATAAAACTGGTTGCACTGCATCTAAAGAAGACCACAACCTTTTTGACCGAAGAAGTCACGTCATCAAGGTCTTCCATGTGTGATAGTTATGAGGGGTCAAAAGTTCTAGACAAGAAGAGGTCTTGGCCATCATTTTAGAAGGTGTTGGATCATTTTTGAAAAAAGTTCTAGTTTATTGATGTAAATAACATAAATAATAATACAAAATACCCCCCACCATACAAAAACTGAACCCCAACTGCTAGAAGGAATGCATAAACAAGAAGAGAGAAAAAAAACTTTAGTTTATAATCACTTGTATCTTTGAGTATTACTAATGAAAAATAGTAGCAAATTTGAATAGGGCTCTTCAAGAGCTTTTTGATGCTTTTTTCAGATTAAAAAATGGAGCTATAATGAAGAATTTACACCCCTTGGAAGATAGAAGTCATCAATGGACTTAAAGCACAAAAATAGGTACCAAACTGAAAAATCATCCAAAAAATACCTGCACCATTGTCTCTATTTGTAAACCAACTTTCTGACATTTCTTTCAGATAAAAAAAAGACCCCCACATGCTTAAGATATTGCAAAAAAACCAACAATAGGTCTTTAGGACAAAACAAATCAAACAATGATGAGGGAACAACCATCAAATTTTGGCATGAAAAATGCCAATGTTAGCACCTGTGCATATGTCAACAATTGTATCACTGATGTCAGTGACTGTACCACTGATGTCAGTGCTTTTAAAGTGCTTTTGACTTTGTTTTTTTCATTTTTTTAAAAAACCTTTTGCATGGGCCATTTTTTGAAAAAAAACTTTTCCAAGGCCTTTTTATTAAAAAAAGTAAATTTTTAAAATTTTGCTTTATTTTTTAATAAAAATAAATTGCTGCCTTAGGAAGCATGTCAAATTTAGGGGCAATTATTTTTTGCCTCAAATTTCAACTGTGTCCAAAATCGAAGTGCCTTATATGGATTTAGGGGTTTTTAGACATTCTGAGCACAACGATGAGGTCCATTTTTTTTCTCAAAGTGATCCAAAAATTAGAGACCCCCCTATTCTCACAAAAAAAAAATGAAAAAATGAAGATTTCTTTTGTCAACCCTCATTTTTCTTCAATTAAGAACAAACAACTGCATGCAAGGCTTTGATACCATGTAGAATTTGATGATGAACAAATTCATAGATCCCTAGATATCCTGAATGCAAATAACCTATTACAAGGAAGAAAGAAAGATAGAGAGAGAGAAGGGTTTGCTTGATAAACAAGAAGATTGAATTTACTTGTGGAAAACAAAATGAATGAAATTACAACCGATCAATCCTTATGAAGGAGATCAAAGTTCCCTAAAAGGGAAACCCTAAGAGGTAAATGACATTTAATAATTACTAAATTATTAAATGAAAATGCAAGGTGCATAAAGTTAAATATTTTTTTAAATCAATAAATGATTGAAGCCTTGATTATAATAAATTGGTAAAAATAAATACAACAGGCTCCATTCAAACATGCACTGGTAGGAAATAACGTAGAAGAAAGCCTCTAGTCTTGCTTGAGACCTTAGTCCTTTATTATTACAAAAATAAAAGGGGCATACCGCAGTTGTCAAATGCCAGATTTTTTAAAATCAATATAGGAGGAAGAAGCGAATCCTCTTCTGAATAAAATTTTACTTCTTCTTTCACTAATTTCGGTTAAAACAATATAAGATATGATTAGATAAATTGAAGCTTTAATGCTTCCATATGTGCCTCTTCTTGTCTATTATAGTTGAATTTCTTTCCCCTTGTAATCTCACTGCTGAGAAATACAACTTAAAGTAGATGTTAGAATTGTTAGTTAAATTGAAAGAAAACACAAATTTTGGGGAGGAGGAAAATGAAAACAAAGGTTCACTAGATATGACCGAATGGTAGGAGAAAACCATTTAAAGATCTCACCTAAATTAAAATAACTAGCATCATCAAATAATGAAAGAAACTGAAGGTATTACGATAGTACAATAATTTATAAATGTTAATATTACTACAATACTAAAAGAAAGTATTAGGACATCTTGAGTTAAGAAAAGAAAATGCTATCATTACTTAGCGAACAAAACTAGAGTAATCATCAAATTGAAGGACTACTTTAATTATGGTTTCCTTGTCGAAATTCTCTATAAAGATAACCTGATTCCTTCCTTTGAATCTATGGAAGATTAAAACATACCCCATAAACCGAGCTCCCAGTGAATAAAGTTGGTAATGATTAAAAAATGAGATATAGATATCAAAAAGTAAAGGGATACAAAAGTTATCAGGATACATAACAGAGTTATCAATACTTCTTCCAACTACAGATCCCAAACTAATAAATGCCTATTACAGATTAGAGATTTATCATTAATGGACTTGTCTCTGAGATTGACTTTTCAACCTAGCTAGATTAATCTTATAAGGAGTTATAAATTTATTTTCCATCTCATATTCCTATCCCAAATCAGACAAATTGTTTTGAAGCATCGATCAAAATTGTCGCATAATCTAAGAGAGAGCTCAAAATAGATTGCCAAATGTAGAAATAATTAAATAATTATTTCTATAGAAACTAAAACATGCATACAAAGAAGGCATAAGACAAATGAACTTAGCACTAAAATATACTTTATATAACTTGAATTCGAGTGATACAATGATTAGCTTAGAATACTAACCTACTGCCCAACCTCTGAGATAGCTACTAGTAGAAGCATATTGTCACTCAGCTTAAACTTAATACATTGAGCTGAAAGTAAACATAACATACTATACATGCTGTATAATCATAGAAATATACATACTATAATGTACTTACTGGCCCTGGAATACCCCATAAATTAGACTTTAGAGAACAAAGCCTTCTGAACAAGAGAAGAAATGAGAGCTTGCCAAAAATGTGAACTGAGACACAGGGCCACTGGCAAAATAGGGGAAAACCTCCACCAAATTATGGGAGAAAAAAAAAAAGGAACCCTAACAGAGCTTATTTCCAAAAGACCATAATAACTTCAGAGATTTCATTGGGGTTTTCACACCGAAAATGTGGCAGGAATTCAAAAGAATTCTTTTCCCTACTGGACTTCTCAAAGTTGGGGGTAAAAAATTCTAGAGCATCCAAATTCTCTAATTCCACTTCCACGTGGATGTAAGCTTTGAATAGATTCATAAACTCTAGCTATTCTAGGTAAGCTACCTTGGGCGAATGCACCAAGTTGTGGTGCCAAAAAGATGACACCCATATTAGTCTTTCAAAATTACATATAACGTGAACATTTGTGCTATATGAAATTTTGAAAAACTAATATGGGTGTCATCTTTTTGGCACCACAACTTGGATTGTGGAGCCTAAGAGTGCATAGGCGCTATGTGAAATCTTATAAAAGGACTACAATGCGTGAACCATTTCATTTTCACCTATTTCTTTTACTGGTTGCCTTTGTTGGAAATATAAGAGGAGTAATTAAGAGGGGAGGGGTGAATCAGTTTCTATAAAAATAAATCCCAGATCCCTTAGATGTTAGTACAAAATAAACTCTGAAAATTGAACTCTACTATTGCTCGACAAACATACATAAAATGTCATAACTCGGTAAATACTGAAATAACTTGGTAAATACTTAACATGAAAATCTTAAGATATTAGCTATGATTACCATTACTTTATTTTTGTTGCAAACACATAAAATAAATAGCATGAACACATTTGACATGAAGATTTAACATGGAAACCCAATTTGGAAAAATCACCAATTGCAACTAGTTATTGATTTTTACTCTTTTGAAGTGAGCCCTGTTAGGAGCCAACCATATTAAAGGTTACAAAATAAATTGTTTAGTGTGACACTGTTAGAGGATTTAATCACCCTATTAGGAGTGACCTTATTAGAGGTCTTTAGACACTTTAATAGAAATGCCACCTTGTTAGAGGATTTACAAATAACTATTTATCCAAATATGTTAAGAGATTTAGATCATTGCTACAATGGTTAGAGAGTAACAATGACATGAACTAATTTTAGATGCAACTAAATTACTGATTACAGATCTCAATTCTAGCTTATATACTTCATTGTTCTTGATTGAATAAATCTTTTTAGCTTCACAAGGATATTATATTTATCCTTCTAATTCACTTCCTCTTAGCATCATCAAATCTTCATTAAACTTCCATGCATTTCACTTACTATTCTAAATTCCAACTTGACCTTATATTTATATCTTTCCTATAGTCAAGTCAGCTAGAATACAACTTAAAATAATTAATATTCATTTCCATAGTCAGCTAGAACCAATACACAAGTCAATTGAACTTAATATGTCAAATAAGAAAATATTTTGTTAGTCAACCCTGCTCGGTAGACACTAACTTAGAAACAATTTCCCCTTGTTAACTGAGTGAACTCAGTCAACACTACATACTCACAAAGTTCCTTTGGTAATTGAGTGAGCTCGGTTAACACTGGTTCCATCCAACATTCCCTTCATTAATTGAGTGAGCTCGGTTAACACCCATCTTCCACAAACTTTCCTTTGGTGCCCAAGTGAACTTGGTAGACACTATCTTCTAAACTAGGAAAACTTTGGAATGCTTAGTAGGTACAAAAAAAATCATCAATTCCCAAGTGAGCTTGGCATACATTGACTGATAATGATATGATGTTTTGTGTAACATCAAGGACAATACACAATTAATCAATTGTTTCAACAATCTCCCTCTTTGGCATTGATGGAAATAAATGTCATAATACAATGAAAATTTAGAGAAAGAATAAAGTAAGGAATTATCCTTAGTTTCATTCTGATTCTCATCCATGAGAACTCCCTCTGTCACTGTGAACTCTTTCTGCCTTCAGTTTCTCCCTTTGTCAGAAAAATTCTGACTACTATAAATACTTTTGATAGAAAACTCTGCCAAGTTCATTCTCCCTCTCTAACATATCTTTCTCTTTCTATTTACAAAATTTCTATGAGACATGACAACAAACTTCTCCCTCTTTGACATCTCCTGCCAAAGACAATGTTTAGGGAATATCAATGTACATCAAGTATAGATTCATTTGCAATATGCCCTTGTCAATATTGCATCAACTAATTGATCTTCAACATGCTCTAGTTGATGCATCACTAAACTTCATTTAGTGAGCTTCAGTTAGGGGAATGACCCCTAGCTTACCTCTTAGATGTAGAAATGCATCCTTAGGTAATGGCTAGATTCATTTGCAATATGCCCTTGTCAATATTGCATCAACTAATTGATCTTCAACATGCTCTAGTTGATGCATCACTAAACTTCATTTAGTGAGCTTCAGTTAGGGGAATGACCCCTAGCTTACCTCTTAGATGCAGAAATGCATCCTTAGGTAATGGCTTGGTGAATATGTCTGCAATTTGCCCTTTTGTATTTACATATTCCAATCTGACTTTTTTATCTTGTACCAATTCTCTCAAGAAATGATATTTTATAGAAATGTGTTTTGTTTCGGTATGCATCACTGGATTCTTTGATATATTTATTGCACTAGTGTTATCATAGTATATGACTACTAGATCCTTGATCTCTACCTTCATACCTACCAATAGTTATTTGAACCAAACAATATTAGAACAATTGATTGCTACTACCACATATTCTATCTTTGCAGTTGACTGAGAGATACTATTCTATTTCTTACTTGTCTAAGACACTAGTATTTTACCAAGAAAGAATGTTCCACCACTAGTACTTTTTCTATCATCAATACTTTCTACCCAATTAGCATTTGTGAATACTTTTAAATCCAAATTTCCTCCTAATTTGTACCATAAACCATATTCTTCAGTACCTTGTAGATATCTCATGATTCTTTTGACTGCCATCATGTGATTTTCTTTGGGATTTGCTAAGAATCTTGGCACCATATTGACTGCTAATGAAATATTTGGCCTTGTATGCACTGCATACTGTAATTTTCCAATCATTGATATGTATGTGGTCTAATCTAACTCTTTGGAAGCATCATTCTTGGAAAGTTTATGTTCAGTAGACATAGGGGTTCCAACTAGTCTTGAGTCTTCCATTCCAAATTTCTTTAGTATCTCCTTCATATATTTAGATTGAGTAATGTAGATACCATCTTTCTTATGCTGGATCTACTATTCAACAAAGAATTTTATCTAACCAAATAGAGACATCTTAGATTATTTACTCATTTCTTTTGAAAATGGCTTGCATAAGTCATTATTTCTTGTGAATAAAGTATCATCAACAAATATTTCTGCCAACATAATCTTTTTATCTAGTCCTTCTTTGATATACAAACTAATATTATCATTTTTCTTTGAAAACCAATCTATATCAAGTAGTTATGAAGTCTTTCATACCAAGCTCTAGGAGCTTTCTTGAGACCATATAATGCCTTGTGTAATTTTTAAACCATGTCCTTTTTGCTAGGATCTACAAAACCTTTAGGCTGTTCAAAGTAGAATTTGTCATCAAGAATTCCATTCAAGAATGTAGATTTTACATCCATTTAATAAAATTTAAATCCTATGTGTATTGCATATGATAGTAAAGTTCTAACACCTTCTAATCTTGCAATAGGAGTAAAAATTTCACCATAATCAATACCTTCTTCTTGAGAATAGCCTTTACATACTAACCTTGCTTTGTTTCTGAAAACTTTTCCATCTTTATCTAGTTTATTTTTGAATACCCACTTTGTGCCAATTACATTTTTATCCTTGGGTTTAGGAACAAGATTCCAAGTGTTGTTCTTCTCTAATTTTTCAATTGTTCATTCATTACTTGAATCCAAATTTCATTATCCAACGCATCTTTAACATTTCTAGGTTCAAATTCAGCAAGTAAACATGTACCTTTCAATTTGCTTCTTGTCATTGTTCCATCTAATTTGTCTCCAATAATCTGATCAGGTGCATGATGTCTTTTGACATATCTTGCTAACACAGGTTCTTTGGATTTGGAATGAGTTTTATTGATTTCATCATGAACTTCAGTATCAAGCTTGGGTCCCACTATCTGTGATTGGGGTCCTTCAGACTTGGTTTGTACTAGCTCAGTAGCCTTTGATTGTGACTCAAGTTGCACTGTCTACAACTTGGTAGTAGTTGGAGATTTTGGAGACTCGAGAGGTGAAGCCTCCTCTCTACCAAATAGATTTGGTAGGGTATCAGGTTCATAGTAAACAAATCTTCTATAATCCTTAGGCTCTTTGTTACTTTCTTCTTCACTCTTTTCTACAAACTGATCAATTCTCACATGTGCACTTTCTATAATTTTATGACTAGACAAATTCAAACACTTATATGCTTTACTTCTATAGGAGTATCCTAGGAATATGCCTTCATCACCTTTGACATCAAATTTACCTTTCCTAGATTCTTTCAAGATATAACATTTTCTATCAAATACTTTTAATTAACTTACATTAGGTTTTTAGTCATACCATAGTTTATAAGGAGTTTGATTTGAGTCTTTCTTCAGTTGTACTTGTTCAAGGTATGAACTGCGGTGCTCATTGCTTCCTTCCAGTATTTGATTCAACATTCTTTTCTATCATCAATGTTCTTGTACAATCCATGATGGATCTGTTACTTTTTTTAGCTATACCATTCTACTGAGATGTACCAGGGGTTGATACTTGTCTTTTAATTCCTTTTTCAATGTAGAATTCATTGAATTCATTGGAGATGAATTCACCACCTCTGTCTGATCTTAAACATTTCAACTTCTTTCTAGTTTCTTTTTCTACTCTTGCTAGATACCACTTGAATTTTTGAAAAGCTTTTGATTTTTCTTTTAGATACATTAGAATCTAATCCAAAAACTTACATTGTTTTACATCTCTTACTCTCTCATCCTGATGATGGATCACGTAGTGTGATTCAAAATGTTGATGAAAAAATCTTTACAAAATCTAATCTAGAAACTTAGCATAACTACATTACAATCATCATTCTAGAATAGTCATCAACAAAAAGAATGAAACAAATTTCTTCACTATAACTCTCTATTCCAATAGGTCCACATAAGTTTGTATGAACAAGCTCTAAGACTTCTTCAGAATGATAGTTCTTTCTTTTGAAACTAGTCTTTCTCATCTTACCAATTTGAAAATTTTTGCATAGACCCATGTCAGGTTTCCTCAAGCTAGGAATACCTATTACTCTTTTGTGTTTTCTTATCTTGACTAGGTTATCAAAGTTTACATGACATAATATTTTGTTCCATAACTAACTTTCTTCTATTTAAACAATAAAACATGAACTTTCACTGAGATCTAGATAGAATAGGTTACCTTTTCATTTGTTTACCAGATCCAACCAAATTTCCTTTTCCATCCATCAATTTTGCCTTCCCATCCATAAATTCTACCTTGAATCCAATGTTATTCAAATGTGCCACACTCAGTAGATTATGCTTTAGTCCTTCAACCCAATAAGCATTATCACATATAAGTTCTTTAGTCAAATAGATACATCCTTTCCCTTTTATGCAACAAGGTATGTTTCCAAATCTCACACTACCACCATCATAATATTCCATGTGGTCAAACTTAGTTTTGTCTCTAGGCATATGATGAGAGTAGCCACTGTCAATAATCCATGTATCATTTTTTCTAACATGAGAGATATATAAGTGCCATCTTATCTCCTTCATCACTAGATTCATCTTTTACAAAAATATATACCATTTCAACTTCACTTTTATTAGAATCTTTAGCCATAAAAAAAGATTTCTTACCTTTGTCCTTGTAGTCCTTGTAGTTTTTGATTTTCTTCTTGCCATTGTATTTATTACTTTTCTTTTCATCCTTGTTTTCTTTTTTTGGGCATCTTACAAAAATGTGACCAACTTCTTCACAAGAAAAGCATATTAGAGGAATTTTATCTTTGTACATTCCTCTTCCTTTGAAATATTTCCTTGCAAGTAGGGCCTCAAAAACTTCAAGATCACTGTTTGAACTTTCTTTTTCTTCTTCACTTCCTGATTGATCGGCCTATGATTTCTTACTCTTTTTATTGAGTGAGAGTTTGCTTCAAATGCAGACTCAATACCTTTGGAATGAGGAATATGGTTATCAAAGTTATCCAACTCAAAAGCAATCAATCTTCCAACTGGAGCATCCAAAGTTATATTTCTATTTGGATCACATCTTATCTCTTCAATAGAAGACACTCTAATTGTTTAAATAGGAAGAAGGGTTATGAGTACCTTGCTTACAACTATTTTGTCATCAATGTCTCCTCTAGATGCTTTGATTGTGCTCACACTTGCTTTGATTCTTTTTATATATTTTGAAATATTTTCATGTTCTTTCATTTTCATCTAATCAAATTGACCTCTGAGACTTTCTGCTTTAGCTCTTGTTACATTGTCATCTCCTCCATAAATATATTTCAGTTTGATCCACATTTCATGAGTTGTAGTGCAGTCTTTTACTTCATCAAATTCAATATAACTAAGAGTAGATGCAATATCAATCATCATGATATTATGATTTTTCTTTTCAGCAATGTCTTCAACTGATAATTTTCAAGTGGGTGTCTTGTATTTAGTATCAAGATACTTACAACCTGAATCATTGATAGTTGCCAAATGTAATCTCATAAGTCCTTGACATGCTGCAAAGTTGTCTCAGTTCAACCTAGGAATCTCTCTTTTGTAAGACATCCTGATCTTTAGCTTAGGTCCATAAAACCTTCTTTGTAAGCACCAAAATATTTGATACTAATTGTTCGAAATATAATAGGAGTAACTGAGAGGGGAGGGGTGAATTATTTACTATAAAAATAAATTACAGATCCCTTAGATGTTAGTACAAAATAAACTCTAAAAACTAAACTCTATTGTTGCTTGACAAACACACATAAAATGTTGTAACTCGATAAATACTGGAATAACTTGACAAATACTTACCATGAAAACTTTAAGATGTTATATGTGATTACCATTAATTTAATTTAATTGCAAACACATAAAAAAATAGCAGGAACACATTTGACACCAAGATTTAATGTGGAAACTCAATTTGGGAAAAACCACCAATTGCAACTAGTTATTGATTTTCACTCTTTTGAAGTAAGCCCTGTTAGGAGCCAATCTTGTTAAAGGTTACAAAACACACTATTAGGTGTGACCCTATTAGAGGATTTAATCACCCTATTAGGATTGGCTTTGTTAGAGGTCTTTAGGCACTTCAATAGAAATGCCACCTTGTTAGAGGATTTACAAATAGCTGTTAAGCCAACACTATTAAGAGATTTAGATCACTACTACAATGATTAGAGAGTAATAATGACATGACCTAATTTCAGATGCAATTTAATTGCTGATTACAAATCTCAATTCTGGCTTGTATACTTGATCCTTCTTGATCAAATATATCTTTTTAGCTCCACAAGGATATTCTACTTATCCTTTTGATTCGCTTCCTCTTAGCATCATCAAATCTTCAATTATCTTCCATGTATTTCACTTAATTTTCCAAATCTCAATTTGATCTTATATTTATATCTTTTCTATAATCAAGTTGGCTAGAATACAACTTAGAATAATTAATATTCATTTCCACAGTCAGCTAGAACCAACACACAAGTCAATTGAACTTAATATGCCAAATGAGAAAATCCTTTGTTATCTGAACCTACTTGGTAGACACTAACTTAAAAATAAATTTTCCTTGTTAACCGAGTGAACTTAGTCAATACTGCATACTCACAAAGTTTCTTTGGTAACTGAGTGAGCTCGGTTAACACTAGTTCCATCCAACATTTTCTTCATTAACTGAGTGAGCTCAGTTAGCACTCTTCTTCTGCAAACTTTCCTTTGGTGCCCACTGAACTTGGTAGACACTCTCTTATGAACTAGGAAAAATCTGGAACACTCAACAGGTACAAAAAATTGTCTTCAATGCCTAAGTGAGCTTAACATACACTAACTGATAATGATATGACATTTTGTGTAACATCAAGGACAATACACAATTAATCAATTGTTTCAACAACCTTCTCTACCCCCAACATCACACACACATTTTGTAGAAGGTGGCATCTTTTCTCAATATCCTTCTCCAAATACTTCCTTTTCATAAGAGATCAAGATCTGGTTCATCGAGCATGTCTTCTAACTTTTTTTTTGCATTGTTTTTCATGTTTTAACATTTTTTTCTATTATTTTTAAAGTTTTGCTTCAAGTTTGTTTAGTTTTTTAAGATGCAATTGGTTTCTTATTAGGAAATGTGAATAATCAACTACCAAATTCCTAGCCTGATCAACAAAATCCTCCATAAAATCAAAATGAAAACCCTCGTGAGGAAGACCAAGAACCTCCAAAACCTCCACCTAATTGAAATACCTCCTCTTGGCACCCAAGACAATATAATGAATAAAATAGAAAGAGGGAAAACTCAGTTAGAAGCAATCATTGGTAGGATAAAATCTTGCAGGAAAACTAATCCTACAAGAGAACAATTGACATCCTCCCTTGAGTCCATTGTGAGTCAGGTAGCTCCTGTTAGTGGTCAGTTGGATATTTGGCATGTTAAGAGAGAAGAACAAAGAAGATATTATGAAAACAAATTATCCTATGAAGATGTATAAAATAAGGACATAAAAAAAAGATGACATATGTGCATTGTTTAAAAAGCCATGAGAAGAAGAAACTTTTAAAACTACAACTAAAAGGTTCCCCATCCAATGGCACATCCATGATGATATTAGAAATAGCTTTTGGGATAGATGGTGGATGGTCTATGATGCCCCTTCCTGCAATTATCATGAGGTTCCAATATATTTCTTAAGGACATTGTATTATGAATTTTTCCTTGGGGAGATCCCCAATTATTTTGGCATGTTAGATTCTCATGATAGAAGGGGGGGGGGGTCATGATTTAAGACTGAGGGCACATTGTGACCCTAATGTAGTTAGGGAACTTGTTGCCAAGCCACATGGTGAGCATGTCATTATTCCTTCAATTGTGAAGGAACATGTAGAGACCGATACTCTAGGAACTATCAATGCTTTGACACAAATCCTCATTCATTGTGCCAGTCCATTAGTTGAAGAGGAGCCTTCTTTGCACCTCAGTTACATGTACATATCATGTGGGTTCTTATGCATGTTTGTCAATCACGTTGGAGACACTATGGATGATGGGCTAGTCATTGATGACTTCCTGAGTGAGACATTTGAAATTTATACAAAGGTAAATTGCAATTATAATAAGCTAATTTGATTACATTTCATATGTACAATGAATGATAAATAAATTAACGTATCTTGACATTGTTCAAAATTCAGGGTAAGAGTGGTAATGGCCCTAGTATAGCCTTCTGGGCCCCATTTTACGTCCTATTGACAGGTATGTATTGATTTAATCATTTCAATTAATACATATATTTAATAAGTAATCATAAGAAGGATTGGATTTTTTTATCCATGTGCATTAGTTCTCTACTGGACCATTGACATTCACAAGGGACTCTGAGCCTAGGCGTGATACAAGCTTTGTAGAGGTACATTTGTTTCATGTTAATTTTATTCATTTTATTTAGTATACTCTATAGATAAATATATAAATTGTATTATATGATTTGTAGTTGTTGATGTCAGAGACTCCTCCTCATCTTCACCAATCCATGAATCGTGGAGTTGCTGCCATGATGGCTAGTTCAGAGCCACTGATTGAGGTATGAAAGAGTTTTCATAGTTTGAGTTGTTTTGATTACATAAAAATAGGTTTTAAAGGACCCAAAACTTTGTACAAAGTATCATAGAAACAAGAGTAGAGAAGCTCAGACAACAAAGGCCTCATAGCCAAAAGATAACAAACAATACAAGCCAAAAAATAACTATGCAAGAAAAGACAAAAAAAGAAAAGAAAAAAGATAGCCCTAGGATAGCTACAGAGTCTTCAAAAGATCCAGTTCTTGATCTGGTAGGATATTCATATTTTTTGCAGACGCTTTCTTGTCATCCAACTTTTTTGCTTCTGCACCTTCATTCTTCTTGGAATTAGCCCCTATGCATTTTCTTGGGCCCTGGTCCTCTTACATAGCATTAGAGTCTTTCCTTTTACTTTGTTCCATCTTGTTCAATAGGGTGTTAAAGTTATCAGCCACGGTCTTCAAGATAGTACAATTTTGATCTGCTAATTTCTTAACTAGCTATGGAAATTATCTCCTACTTATCAATTTCTTAACTATTTTTCCAGATTACCCACTCTAGTATCCAGACCATCCATCCTTTTTTGAATATCTTTGCCTAGCTGATCTAAATTTCTATTCTTGGCTTCAGGTGGTGGCACACACTTCATCAAATTATTTACCTCTTCTGCATTACTAATAACCTCAAAAATTCTGTCAATGTGCTGATCGAGTGTTCTCTCCCCCATTGCTATCTTGCTGAGCTGATCAAAACCCCTTGATATGTCCTACATTTTTTGCTTTAGGGTGCTAATATCCTTCATCATTATCCCTGGGTTACCAAATATTCCCTTTAGAAACCCTTAGTCATCCTCATCCCTATTATGCTCAAGGAAATCCCATGCTCCCCTTGTTTGTTCCTATCTAGCTCTGTTTCCTTGAGATCTTTCTCAACATACACATCCTAATCAAGCATTGTTTTCCTTTTCCTTTCTACTCTCTTAATTAAGAGTTCATCATTAGAGGGGAAAAAAATCTCTTTCAACCTTCTTCCCCTTGTTTCTTGTAGCCTTGCCCAATGTTCCCCTCTTCTCAATACCCTTTTTATTCTCCTCCTCAAAATCATTATCTTTTTCTGATTCACTCTCCTTTTCCTTTCTTTTCTTCCTGGATGAGCTCCCAGGATCCCATTTCTTTCTCTTGTTCATTTCAACCTCAACCATTTCATCCTTTGTATCCTCATCAAATCCCTCCTTAGTTTCATTTCCCTCCATCTCACAATCTAAAGATTTCTTACTCTCAGGCCTATCCACCTTTTTGAATTTTAGAAGGTTCATTATTAGAACCATTGACCCCTCATGACATGCAAGATCACCCTCAGGATCATTTTGAATGGCTAAAATAGAATTACCCAAAGATTGTTTGAGGTAAAATGGTAGATTTATCCCAACCCTATACCTTAAATGGTTAACGAACATGAAATGGCAACCATATATCTTAGTAAAGAATCCATCTAAAGTGAGATACTCAATCACCACAAACATAAAAAATCTCCACAGGCAAGAAATGGAGCTAGGGATAAAGTAAGAATTACCAATTTTTATGAGCCTGTTGCATTCCTTAGCTAAATTTACAAACTCTTCAACCACCCGATCTAAAAGCTTCCTATCCCAGTAGAAGTAAACACCCTCCGTATCAAGTCCCATTTCTTCAGAAATGATATCTTCAAAAACCTCCATCCTCTAATTCCCCACCAGAATACTCCTGTCTTTCCACGTTTTGAAAAATTTTTGGGTAATGACAAGGTTAATGCCTTTTAATTTCTCCATATAACCTATAAAATTCCCTTGCTCTAGAATGTCCTATATCTCACTCTTCTTCCTCCACTCTTTGCAGCTTGCTGGTTCAATTCTCTTTCTCCTTCCTCTCATCTTCTTCACACTAAAATGATGGCTCTCACTTCTTAAAAAAACCCACTGCAAGAAAAGACCAGAGTCAAAATTGCAGCCAATGATTTTAGTGGGAAAAAAGACCTACAATCTATGTAGTACTGAATGATAATACACTGTCCTTCTCATAGTAACCGGCCACTTCTTAATCCTACCCATATCATTATTAATCCTTGGTGGCATATTCATCATTAATGAAACATTTTGTTTACTTCTAGCTTTATCATGCTCAATCAATAAAAGTCCCTCGATAGGGATATTATCACTTTGATTCTAAATTAACTTCTCATCACTCTTGCATGCCACATTAGCTGCCTAGTTAGCAACTTGATTAGTTTCTCTATAGTTGTGTGTGAAAACATAATTTTCAAAGGAATTGATAAGATAAATGGCCTTGCCTATAATATTATTAATAGTCCAGGAAGGATTAGTAACTTTATTAAGATAATCAATTATATTAAGGGAATCCCCCTCAAGCCATATCTTATTCAAATTCAAAATTCTTGCATTGCTAAGACCATAGAGGGTTGCACTTGCTTTTTCCACATGATTAGTTTAAACCCCAATAGGAATGGCCATTCGACCCACTCTATCCCCATTTATATTCCTAATGATGATACCATAGCCTGCTATTCCTAGGTTGCCCTTTGAGGCCCCATCAAAGTTAATCTTATACTAATCATTTGGAGGACAATCCCATCTTGCAAAATCCCTCAAGTTAGGACCATTTTGCATTAGACTAAGACCATTTAAATTCCAATTCTAAAACACTGACTCTTCCCAAGAATTCTAAAGTTGGTGCCCTTTTCCACAAGATCTGATAATCTTAGATACCATATTCTTAATCTTGCAGAACAACTGACCTAGATTAGTTTCCTTACCGCTAAACTCCCTATCATTTTTTTCCTTCCAATCAACCCAGCAAAGGAATGAGAGTATACAATCCCACAATCTTATATTTAAAGCATAGTAGAGGGATACTTCCAACCATTGAAAAAATCTTGAATTGTACGGGGGAAAACCTTGGTAATTTTCAACAAGCCACAAACCTTTTCCCATAATATTCTAGTATAAAAAAATGAATAGTAAAATGATTAACCAATTCATCAGCTTCCTTACAGAGGTAACATCTATTGACAATGTTAAACCCTCTCTTCAACAAATTTTCAGTTGTCAGAATTTTATCTTGCAAAAGAATCCAAAAAAAAAAAATGTTAACTCTGGGAGTCATACCTTTAAACCAAGTTTTGGCCCAACAAGGCTCTTGATGCTCTTTTAAAGAATCAGCATACAACAAAGACACATAAAATAATCCATTAGGATTATATTTCCATAGTAGAGCATCCTCCTCTTGGCTTAAAAAGACAACATTCAGAATCTTGCTAAGATCATTTATATTTTTATCCACTCTATTGAGGTTAATCCAGTTATTCTCCTCCCAATGGTATTCAACAAAAAAAGATCATCAATATTTTTATCCACTCTATTGAGGTTAATCCAATTATTCTCCTCCCAATAGTCTTCAACAAAAAACCCAAATAGATTCTTGCACTGCTCCATAAATTTGTTACATCTTTGATCATAACTGAAGGGGTGATTAAGAATCCAAATATCATCCCAAAAAAGAATAATCCTCCCATTTCCCACCTTCCATCTGACCCCGTTATTAATAATTTGCTTATTTTTTTGAGCATGTTTCCAAATAATTGAACCCCCTTGTAAAATCTCATTGTTAAGGAAGAGTTTAAGATCTTGATTCTCCCTATTATATTTATCATTCAAAATATCTCACCTTCCTCTTTATGCCATCTCCATATCAACTTGGAAAGCAAAGAATCATTCATAGAAGCAACTCTTCTAAGCCCAAGGCCACCTTTATTGAAAGGCATGCAAACTTTCTCCCAAGCAATCAAGGCCAATCTTTTTTTTTTTTTCATACCCGTCCATAAAAAAGGCTTTTGAATTTTTTCAATTGCCAAAGCAAACTTTCTAGGGATCTTAAAAAAACTCAAAGAATATAGTGAAACATTTTGTAAGGTGGATTTAAGAACAATAACCTTACCAACATTGCTGAGGAGGGACCCCTTCCATCCTGCTAACTTCAAATGGATTTTATCAATCAATGAACTCCAAAATATCTCAGGTGGGTCCAAACAAAGGAGTAAACCAAGATAAGTGCCCGATAAAGTACCAATCTCACAACCAATAATTCTTTTAATTTTATTTTTCATATTATCATTAACACTAATGAAGTATATCACACTTTTATTCCAATTGATAATTTTTCCAGAAGCTTACCTATAATCCTCAAGAGCTTTCTTGATAATTCTTGCATTCCTAATAGAAGCTTCTCCCATGAATCATCCACAAATTGTTGGTGAGAACAAGTAAGATCTTTAGATGAGGGTTTGAGCCCAAAAAAATCACCAATAGACACCATTTTATCCACAAATTGACCTAATCATTCAACCATCAGAATGAAGAGGATTGGCGAAAACAAACCCCCCTGCGTCAAACCATGAGAAGCCCAGAAAAAAGGAGTTGGAGAACCTATAGTACCTCTCCCATTTCACTTCTATAAATCATCTTGATAGATGCAACCTTGTTCATCTTTTTTTGTGATGGATCATGATTGTGACCATGAGTGGTCTACATTGTAGAGGTGATTTGATGTATGTTTTTGTATCAATTGCCTTGATTATGCTTTGACTAATTCATGAGATTATGATGTGATTTATGGTTCACTGAGGTTTGTGCCAGTGGTTACTAGGATCCATGTGGTATCATGAGGTTGTTCCATGATTACCCTAAGATGTGTGTAGAGATTGCACAGTGTACTATTACCATGCTACATTGGACTAGGTTCCTGTGGCAGTGGTTAGTCATGTTTATGACTATGTTCACTTATATCTTTTAAGTGCCTTTAAGTATTTTTAAAAAAATCATTATTAACTACTTAAATGATCAGAAATAGATTGTCCATGTGGATTATTTGGTTATGTGCTAGAGACATTTACCTTGTTATATTTGATCTAAGGGATATTTGTTACTTACATTATGTTTTACATTGGAGAGGACTTGAGGGTCAGATGTTATACCTTGATTTTAGTATCATAGATATTAGGCTACTATGCTATTCAGTTGATCATATTGCATGATGATGCCATTTTGAGATGACAGTGTGTTTTATGATGATATCTAGTTATCTAGTATTTGGACATATCACTGATTATGTTATGTGATGGATTTAATGCTATGGTTATTTACTTCATTCCTATCTTGTTATGCTTTATGTGAATGTGAGTGATGTAAATAGATTATTTTAATATAATTAAATAAATAGTTAAATTAGATGATTTAATGCATTTGTTGCTTTGGCTACATTATTATATGCAATTGCACTTGATTGTGTTGTTTAGTGTGCAAGATTTATATCCCTAGCAATGGCACATGGAGTTAGTGATTCAACCATTCATATTTTACCAATGTCATCCTTGTATGGTCAACATATTCTTATTTTAGTTGTTTAATTAATCCTTTTGGAGATTATTAAATCCAGTGAGCATGTTTATGCATTTAGAAGTACACATTGTTGCGAAAGTTGTTAAGGAAATTTTTGTGTTTTTGGGTTTTCAGGCTTTTAAATGGTTTGTTTTAATTTCTAGCAACTTTGCAATAGATGAATTCCTATTTCTAAGAATAGCCTATTTTTGTTTGGGTTGATTTGGGGTTTAACAAGGTTGGCTGGTTATTTTCCCTAATCGATTATTCACTCAAAAAGTGAATAAATATCCAAAAAGGAATTTAATTCCTCACTTCTCACTTTTGAATTAGAAAGTTGGAGAGTAAAACCCAAAATCCTCTTCATGAGGATTTACTATTTTTTTTATTGTGCGAGTTATGGGTGTGTGATCATTGTGAGGTTGAGCTAGTTGGATTAAACTTGGGGAAACCTTGGATTGTCACAATTTTTAGCTACTTCTCTGGGCTATTTATTTTATGGTTCAGTTTCTCATTTTGCTCCTTTTGGCTGTGAAGTAGGGTTTTCTTGTTTTATTGTTTCTACTCTGTTTCAACTTCTATTTTTGGTAGCCGTTTGTTTGGAGACTAAGAACAAGTGTTCCCCTCCATTTCTGTTTGTTGGTTCTGCCTAGTTGGTTGGGTATGAGCATTTCCCTATTTTTGGGATGAAGGTTTGGGGTTTTGCACTATTATGCTAGCCATTTTTGCATACAATGTTCGAACTTAATTATTTTTGGATTTTTGGAGTTTTTGTACCCAAAGGTCAAATGGGTTTTAATTTTAAAGTTTTCCAAAATTTGGGATTTTTACCTCGTTTTGTGTGCCACCCTATTTTCTTGGCACAATGTGTGTTGTAGACCTAGATGATCCATTTGGATATCAGTCAGACTACTATTGCACTTTTATGTTGTATTGGGATGCATGTTGCACCCGTACTCTCGACTTTGTGTTCAATTGAGTAATTTTATACCTATTGTATGGTTTCTTTTAGACTTTTTCTTTTGTTGCATGGACACTAGGATTCGTGTAGAATCCATGCTCTTGGATTGAGGCCAATTGAGTGAGTTTATGATGTTTGGTCTTGTTGCATCATTGAGATTCATGTAGAATCCATACTCTTAGATTGAGGCCGATTGAGTGATTTCATGATGCATGGTTTTTTGTGCTTTGGGATTCATGTAGAATCCATCCTCTCAAGGTTCTTTGGGTTGGGTGTTTTGTTTTGCATTGTGTTCTCATCCAATCCTTGTGTTTTGATCTTCATGATGGTGGTGCGCTATACAAAAGTACATGCACGTACATTTGTCAGGTGACTTGCGAGACCCAATCTTTTGTGGTACTTTCAGAAGTTATGATCATTAGGGTTGAGATGGGAGTATGCATGCCCACGGGAACTTGTCATAGGATGAGCTTGGGTAGGGTAGGGTAGCATATGGAGGGGGCTTCTATCCTGTAGCCTGGTTATCATTGTGCCTAGAGGGTTGGCAGAGGAAGTTTTAAATAATTGATAACTAATTAAAATGTGTGAGTGGTAATAAAACTTAAGACAATAAAAGATGTGGGGTGCTAGAGCCTTTCCATTAAGGGATGTTGAATCTGGACAAGTCTGAGCTTGGGCTTTTCAATGCCAAGCGACTCTCCATGATGTTAGACCCTACTTAGTAGCCTTTTGAGTGTCTGACCAAGACCTGTACTCCTTGCATTGTCTTAGGTTCTTGGTTACAACCATCATACTGTCTGGTGTGAGTGTTAGCCATAGATGTTGTGCTTTATGTGTGTTTGTGGTTGGATCTTTATCTCCATCAGAACGATGGGTGTGGACCTATGAGTGCCACATGTTTGGGAGGCATATCTAGCTTCACCACTGCTAGGGATGGGTGTACAATGACGGTCTTTTGTCCTAGTGCAACTGTTGCTAGATGTTTTACTTGGTACTTTGGGTTTTAGAGTATGCTTTCTTGTGATTTATGCTTTCATTGGAATGTTTCGATATCATGTTTAGATGATGTTAGTTTATTTGACACATTCCCATATTATGAAGTTTAGCATATGATTAGATGATGTGAATTGCTTTCTTAGCATGTCTATTGCTTATTGATGTTTAGCAAGTGATAGGTGATGTTATCTACTTGTAGGATTATCTTGTGCTTTACTACTAGCATGTTAGATTTCCTTATGCTTTTATTTTAACATGTTTTAATAGTGATGTCCCTATTATAATAGTACTGACGATCTGATTGGTCACTTGGGATGTTACGCATGGGGATGGGTAGGATCAATGATGGTCTTATGATGCTATTGATGGTTGGGAGGAACTGTGTACTTAGTTGTTTTGTTCATTGTGATGTTATTTCTATACATTATGATGTTGCTTATGTTCACTGCGATGTTTCTTTCAGTACATTCCTTACTACTATGGTTTAGATGGATAGATGTTCCTCTTCCTTGCTATTTATGCACCCAAGTGTTCATTACTCAATTTACAAGGATCTAGTGCTCCTCGGTGTGGAGGTTTTCTTATTTTCGTGCTGTTTAGTCTTGTTTTGTTATTGTGCTGATGTGTTTTCTCATTTGGAAAGGCAGTTCCTTGTGTGAGAATGTACTTCCTCACATGAGAATGTATTTCCTGACGTAGGGATGTGAATCCTCATATAGTGTGCAATGGATCCTCGTGTGGAGCCATGCACTTTCTTGCATGTAGTTATGTAAGGTCTCACATGAAACTCGAGACTAGTGCACTTTCTTGCGCAAGAAATAGGGGGTAATTAGGCTTGGCCGAAGAAGTTTTGGAAGTTGGTT
This sequence comes from Cupressus sempervirens, assembly GCA_028749045.1. Classification (NCBI taxonomy): domain Eukaryota; kingdom Viridiplantae; phylum Streptophyta; class Pinopsida; order Cupressales; family Cupressaceae; genus Cupressus; species Cupressus sempervirens. The sequence goes on from CM053793.1 coordinate 578,207,354, forward strand.
TTGGACACCTTATTGGATTTCACACCTTTCCAATTCAAGATAGTCTTTCTAGGGGGTTTAAAATATATGATTCCTTATACTTAAGATATATTTTAATATATGCTTTGAATATTTTGAGATAGGTTTTAGACCTCTCTAAGATAAGATAAAATTCTAGGAAATTTTAGGGCTTTAGGATTTAAGACTTAGCTAAATTTTAGGATTCTTCATTTTACACCAACTTGGTGTTTTGTTGATGAGTGGCTATTTTTTTGAGCCCTCATCATGTGTGTGGTCATTTTTGGCTTTGTTTGTGTGTCTCAGTTTGGTAGTGGGGTTCATAGATTCATTGGTTGTCAGGATTGTGGTGAAGTCTTCCATTGTGATCTTTGTGATCCTTATATGATGTTGTCATGTGCATCCATACTTGTAAAAAAAAAAAAAATCTTGGCTTGAACTAAATCCTTGTTCTAAGGATCTCTGGGTGCAACATTACATAACCATTAACTAGAACATAAAAGGTGGCAGAAGAAACTAGCATAAGGACCATCTCCCTAAATCTATTATTAAAACCAAAAGCTTCCAACCCTCTTTGTAAAAATGCCCAATCCACCCTACGATAGGCTTAGATAAATCAAGTTTAAGAAGGAACCCCTCTCTCTTGGACATATTAAGGGAATGAATATTCTTATGCACCGAGATGATAGAATCCAAAATCTGTCTGCCAGGAACAAAGCCATTTTGCTATCTAGAAATCAAATTAGGAAGGAAAGATAAAATTCTAAGTGTTATTACTTTATATATAACTTTATAAAATGAGTTACAAAGACTGATTGGTCTAAACTGATCCATGCAATCAACACTAGGCTTTTTAGGAATCAAAGTAAGGAAAGTACCATTTAGATCCTTGAGAATTTTCCTTGATCCAAAAGACTCCTTAACGCTATTACAAACATCTTCTTGAATTTGATACACAAATATTTGTGGAAAAAAAGGAAAGGGAACCCATCTGGCCATGGTGCCTTGTCTCCATCAAAGGAAAAGACAACCTTGGTAATTTCCTCATTAGACAAAATAGCAGTGAGGAATTTATTCTGATCCTCAAAAATACATTTTGAGATACAATCTTGAAACATATTCTTCTTATCCTTATCCAGATTGGGATCGCTTTTCAATAAATTACTAAAAAAATCCATGGCTTCCCTTTTAATAATCTCCTCATCCTCAGTAGGAACCCCATTAGCCATAAGTCTAGAAATTTTGTTAGTCATTCTATGCTTCAAGGTAGTGATGTGAAAGTACTTAGTATTCCAATCTCCTTCCTTCAAAAAGACTTTTCTAGACTGCTGTCTCCAATATATCTCCTCAATGATAATATCATGCAATTCAGTCAATTTCACACTTTCCGCTTTCCTAGAGACTATCTTGTATCCTTCAACTTGAATATTGTCCTGAATCTCTTTAAGTTCCTCAATAACCTTCCTTTTATTGTCAAAAATGTTCCCAAAGGTATCCTTATTCCATGTTTTGATGTTTCTTTTAACATTTTTCAACTTATTTACAAATTTGAACATGGAAGTACCCTCCACTTGAATGCTCTACCATTTCTTAACAAGATTTTTCAGTCTTGGATGAAGGCTCCACATTTTTTGAAACCTAAAGGGATAATTCTTCTTATAAGTTAAAGGATCAGCCACAAGGAAAATGAGGTAGTGATCCAATCCAACTTGAACCTGAGCAAAAAGAGAATATTTAAACTTCAAAAACTAGTCACTACTAATAAGGGCTCTATCAAATCTAACTTGGATGAGGTCCTTCTCAAATCTTCTATTGGTTTAAGTATAATCAACCCCATGCAAATCCATATCATGCAAGAGATGATTATCAATAAAATCCATCAAATCCAATCTATTATCCAAGTTAGTTTGACTTCCTCCCATCTTCTTATTTTCTTTTAATGGAGTATTAAAGTTCCCCATCATGACCCAATCTTCATCCGCAAAATTCTTTCTCTAATTGGCAATGGCTTCCCAAAGTGCCTTTCTACCCCATATGGAGTTGGGAGTGTAAACATTAGTGAGCACCCAAGTCGATCCATCCTTAAAATTGGTAAATCTAATGTTCATCATATTAGTATTCTAAGAGATAAGTTCCCAATTAATACATTTTTCATTCTAGTAAACTGCCATACCACCTGAGGCCCCATCAGAATAATTCCCAATAATCTTACCTCCCCAAAAAACCAACAAACCTTCAACTTTATCCTTTAACATTTTTATTTCTTCAATAAGAAAAATATCCAGTTTGTTATTCCTAATCATATTTCTCATTATATCTTGCTTGTGAGGATTATTTAATCCTTTGATATTCCATGATATAAACTTCATTTCTTATGAAATGATTTTGAATCTAAGATAGTCCTCTGACTACCATCTACTATACTCCTAGTAGTCTTCACTATTCTTCTTTGCACATTGGAGGGTCTTCTTGTAGAAGAAGGAGATAGACCAGCATCTCTAGCTTTGATACCTTTACTAGATAGTGTTGAAGGTAAACTGTATTCCCTAGCCTTGTTTCTCTTAAAATCACCTTTTTTGAAGCCTTTTCTAGATGGTGTGCTAGTTATCTTCTTTCTTATTATTCCTAGTTTTTAATAAAGCATTTTCTTTATTCTTTTTTGAAGATAAAACCTCAATTTTCTTTTTTGATTTAGTGGTTTTTTTAGCCTCCACTTTCATCCAGTCAACACCAGAGTCATCATCCTCCCCTGCAGAGCTTTAGAGATTTCCTCAATGTCCCCCCACTTTTTATTACTCTCTAGCTATAACATTTGAAAGAGGTCTAACTAGACTTTGAGTTTCCTTTCTGATAATGACATAGTCCTGCTCCTCATGAGATTTAGAAATGTCTTCATTAATATCTTCAATCTAAATCTCCCTATCTACTTCTTCATCCCCTTTATTGGGACTATCCTCACCTCTTTCCCATAACAATATAGTATTTTTGACATCCTTATTATGATCCAAAGGTACCCGTTCCTGGTTCTCCACTTCGACATTCTCCTTTAGCTGAGTTGATTCCACCTGTTCAAAATCATTAACCACCAAGGTTCCCTTCTTAATACCACTTACCTCTTGAGTATTCCCTTTCTTACAACTACTTTTCCCAGCTTCAACTTGATCATTCAATCCTTTACATACTTAATTATTTTAAATTTTTTTGGGAGCTCCATTCAAAGATGGGCATTTTTTCATCCAATGACTAGTTTTTGGCAATGAAAACAAGTAAAGGGGATTGATTCATACTCTATTTTCTACTTCCAAGTTCCTAGTTTAGATTCAAGAGAAATAACATTTGGCACATCCATACCTTGAAGGACTCCCAGACAAATTTTGACATAGGTCAATCTTCTTCTAGACACAGTAATTGGGTCCATATAAAGAAGTTCACTAAAAGTATTAGCAATACCTTGAAACACATCCTGCACCCAAAACTCCAAAGGTAACCCTGTTAGTCTAATCCATACTGGTGCTTGAATCCTAGATTCATCTTGAGAGTTCATAATTGGTGCCCATTTTTGTAGAATCAAGGTATTTTTACCCACAACCAAGGGACCATTGCATAGAATCTCTCATTTATTTTATTCACAAGAAAAATTAGAGGATAGCCAACCTTTTTCCATAGCAATGATATCAACCTGGCCTTTTAGAGCCCATTTCCTTCAAATAAAGGTATGAACAACTTCAATATTGGTCCTAGCTCCTAAAAACCTCCCCACCAGAGTTGAATCCATTCTAAAAATATTTTTATCTATGATTTGATATGAGATTTCCAATGTTAATATACCATGCTCATTGAAAGAAATATTCTTTCCGGTGGAAAGGAGGACTTACTTGTCGGCCTGATGCCAAATAGACTTGACCACTTTTTTCTAAGAAAAAATGTAGGCCTGGGACCCCCCCAGGTCCTCTATTGTCCCACCTTCATTGGGATCCTTCCCCTTTTCAGAATCCATAGTTGTCCCTACCTTATCTCTAGATCTAGACAATTCTACCCCATTCCCACTTGAATTTTTGAATCCGTCTTTCCCATTCACCACACCCGCTTCGCTCCCCATCTTGAAGATTTATTCATAGTTTTAGTTTTTATTTATAATAGTTAGTATTGAAATTTCAAATGGTATTTATAAGTATGATCAAGTGATTATATTGATTGAATTGTTGTAGGACCTTATTACTCTCGATCGTCCATGAGCCTTTAAGGTGGATGTATAGAGTGACTATTTGGTGATAGTAAGAAAATAATTAATTTTGTGTGTACATATATTTAATTTCAATGTGCAATAATTTTTGATTCACATTATCCCACCCTCTCCCATCCCCCGCTCTCTCTCTCTCTCTCTCTCTCTCTCCATTTCTACCTCCTTCTCTCCCTTTCCCTCTCCCTCTCCCTCTCCCTCCCTCTCTCTCTCCCTCTCTCAATTTCTCTTTCCCTCTCTTTCTACCCACCCCCCCTCTTCCTCTGTCTCCATTTCTCCCTCCCCCTCCCATCCCTTACTCTCTCTCTCTCTCTCTCTCATCCCTCCCTCCCTCCCTATCCCCCCTCTCTCTCTCTATCTACTTCTCTACCTCCCCTACTCTCTTGAGTTGTATCTCTTTTTCTCTCACTCTCCTCCCTTTCTCCCTCCCTATCTCCTACTCTCTCTTATTCTCCTACTCCACCCTAATATCTCTCTCTACATCTTATCCCATGCTCTTTCCCCATCCCTTTCTCTCTCCATCCTCTCTCTTTTTTCCCTTACTCTCTTCACACACACACACACACACACACTCTCTCTCTCTCTCTCTCTCTCTCTCTCTCTCTCTCTCTCTCTCTCTCTCTACATCCAACCCCCTACTCTCTCCCCATCCTCTACTCTTTCTCACTCTCTACCCTATCTCCCGCTCTACCTCTCTATTGAAATACAAGGCTTACAAAGTGCACACCCTATATAAGCCTTGACTTAAAAAATATTTTACATTGCACACACACACTATATAAATCATTGGATTAAACCAAGCCTAAGGATTGGATTTTCCTTGGGGATCCAACCCAAAGGTTTGGATGCTCTAAATTGGTCTGTGATATGGTTTATAAAAAGCATACAAAAAATGCTTGAGTTTTATTTTGTGCTCTCCTTCAAGTTTCCTTGTGTTTGAGTATTGATAAAATTAGATTACATGATATTGTAGATCTTCATGTTAGCTATGTAACCATATAGTTTATTTATAATTCATAATATTTCAAGCCTTTTAACTATAATTTACTTTGGAAGTATGTCCATTTTCTCTTAAAAATAAACATGTACTAATTGGGATATAGATTTTAGCTTGTTCATCAAAATTTGTAACAAGTTAGTTATTTAGAAACTAGACTCCATTCTACACACTTTGAAAAAAAAAGTTTTGATTTTAGATTAGTTTTCAATAATTTCTAGGGGAAGCACATAGATATTTTACATTTTTGAGAGTGCCCACTTACAAAATTCATTAACAAAAAATTACACATTATAAAATTACCCAAATAATCTAGGATAAACTTCACAATGTAGGTAACTTTTGACTAAAGCGATTAAAGGATTTCAAAAAAAAAAGTAAAATTTTAGGGGGTCACACTTTGAACTATGTTATGTTTATTTTGAAAAAATAGTACCACTTTTTGTGGCCCCCTTTTTTGAGGGCCTAAAACTAAACCATTTTGAAAAAAAGTTAGTAGTTTAGAAACTAGATTCAAAGGAATACTAGTCTTTTTGTCATATCTTAGAATTTTGAACATAACTATCTTCAAATTCTTGTCGAAGTTTATAAATTGCTGATTTCAAAAAAAAAGTGGCCACTTATACCCACCTTTTGGCACTACAAATTTGTGCACTTACCCCCTACAATCCTCATCTACTAACATATCATTTAGTATAACTCTCAAATATGGGATCTCAACTTCTAGTGGTAAAATAGCTTCGCTACCATATACCAAAGAGAATGGGGTTGCCCTTGTAGGTGTTCTAAGACTTTTTCTATATGCCTAAAGTGTGGGATTAAACTCTACATGTGCCAATCTTGACCAGAGTTGTTAACAATTCTCTTGAGGATGTTGATGATATTCTTGTTTGTAGCTTCCTCTTGACCATTGCCTTGAGGGTAATAGATTAATGATGAATGGTGAATGATATGAATTTTCTCACATAATTCATCAAGAATCTAATTTTTAAAGTACAAGGAATTATCTGTCAAGATGGCGTGAGTTACACCATATCGATAAATGATATGGTTAAAGATGAATGAAGAGATTTGTTTGTCAGTGGCATTGGTATGTGGCATTGCCTATACCCATTTGATGAATTATTATGTCATTGTGATGATCTATTTATGACCATTGGAGGAATGTGGATGTATCATGTCAATCAAATCAAAACCTCATTGATGAAAAGGCCATGGTGTTTCTAACAAATGAAGTTCTTGTACGGGTAAGTAAATTAAATTACCATGGATTTGACACTTCTTACATCTTTTGACATAGTTAATGGAATCCTTTTCCATGGTGGGCCAAAAATAGCTCATTCTAAGAATATTTTTAAATGGCTAAGGTAAAACCACTAGAATGAGAGCCACAAATTCCGTCATGAACCTCTCATAGATCATCTTTAGATTCTTCATTTTCTAGACACCTAAACAAAGTTTTGTCAAGACCCTTATGGTACAATGTTTCAGCCACCAACATTAACATGAAGCTTGTCTTATAAAGTTTCATTTTTGATTTTGAGATTGGTTGTGGGGTAGGAGGTTATCTTTGAGTTATTCATAGTTAGGATCATACCAAGGTGATTTTGGCTTTCTAGGAGGCAAATGATGTGGGATTCAAGCTCAAAAAATGCAGGTTGAGCCATCTCTTCCACCAATAATTTGTAGTGTTCACACTGATCTAGTGATTGGAGCAAATAAGCTAGAGTATCCATAGCATTTGTGACTCTATTTTTATCCTTGGGAATTTATTCAAAGGTGATTTAGTCAAAGAATGATTTAAGAGCATCAATCATTTGGTTATAAGGCATTGATATTTTTTCCTTAGTTTGAAAAATATCATTGACTTGATTGATGACTAACTAGGAGTCTCTATAGACATCTATTGTTGTTAATTTACATTCAAGCTAGCTTAATGCCAAGGACTAAAGCTCCATATTCTGACATATTGTTAGTAGAAGGGAATATAAGCTTATATGACTTTGGGATGCTGATGCCTTGAGGCATTATGAATAATTGCCGCACCTGATCCATGATGAGTATAAGAACCATCAAAGTACAATTTCCATGTAAGTGGTTCAATATGGAGTATGTGTGTATCTGGGAAATAAACAACAATAGTATTGGAATCCTCCATTGGTGAATCTGCCAATTTGTCTGCTATGGCTTGCCCTTTAATGGCTTTATGATCAACATAATCTATGTTAAATTCACTCAATATGATGACCCACTTGGAAAGTTTCCCATTCAAAGCTATCTTAGTGAGGAGGTATTTCAAAGGGTCAATTTTTGTCAAGAGTTTGACCTTATATGCGAGAAGATAGTGACACATTTTTTGGGAAGCAAAGACTACTGTGAGGCAAGACTTTTCTATGAATGTGTAGTTGAGTTCGTAACTCACTAGAGTCCCACTAATGTAGTAGATATCCTTTTATTTTTCTTTATCATTCTCTTGGGATAATAGTGCTCCTAGTGATCTCTTTATTACCAAAACATACATTAGGAGTGGTTTGTTTGGCACATGCAACATCCGAATGGGAGGATTCATCAAATATGTTTAAATAAAATTTCAAGGCAACTTCACACTCGTCATCCCATTTGAAAAAAAAAAATTTGTGTAAGAGGTGGGTGAAAGGATTAAACTTCTCGTCTAGTTGAGAAATGAAACATCTCACTGACTACAATATGAAGGATTTGAGCAATACACAATACAAATCCACAAAACCCAAAGAACACCTACATGCAAGAACGTATCATAGAGAAGAAAAAGCAAAGAAAAGGCACGAGTTTTTTCTAAAAATATGAGAACTATATTATCCAACTGAAAAAATGATAGGTAATTACAAAAATATCAATCCTTATAGAAGGAGATCAAAAACCTAAAAGGGAAACCCTAAGAGGAAAATGGCATTTAATAATTACTAATTAATTATTAAATGGAAATGCAAAGTGCATAAAGTGAAATCTTAAGAAGGGAGTAAACGTAATTTAATAAATTAAATTAAATTACCCTTTTACTCTAACACCCCCTTAAGATGAGCAAAAATTCAATTACAAACAATGCAGAAAAAGAAAAGAAACTACAATGCTGAAAAGTAATCCTATGCGATAAATGGAATTTGAACAAGAGGTGGAGGTGTAGGAGTCATGAAACTGGTCTTAGGAACAACACATAAGTTCAAGTGATTTGAATTGCCTTAGTAGACTCTCGTGAAGAAGGAGAGTGAGTCTCCAATTGTGGAGATGGTGGACCAAAATGTGAGAAGGAATATATGAGGGATGCATGATCAACAATCCCTATAGCAATAATATTGCCTATTTCATTATCTTTGATGTGTACCAAATCTTGTGCAAACTCAACTATCTTCCTTGTCCCATTGTGTGTAATATGATAGATAGAGAGAAGGTTAGTTGACAAAGATGGAATACAAAGTACATCACAAAATATACCATTATCAATGCCAATAAAACCTTTCCCACATACAGTCATAACAATGTTGTTCCCCATCAAAATGTTTAGAGTAGGAGAAGCCTCAAAAGAAGAGAAAAAATCCTAAGAAGATGCCATATGGTGTGAAGCACCTAAATCTAGTAACCATCTAGAAGAATGTGGAGTAGTAGTTGCACATAATGCATGACCCTTTCCTATATCTTTACCATCTGACTCAAATGATGATGATGAAGATGATTTGTGAGAAGTAGAAGGAATATCAATGTTTCTCTTTTGAAGGAGAGTAGTCAAACTTGAAACTTGTTTGGCATAGCCATCTAACTTCTTCTCATAGAAATGTGACTCATCATGATTAGGCTTATTACAATAAGCACATTTCAGTATTTCTGGCTTTGGTTTACCCCCATTAGGAGGAGGTGGCCTTGATGAACTGTGAGTGCTCAAATCAATTTGAGACTTTGTAGAATGAGATTTATGTGTCTTCTCCTTCATCCCTAAAGATGACTTAGCTACCAATGCATAAGTTTGTGAGCCTGTGAGAGAATCCAAATGAGAGAGCTTAGTTTTCTCTCAAGTCAAACAATCACAAAAAACTTCAAAGGATGCCATGGTAAATATATTACCCAAAGCATCTTTGGTGGAATAGAAGTTAGAGGAATTTTTTTGGAAGTTTCCATGAAGTTTAGAAAGAATCAGGTAGATGCACTCAGTGCCAGTCTTGGATTTCCCATAACCTTGCAATAAAGATCTCTATTGTTTGAACTTCATCAAGAAGTCCTCAATGGAAGGAATATAATTTGGTATAAGAGAGGTAAACTTTTCCTTAATCTGAAGTGCTATGAACTCATTCACTGTATAAAACAAGTCATCAAGCTTGGTCCACATATTTAGAGGGGTATTGCACCCATCAAGATGAAACTGTAGAATGTTGGATAAGAAATCAACCCCATTGCCTCATCAATCTTGTTCATGTGCTATAAAGTCTAATATTGACTCTAAAATATTGGATGTAGTTTATCTAAACAAGACCATAACCCTTTTGACTAGAGAAGTCATGTTATCAATGTCTTCCATGTGTGATGGTTGAGGGGTTAGAAGTTCTAGACAAGAAGAGGTCTCAACCATTGTTTTAGAAGGTGCTGAATTGTTTTTTGAAAAATTTCTAGTTTGTTGATGTAAATAACAAAAACAATAATACAAAACACCCCCCATAATGCAAAAAATGAACCATGATTTCTAGTAGGAATTGTAAATAAGAAGAGAGAAAAAATGCTTTAATTTGAGAAACACATGTACCTTTGAGAAATATTGATGAAACAATAGAGAATTTGGATAGGGATCAAAGAGAAATTTTTGATGGTTCTTTCAGATAAAAAATGGAGTTTAAATGAGCAAGTTACACCTCTTGATAGATAGAAAGCATTTTCTAACTTCGAGCAAAAAAAAAGGGCCAAATGCCTCAAGATCCATGCCAAAATAAATTTATTTTTGTATAAAAGTAATTTGAGTTGTGTGCCAAAATATCGATTTATGTGCAAAAAATCTTGATCTAGGTACCAAAAATCTTGATCCGCATGCCAAAAAATCAAAAAATCACTACCTCGAGAAACTTGACAAATAAATTTGATTGTCAAACTAGACAATACTGACTTGCAAATTGAAAAATCTTGATTTGTGTACCAAAAGTTAGATAATTGCCGCCTCGAGAAACATGGCCAAATTTGGAAGCAATATTATTTTGGCTTAGATTCCAACTGTGTCCAAATTAGACAAATTTTATATGAATTTGGGTGTTTTGATGCCTTCTAAATCCAACCATGAGGTATGTTTGGCGTCAAAGTGCTCACAAAATTAGAGCTCCCTTATTTTCAAAGAAAATACCTGAAGAATGCCAGATCTATTTTGTCAAACCCTTGTTCTTCTTTTTCTCCATATACTGAACAAGCTACAATAGATTTGACTACAATACCATGAAGGATTTGAGAAGTGCATAATAAAAATTCACAAAACTCAAATGACATATACATGTAAGAACTTGTCAGAGAGAATAAAAAGCAAAGAAGAGGCAAGGGTGTTGCTATAAAAATATGAGAACTATATTATCAGACTGGAAAGATGAGGGATAATTACAAAAAGATCAATCCTTATAGAAGGAGATCAAAAAACTAAAAGGGAAACCCTAAGAGGAAAATGAAATTTGATAATTACTAACTACTTATTAAATGGAAATGCAAAGTGCATAAAGAAAAATCTTAAGAAGGGAGTAAAGGTAATTTAATAAGTGAAATTAAATTAACCTCTTACTCTAACACAATCTACCTTGTAAGGATTGTAGCTGATGTAGTTTTCTAGGTGTTTTCATATCTAAAGTTTCTTGCACCCTTCCTTTAAGATCCACTTCTATCCCCTTTGCTGAAATAATATAACCTAGCAATTTCCCTAATTGAACCCCAAAGGAACACTTCTTTGGGTTGAGTCAAACTTTGAAGGCCTCAAGCTGAGTGAAGATCTTGTCTAGGATAGGAAGATGATCTTGTTACAAATGTGACTTTGCCAAGATATCATTGATATAGTCTTCCATAAAGGTGTGGAGCATGTCATGGGAGATGGTCGTCAAGTCTCTTTGATAGGTGGCTCCCATATTTTTCAATTCAAAGGGCATAACATTCAAGTAGGATGTTCCCCAATCACAAGTAAAGGTGGTTTGAAGGAGTTTTTCTAACTCTACTTTCACTAATAGGGTGATGGGAGGATGTATTTTCTAGAGTTTTTGTTTGACAGGTTCTGTTTTAGGTGCAATGTTGAGATGATGTAATGTCAACTTAGAGTCTGATCCTGACATGTTAGCACAGGACCATAAAAAATTAACTTTCCTCTCCTTAAATAATTGAATGAAGTCTTCCCACTTGAAAATTGTTAGGGACATTGATAGATGAATCATTATGGGATCTTTTATCATGACAATGTTGACCTATTCTATTGGCTCTATCAAAATTGAAGATCTTTCTTCAAAATGGTCTAGAAATTCATCAATTATCTAATCGCTAGGTGCCATAGTTGGGTTTTCACCATCAGATGTGTTATTTCTTTCATTTTTTTGGCTCTAGTCTAGGCACAAGGTAACTTGGGTTACTAGAGATTTCCATTATTTTCATATGAATGGGACAACTAATACATTATTTATCCATCAAATTTCTAGTGGATTTAGGATTCATAGATGGTTCAACTACATTGAGGTAAATGGAGATGTCTCAGTCAATGTCAAAGGTGGGCTCAATAGTTGTGTCAGATAAGTCCCAATTGATGAGTTTAGGATAGAGAAAGGATAATGGTTCAAAAGGATAACTGAGTTCTATGGGGTTCAAAGAAATAACTTCATTAGATGGCTCAAAAATTATATTAGTTAGGTCAATGACATGTACTTGTTCTAGGTGTTCTAAATTGCTAGGTAGAACATGCAACTCATCTATCACCTCCTCTTCTTGTGGGAAGAAGTCTAGGAAAATATATTGAAATGGAAAGCTATTGTGTGCCTCACTTGTATTATCATTTTTTATCAAGGAAATAGGCTCATTTTATTTATTTTAAGACAACATCACAATGCTACTGAAGTCTATGCCAAAGTCTAGTTCTTGTGCTCTATTGTTCGCTAAAGCTAGGACATGCACAATGTCACAATATTTGTCTTTGATAGGTGAACCCTCTGAAAAGACATCCCATTTCCATTTGGTCAAATAATTTCTATTACTACTTAGTGAGGGCAAGGCTTTGCCATTATTTGGTAAAGACTTAGTTGTGATCCCAAGGTTCATGAAAGAAGCATTGACAATGTCTAACTTAGGTTCGGAAGGACTCACATCCTGTTGAGTTTTGGGCACCCAAATTGATTTAGGTGAAGATTAACTTGGACCCTTATGAAGTGTGTTATCCCAATGTTGTGATGCGAAATCAATAGGGGACCTATCAAATTTTTGTTCCATGTAGCCCACACCTGCCTTGAGCTTGTTGGGTCTAAAAGAAGCTTCTAAAGGCCTCACTATGACTATACCTCTCCCCAAGTTTCCTTTGCCAGAGTACCTCATCTTTTTCATTAATTAAAAACCTTTTCCATAGAGGTAGGGAGAGATATCTATATTTTGGATTCTTTTACTTCTATCTTCTTCTATAGGTTTATCTTGTGATAAACTTTCCTCTCTAATAAAGTGTTCATTGTACTATCAAGGATGTGTGTTTTAAGGTGGTTTCCCATGAGAGTTTAGAGATGTAGGTAAATCAAATAGAGAGATTGAGTGTTCTCCTATACCCTTATGCCTAGTCTTGCACTTCTTTTCAAAATCTTTCATCAAACCATCCATTTTTTCATAGTGTAACTATTTCTATTCTTGTTTGGAGAGGGATTTTCTACTACTTCAATCACAACAACCTACTTTCTCTTCTCCCTTAGCCATTGTAGTAAAGCAGTCAGTCCCATAATTGGACATTGATTCTGTGTGATTTCTTGAGCTAGAGGTTTCAAGGGAAATGGATTCCATTATTATTTTACCATCTATAGGTATTTATTCCTTGTTATGAGGAATAAGGGAGTTACAATACTATGTGTAGTTTTGGACCCTAGCTATGGTTATCTCCTGTCCCATATAAGGAAAACTTAGACACTGATGGTAGGTGGATGAAACAACTTGAATGTCACAAATCCAAGGTCTACCTAGAATAATATTATATGTCAACTTAAGGTTTAAAACTTGGAAAAATATTTCTTTGATGATTGGACCCACCCTTATTGGTAGAATGACCATTCCTTTAGAGGATCTCTCTGCATCATCATATGCCTTGATGGTAATCTTTTTCTTGGAATCCACAACATCCTCTACATATCCAAATGAGCTCACCATATTTAAAGTATAAATATTAAGTTCTACACCACCATCAACCAATGCACTTTTTACCCTATTTTAGTGTATAAAGACCTCTATGTGTAGAAGAAAATTTTGGGGATGAGTAAAAGATATATCATCTTGTGGGGAGAAGGATACACAATGGGTTATGACAAGATTTATTACCATGTTCTACAACCTATTTACATCAATATTATTTTGTACAAGGGATTTAGTGAGAATCTCTTTGTGTTTGGGGGATATCTATAATAACTCAAAAATAGAGATATGCCATGGGCCGGTTGGTACTATTCTAAAGGCAAATTTTGAGCAGTTGGTTAACCAAACTATACTTAGATGTGGTAGATCTTGAGGTGGCTTGATCAAGGTTAGTGGTTGCCCTAAAAATACCACTTTAGAGGCTTGACCTTGAGTAATAACATTCAAGGATTTCTTTTTGTGTTTGTCTTTAACATCTATAGCATTAACATGGTCATCCAATCTAGAGAACATGTTGATAGCATTGTCATGCTTGTGGGTGTAGTTAACTTTCTCATTTGCTATAGATTATTTTGATTAGTTTTTTAAGATTCTCCTTTTTTATGACCCATGAAGTGGGTTTTGAAAGTTGTGTGATCTTCATTGGTATGGAAGTCATTAACTTTGATTACATCATCATTGATTAGTTTTTGAATAACTCCTTTTAGAGCTATGTAGTTATTTGTGAGGTGTCCCTAATTTTTGTGGTATGCAAAAAAGATGTTTTCATTCCACCAAGAGGGCTTGACTTGTGGTTCATATGGTCTGGCCTCTAGCAATACAATGATTTCATCAGCCAAGAGTGTTTTCAAGGCTTTCTCATATGTTTCCCCTATAGGAGTATATGTTCTTGGCTGGTAAGAGGGCCAACATCCCTTTTATAGAGGAGCTTGATTATAAGAAACTTGGGGATTAGGTACACCAAATGTGGATGGAGGTGAGGAATTCTGATTATAGAATAGATGAGTGTTGTCTTGTCATGGCTCAACTTGGCTGGTAGATATGCTAGTATTATTGTTGTTCGAAGATGACAGGTTTGGAAGTTGATAAGACTCTCATTCAATATTGTTTATTTCTACAACTCCGTTGTTTGCCATGTTTTTGTAATTATTTTTTTCACCAAGGTTTTGGTTTGTCATTCAAGTAATTGGAAGAGTCATTTGAATGTAAAGAGTGGTTGGAAAATCCCTTCCCATGTTTTGATATTTTTAGGCTTTCATTGTTAATTAGGGTCTCTTCTATCCTGACAACATTCTCGAGCACAGTTTTAAAGTCTTGTAGGTATTGGAGTTGTAACCAATGATTCAAGGATTTTGAGAGACTATTGATGAAGACAACCATCTTCTCTTTCTCTAGGATTTCTCTATGGTATTTGGCCAATGTGTGCCACCATCTTTGGAGGAAATTCTTGAAAGATTCTCCTGGGAGTTATTTGGTATTGCATAAGTAAACCATAGTGACTTCTTTCTCTATGTTGTAAGAATATTGCGTGATAAACACATAAGCTAGTTGGTTGAATGATCAATTTTTTGTTAGAAGGTTGGAAATCCATTCCATGGCTTTCCCTCCTAGGCTTCAAGGAAATAGACACATAAGATATGTAGTATCATGCAAAAATTCCATACTCAAAGTATAAATTTTTTTGAGATGATCTTGGGGGTCGCAGGCACAAAAGTATTTGTCATACTTAAAAATTTGCATGTTCAGAGGGAATGGCATTAATATAATGCTTTTGTCAAAGGGGATTGGACACACCTTCTCCAGAATAAAATCTATTGGTTGGACTTTTCCTCTCTTCAATCTTTCCATTTCCAGTTGCAAATCTTGGAGTCTTTGGGTAACAACATCCAATGGCGAATCTTCTTTGTCTTTCTTGAGATTGGATATGTCAAATTCGAATGGTAATTTTGTGTTTAGTTGTGCTAGCAATAAAAGGTAGCACTTTTTATATCTTTCTAGCAATTTATCCATTATGTCGACCAGTTCTGGATTTTGTTGGAAGCCTTTTAGTTTGGAATCGATATAATCATCGCTCCCTAGTCAGAATTGATGAGATATCTTAGGTATTGGTTCTTCTAGCTAGGGAAATTCTTTGTTGATAGTAGCTGATGAAAAATTGATTGATACTATAGGATCAATTGTGTTTGATGATTGTGTGGATTTGATTGTTGTAGTTTTCTTTGCTATCCTTGCACTTACACAAGTGGAAAATCTTTTCGGTTCTTTCTCCTTAGCACTAGTACTATTTTTTCATAGTGGTATGAGATGTGAAAATAACCCTTTTAATCTTTCATCATGTTATAATTCAAAGATAATCTTGAGACCAAATAGTAGTGAAATATCAGGCTAGCTTGCAAGTCATTCCAAAAAGACCAAAGATTAAGAAAAATCTTGGTGATGAAGTCAAGCTCTGTGAAGTCAAGGGGTGAAAGGATGTGCATATTCTTTGATGTTTGAATAATTTAAGAGGTAGGACCAATGATGTTTGTCATATTGAAATCCAAGAAAGATTTGTTAAAACCATAGACAATGTGAAGGCTCTTGTCCAATTTTGAAGGTATTGGTCTTAAAAGGTTTTCCCACTTTGCAAAATGTTGATAAAGAAAAAGGGGATTCAAATGTTCATTTATATTTGGAAAAATCTTAGTGTAGGTACCCACTATTTTAAAAATTTCCACAAATACATTACAAAATTTCTCAAATGCGCTATAGATAGTTGTAAATGCACCGTTCTAGTTTCACTAGGCACTATTCTACAGTGTAGACACACTATTTTAAATGTCAAACATGTTATTTTTCAATGTGGATGTGCTATTAGAAAGGTCAAAGATGTCATTTCATGGTGCCAAAGTACTATTTTATGTTACTTATGTGCTTTTGAACATATTATGTGCTTTATTTTATAGGATAAATGCATTGTTTCATAGGAGAATCACAATGTTTAGGAAAGATGTTTCTTTGGTAATTTTTGGAAAATTTTAATTGAAATTTTGAATTAGTGAAGTATTTATTTAGTCAAAAAATAACATATTCAAACTCAATAATTCAAAAAATAATGAAATTAATAGCATAAACCTTAAAAGAAAAATGGCTTCCTAATAACAACTGTACTCAAACTGGTGACTACAAGGATTTAGCATCATTCAATAATGTTCAAATTTACCTCTCTGAAAGGAGAACTTCTCACCAACACTAAGGAGGTTTGGCATAATATTTTTCAAGACTACTAGAGGAAGGTTATCTTTTGACCACTAATGTCTTTCACCCTATTAAGAATGCAAGTCTTAGAGATTTCCCTCTCACCAAACCTATTAAGGCAAATCTCAGGAGGTATTCCCTTCTATGGATGTGTAATCTACCTATAAAAATAAAGGAAACTAAAATTGACAGTAGGTCTAGGAATTTGATCACCCCAAAAGGATGATAGCATATCCCTGCTACCTTAATTTCTAAACACACCAGATATGACTTGTTCAATTCGAGAGCCTTTAAAATCTATGACAACAAGGATACTTCTAATTATGCTAGGTGATTTTTTCATTCCTTAGCTAGATCACATAGTGGACTCAGTGTTTCTGGCATTTTGATTCACTTCTGAGAGTGAAGAGCATATGCCAAACACCAAATCAAAGATTTAAAATACCTGACTTAGCTTAGGCTAGTTTTGAAAATAGAACATGCCACAATTTAAGTAAGAAACCAAATGGGTTCATGCCTACTTGATTCAAAGCTAGCAAAAGGCTAGGCACATTTTTGAGACTTACCCACTTTGTTTCCACATATTTGATGACCTGGTTTCTTCCTTGCAGATTTTTAGAGACCTGTAATCACCTAGAATCAATTTTTTAAATTAGATTTGACCCCTTTTTAGTTTCATCAGATTTTCTACAAACACCTACATAAGCACTACAATATATAGTGTGTGTACTACTAAATATACTAAATGTGCTATTAAACAAGGTAAATATGCTGTAGAAACTTGTGTGTGTTACAAAAAGATGTAAAAGTGCTAGAAAAAAATAAAAATGCATCCCATAACATGATAAATGCACCAAAACATAGTTTAAAAGCACTAAAACAAGAAAATTGAGTTCTTGGTGTATTGTATACGAGTTGGAGAGCATTTGTGTGTGAGATCTATTGTCTTGGAGCACCAATGAACCTCTGAGCAGTGAGATCTACAAGATCCGAATAAGAAACTAACTCTGAAAAGGAACTAATAAAGAGAGGGCATCCGTGGATCAAGATCAAGAATTATGAAAATGAGGCTTTCTGCCTCACAATGGGCACCGTTTTGTACACAAGAGAATGCATATTCATGAGACCTTGGCATGAAGTGTTGCTAGAATGATAGTAAAGCTAAGCTAGACACAAGGAAAAAAACTATCAAATCAATAATTCATGAACATCACATGTTTTCCTAACTAAAAATACTAAAATTACTCTCAGATCAACATCTTAGTTATAATTCTAGAATGGTATTATGTTATTTGTGTAGATCTAGGATAAAAGGCTACATGAGATCTATATGAATGCATGATTTAATGAGATATGAACATGAAAGTGCTATAGATATGAGCATAAATGATACTAAATAGTGCAAAATGATGATAAAACAAATGCTAAATGAGGCTAAAACTCTCTATACTAATGATGCTAAATAACTTGACAATTGCTAGCTCTAGATATGTCTATAGAAAGGATGCATAAAACTTGGGGCCTTTTTCTCTTGATTTTGCCTTCTATTTATAAGATTTTAGAAGGGGTAGGGATAAAGATGTAGGATTTACTTTTTATTATCAGGGGTAATGGTAAAATTGGAAATATCTCATAAAACCCCAAGAGGAAAAGTCCAACAGACTTTGATTGTGAGGATAGATAGGCTTTTTATTTTCCTTTTAAATAAAAAGGGTGGATTTTCACTTTGAAGAAGATAATGACTTTATTTGATTTATTTAAATTTTCATTTCTTTTCAATTTTGCCTTTTCTCTTATGTTTGATTTTCCCTTTTCCCTTTTCCTCTTTGAATTGATTTTTTGAATTTGAATTGTAAAATGATTAAGGCAGGTAATTAATTGATTCAATTAATTATGTAAATAACTTGATGTTGTGATTAATCCATGTCTATTATTTTTCTATATTTTCTTTAATTTTGACCTTAATTCTTTACTAATTTGATGAAAATCATGCTTCCAATGTCTTACCAATTTTAGGGTGTCTAGACACAGACACAGACACAGACACACAACCACACACACACACACACACACACACACACACACACACACACACACATGCGTGCACGCACGCACGCACGCACGCACGCACGCACACACAAAGTTATCTTATTTGTTTTCTTATAATTCTCAATCTCTTTTAACAATTAGTGAGAACTTTCCTAATTTTTATTTGAATTGGAAGATGTCAAATATTTAATTGCTATCTCTTCCATTTGGTGCACCCCAATCGTCCAAAAGCAAAGTCATGTTTCTAATATATTAGAACTATGACTTTTCTTTTGGACATTGGGGTGCAGAGCTAAAATAATTTTTTGCTAGAATAGGCATTGGCAAAGTGATCTCAATTGCAAACATTTAAAGATGATAAGATATTGGAATTTTTTGAAGAATAAGAAATGAGGGATGTATCGAAGGATGAACTATTACCATTCAAATGGAGAACTAGAGATTTGATACTTGTTTCTATCTACACAACTAATGAAGAAAATCACTAAAATTTTGAACTTTACTGATTGTGTGATGTTAAGTGTATTAAATTCATCATTTTAGTGCACATTCTTTTAATTTTCTTTCACTACTCTATAATGTAGTAAAAAATATTAGAACAAAAAATATGTTGCCTTTGTAAGTTAAAGAATAAATAATATGTCATCATTTTCATCCATATAGAGTCAAGATAACTATCCACACCATCTCAACTTACATTTTTCTCATTGACGCTGGTCTAATTGTGGTTTCCATGTTATATGATGAAGTATTTATTACAGAATCTAGCTATATTTATTTTAGGATTTTACATAACTAACTATAGATTTATGGTGAATTAGGATTCATTTGGAATGGAAAGTATAGTTCTAGAATTTTTTTCAAAAAATAAGAAAAAATAAAAACCATATTCTTCATAGAAACCACATGTGTTGTGTACTTAGGCATGATAATATTGTAGAATTTATAGTGTAGAATGTAAAAAATTCATGACATTAGGCATACTCGATTTAGGGTTGGATTGGTTAACATCTTCTTTCACAGTGTTAGCCATTTCAATTGATCCCATATTTTAACAATGGGTTGTTCATAAGAAAGTATTTTAGGATTGAAATTATTGAAGTCATTAAATGCTTCCTATTGAGTAAATCTATGAAAAGATGGTTTTTGATGTTTCTTATAATAAATTTTGGCTTTATGACAAAATTTAACTTTCAAAATGTATATGCATTGTCTACTTTGGCATCGTCAACCTAATAGATGAAAAACTATAAATTGATTTGGAGCAAAAACCACATTTTTATGAGGAAAAATCATGAACTTATTTGTTTTTATGCACTATGATTATTTTTTACAAACTAAATAATCTTTCCTTTGTATATAGGTTTGTAGTTGTAAATGAGAATACTAAATCCTGGCAGCCCTGTCACCACTCCCATTTTGGATAAAACTTTGAGTTACTGAGGTATATTTATTTAATTTTCTATTAGTTTTTGTTACATCCCAATTTTTGACCTAGCTTGAAATATAGCCACTGAGGTTCACATGAAGTCAATTGGCAGTTTAATTTGATATCTAGTCATTATGATTTCAAGTGAAGATGACATGTTAGTTGATTGTTAATCTCAAATTCATGGAATTAAGATGAAAGGTTAACTGTTATAGTTATTTATGAGTAAATAATTTAATTACTTAGAAATTCCTTGCAAGAAGCATGTTGAAGGGGTGGACGCATTGTCAAAAAGGAATTAGACAGGGCATCACCATCACTAGTAGATAGATAAAGGACCTAGCAATTTGAAAATAGGATACATCATGGAATTGCATGAGTTATTTAAATGAAAAAAAAAAAAATGAATCTTAAAGGATTTTAATTTACCTTTTGTCGTAGTACTTTTAATAATTGTTTATAAATGTTCATTTAAATATAATCCAATGATTTGACACCATTATCATTTAATAATTTAAAAGTTGTACTTTATAATAATGTTCAGATTATAATAATTATATTATTATAATATTTGAATTTTAATTTTCTAATTCTATTCTCTTCTTTATTTCAACCGATTATTATTTGGCATGTTTAATAGTATTTATATTCATTTAGACTTTTGAGAATTCATAATGAATCTTGTAATTGTAGGAATATGTAGAGGCATGCTTGGAAATTTGAAATGATTATAATCTTCTAACTTATGCTCTTGCTTTTAATTGATCGAATTAAAGTTTGGAAAGCGTATAGTTTCTTAATAATGTGTGGAAGTCAAGAAGTTTTGGTTTCAACATTTAAGAGCCTTGGTCGGGTTTGTTTATAAGGTGCTTTTCAAATTCCTTGAGAGGGGATACAAGGTGTACACCTTCTATACAGCTGAGTATGTACCTGTTATGCATTTGGATTTTTTGCAAGCATCTTAAACCATCTACTCTGAATCCTAACATATAATTTTTGCTAGGAGAAAAAGGACGGGGCTCAACCAATGTGTTGCAGGTGAACAGGTTATTTCCAAGCCGCTGGTCACTCTCTTGTTGGGTGCTGTACTGGGTGGTCTGAGAGATATCCGACCCTTTTCTTAATACCTTCTCTGTTATGAAAGCATCAGAGAATATACATCTTTGTATTCAGATTGCTACTTGTGGAATCTGAAGGAGACATTGAGTCTAGTAAAGTAATTCATCTGCAGGGCCAAGTCATGTAAGGATTTTGATTACAATGTTTTTCATCTAAACTTCAACACAATGCTGAGTCGGTCATAGGTTTAAACTTATGCAAAGTTGACATACGTTTTACATTATTTTTGAAGTTATAAAGCCATATGTTTTCTATTCAACCTTTCTACTTTATTTTTGATGGAAGTAATATATAGAGCTGATTGCAGTCATTCCAAATTTATACATATTCAAGTTTAAATCGACTGTCATAGCATTGATCTAGATATAGGATTATTTTCACCATAATATCCGAATATGCATTATTCTATAGAATATCTTTGAATGATTTTATATCTTGATAAAAGATAATAAACAATATGGAATAATGTTTAAATCTAATTTGAATATCAAAACATAGTACCAAGGAAATTTACTAGGCTAAGAGCCAGAATAAGGTGAAAAGGGTACAAGACATAACAATAAAAGTTAATTGTTCAGGCACCAAGGAGTCACCGGCCTGATGGTCTACTTATGATGAGAAGGTGTAGATGAGCCTATTAAAAAGAAAATACAGAATTGGTGATATTTTGAGATCTCTTAAGAACATAATCTTAGATTATGAAATAATAGTTGTATGTAATCTTTTTGAATAAATGAAAGAGCTGTCTGATCTAAGAATCTTGAATATCTGGGACACACCTGACTATGAAACCAAGATGATGGGTGATGAGGTAAGAAAAATGAATCATCATTAATATGAACTCGTATCAGTTAAGACATTTCAATAATTATCATTTATTTAAAATAAGTAATAGCTCACGCACATTCCTGTTACTGTGATCTCCTGCTGTCAAGTCGTACGGTGTGTTATATATCAAGATGCTCAGTGGATGGAATGATGTTCCCTATCAATTCCAAGTAGGGAGGGCCTTTCTCGTTAGAGAATATGTGGGGATATATATATATATATATATATATATATATATATATATATATATATATATATATATATATATATATATATATATATATGTATGTATATATATTGTGGTTTGAGGTTGGGTGGTTAAGCCCCTGACAATGCTTCATCTTTCTCAAGATGTCGGATATGTGTCAGACAGAGATAAGCCATGTATTCAATTGTTTATCAAAAATAGGTATTATCATTTTTTTTTATGAGAAGGTAAGATTAAATTGAAGTATTTCATTGTTATCATCATTTTACTTCATATAAATGAATACTGAATATAAGTAATTATCTAATCTTGAGAAATTGTAACAAATAAGCAATCAGAAGGAAAAGAAATCTGAAGCCCTAATTGATTGTGTGACAGCTAGAACCTTAATTGAATTGGTGGTAGTGGAAGCCCTAACTAAATCTATGGTATCAAAAACCCTAGTTGAATCTGTGGTTGCGGAAGCCCTAAATTGAATTCGTGGTCGTGGAAGCCCTAAGTGGTAAAGCAGTATTAGAAGCCCTAAATAAATCGATGGTAATTGATGTCCTAATTGGTAAGATGATATGTGATGCCCTAATTTAAGCTATATATGTATTTAGTGGTATTCATCAAATGTTTTTGAGATAGTAGTCAATTTTGAGGAATTGTTATAGTGTATTTGTGGACTAACCCAGGTGGTCGCAGAAGCATACTTAGATGATTTTCAATCTCAATTTTTTTGAGGTATGTGATTTTGATTTCTGAAGTAATTCATTAAAAGGTATTTCAAATATTTAGTTAAGAATTTTTTTTTAACTGACTTCAACAAAAAATCTTCTTCACATGAATTTGAATGTTGTAACTACCTTCTTATGAAATCAAAGTTATAACTGTATTCTATGCATATGTTAGATGTTAATTTAGACCTGGAAAACCTGGATGTTACAGTTTTGTTTGTATGTATATTTTCTCATGACCAAGGAAAGTCCAAAGTCTTCATTACTCAGTTTTCATTGTAATATTACTTTATTTTTGAAGTCCTTTTTTGTATTATGACTACCTTTTGATATATTGAACTTTTACTAAGACAGAGAAGGAACTTTCAAGCTTAGAGTATGCTTAACCTATTAAATATATATTAGTGCATTTTTTGTTGGTTTAAATGAGAATATTGACACTCGTAATTTTTTTTTTTGAATGATCTTTAACTTCTATAATGACACTTGTTTCTGTTTTCAATTGTACATGAAAATATATATGATAATTTTTAGATTTTACATAAAAAATCTACTTTCTTATTGGCACACCCATTTTATTAACAAAAGTGTGTAAATTCTAATAGGGTATATGCACCAAGTTGTGGTACCAAAAGGGAGGTCTAAGATGCCACCTTTTTTTTTTTTTTTCCTGAAATCAACAATTTTTGCACTTCGACAAGAATTTGAAGATAGTTAAACTCAATATTTTAAAATACAGAAAAAACTAAGGTCATAGTCCTCTGAATCTAGTTTCTAAACTACTATTTAAAAAAAAAATCAATGGAGTTTAAGCCTCTCAAAAAAGGGGCCATAGAAAGTGGTATTGATTTTTAATAAAAATATAACAAAGTGAAAGTGTGCCCCCCTAAAATTCTAACCTTTTTTTTTGAAATTCTTCGATCGCTCTGGTGTAAAGTTATCTAACACCATGTAGTTTATCCTATTATTGTCATGTAATTTTTTTAACATATATATATATATATATATATATATATATATATATATATATATCTTTTTACAAATTTTGTAAGTGGGCACATCTCAAAGACGTTAAATCTCTTTGTGTACCCCTTAGAAGTCAATCAAAACTAATCAGAAATCAAAATTTTTTTTACAAGTGTGTAGAACGGAGTCTAGTTTTCAAATAACTAACTTGTTGCAAACTATGATCAACGATCTAAAATTTAACCCCCAAATGCTATACATTGGTTTTATAGAAAAAATGGACATACACTCAAAATAAATTATACTTGAAAGGCTTAAAAAAGTCTAAATTCAAAATAAATCAATGGTTAAATAGCTAAGAAAAAGATATACAGTATCATGTTGCCCAATTTTATCAATATTCAACCACAATGAATACTGATGGGGTACACAAAAGGAAAATAGAGCATTTTTTCCATGCTTACTGATTAAAACATCTTAGGCATGTTTGAAACCACCATACCTTTGGGTTGGATCTCCAAGAAAAATCCAAGCCTTAGGTTTGGTGAATTCCAATGCATTTTCAAAGCACGATCACACTAAAGTGCGGTCACACTACTAAAATGCAGTCGATTTTGTAGTGTGTACATGCTATAGAGTGATCACACTATTTAAATATAGGGTATTTTGATAGTTTATGTTTTCTAAGGGGTTGCAATTGATTCTTATATGTCCGAATAGGTCGTAAGGAGTCCTAATGGACCTATAATGCCCACCTGTAGTTTTCTTTATATTATATATGTTGAACTCTTTTAGGCCTATTTCATACATGTGTTAGTTTCAGAGATATATGGTATCATGTTATTTGATTACTTGAAAATATCATTTATGGTTACATGGTTATTTATATTTCACGTGTTGTATAATGATTATGATTACTTACATGTTAATGTTGCTTTAATGATTCTTAGTTAGTAAATATGATTGCTTTCATAATGATGTCAGATGATATGTCTTTGCTGATGATTGTTTTACATTCATAGTAATTTGCATTGTTATATTTGAGTAATTGATGAGTTGACTCGTGATTCATTATGGTGTGTGTGTCTATTTTACTTTTATGTTTGACATGTTTGATGTGGTTAAGGGAGGGAGTTGTAGTCACCTGTTAGTCGGGATCTACACAATGTACGACTCCCTGTCATTTTCTATCTAGTTTAGTTATATATATGCATATGTACATGCTTGTCTTTTATATAAGTTGTAGGTATCGGATATCGACTTCATTGAATTACTAGGATGAGTGTGCCCTATCACAATAACTCAATGGTAAAAATGGGAAGATAATGATTTTTACCATATATGAAGATAATGTTAAATATGATTTTATTTAACATATATAAAAATCATATATGATTTTTTTTACAGACATGATCAAATATTGGCTGTCATGCTAAAACTAGGCCTATTTGAGCTTGATTTTTCAACTAGAGACACATGAATAGTCACTTATAACTTTTGAAAAATATATAGTAAGGAAAATATCTTATTTGTGATTGTAAATAAGTCTATTATGACTACTTTTTGTAGATTTCTTCTTTTCTTTCTCATGTAGGTTATTTGTTGCTTCAATTTCCTCTTTAGCTCTTATTTAGTTTCTTTAGTTTCTTTTATTTTTATTTCTTATTTAGTTTCTTTTATTTTTACGTTAGCTATTTACTTCTTGTTCTTTCACTTTTCTATTTATTATTATCATTATCTTTATTTTACATTATTTTTTGTCTTCCCTTCTATTTTTTCTTTTTATATTACCACTTTAATTTTAATTGATGTTTTAATTCATTTTTCAATTAGTAGTTTGCATTTTATTTTGGTTTTCTTGACCTTATTTGTTTTTCTTTTCTTTCTCTTTTTTTCTCTTGATTTGCATGTGGCTATCCCTTACCCTTCCCTCTCTTCTTTTTAGCCCGGTCTGCAACTTATTATTCTTTTACATTCTTAGCTCTTTCATGAACATCCTGATGATGGATCATGGAGTATGATCCGAAATGTTGATGCTAAAAAAATATTACACAATCTCACCCAAAAGCTCTAATATAGAAGATCCAATAGTTCAAACAAAAGTTTTCTCTTTCTTCTAAACTGGCAACCTTCAAATCTGAATAGTGCTTCTAGGGAGATTCATATTTTACACCATTCAAATGAAATTTTCTTTAGGAATAGTAATAATTAAAAATGTGTGAAATTAAATTATATTTCCATCAATATAGGTTGCATATTTATATCATTCCATATGAGATTATAACATTTAAATTACCAGCTGATTTACATAGAGAAAATGCATAAAAACTCAATGTTATGAACTTTGAAAATGTTTTGTCTTTAATTTAAATATTATTGCTTTAAAATATAATAATTAATTCTAAACTTATTAGATAATTAACATACTAAACCTATCTACACTTTTATAACCTTTATATAATCAAACAAAACATCTAAAAACAATATAATCCAAATCATTCGATGGAACCTTGTATTATTTGATCTTTGTTTATTTGAGGTTTTGTGGTATTTTTATTGTGATGGGTTTTGGAAATTTTAATGTGATGTTTTATTTTTTGATGGCTTTTATGTGAACTTTTTAGCTAACCAAGCTAGGATGTGCACCAAAGACATCTTTTAAGATTTCTTTTATGATGGTTATTTGATTAGATTTCAGGTTGTAAATTGTGGTTCAAAATTGAGGCTTATGTTTATGAGATTTCTATTTGGTGAGCATATATGATGACTTGGGTTTTGAGAACCAACTTATTTTTGGGTTTCCTATTAAGGAACCAAATTTGATCATTATGAGTGTTGTGATATGGGACACAACTATGGTTTATGTAAGTTTTAGGAAGGTAGTGTAGGTTCATGCCCATGAGAGTGACTTACAATGATGGCCAGGGCCCAAAGTGGTTGCTAGGGTAACTCATTATAAGTTGTGTAACAAGTGATAACATATTAATTAAAATACTTTCCTTCCCCATGCCTTGAGATAAATTAAAAAGATAAGTTAGAGTTTTTTTCCTCGTTCATGCCTTGAGTGCTTGTATAGACTAAGGATGAGAACAAGATGATACCTTGAGAGGTATGACTAGTCTCCTCATCTTCACAAGAGGGTATTTTGGTTATACATATAGTCACTAGGGGGCCGAGGTCTTGAGAGACTACTAGGGTAGCCTTAGAGTTGGCTCATGTGATGACACTCCAAAACATGTAGTCCGAGTCTCCTTCATAGTTTTTAAAATATTTTCCTCTAGTGGTATAGTTATTGTATGATGTATTTATTTTTGGTGTTTACTTTCATTGATGGTGATCAATGATTCATGGTGATCGTACTTTTGACTTGTATTTTTTGACTTGAGGTGGATATATTTTGTGCAGTTTATCTTATGATTTTGGTACCTGATATATACTTGGTATATGTATGTTGACTTGGTATGTGGTGTTGTTTTTGGATGAGTGTTCTTTCATCTTTGGTTATCTTTTCTTCTTGAGCAATTTATGTTACCCTTGAGGTAGATTTGGCCATTAGAATTCCTATCCTGGGAATGTTTTATGGTTTGATTTTTCATATGTGGATCATTCATTATCTTCCCTACATGGTGGGAGTGAAAGCCTGACTAGGTAACCACGTGATTAGGAGGCAGTGACTTCTCACCATTTGGGTTCCCCTCAGATCTACAAATGTTGGAAGTTCTATGATGCAATTGTACTTTTATCATTCTTATCCCTATCTTGAATGGTTCATAAGGCACAACACTTGGTGAAGGTTTTGCAAATGGGGTTGCAAGCTTTGGGTTTAACTATGGAGGAAACTCTGTAGTTAAGCGCGCTCAGGCTGGAGTAGTACTAGGATGGGTGACCTCCCGGGAAGTCCCGGTGCTTCACCCCTGTGAGCATCACCTAGATCCAATGAGTGCTAAGTGTTCCATTTATTCTCATGAGAGATGGATTCATGTTGAATCACTACTCATGAAACATGGGTCATCGAGTTTGACTCAAAATCACACAGTTAAATCCTGATATTCATATCACAACTTCTATTCAATTGATGTAATTATATTTTATCATGTATCTTGTATTTTGATATACTTGTATCTATTATTCTTGTGCATACCCTACAACATATGCAGTGGATGCTATTCATTAGATGTATTTCATTGTATTAGTTGTATTCATGAATTTTCTTATGAGATTAATATGTTATATTTTTATGATTATGGACATTGTACTTAAGACTTAAACAATTAATAAAAATCTTAAGTGTGACTCAATGAAAAGGAACCCTTGAGGAATGAAATCTATATAGTAATTAAATCTATATTGTAATTGCATTTGTAAATATTGTGTTGGTGTATATTTCTACCACATTGTTACTTTGATGTTGTATAAAATTTAGAAAACAAATAGTTTAATATAGTTTGTAACATATTAGGTTTATTTGTTTTGGGTTCCCAAGCAGGGCATTACAAGACCATAAGGTGTCATAGGACCACTTAGATAACACTAGGACTCATTACGACATATTTTAACCCCTTAGTGTATATCATAAGTCCATTGAGGTGGTCGAAGGGGTATTAATAAATTATAATTGGTCCTAATGCATATTAAGGGGTCTTAATAGATCATAATGGATCATTGTACCAGTTATGACCCCTTATGATGATTCATTCTATGATAACATATGTCCCTAGGATGCCTAGGGAAATATTTTATATATTCTAATCAGTTGAAAGGGGTCATACAATACTTGTTAAAAATCCACCCCCCCCCCCCCACCCCCATTTTTTCTAATATTGACCAATAACAAATAAATAGGTTGGCTGTCATGTCTACATTCATCTGTCTATTCACTTGTTTGCCATGCAAGCCTAATAGGAATACAAAAAAAATCCTTGAATTTTATCTTTTACTCCTAAGTCTTGAATCTTTTCATATTTTCATACTATATCCTTATGAAGATTTCAAATTATGACCTTGTGACTGCTCTTCATTGTTTGGTTGTAGCTAGTTAGCACTTAACTGATAGGATCTGCAAGCACACAAAACAATTATCTCCACAATCAGTGCAACTTTGTAGGTGGCTAAAGAATTAAGGATATAAAGGTTGCAAGGTTGTAATCAAAACACAATAGTTCAGATTCATGTTTTTCACATGTTCACAGGGTTAAATGCTAAACCCTAGTTACAGGTTACGAATAGGTGATAGGCGAATACGTGTCATGGTGGGCCACAACAATTATAGTTCTCCACATCACATCATCACAAGGGTCCATTTCAAAGGAGTGGTTCATCAAATGAAAAAAAACTAGTTGAATCAATGCACTCCATCAAAGAGCTTCAAATATTTAAGTTGCGAGCATGCAAAAGTCAAACAGGCCACAATCAAAGCTCCTTCATTGCATCATCACAGGTGGTCAAGAGAAAACTATGGTTAGAGCTATGAAGCTATGAAATAATTTCATTGCTTGGTCATAGGAGGCTAGTCCTAACCTAGGTTTAAGATGGTGAAGAAACAATACACATGGAGCGCACCATCACAAGGTTAAAATTTAAGTTGTGATGGACAATCTAGTAGTCAAGTTTGATGGCTTCATGGGGTCACACTGGTTAGACAAAAGGAAGCAAATGATAGTGGTGATTGGGCAATCATGGTCAAAGACTTGTCTTTGCATGGTCATAAGTATCCAAGATATAGTCATACTTTAAGTTGCGATCATGCAAAAGGTATGCTAGTGGAGAAGTTCTCAAGAGTCACAGGGTCATGAACATTTTATACTAGTGAGGAAGAAAGCTGGGATAGGGCAACAAAGGTAAGATAAATGCTTTCACATCATTGCATATTTAGAAGACTGTTAGGTCTAAACCGCAATGATGGTGTGAAGGGCCAATTTCATAATGTCGCAGGGTTACAATAGTTAAGGAGCCAACATGATTTCAAGCTATGACATAGCGATCAAGCATAAAAAAGGGCAGTTGCTATTTCACGAGGCCAAACAGTCAAAGAGAAATGTAGGCTACAAAGCTGGAAACATTGGCAAAGTCCACAGGTCAACAAACAAATAGATGGTAGGTGAGGTGGAAAAATATTTTAGGGACATTGGGCCATGTGGCAAGGTTTGAGGATTGACTCCAATTGACTTAATAATATATCTAATTTGGCATAGAGAACACAAAAGCAATAGCTTGATTGATGGTAAATCAAATTGGTTTGATTTCCTATAACCACTCTTTAGTGTTCTCCATACCTTGCTTATCTATCTACCTTCCACCACTTGCTTATCTATCTACCCAATCAAAATGGTGATGGTTGTCATTTTTGTCCATTCAGGGCAAAATTTGTACGTAAAAGATTTGATTTCCTATATGGGGATATGCACCTAATCATGATCTCCTCTGCTCAACAATTATTGCTCCTTTGCAATCTCAACTCTACCCAGTTGGGGTTTGAACTCAATGTAATATTAGAGTTAGGCCTGAACTCTATAAAAGGAAGTTGTAAATATTTGTAAAGGGTTCTTTACCTTTATGTTGCAATAATATTATGCCCTGCAAATTTGCCTTTCATTAATGAAATCTCTATTCCTTACATTCTCTTGCCATTTTTCTATCTAGTTCATGTATATGCCTTGTAGTAAATGTTTTCTTTCTATTTTCCTAAGTTTACATGTTGTGTTCAATTTGGTTGCAATCGTTGCATAAGTGAATATTATCTTTCCTTTCAACATTTCATCAGTTTCAAACCTACATGTCATTTTAGGGAATAGGTTGGAGTTAGTTCTAGTGTATTTCAAGTTTTCATTGATGTTTTGTGTCGTTGTAGATATAGTTGTGAACATTCAATCTATGTGCATCACCCCCTTTAGATTAGGTTAGGTAGTTTGATTTCATTCATCTCCTTCTCCCTTTTCCTTCAAAGAAGTAGTTAGGTGTACCTTGATAGTAAGGAAGTCAAACTTGTCCAAAGATTCAACCTCATAACACAAGTCCCACACTTGGAGGTCATTTCCATGTTACACAAGATTGCTTGAGGGTCATACCTCAAGAAAGGGTGCATACTTTTGTGTCAACAGTTTTTGGCACACTAGGTGGGACAGACAGATTCAGATTCATAAGTCCGCTGGTTAGCCAGTTGAAGATCCATTCACTGTGAATTCAAGTGTTATACTTAGAAAAATCAGCCTTTGGAAGCATTCTATCAAACACCATGGTGACTCTAGTGAAAATCTACTAGTTTCAAGATGAAACAACGTTGGTATGTGTAGGACCAGAAAAACGGGTTAAATGCATAACACACTATGAGAAAATCACAAAACTCAATAATCATGTGTTAGTACCCACTAGTCTACCATGAAAGCCAAACTAAACAAAAGAAAGCAAACATAATCAAAAAATCCCTTTTTCGTTTGTAGCTCCCATGTCCTTCTTTCTTCTCCAAATGATTGTAGCTCCAAAGTTGCTCATAGTGCACACAAAATTGAAGCAAAAGCCTATGATAGTGATAATGCCATGAGAATACTTGAAGTGTGATTTTATGTGAGAGAGAGAATGCAAAATGCAAATTAGAGACTCAAGACTTCAGCATTCTAGGATTCAAGAGACTCAAGGACCCCAAAAATGAGAGGAAGAGTGTCCAATTTATAATTGACATGGAGGATGAGAGCATTGATTTGTCACCCATAGATATTCGATGTGGCAAGAGATTCCTTTGAGAATCCATGACACATATGACAAAATATGCCAATTGTGAGATTCTATGACACATGCAAGTCAAACTTAGCTAAATGTGGAAGAGAATCTATGATGCGTCATAAGATTCCTCAACCCACTTAAAGCCAAGAATCTATGATGAATAAGCCAAATAGGGACATGCATAAGAGGTAATAATAATTCTTATGATGCATATGACAGAATATGCCAAAAGTAAGATTCTATGACACATGAGAGTCAAATTTAGAAGAGAATCTATGACGCGTCATAAGATTCCTTAACCCACTTAAAGCCAAGAATCTATGACGAATAAGCCAAATAGGGACATGCATAAGAGATAAGAATATTTGATTATGAAAAATCTCAGCCAAGTGTCAAAGGAGAATCCATGAGGTGTCACATCCAAGTGTCATGATGATGCAATATTTTATGGAATATTTGAATTAAAAATTCTTTTATTCCACAAAATAAGAATTAGTAGAAAACAGAATTAATGATGGAAAATAGAACTTAGGAAATTGTAAATTTTCATGGTTTGCAGATAATGAATCAATCAATTAATTAATTAATTAAGGATGATAATTACGAAGAATAATTAGTGAGAATAATAGAATTAAATTATGGGTTATTTAATCCTATAGAGAAAATTAGTAGATGATTGGCCAAATTGATTAAATGAATGCAACCGTATTCTTTGATGAAAATGTGACGACGATGGATATCGAATAAGATGATGAAAAGGTAGACCAAAGCCATGGTCAAATTAATTGATAGATCGAAATTGATAACATGTCAAGGACACATGACATGAATTAATTGATATGTAACATTTAACTGACATTGTAAATGCTACAGGATTGAAATTGATTGATAAGGTTTGATCATAATAACACTGACGGACATTGTCAATATTATTAAAATGGTTGATGATGCCATGATTTGACATTGAAAGCCTCAATAATGTCAAAGATTGGATGACATGAATGATAGTTCGACCTAGCATTGAGAGCCATGACAATACTAAGGTCAAATTGATAAGATTGATAAGTTGATAGGTTTCCAAGGCACTGAAAGCCACAACAATGCCTAGGAGCAGATAAATGATGATTATTTGAGATGTTTGATATGCTTCGAGTTGATTAGGACTGATTTTGAGTGATATGAAATTGATGCGAAAGGGGATACAAATGACAAAATATGGTCAATTTGGCCAAAAGATCGAAGTGAGTAGAATGAGAAAATGGGACAAATTAGTATGAAGAAGTGATGAGGTTGTAGATGCGAACCATTTTTGAGTGTCTACAGTATGTAAGGATCATTTGTGATCTTTTTGCAATTTTCAAATTTTCTATAAAAATGTAGTTTTTATGAAACTCTAACTATGGACCCATTTCATAGAAAAAACTACTATTCACCCCTATATCATGACAATGCTATTTGTTAGCCCTCATTTTACCAATTTCAATCTCAGCCCCAAGTTGGTTATAACCCATCTGCTCAAAATTGTTACTCTCCTCCTACCCTTTCTCCACCAGTCCCACCATCCCCATATGAAGGAGTTAAAGATATGATGTTGGAGTTCCAAAGGAAGATTAACCACAAGCTCCAGGAGAGGAGTAGGAGAATGGAAGCATGGAGTAGGAAAATAGATGAAATCCATGAGCAATTGCTAGACCTTGATAGGTGACTTGATGAGATTTCAAGGCAACAAGAGATAGAAAAACAATAGGAGGATATGGCATGCTAGGCCTATCTCCAACAACATGATGAGAGGGAGAAATCGAGACATTTTGAGGAGAATCCTACAAGGAAAGTTGCTGTAGGAAAAGAAGAGGAAATGGGACTCAAGTCAACCCATTTTCAAACCAGTAAAGAAGAGGCAACCCCTTCTCCAAAATACGTCATCCCAAGCTTCAAGAAGCCCCCTCCATTACAAGATCTTGTTGTTGTAACCCCTCCGCTCACTGTGCAAGAAAACTAGCTAGGTCATGAGCCTCTTGAACCTCTCACCATTTCACTCTTTTAGGGTGGACCGATCATATTGACCCCTGATGGTCCAAATAAGGAGTTTTGGGAGAGTAAAATAAAACCAACAAGAATATCAGGAGAGGAGTTGTAGCTTGCTGAGGAGAACAAGGAGATAGCTACTAAGCCGAAGGAAGAGGATCCAATTCTCTTATTTGAAGAGCTCCGCTCATTTGTTGACGAAGAAAAAAAAGAAAAGTTTGTTCCTTCTCTTGAGGCACAAATCATGACTTTTGAGCCTTTAGAAGAAAATGAGGATCTACTACAAACTAAGGAAGAATATCATTTGCTATAGCGGATAGTCCTCCATGATGTAGAGGATGGAAAAGAGAGTCTTAAGGATAAATCTGTCCTTGAGGAGGAACACGTTGATATGCATAAGTTTGTCCCTTAGCCTATGCATATTACTACAATAGAGCAAGAGGATTCTGATGAGGCTTTTTGGGATGAGCTAGAGATGTTTTGTTTATCCTTGGACATGAAATAGTCTGCTCCTTCATCAGATGATCATGAGTTGCAATAGGAGCAAGTAGAGGGACACACCAGGGATTTTTTTAGTGGCTATTGATTTCCAATTGGCTAATATGTCCCGATTGGGCTATAGAAATTGACTAAAAAAAACACTGTGTACTAGCTGACCGGTTCACCCAGATTTTATAAAATACTCATATAGTGTTCGAAACATTCGCCACTATTATTACGTAATTTTGTGTAGTTGAGTTCTTCGCCCATATTTCTCTTTAATGTTTACTCTTATTCGCCATGGAATTAATTGAGTGTCTCTTTCGATGATCATCATTCACCAAATTCCCATTTTCCTATGTGAATTTTTTTTAATGAGTGACACTGTACTCCATAGACAACTTACCTTGATACGTGTCAACATTTTGGTGACTACCTCAACAATTCTTCTTCCTTCAAGAAATGTTGGCCAAAATTAAACCTCAGCCATTGATCTTGGATCATCAGGCGATTTGAGTTCTCAAATAATACATTTAACATAATTACATTTCAAAACATAATTCACCATCAATATTAAATTTTTTATTAAAAACAAAAATTATAATCACCATTATTTTATAAAAATTGTCTAAACTATTAAAAAATTTGCCACCAAATATCCATCGATTGACGCATAATTCGCCAACACTATTAATTTTTTTTCACCCAAATGACATGTGATTTGCCACAATTTTATAAATTTTGGGAGGGGGGGTTCCTTAAAGTTATCCCTGGCCAACACACCATACTAGTAGCTCCCGAGGAGATATCTCATGAATACAATGAAGTTAAGATGGGGATTTTTTCTTCATTAGGAAGAGAAGCCACTTACAAACTAGTAGGATACCACCATTGCAAAGTACAATGGAGTCAAGGAATATTTCCCTAACCCTGCACCATCAAGAAGATGCCCCATTAGGCATCTAGCTCTACAAAAAATTAGCAAGTTTCTCTTGGTCAAGCTTACCCTTGAGCATGAGGGTGAAGGTCACAAGGAAGAGAAAGCAAGTCTTGCTCAACAAGGTAACACCCCAGTGTTGGAAAGCTTCATTGTGCTCAACATTGGGAAAAGGATGCTCAACATAGTAATATTCTTGTCATGTTTGCTACTATTTTTAGCTACCCATGTGTAAGGAAGAAGAAATCAACTGGTGAGAAAGGGAAGCTACTTCAACAAAATAGTTAATGGGTTTGTTTGATATTTTGCCTGTGAATTTTTGTACATGGTAGATTAGGTATTTTTTATGTTCTCCAAGAAGTACACAAGCACAAGCTATTTCTCTATGAGATAGAAAAGTTATGAAATTTTCTAGTTGTAGAGATTGCAATCTTTCTATTTTTGCAAATAGGGTTCCATTTTTTGTGACTTCATAGCCCAATGAATTGCTTAAGGCTACTAGTCCATGCTTAGAAAGCAATCATCCCCTCTAAGTCACCATAAATGTTAACGATTTTGCCCCCCCAATTTTTTCCAATATCGACAAATTTCAAAGAACAAAAGTGGCAGCCATGTCCATGTTCATTTGACTATTCACTTGTTTGCCATGCAAGCCTAATAGGAATGTGACAAAAATCCTTGATTTTCTCTTTTATTCCTACATCTTGAACCTTTTCATATTTTCATGCTATATCCTTATGAGGATTTCAAGTTGTGATGTTGTGGCTACTCTTCATCGCTTGGTCAGAGGTAGTTAACACTTAACCATCACGATGGCTGTGAGCAAGCGAAACAATTATCTCCACAGCTAGTACAACTTTGCAAGTGGCTAAAGGATCAAGGATATAAAGGTTAAAAGGTTACGATAAAACTACAATAGTTCAGATTCATGTTTTTTACATGTTCATAGGGTTAAAAGCTAAACCCTAGTTGCAGGTTGCAAATAAGCAACAAGTGAACACATGTCATGGTGGGCCAGGCCAAATCCAGTTCTCCACATCGCTTCATAGCAAGGGTCAATTTCAAAGGTGTGGTTCATCGAATGAAAATAGATTAGTTGAATCAATTCACACCATCAAAGAGCTTTAGAGATTTAAGTTACGACCATGCAAAAGTCAAACATGCCATTGTCAAAGCTCCTTCATCACATCATCATAGGTTTTCAAGAGAAAAACATAGTCAGAGATGCAAAGTTGCAAAATACTTTCATCGCTTGGTTGTACGAGACTAGTCCTAACCTAGGGTTAAGATGGTGAGGCAATGATACACATGGAGTACACCATTGCAAGATTAAATAATAAAGTTAAACTTTAAGTTGTGATGTTGATGACTTTGTGGGGTTGCAATGGTTAGACAAAAGGAAGAAAATGACAGTGGCAACTAGGAAATTATGGTCAAAGCCTTGTCTTCACATAGTTATAGGTATCCAAGATACAGTTAGACTTTAATTCATGATCGTGTGAAAGGTATGCCAGCCATTAAGTTCTTAGGAGTCGTAGGGTCGTGGATATTTTATATTAGCCAGGAAGAAAGCTACAACATGGTGATAAAGGTCTGATAACTATTTTTGCATCATCGCATAATTAGAAGACTATTAGGTATAAAACATGACAATGGTGTGAAGGGCCAATTTCATAATGTCATAGGGTCATGATAGTTAAGGAGCCAACATGATTTCAATTTGTGATGCAAAAATCAAGCATAAACAAGGGCATTCACAATTTCACAAGGTGAAATAGTTAAAGAGAAATGAGGGTTGCGAAGCTGTGAAAACAAGAAAAGTCCATAGGTCAACAAATATATAGATGCTAGGTGAGTTGGCAAAATATTTCAGGGACATTGGGCCACATGGCAAGGTCTGAGGATTGACTCTAGTTGACTTAATGATATATGTGATTTGGCATAGAGAACACAAAATCAACAACTCGATTGATGGTAAATCAGATTTGTTTGATCATGTACAACCACTTTCTGGTGTTCTCCATGCCTGGTAAATGTAGTTTTCTTCCTCCTACTACTTTCTTATCTATCTACCCAATTAGAATGGTGATGGCCACTATTTCTATCCATTCAAGACCACATTTGTACGTAAAATATTTCATTTACTATATGGGGATGTGCATCTAATCATGATCTCCTTTGCTCAACAATTATTTCTCCTTTGCAATCTCAACTCTATGCAGTTGTGGTTTGAACTCAATGTAATATTAGAGTTATGCCTGAACTCTATAAAAGGAAGTTGTAAATATTTGTAAAGGGTTCTTCTCTACCTATATGTTGTAGCAACATTATGCTCTACAACTTTACCTTTCATAAATGAAATCTCTATTCCTTACCTCCTCTTGCCATTTTGCTATCTAGTGCATGTATAAGCCTTGTAGTAAATTTTTTCTTTCTATTTTCCTAAGTTAACATGTTGTGTTCAATCTATAGGAAATCATTACATAAGTGAATATTATCTTTCCTTTCAATGTTTCATTAGTTTTAGGTCTACATGTCACTTTTGGGAATAAAATGAAGTTAACTCTAGTGTATTTTAGGTTTTCATTGATATTTTGTGTAGTTGTAGATAGATTTGTGACCATTCAATATAGGTGCATCACTCCCTTTAGATTAAGTTAGGTAGTTTTATTTCATACATCTCCTTCTCCCCTTTCCTTCAAAGAAGTAGTTAGGTGCACCTTGATAGTAAGGAAGTTGACCTTCTCCAGAGATTCAACCTTAGAGTGCAAGTCACACACTTGGAGGTCATTTCCACATTACACAAGGTTGACCACTTGGAGGTCATTTCTATCTTACAAAAGGTCACTTGAGGGTCATACCTCAAGAAAGGGTGTAGACTTCCATGTCAACAGTTTTTGGCATGTCCGGTGGGACAAACAGATTCAGATTCATAAGTCTACTAGTTGGGCAGTTGAAGATCCATTCATTGAGAATTTAGGTGTTATTCTCAATGAAATCATCCTTTGGAGGCATTCTATCAAACACCATGGTGACTCTAGTGCACATCTACTAGTTTCAAGATGAATCAATGTTGGTATGTAAAGATCATTCTTGATCTTTTTGTGATTTTTAAGTTTT
The DNA here is from genome assembly GCA_028749045.1 of Cupressus sempervirens. Lineage (NCBI taxonomy): Eukaryota > Viridiplantae > Streptophyta > Pinopsida > Cupressales > Cupressaceae > Cupressus > Cupressus sempervirens. Next base: position 578,245,767 of record CM053793.1, read on the forward strand.
CTATAAAAATGCAATTTTTATGAAACTCTAACCATAGACCCATTTCATCAAAAAAAATATTATTCCCCACCATATCATGAAAATGCCATTCTTCAACCCTCATATTACCCATTTAATTCTTAGCCCCAGGTTTGTTATAACCCATATGCGTAGATTTGTTACTCTCCTCCTACCCTTTCGCCACCAGTCCCACCATCCCCATATGAAAGTCTTAAATACATGATGTTGGAGTTCCAAAGGTAGATTTACTACAAGCTCTAGGAGAATATTAGGAGAATCGATGCATGGAGTAGGAAAATAGATGAAAGCCATGAGCAATTGTTGGACCTTGATAGGCAACTTGATTAGATTGCAAGACAAAAAGAGATAGAGAGACAACAGGAGGAGATGGCATGCCAGACCTATCTTCAACAACAAGATGAGAGGGAGAAAAAAAAACATTTTGAGGAGAATCTTTCAAGGCAAGTTGCTGCAATAAAAGAAGAGGAAATAAATTTCTGCTATAGATCTAGCTAGGAATTGAAAAAAACCATGTAGGGAAAAAATACTGAAGAAATAAAGAGCTGCCAAGAATAAAAAATGCATTGATTCACATTGTATCAATAATGATTGTTTCATTATGCAACTATTGCATGATTTATACAAAGTAAAATTACTGCATAAAGAAATAATTATGTTCAATTTACATGTGCAAATAATGACCATAAAAAATAAACAACAGTTCTCCTCATTTGCCTTAACATGTGACAAAGAGTTAATGATCCATTATAGTGAGATTAGATCCATAAGTTACAATGATAACTGAAACTTAACACCAACACTTCTACTTAAGGATAACTAAGGAGAACAAAAAGCTAATGAAAGAACATATATAGCTGGAAATCTTTTGGGAGAAGAAAAAAAATGTGAACATCTGTCAAATGATACTACCATAGTGATGAATGGAAATTCTTCTTTCAAACTGACATGATGACCAGGATTAGTCTGCATGAGTACCCCCAAAAACACTATTGAAACAATGAGAAAATGGAAAAAAAAGGCAAAACATATGCTAATAAAATCGAAGATATAGTAGACAGTAATTTGCATAGCTCCCACAAACAAAGAATAGATGGCAAACAAAGGAAAAACATCTATCATTCAAGGATAAAAATGACACATGAGTTTGTACAAGTGACCCTAAGGACACTACTTAACCATGAAAGGATGAATTGATGATTGAAAATATAGGTGCCAATCATTTATAAATCTGATCAACTATAGAAGCAAAGAAGCACTCGCACAAGGAGGCAGATAGGTCCATCGAAATATTGAGTCACTAGAGAGACAAGATCCATGTGAAGAGAGCATGATCTTGACCTATCTTTGATGCAAAATCTAGTCCAACCTCTACTACCATGAAATTTCAATTCACCTATACTTATGGGCCTAAGTAGAATGGATGGCTTCCACTTGAAATAATTGAATGACATGAGAAAGAAAGAAGCTAAAAATTCCATCTAGGAGAACTGTGATCTTCAGTACCTACAAACAAAAACATACATTTCTTTTCCTAACAACCTTAGCTCTAATACCATGAAGGATTTGAGAAATACACAATAAAGCCCTCGAATACCTGCATGTAAAAACCTATCATAGAGAAGAAAAGGACAAGAAGAGGCGAGGGTTTTCTTTGAAAATATAAAAATTGTATTCTCAGAAATGAGAAAGATGTAAGATAATTACAAATGATCTATCCTTATAGTAGGAGATCAAAACTTGAAAAGGGTAACCTAAAAGGTAAAAGGGTAACCTAAAAGGTAAATTCTATTTAATAATTACTAATTAAATTTTAAATAAGAATGCAAAAGGTGCATAAAGGGAAATCTTAGGAAGGGAGAAAAGGTAATTTAATTAATGAAAGTAAATTAATTTTTCTCTAACACCCCCCCTTAAGATGAGCAACAATGTAGCTACAAACAAGGTAGAAAGAGCAAGGAAACTACAATGTAATGCAAAATGAAATCTTGGGTCCTGGCAACAAGGCCTGATGAGGTACCCAATCACAATTAAATATCTATGAAATGGAGAAATAATGAAAACCTAGTAGGAAAAACTCTACTCCAAAAAGTGATAGAAAAGAATGTACAAATGAAACATCTCAAGAGAATCTCTCAAGACCATAAGTACAATGAAAGCCTCCATAATAGAAGCTTGAGACTCCATAGTACAATGAAAGTGCTTGAGAGAATGATGCTTTTGTTCTTCTTCCTCCACAAGACATTTATATTTTAGTGTTTGCAAAGCATGGTGAGAGCTCCATCCAGACCCCACCCAAATAGTCATGGTCATTGTCTTTGATTTCCCAATGAAAAAGCATGCTACATCCATGAAAACCTGCTACTCTTCATAATCCAATGAATCAAAGCTTATCTTCAATGTCTTCTTCACATCTTTGGGTAGTTTCCTCTTTACTTTTTGTAATTCTACTCTCCAATAGAGTAGATCTTTACCAAACATGTGTCGACCAAGAACTTGCAGAGACAGAGGCAAGCCTCCACATATGCTCTCAAAAGTCTCTACAATATCTTTGTATCTACTATGTGGTTTGCGTTGGCAGAAAGAGTGCCAACAAAATAGTTCCCTCCCATCTTCTCTATCTAATCCTCTCAAATGATAATCAACCTCAATTTTTGCATCCACAAGGACCCCTACATCACAGGTTTTAATTATTACGAGATGATTACCACAATTATTTAATATATCCACTCATTGTATTAGAGCTTCTAATTGGTCTACATGGTCTATGCTAGAAATGGAATGACTACCTTTTTCAAAGTAATCCATTAGACAACTTGTCCCTTCCGCAAGACTTCAAAATTTGCAATCCTTTTCCTAGAAGAGCTCTTGAAGCAGCTGGCTTTGCAAATTAGATAGTTCACCCTTGGCAGAGGATTCATGAATGCCAGACAACTTTTTTTTCTTGTGTATTCTGATCCATATTGGTTATATAGCTATTTGGAGAGAGTTGTCTTCCCAACCCCACCCATACCAAAAATTCCAACCACACTAGCCTTTCTTTTTCTTACTATGTTCATTTGACACTAGCTCTCAAAATCATGAACAAGATCAAGAAGACACTTCCACTCAAAATCTCTTACAAGCTTATGAAGTCCTACTGGATGTTTGGTGACATGTAAATATTTCATTCTTTGTACTTCTTTTCCACAACAGACACTATTTCTTTGTAGTCACAAGAACTGGAGGAGGTGAAAAGGGAATTTTAAGAGAAAATCAAAGGGTGTAACAATTATATAACAAGATTTGATTCTTTCCTTAATATATAATCTATAAGTTATCTAATATTGGATCCACAACATTATCTCATGTTGAAGAGACATCTTGTTCTATGTTCGATGGTAGACACACTCCATCATGTCATTTTAAAGGCACAACATCAACATACCAAGTAGGTGATATTCCTTCTTTCACATCTTATTGCCAAGGCACACCATCTTCGAACCTTGAAAGTACAAAATATACCAAAAATAATGTTGGTTTTCATAATGTTGAGTCCAATGAAGACATTAGAACACTTCCAACAATTCGTTATAGAAAGCCATGATATTTGATTCATATTGATAATAACATTTTGCAATCAATGTCTGATAAGATTTCAAAGCATACTTGTCAAAGAGAAGTTATTTGAATATGGAGATTATTCTTTGAAGAACTTAATATGACAAGAAGATGTCAATTATTTTTTGAAATGATGAAGAATTTAAATTGTAGGCCTGTCATGAAGATTCTTGGACTAAGAACGATGGATGAGTCAAATGGAAAAAAAACATTGTAAATAATCTAATGAGTGCATATGACAAAGTGGGTTATAAGTCACACACCAAAGATAGTAATATCACAAGATGCATACTTATATGAAAATTATTAGTAAGCACCCAAATGAAGAAAGCTTGACTCATTAGAAACAAAAGCAAATTATTGAAGATAAGTAGAGGTACTCTAATGAGAGCCATTGGAAGGTGTAAAAAGATCCAATAAAAAAATTAGTTATGGAAATTTAGTGGTAGACTACCACAAAAGGATAAAGACATTATCGAAGCTTTGAAATCAGTTATTGAAGGTTTTTGAAGAATAACACACGTGTATCCACTAATCAAAGATATGTTTTAAGGAGGGTTGGTAGTCGAATCCACGATCCACATGCAAAACAATTTTTTGGATTCAAATTAGACTCAATTAATTGCAAAATTTATCGATATGTATCCTCAAATTAAAATTAGCCAAATATATTTTGAAATGTGTAAAAATTTTCATTTGAAGAAAAATCACACATGCACAATTGTTATTGTAGGGTACATATTGAATTTTCTAACCATTTTGATGTTTTTAGGAATATATGTGTGTTTTTGCATTCTAGGTTTGTTTTGCAGGGTTGTAACATAAAGTAGCCACCTGGATCTTCAAGGGAATTCATTTCTACCATCTTATGTGAAAGAGGACATGGTCAACAATTTTACAGGTTGTCATGATTGAATAATACGTGCCTGATTTGTGGTGGTTTGTAACATTTATCAACTTGCGAACATATGGATGGTACACATGCAATTGGGAATAAAATTGTAGATTTTGAAAAATATAAGACTATGACATTTTTTCTAAAAGATATGAAAGAGGCCAAAAAATGTGAGTTAGTGATTGAAAATATTCTAGTATATGAGTTCATGAAGATTTTTTGTGAAAAAATTATTTATGAGTATGCAAGGCATACACACATGGCATGATGGTTGGATTTGCAATTAAAGTTGTGTAAGGACACATTTTCAGTAGATACTATTATTTTGGTTGTGGAGTTCGTAGAGAACTACACACTACAACCACAAAATAAGTCATAAGCAAAGTATTATACTTCTATACAGGTTTCCATATTTGTTCATATAGAATTCATGCATTCACCGACAAGTACAAAGGCAGACAAGAAGATATTGAGGGAGTTCCATTTTTACATTAGTAATGTTGATCACATTCTATAGAGTTTGTACAGGGTTGCTTCCAACTATTCTATGGCAATTTGGCTAATAGAGGCATATCATATTGTCAACACATCATTTGGTTAGACAAGTGTGCATCTCAATTTAAGAATGCACTGATGTTTTATTGGTTGAGTAGGAAACATAGGTGCATTAGTATTTAGTATATGTGGAATTTCACAGAGGTTGGTCATGGAAAGGGAGAGCATGATGGTACAGACACATATCAAAAGAGCCTTGGATCTTGAAGAATTAAAGTACAAAGATAGTACAACATTGACAAATGTGGAAAGTATCATGAATTAGTGTAACACTACAATGGGTCTAGCTAAGGAAGGTGACTAGTCTATGGTTTGTAGATGTTTTTGGTTGATAGATAATACTAACATTGCACCATATGAGGATTGTTGTCACTGGTAGGATCGAGTGAGATACACTCATGTAGAAGCACTAATGTAGGTTCACAGAGTATCCACACACAACATATGATATGCTATTGTTTGTCATATCTCGAGGAAGATTAGGATGGATGTGAATCAACTGAATGGGTGGACAAATTCTATTTATGAGTTTTGATTCCAGTCGACCCCTATCATTCCCCATGAGCACTATAAATGGTATAGATGGAATCATCAATTGATTTTGATCGATTGTATGATCTAATACAACTAGGTAATACATATTTCAATGTGAAATTAATATTTAACTTCTTTACTTTTATTGCTGCTATTTGATGCATTAATGAGCATATTATGTTTCTATCAATGTAGGCCATGTTTTTTCTATTATTGCACTTGAAGACAATGAAGAAGGGACAAATTATTATTTATGTCATTGTGTCAAGCCAAAAAAGAGATTGGATCAGTCAGTTACAGATGGTGAAGGTTTAGAATACCCTATAGGTACAGTGGTCGTAACTCGTACATGGTTTAGACAATACAATATGAAGAACTCTAACTTGTGGTTATTCAAGGATTGACAAACATAGAGGAAGATTCTTCATTATTCAAATCTTGTGATTGTATCAAATGTCTACTTGATTAAATATGGAGGAAACCCATACAATAAGACTCTTTGTAAGGTTCATGAGTTATAACACAAGACAATACTTGAGACAGTAAAAGGTAGAGTAGATTTGACTAGTTCATTAGATTAGATGTAATTGCAAAACCATGTGATGTAAATATTTATATTTCATATATTTTTTTGGGCAAGACCAGAGGTTTTCTCTCCTTAGCTCTTTCCTATCAGTGCCTTAAATAGAGCTAAGTTAAAAATAAACATTCATGAAATTTATACATATAAATGAATGTTGTTGTAATACTACTATTAGGATTCAGTTGTGTAGATTTCAATGACAATATGCTATATATATTTCTCAAATTAATATTTATACACTACTAAAATCACTTGTTTTTAATTATTGCATCTTGTTTATAATGCTGGACCTAGGTGTTATGACACCAATTTTTAAAGGATGATAACTCAAACCTTATGATGGGTATCTGAGATTTGTAATGTGCACAAGGATGGTGTGGGGCCCCTCTAATTAGGTGTAGGTCCATTTTGGGATACTCAACTCAATTTGGATTTGGAGAGCACATTTTAGTTTCCAAAAAAACTTGCAATGTCATATGCACTTGAAAGTCGCTAATTGGTGCATCTTTCAAACTGCTCATCCGGGGACCATTTCATTAATTTTGTTAGCTCTAGCTGGCCAGGTAAATGGTAGGGGACATCTTATTTTGGTCACCAAGATTCTAGAATGCTTTTATGCATGTTGGACTTAGGTGTTCCCAATGAGCACTAAGTGAATAGGACAAAAACTTTTGGAGGGCGATAACTTAGACCTTTGATGTGTATCTAAGATCCTTGAAGTGCACAAGGAAGGTTTTCCAAAGGTGTAAGTGCATGTAGCTCCATTTTTTGATGCTCCTCATGATTGGGTTTTGGAGACCAAGTTTTAGTTGATAAAAAATGTTGTAGTATTGCATAGTAAAAAGTTGCTAATTGGTGCATCTTTCATTCCATTTGACATGGGACCATTATGTCAGCTCTGTTAGGTTCGATTGGCTAGGTAAATGCAATGTTCCTCTCATCTCGCTCATTGAGCATCCATAATGATTTTGTGCATGTTAGACCTAGGTGTATCTAGGGTGCACTAAGTTGTTCCATGGACTTATGATAGTAAATATTTAGGTAGTTGTATGCACTAAGTTGTATCAATTTTTTTCTTCTCTTTTGTTCTTCCATATATTTAACTAGCCACTAAAAGAAGAAATTTGGGTCATAATAGTCTCAAGGGATATTGCCAATCGTGCCTTACCAGGATTATTTTGAAGTGAATCCTTTAACTTCCTAATAATTGATTCTAATTCTATTTTTCCTCTTTCTATTTTAATGAATAAATTATCTTGAAATCCTATATTAGGTCTTTGAATTGGTGGAGGTGGTGGTTTTTTAGGTTGATTTTGTGGAGGGTTTGGTTGTTGGATTGGTGGATTGTTTGGAGGTGGATTTGGTGGAGCATTTTGAACACTATCTTACATATAAACAATACTATTTCAATATACTATACTAAATTGAATACACAATTAAAAAAAAAAAAAAAAACATATAATTTAACAAAAACAAGGGTTCAAATCCATACCTCTTTTCTCACATTGCAAATTTCGATGATGGGGAGACATTTCTAGGACATGGAAGGGATGCTATCAACAAAAAATAGTGCATACATACTCCTTGGGGCTATAGAAAATGAAGAAATGGCAAATAAATTGAGTGGAATGAGGGAAAAAGCTATGGGTTCTCAATTTAATATTAAAAATTTCCGTCAGTGCGATCGCACTACGTTGACCTTTTTTTATGGCCCAAGCCCGTGGCTCGGTTCATGCAGAAGGTAGTGCAATATCATTATGGCTTTCATAAGAAAGAAGAAAAATGACTTGGTGTATATGTCGAGTATATATATTTGTTTCTATAATAATTGATATAAAGTTTATAAGATTTCCTCATTCCTTGTAATAGATTTAATTCATTTTTGGATTAAATTGTGTAGTAGTTTTTGTAACAAAATTTCAGACTCTGTAGAAGTTTTTATGTGGACATTTTGGGTCATGCCCTATGAACCATCATGAGAATAGGATAACACAACTAGAAGAGAAAGAAAATGATGGTTGAGTCATTGTGACCCAAAACAATGGTTAATTTTTTTAATAAAGTTTAATACAAAAAGTGATTAAAACTAATAATGGATATATTACATCTATTGTCACACTATCAACAAAGATTGATACACATTTATAATATTTAAGGTGTGGTAATTGACTTTAGAAAGTAGGGAGTGGAAATTGAGCATAGATCTAAAGATTTTTGAACAAGTTAATATTTTTAACTATCTATTGTATCCATAATCAGACAAGGGACAACTTGGAAGATTTCCAAACTTGTTAATCTTGTTAACTATCTATTGAATTCATAAGTAGACAAGAGACAACTTGGGGAGGTAAACCTTCTTAAGAGTAGAAGAAAATATATAATAGCTAGAAGAAAAGAAAGAAAAAGCGAATCTCGCTTACTTGCATATAATTATTACATTCATTAGATTTCTAGAGTCCATATTAGATGATTATTTTCTCTTCTAAAATCAATTGTATGATAGTTTTTAGCATCAATGTTTCACATCATATCTATAATCAAAATCAAGAGCACAAAGACTATCATCCATCCTTCCTAATAATAATTCATATTGTACATAAAGTTGATACTAAAAACCATCACAAGATCCATTCAAAAAAATAAGAAAATCACCTACTAGAATTTTTAAAAAAATGTAAATATTATATCCTTTGCACCCTATGCCAGTACTACTAAAAACATGCTAAACCCAAAGACAATTTCATCCCTGAGTAGGATGAACATAAGACCTCAAGTTAGCGAGAAAAATTAGAATGCATTTGCCTTCCCAAAGGTCACATTTGCTTATCTTCTATGGAGGCCAACTAATAAAAGTAAACAATGGTGGGCCCCATTGCTCAGTCATTACAAGAACAACAAGTAAAATGTGAGGGCCCATTTGGCAATGGGAATACGAGCGAAATAGGCATATATAAATTCTTAAAATTTTGAATTTTCCATTTGGATGCACCAAATTGGAATTGGAATATGGAGTAAAATAAGAATATGTATTCCAATTTTGGCCCAAAAATGGAGTTTTGCAATTCCACCCAAATAAGTGTTATTGGAATACGTATTCCTATTCCACTTTTATTTATTTTAGAAAACATAAATTTTGGGGTCTGCAATTTCCCCATCAAATATTGGCTGAACCAAACAGAGAATAGGAATACGTAGCCCCATTTTCTATTCTAGAATAAGTATTCTAGAATAGCTATTCCTATTCCCACAACCAAACAAGCCTTGAATGAATGTACGATAGGCTACACGTAACCTATTTCCATCCTTTTTATATCTGACCAAAGGAAATGTACAATATGTGATTAAAAAAACTAAAATTTGTATATATGTGACTAAAATCAGCCACGTGACTAACAGTAGTTAATATCCAATCATTTATAATGCTACTAAATAATTTTAGTCACTTATTTGATCACTAATTTTGATCATCAATTTAGTCACATATTTAGAGGTATATTTAATCACATATTTAGTTGTATATTTAATCACATATTTAGTTGTATATTTGATAGTTGATATAGTCACATATTTAGTATTCAGTAGCATATTTAATCACATATTTAGTCATATATTTGATAGTTGATTTAGTTACATATTTAATGGTATATTTACTAGCATATTTAATCACAAAATTAATATATTTACTCACATATTTGGTAGTGTATTTAGTAGCATATTTAATAGTATATTCAATCACATATTTAGTAGCATATGCAATAGCATATTTATTCACATAATTGGTAGTGTATTTGGTCATAATAGAGTACAATGGAATCGAACCCCCATCTTCCTACTTGTAAAGTAGGTGCTCTTCCATTGAGCTAGCACGCTTTAAAGAATACATAATTAAATTATTATTTGTCTCATTTCATTGTAAATATAGCACCCAAAAAGGTTATGGACATGTATTTCTTGAAATAGGAGAAACAAGGCAACATCTAATCAAGTTGATAAGGAAAAAGGAATTGGGGTAATATATTTCAAATTAAAAAATCTATTGTTTAACTTTTATTTACTATTAATTCCTATTTTGAAGTTGCTACATCACACAAGGCTAGGCTTGTATTTTGACTTCTCAAATTAAGTTAAACATGTTTGCAATACACCAAAGCAGTTGTCTAAGTGAAGGTATTTTAAAGGCTTTAAGGGTTCCTGCAAAGATAATTGCACAAGAGTGTGAAGTTGATAAAATTTTTCTCTAAGGAAAAAAATCATGTACATTAAAATGACTTTCCCTAGTAGCCACTAAGATAATGTGAAAAATGCACCAAAAATTATTTGCAAGCATTGATTTCTATTTACATGTGGTGTTAGAGGTTGTCAAGAATTCTTGATGTGATATATTAAATTAAGTTATTGGGCATGACTCGTTTAGCAAAAGATTTGTGACTTTTTTTCAAACATAAGTCATTGCAAAAAAAAAATTAAAAATAGTATGGGCATGCATCTAAGAAACATTGTTGTTTCTGGTAAACTAGCCAAAGTATTAAACAAGCATCCCCGTAAACAAGCAATACCTAGACTCACACTTAATTGTTAGAGTTAGTTCAAGTAACCTGAGAATCTTTGGTCAATAACTATCCAAAATTTTAGATAAACACAAATAGCTACTCTTTCACATTTTCATACATCAACATATAAAATACGTCTTTCAATTCTTAATCAAGGAAACTAAAACTATTTACTTATGCAGCTGTAGAAGCTAGAACATACAAAGATCTCAATAATAATATTTTTCACATGTTCCATTGGATCTTGCTACAAGGGACTAAAGTGCAATAAGTGTGCTAATATCAGAAGAGTTGCAACTCTATATATCTTGATCAAATTAAAGAAATCATGTAGCCACAAAGAGCTAGAAAGCTGAATTTTTATTCTTTGATGAAATTTATTTGTTGTTTAAGTTGAGGATCACAACACAGGAAACTAAAGTGAAGCAAATGTAGTGATGCTTGACTATATATAGTTTATGTGGCATTAATGCCAAACAAGGCATAAGAACAACTATATGTGCATAGATTCTCATATGTGGTGCTTCTTATGGTCAAAATTTGGTGCATTACAAGACTTTTCATGGCCAAGCCATGTTCCAAAAATTGCATTGCCAATAAAAAAGCATATTGGTGCTTCTACTAGTGCAAAGTCCCCAATTGAAAATCATAAATCCGAATGCAAATTAAGGAGTTCGTAGGAACCCAAAATAGTAGATTGATATACAAGAACTTGAATTACCAAGAACACAAAAGATGGATATACAATAAATTACCTTGAGACAAATCGAAGCATTTATTGAGCTTGACGATGCAAATGAAACTAGAGTCCATGCTAATAGATCTTAACCTAGTTGAACTCAAAGGGGATGGCCTTGATTTGACTGTGATCAGAGAAATACCATTGGAAGACAATCACACTACTACCCAGGAGTTGGGATCCTCTTCTTTGAGGGGAAACATATCTCTTTCTTGAGGAAGTAGGTATTTATTCAATAGAAAACCAAAAATCTAATTCAAATGGGCTATATTTAGACAATAATAGTATGCAGCTTGGATATATTTATTGTTTTTAGTTAACTCATGAAGATTTTAACAAAGCAATCATTCAAGTACAAGTGAAAAAGAAGGCCAGCTTGAATTACTATGCATAGACCTATGATCAGATAATCTTACAATTGCAACTCATATTAAAAAGACATTTTAATATTTCAGTTCATCTTAAGGTCATACACAAGTGATCTTAAAGTGCTCAGATCATAAAGTATATTGATTTGTAAATGTTGCAAACTAATGCGCAATAAGTAAATCCCTTGAAAGATTTAAGCTTAAAAACCAATACAATTTTACTATTTAGACTATTTACCATTGTGAGCTTACCAACAAGAATGAAAATTAAAAATCTCAGTACCTGTCAAAATGTTTGGTTCCAATTGCATCAAACTCATCTATAAAGATGGCACAAGGAGCTTTCTCTTTTGCAATGGATGCCTTGAGACATAGTCCTTCTATCCATGGAAATTTAGGTAGAAGGCCCAAGTTGGATGAATAAAGTTGGAGGAATATTGTAGATGATGGTTTAGAGTTGGCAAATCTTGTCATTGTATTGAAAAACTATAATGACATATTATGGTCATCTACTGATAATACTTCTAGTTCTCCATGGGACCCTTTGGTAAAGGGTACATAAAGGTGATCCATTGGAACTACTATTCAACATTATTTAGGAAAAAAAGAAAAGAATTTTCCACCCAACATTTTAAGTCATTTAAATGCTTGCAATATTACAATATTATCAATTTATTGTAGGTAAATGCTGAAATTCCCTTGTTTGCGTAGACTTGAACTCATTACTAGAATATGTAGCCCAAACATTGGCTGAAAGGAGATTGCCTCTACTCATGTTACTGACAATTATGTAGCATAAGAGTATATTATACACATGGAAAAATGTGTTTGCACTGCAAAAGATCTACTTGCTGCCAAATAGCAAGGGCACAAGAATGTAGACCATGCCAAAGGAAGTACTGGTATGCAATTAAAGAAGTTGTCAAATGGAGGTTTTCTCTATTCATGGCACTAATAATTGTGCAACATAAGAGAATATTAAGCCACATGGAGAAACATGTTTGCATTGCAAGAGATCTAGTTGCTTCCAAATAGCAAGGGTAAAGGGTCGTAGATCATGCCAAAGGAAGTATTGGTATAAAATTAATAAAGTTGTCAAACCATTACTGAAGCTTATGTTAAAACTTAAAAGTGACTTGGCCTATTTATTATGACACCCTTCTATATCTACTCATATTTCTAAAATTTTATTGGTCTTCACAGTGGGATGTGGTCATTCATACTTAGTAAGCAATTGTTCTAATCTTCTATTGTGTTATACCCCATAATTGCTTTTACGCAAATAATGCTTTATTTGGGTTGAATAAAAGTATAGTTGAAATGCCTTATTTTAGATTTGAGGTGTGATTTCAACAAATTTGAAAGAATTATAGATGCATAGTTCCAATCTTTGCTTGTAAAATGTAATATTTTAGCTTTGAGGCATGATTTCAACAAATTTGAAAGAATTACAAATGCATGGTTGAAATATTTGCTTGTAAAATCTAGTTCTAGTATCAATTTCCTTTTTTTTTGTAAGCAACTAGTTAATATAACAATATGTTAAGTGTAACATGCAATTCCAATTATTAGGCTATGCAAGGTTTAGATATTATAGAAAAATAAAGGTCAACTTAACTCACTATTTGGAATGGGTTGTAGTCCTTATCATGTCATTGAGGTTGGAACTTGGCAAAATCTTGGCAAGTTGTTTTTCTTTGGACTAAGACTTGGACTTAGTGGAGAAATTCAATCAAAACTTAGAAATACACACACACACACACACACACAAAAAAAAAAATGTTTAAAATGGTTTTTTGAAATTTTTATGTTGATTTCATGTGTTTTTGGCAGATATAGGCAAGTCAAGTCTACAAGATTTCTCAGCTTGATTTAGACTTGGATCCACAGGTTCTTTCTAATTAATAACTAGCTTCTCTTGAATTTCTGATTTTAGTACTTAAAGTTCCACCTTGTGATCTACTTTATAGACTTACATGCAAGCGTAAATGTTCTAGTAAATTTTCACCCAGAGATCACTATTAAATGCTTTCTCTCAACCAATAGTTCACTATTATTCAATTGAGGGTTTCATAGCTTTAAAAGTGTGATCAACATTATGTCATTTAATAATCAAGGCTTTATCCATTTCTTGTTTCATTTGGTATTCTTGATGTCCTATACACAATTTTAACCTTTGTGGTTGACATTCCCTTCAGATTGCTTTCATCAATCCAAACAGTATTGAATGGTGAACTTATTGAGTTATTTTCCATAGACTATAATGGTACATCCTAAGTCCATAACAAATCACATTAGTCATACCACAATGGCTTGCTTCTTGTAAACCTTATGAGTTATTCTCGCATTTGAGGCTTTCAATTTTCTCATTCCTTATACATCTCGTGCACAGTTTTGCTAAGTACTTTGTCCCTAAATTATCTTAGGAAGAAAATAAGATGAACAACTAACTTTTTTTAAGCCTTGAGATGTCATAGGAGAAATTAAAACATACCACAATAAACTATGACAAAAGATAATTTGAAGGACCATTGGTTTATTTCTTAAACCATAATTCTCCTTATGAGATTCAGACTAAGAAAAAATGATAAGGTAAGATGACTTGGGTGTGAAAAATGAATTAGGAAAAGGATTGAATGAGGCCTTTGACTTCCAAACGAGGAATTTTTTAGATGGCCAAGATCCATGCTTGGAAGTATAGAGCTATAGAACAATATTTTTCCTTGTGTCTCTAATGTTAAGTTGATCATCTCACCTAATTTCCTTGAAAAGTAGCGCAGTTGTCTTCTTGCATAGTATTCTTTTTGCAATCTATATACAATATTTTTTGTTTCGTGCAAGAGTTAATATTTAAGACTTATAAAACTGTAATCTCTTGAAGATTTTATTGACCGCACAATAGAAGAACAAATATTGTTATTTATATATACAATGATGTGCTTCTTTCAACCTCATGAACTAGGTCATAGCTATCAAAGGTTCATTTTTAGTATCGTTTAAATGCATTGTTTCCAATTTTGTTAAGGATTTTCTCCCTAAATTTTGTCAAGAGATTTTTGTTTCCCCTCTTAACATAGAGTAGTTCTATAGGGTCTCCTACACTTGAAATATGAAAAAATATACCATAATTTATATAAACAAGAAGGATTACCAAAACCACTCCTATAAAAGAGAAGAATAGCAATAAATTATCTAAATTGAGATCCAAAAAGATAAATTATTTGTTGGTTTCTTACAATAGTTATAGAATTGGGAAGTTGCTTGATTGAGACACATTGTAGCCTCAAGACAAACAAATTTTTCACGTACCCTAGAGTTTTTTACAATGATAGGATAGACATATATGACAAATCTAGAAGCTAATGATAGGATGAACATATAGGTTTTGATTTCCTTTCATTGAGTTTTGGGTGTATTTCCTTATATTTGTTAAGTGCTACCAGTTTTCCTTTATAACTGGACAATTTTTGGAAAATGAAGTAGTTCTCTTATTGCCATGGTTGAAAACTCATGAAACCTTGGGAAACAAGAGTAAAATCACTGTACTTTAGAAATGCAAAAGGTTGGAGCTAGGAAAATTTAGTTTGTGAATTTTGCTAGCAAGTCATAGGCGGGTTTAAGAGGAATCCAACTAGAAGTTAATGAAAAAAATGTGCCTAGCAAATGTATAAGTAGCAAGATGTTGACATGGTTTCTTTTGCAGATAAAAGGGTAATGTTTAATGGTCCTTGCATGGAAATGGGAAGATTCCATGAATCAAATGAAGGGTGTTACTAGTCCATTTGATGCATACAGCCAAGAAAGACTTCAAAACCCTGGGATTGGGCCGTATGAATAAAGTTGGAAAGTCAAACCTCCAACATCCTTTGAAATGTCCAAATGGGTATCATGAATGGTGATTAGATTGGTAGGTTACTAAGGAATTTTGTAAGTTATAGGTCAAAAACCTAAATAGGAGGGCTAATTACAAGGGCTACTAGGAGCAAATAGCTAGATTTGGAAATCGGGTATGAAATGGAGCTTGGGGTTATTTTAGTTGATCATTTGTGATAAAAATAAAATTGGAGAAACCTTACTTAACTTCCTCTAAGACCTTGCAAAACAAGGAGCAAGTTCAAGCAAAGTAGAACCTAGAAACAATGTTGGTTAAAGTAAGTAATTTTGATGTTAAGAAAAACCTCATTACAAAGTTGAGTAAGGAATGTCAAATAGGGTTGGGTGATGACATAAGGGACCCATTAGATCTGTTAAGAATCCTAGTACAGTGATTGTGAAGTTCCATTTGAATTCACATCATAATGTTATAGGGGTTGTTGGGTCATTTGATGTAATGGGATCAAGGATTGTGTTATGTAAGCCATATTGGCATGCATGCCCTAAAAGATCTATTGTAGGGGTTAATGGTAAGGTTGAGAGTTTTAATAATAAATCATATTTGTAAGGTCAATTTATGACCAATATGATGTAATGGGAGGGTATATAAAGTTTGAATAGTTAAAGGTTTCCAAAGTTGACAATTTCATTGTCTACTTAGCAACACAAATTCAAGGATAACCTAATGTAACTGGGCATGGGGTAGTTATTTAGGGAGTTGTGGTTAGTTTTGTAAGTTTGTGAAGGCTTATTAAAAATTGGAGCACCCAAGAGAATAGAGAGAAGAGGAAGGAAGGTGATGTCAAAATTGTTTTCCATTTTTTACAAACTGTACAAGAGGAGCAAACTGACTATGGACATGGAGATTTTGCAAGTATGTGCTCTTCTATATGCACTGGTAAATTAGGGAGTGATTGGCAGAGTGTTTTGGTTGGCCTATTCCAAGCTGAGGAGCTAGAGACATGCAAGTTTTACATGGAAGTAAATGTTGTGTAAGAATATACTAGTAATGTTAGTTTTGTCTTGACTAATGAAAATCTAAATCAAATGTTTGTGGCAAGTGATTGATGTCATTGTAACTTTTCTATAGTAATTTATCTCATAAGTTGGTAACTTTACAGTGTATAGAAAAAATGGAAGGAAGCTCCAAGAAAAAGGGTAGGTTCCCACTTAATAGGATATGCAAACTAGTAAGTGCCACATGACGATATATTATTCTTGTCTCTTTCCAACATTTAGTGAAAGTGTTAGGCCAATCTACAAAGCAGGGTAGCTTCGTAGCTAATAGAAAATATGAAACAATCTAGTGACATGTGATGATTTATTATTGATCTTGGGCATATTCTATTATGCTAGAGTTATAATGTATTCATGTGTCTATAACTCTCTATATCTGAGTGTTTAAACCTTTGTCTATATTTTTATTGAAATAATACCTAAGCAAATTAACAATATTTTTTTTTTGTCGATAATTCTCAAGGTTATCGTATTTTCCTTTATTACAAGAATTAGATAAGCAAAGTACTAACCTCTTGTTCTGCATCTTGAATTAGTTCCTTAAGATGGGATTGTATAAGACCATGTTGTGATAGAACTAATAGCCAATACATCCACCATCCTCTAAGGAAGCTGCATTAAGATTGGAACACATTAAAATCAGCATAGCATTGGGAATAGACAAAAGCCATGTATATAATCTCATTCTAAGTTTTAGGTTTTAAAAGCCATAACTGTGGCTTATTTTAAAAACTAACCATAGTAATTAAAGGATGCATGAATAATTCCATCAAATAGGCCTATGTAATTGTGATAATAACTGATAAAACATCGTGTTAGTTGTCAAGATTGATTAAAATATGTACTCATCAAATATATATCTAGGAATTACACTGTTCTCTTATCTATCATGTTGAATAGAAAACAAGGGTGGAAATAGGGATAGGATGATGCAAGAGAGATTAAATTGAAGAAAACACTAAAAGGACAAGTGAAAAGATACAATGGTCCATTATATTGATGGAAATGGTAGCCTTGAGAGTCAAGATAGTTACCAAGGACCAGTCAATATGTGATTTGAATAACACTAATTAGGCTATATTAAAATCTACTATGTTACTTCTACTATAATACAAAGTGGTTAGGTATTCAAATTTCATATAGTCAATATAACTATCAGATTATATGATTTCTATAAAAAGGTCACACATTCCTCTCCTTTGATATCTGGACTAGCAAGGAGGTAGATGAAAGAACAATTTGTATATCTTCAGAGAGTATCAGGTGATTATTTAATGTATGTGATTGTGTAAATTGGAACAGACTAAAAGAAAGGTAAGCACAATGACAGAGAAATTGTAAAAATTGGTAATCGTGTTTCCAACCAATTCATCATAGGTGAGAATGAACTTTTAGGCATCAAAACCTAGTTTGATTCATTTGATTGCTCTTAAGTCCAGGCTCTCTCCCAACTTGGCAGAGCAACTTCAACTGTTTATGAACAGTGATGGAAATATACCAGATGACATGATTATGAAGTTGAGTAACAACATTAGCAAGAAAGTTAAGTATTCTCTAGAGAGCCATTTAATGTGTTACAACAGGCAGGAGCTTGTCTTAGCTTACCACACCTATAACTGAACTAGGAATGTTTTAAGAAAGTTGGATTATATATTCTTTAGCATCAAAAAAATTCCTTGACAAACAAAACACCAGCACAGATGTTTTTTTGCATTTCAAATTGCATCAATTCAATTTAAGGAATTTTTAGAATTCCTTAACTCCTCAAAGGAATTTTTCAATCTGGTAAGACATCTTCATTCTAAGTATTTACTATTAACACAATTTATGAAGCATATGGAGTAGGATTATCCCAAATTGGAGAGAAAGTAATAGTACATGCAATTTTGAAAATGAATGTATTATATAAGCTGAGAGCCATTGTAACAAAATCTGATAGTGTTCCAAATATACTGTCACACACTCTTTAGTATGATGCATGGCCAAGAGAATACCTTTTATTATTAAAATTATATTGGGAAGATAGAAGAACCATATGGGAAAAATTGGCAACCTACACTTGAAGATAAAACATTTTGGATCCTAATGTACCACAGACGAAGTTTGAACACATCAACTGAGATATGGACTCAAGTATGGAAGCCCTAAGCTTTCAGCTACATTCGGCTCAAACCAAACCAAAAAAAACCCATTACTAAAACCTATAATAAACCATTCTACTATTTTGGATCAAACACTAGAACACAGTCAAGTAAATAAGCATACAAATGAAATATATGACTAGTCTTCCATCAACTGCAATGTTTGGAATTATAAGTGTTACTCTGCATCCATAGTCTCTATCTCTGATTGTTTTGTTAATATTTATAAGGCCTTATTATAATGTCAATATGTATCAAGGTCAAATCTATGCATCATTTAAAATCTTTAGCTAGATGTTTTCAATTTGTTAATATAAAGAATATTTGTTGAAGTCTTAAGATGGCTATTTTGGGTTTTGTCCCATGCATCATGGCTATTTTGAGTATATGAGAGTTGATAAGTAGGAGATTTTTCCACAGCAAGTCAAATTGTCATATTTCTATCAAGATTTAATTGTGTTTTTATTCCTGTTATATCAACATAGCTTTTTTGTGCATTAATTACTGCCTCTGGGCTTGGTCAGTTACCAGATAAGCTGACAACTTCTCCAACAAAGCCCATTCAGAAGATTCAAGCGTTGAGTACTCTAATGGAAATAGTTGGACCTGCAATAGACTTTTTAGGTGGTTTTGGAAGTCTTTGGAATCATATTTCAATACAATTAGGCACTTCTCGAGGATCAGATGATGATATAGCAAATTAACCCTCTGATCCTCAAAGAAGGCTCCAATCACTAATGCGCTGTGCTTATGCAATTTTTGAACTAGAAAATGAAAAGGTACAGCTCATGGAATTTTTTTTCTTCATTAAGTATGTCTTCATAATTCTTACTTGTTACCTTT
Organism: Cupressus sempervirens; assembly: GCA_028749045.1. Lineage (NCBI taxonomy): Eukaryota > Viridiplantae > Streptophyta > Pinopsida > Cupressales > Cupressaceae > Cupressus > Cupressus sempervirens. The sequence goes on from CM053793.1 coordinate 578,265,483, forward strand.
GTAGCTTAAATCAGAGAAACAGTTGGAGGAATTTGTAAATTAACCAAGAATGCGAAAGAAAATATAGAACAACAAAAATGCAGAAACACAAAGTTTATCGCGGTTCACCACAAATCGTGGCTACGTCCACACTGAGAGCAGAGGAATTATATTAATGAGAAAACCAATTGAGTTTACAATACATGCCATCATCATTTATAGATCACAAATGATTAGCTGAAGAGACAAAATAAAATGGAGGGAAAACACAAGTGTCTATTGGCCTTCACAATTCAACAATCTCCCACCTAAAGACAACAGATACACTAGCTGATCATCCATTCTCCTGATCTACATGCTAACTTACTTCTTTTTAACAAGGCCAAGAGAAGTCTTGGCACATTCAAACTTCTCCTTGGCAACAACCTTCATCAACATGTCCGCCAGATTGATCTTGGTATCAATTTTGGCAACCTTTAGTTTTCCTTCTGCTACCACATAATGAACATAATGAGCATGCTTGTCAATATGTTTGGAGCATCTCTGAGAGGAATGATTGTGAACCATAAAAATTATACTCTGGCTATCTGAAAATAAAACATAATCATCTTGTTTCCAATGGAAATAACTAAATAAGCGTTGTAACCAAATCATCTCTCTAGCCCCTTCGAAAAGAGCCAAGTATTTGGCTTTAGCAGAAGAAAGTGAAACACAATGTTGCAGTCTTGAGGCCCAACTAATGGCAGTCCTGACAAATGTGAAAGCATAACCAGTAGTAGACCTGCACTTTTCTCAATCTCCGACAAGATATTAGTCACTGAATACTTGTAGCTGAGTATGATTTCTATCAAAACACAATGCATAATCAGAAGTACCCTTGAGATATCGCAATATCCATTTCATTGCTTCCCAATGAGGTTTTCTGGGATTGCTCATGTATCTACTAACTACTCCCACTGCATGAGCAATGTCAGGACGCATAGAAACCATAGCGTACATTAAGCTACCAACCACTGATTTATAAGGAACATGATTCATAAAAACCTTCTCATCTTGTGTTTTGGGACACAATTCAGAACTGAGGTGGAAATGAGGAGCAAGAGGAATAGGAACGTGTTTAGCTTCAGCCATGCCAAACCACTCTACAACTTTGTCAATATATGATTGTTGTGACAAAATCAATACCTTTTTCTGTCTATCTCTAGTGATAGACATCCTAAGAATCTTTTTGGCCACCCCTAAATCTTTCATGGCAAACTGAGAAGCTAACTCTTTCTTTAGCTTGCTGATTATTTGAGGAGAAGTACCAGCAACTAGCATGTCATCAACATAAAGTAAAAGAATAACAAACTCACCACTAGGAAGTCTTTTGTAGTAGACACAAGGATTTGATTCGCATCGAGTGAAGTTATGTTTAGCCATGAACCGATCAAACTTAATGTAACATTGTCTTGGAGCTTGCTTGAGCCCATACAAACTATGATTAAGCTGACAATAGAGATGTTCTTTCCCTTTTTGAACAAAGCCTTCAGGCTATTCCATGTACAATTCTTCATTGATGTTGCCATGTAGAAAAGCTGTCTTGACATCAAGCTGTTCGAGCTCAAGGTCCCAAATGGCTACCAATCCTAAAACTACCCAGATTGTAGTCATTCGTACAATAGGTGAGAAAATCTCTTCAAAATCTAGGCCCTTTTTTTGAGCATATCCTTTGGCAATGAGTCAAGCACGGTACCTCTTTCTTCCACCATCTTCTTCTTTCACCTTATATACCCAACAATTTTTCAGAGCTTTTTGGTTGGGTGGAAGTGGAACTAAGTCCCATGTTTTATTTGTTTAAAGAGTGTTCATCTCTTCTTCCATTGCAATCATCCACTGATTTTTATCAGTACTTTTGCAGGCATCTCTGAAATTAGCCGGCTCTACTTGATCAGAGATTAAAATCTCAGGCTCTACCTCCTCAAAATAAAAGAGCTCATAATCTGAATACTTTGTAGGCATCCTCCTCTACCTTGTAGATTGCCTTAAGTCTGGAATATTTTATCTCCTCAGAATTGTTTTATAGAAATTCATGGTCACTTCCATGCGAAGATAGTCGAGTTTGTTTATTCAAATTATTCTTGGTATTAATTCTGATCAATTGCCCTTTGTCTCCAATTGAACAACCAATATCATTGTTCATCCACATGCCATGTTCTTCACTAGCAACATTATGATTGTAGGACTATGGACAATGTTTTGAAACATTTATATGCTTTGTTGTTGCTTGGTGAGGAACGGTGTGAGGAAGTTTAAAAACTAAATCTTGTAAAGGAGGAGCCAAAGTTTTTTGCTGACTCCCACCGCTCCCTAGTTCATGATTACTATCAAAACTGGTGTCCAAAATTCTACTGTTTGGAACAGTCAATGGGAAAGAGTCGTTGTTCATTCTGACAACTATTTTCTCTCGAAATTGTTTGTCATTCCTCTCGTGCTTTGTCAATCTGAAACTCAAACCGTTGTGTGCCTCACACAATGGGAGGATGTCAGGTATATGTGAGACTTCTTGTCTTACTACATCAAGATCCTTGGATACCACAGGCGCATCATCTTGTTGTGTGGAAGAGAGTGGACGACAAGTTTGTTCACTGCAATTTTTATGGGACACATCACAATTTTTAGGAAGAATGAAAGGATGAGCGACCCTCACATCATGATTCCTACAGTCATCATCATGACTAGTAGGTTGAAGATTTCCACTTCCAAACAAATTGCTACAGTCCAAACCATGAGCAGGGCTATTATATCCATCACAGTCCATATTACATAAGGGAGCAGAGGTATGAAACGGCCCTGATTTAGGAAGAAGATTGTGATTGACTTGTGTAAAGTCTATAGAAGTTTGAGTGAAATCCTTGTTTAAAACATTTCCTTTATCAAGCTGATGAAGATGCTCTATCTGTTGTGGTGATGGCAGAGTATGAGAAGAAGACTCTGAATCACTGCTAATTTTGGGAAATGGAGCTAAAACAAAGGTAGGAGTAGATACCATAGGTAGAGACTGTGGATTAAATGAAGAGTTATTCTCATTTAAATAGGACATAGGAATAAAATCTTCAACTATTCTTTCATGTGATGCTGATTGAAGAGCCAAAATTTTTGTCTCATTAAATACCACATCTCGACTCCATACAATCTTCTTTGCAATAGGATCCCATTATTGAAATCCATACTGATCTTCACCATAACCCAAGAAGATACATTCTTATGATTTTGAATCCAACTTGCTCCTTTTTTTCTTTAGGAACATGAACAAATTCTTGACACCCGTACACTCGAAGATGTGAGTAGGAAATCCTTCTACCCAGCCATTCCTCCTTCGAAATCCCAAAGTCCAAACGAGATGAAGGACTTCGATTAATCAAGTATATTGCTGTATTACAGGCCTCTGCCCAAAATTCTATGCCTAAACTGGCATCATATTGCATACATCAAACTCTCTCAAGTATAGTTTGATTTAGTCTTTCCACTGCCCCATTTTCTTGAGGGGTGAATGGCACAACTTTCACCCGTCAAATACCATGATCTGTACAAAATTTATCAAACTCCAAGGAACAAAATTCAGCTCCATTATCTGATTTTAAACATTTAATTTTGTGCCCGCTTTGATTTTCAACAAGAGCTTTAAAAATTTTGAATTTGGAGAAAACTTCAGACTTTCTAGACATCATATAAACTCAAACCTTTCTAGTACAATCATCAAGAAAAGAAACAAATAAATTTGCACCTCCATGAGAGGTTACCTCTGTTGGACCAAAGACATCCGAGTGCACCAATTCCAATGGTGTCATCTTCTTGTCATGACCATGCTTCAAAAAATTGACACGCTTTTGTTTTCCATGAAGACAATATTTGCAAAATTCTAAATCTGCTGATTGGAGACTCGAAAGTTTCTCTCTATTAAGCATAACCTCTAACCCCTTCTTGCTCATGTGGCCTAATCTTTGATGCCAAAGTGCGACATTGCTGTCCGCAATAGTCATCACAACTCCCACCTCATCATTAGTTTCTACAACATATAGATTGCCAACTTTATCCCCTTTGGCAATAATCATGGAACCCTTGGTAATTTTCCATGTGTCCGTGAGGAGTGTAAGAAAACCTTGAGCATATAACTGACTGATGGAAATCAAATTTCTTTTTAATTTGGGAACATACCTCACATCTTGAAGCAATAATTGAGCACCTCTTTTAATTGATAACAAAATATCCCCCTTTCCTACGATTTCACAAGCCTTGTTATCACCCAAATAAACATTCCCAAATTTACCTTCCTTGTAGTTTGTGAAGGTTTCACTGCAAGAAGATGCATGAAATGAAGCCTCGGAGTCAATTACCCATGAATTCGAAGTTATGTCACTTGTCACAAGAACCAAAACACCATCACCAGGATCATGAATGATGTTTTCTCTGCTATCCAAATTTTTTTCTTGAGTTCTTTTATACTTTCTACAATCCTTTTTAACATGACTAGCCTTTCCACAAAACCAACAATCATTTTGTCTACCTTGGGACTGCGACCTTCTAGCTGATTGTGACCTTCAGTTGTTGTTATTATTTCTACTTTTATGTTGAGTTCTTCCTCTATTTTTCATACTAACCATCGTTAGCACATCGCCGGATAAAGACTCTTGATTAGTTCTCCTCATGTCTTCACTAAGCAATCTAGAGGCTACCTCATTGTAGACCAGCTTGTTTTTGCCAGTTACGAAAGTGCTAATTGCTGTGACCACACCATCCCAGCTATCTGATAAAGAACATAATAAGATGACCGCCTTATTTTTGTCATCTTGAGGCATACCGATGGAGTGTGCTTGAGATAAAAGAGCATTCAACTCATTTATGTGATTCGACATTGCTGTACTGTCCTTCATCTTCAATTTGTAAAGCTTTTTCATGATGAAAATTTTGTTTGCAGCAGATGCTGTTTGATACATACTATGAAGTTTGTCCCATACGTCCTTTGTTGACATTTCATTGTTCACATTGAACAACACATTCGGAGATAGCGAAAGAAAAATCTCTGCCTTCTCATCAATTTTAGTCCAATCTTCATTTGACATGGCAGTAGGCTTCTTTGCTTTACCTTCAATTGCTATTGCAAGATCATGCTTGACCAAAAGTGATCGCATCTGTACCTTCCACAAACTGAAATTCTTCCTCGAGAATTTTTGCACTCTTGTTTCCTCCATGACTTCAGAATTTGGTCACCAAAATTGATTATGACTCTGATACCAATTGTAAATTAACCAAGAATGCGAAAGAAAATACAGAACAACAAAAAAACATAAACACAGAGTTTATCGTGGTTCACCACAAATCATGGCTACGTCCACACTGAGAGCAAAGGAATTATATTAATGAGAAAACCAATTGAGTTTACAATACATGCCATCAGCATTTATAGATCACAAATGATCAGTTGAAGAGACAAAATAAAATGGAGGGAAAACACAAGTTTCTGTTGGCCTTCACAATTCAACAGAATTTTCACTTCAACTTGTGTGCTTAGCCATTTGAAAGTAGGCTTTGCATGTGTGCTACAATTGGGCTGCCTCTGCTATAGAAGGGAGTTTGTCTCCTAACATAATTGATAGCAATGGATTTTTTGATAGAAGTTCCATTACTGCACGAACATCAGAAGAATTAAACTATCATGGAGCAGCAGGAGCTTGCTCACAAATGGAAAGAGAGTTCCTCATAGCAGTTGAACATGCTGAAAGGCTTGCACCTCGGGATGGTAAAATGGATCACATTTCCTCTGTTTGTTTTTGCATGTTAATCAACTTGCTAGACAAGTTTCATGCAATTATTAGGAATATATATCTATAGTATATTAGCATATAAAATCGTTGTAGTTATAAACTAGCTTACGCATAATTGGAATAAATTTTGAAACCAATGCTTCCAAGATTTGTTAATGTATTTTGGATTACAAGCAATGCAGAGATGCCTGATGCAATCAAAATTATATTTAAGGAAGCTCTTTGCCTGGGCAGAAGGGGTGTTGTAAGTAGCAATATTGACACTCTTTAATTACAACAATATGTTTCTCTTTTATTAAATTACATAGAAGAATATACATCAAAACAGAGTTTGTCTAAACAAATTTAGTATATAAGCACCTACTTTTTTTGATTAAACTGTCACAGTTAAAAGTAGACTGAAATATTTTGTTAAAAATATGCTTTTGGTTGGGTCTCAATATATTAACTATCCTGTGATTGTTGTATTTATTTTCAGGTGGAGGAGCGGATGAGCAACGTAAATGAGGCTGCAAATCTCTATTCGAAATCTGCTACACTGTTCCACTTTCTCCAAATGGGTAGAAGCCATACCTACCAGGCAATCTATAGACAAAGTTGTAATTAAGTTTCTCATGGAAAATATTCTAACCAAGTTTGGACTCCCTAAGAAGATTATTGTAGATAACAGTATGTGTTTCGGATTAAAAGAGTTTTCTGATTTTTACAAGACATGAAAATGAATCATATATCAAAGCTTGTTCCTATAATAGTGATGGGAAAAGGGGAGAAGCTGCTTATCTTTGGCCATGCATACCGTGGGAAAATGGAGGAAGTTCTTAGGATGGTAAAGCCCCGTCATTTCTTTCCTAACCACGGTGAATCTGCTTTCCTCAAGGAACACAAATTGCTTGGTTAGTCTACAAGGATTCAACATACAAGTGAGATGCTGGGAGTTTCTCACCTTGGAAATAGAAGAGTTTACTTCAATGGGTTTGTTCCTTTAGGCAAGGATAACTTACAGTTGATGTACAAGGATGGCAGTAAGGCTTTTGAAAATCCAACAAAACTTTGCATTTAAGAAAGGATGAAGGAGAAAAGCATTATCCATCCCAGCCCGATTCGGCTTCCAGACTAGGTATCAGTAGTAAATAAATTAACACCAAAGACATCGGGTCTCAAAAACAAGGAAAAGAATGGAATAGCAGACAATCACCATCTAGTTGCACGTGAACAAATCATACTTATGAGATCATGTTAGTCAAAAATAGCGTGAGTCTTACAGGAGTTGCAGAGGGAGAATAAACCAAATCTCTCTGTTAGCAGATGAAAAACAAGTTCAGATCGGAGTCATCGACACTGAGTTATCATCATCAAGTGAGCAATGATAAACAACTATCACTGTGGCGCAAGTAGGAGATAAATGGAGAGCATCGCCCTTTCAATGCTATAAAAGATTATGGCTGAAAAAATGGTTACACGGCCTTAACAGATTTCAAATTACAAATTTAATTTGGGAACATGTTATACAAATACACTCGATTAGTTATTAGGTGTTGGATAGACCTATTCTACCACCACGTAATGTGGTTTGTTACAAATTGAATGAGCAGTTATTGCATTCCTTATTTCTTTCAAACAGTTGAAACAAATCCTCCTTCAACGGAAAATAGATATAGAATGGTCGGCAGATAACTTCAGTACTGTCCATCAAACCAGAATCTTCTGCCCACGATGAAAGCAAGTTACAACTGAATTTTGAATCTAGAATGATCTAAAGGCTTCTATAAATAGAACCTCCTAGCTAATGTAAAATGTGTATCACAGAGATTTATGAGTGAATAAAATAGTTTCATTTTCTGAGTTCTTTTTGTGTATATGTTTCTATTTATTTTTTGATATAGCTGTGTATTGTTTTTAAATTTTCAATATGGTATCAGAGCATTATTGACACTTGGGCTGTGGCAGATTTTTGGTATGTGTGTATTTTTCTATTGCAGGTTATAATCTGATTGAGCAACATCAATGAGATCTTTGGATGTTTGGAAAGCGAAGATGAGGAGTGGAATAATTTGTTTTGTTTGTTGAAGTTGCTGCCTAAAGGAGAATAAAAATGTTCGGTAAAAGATTACTCAAGAGAAGGGCTGCTTGCATTTTGTCGAGAAGAATGAGATTGTTGGAGGTAAAATTATATATTTTATCAATGTAGAGAAATAGTCATAAGAATTTGGTGTGATATTGTTGAGATGGTGATCATGTTCAATAATCTTTCATTTCAATTCTTAAGGGCATAGATGAAGAAATTTGAAGTTGTCACTATGATTGTGAAATCTAATAAAATGTCAAGTTAATTCAAAGAAAGTGTTATTTGTGGATTAATAGCAATGGGGAAGCAAGGTAAAAGAGTGTTGAAGGCAAATGAAAATTTAATTTCTGAGATAGACATTTTAGAAGAAGAATTAATAAATGTGAAGAAAGAAAATGAAAATTTAATTTGTGAAAAGAATTGTTTGCAAGAAGAACTTATACAGTTAAGAAATGAAATGAATCTAGAAAGATGCAATTTTTAAAATCAGATTAATGACTATATAGATGCAAATGGAAAGCTAGAGAAAAAATTAAAGTTGTTGGACAATGTTAAGAAAAGAAATGATGAATTAGAAGAGGAAATGATGAAAGTAAAAGAAGAGAATTACTTGTTAAAGGATGAATTAGAGGAGAAAATGAAGAAAGTAAAAGAAGAAAATGACTTGTTAAAGGATGAAATAAATCAATTTGTCATTGAAAGAAATGCATGTGTCAAAGAAAAATTAGTATGCGATGTTTCATGTGGTACAGATGATTTGAATTCACCACTAGAAAAGTATGACTTTGTTGAGGTTGTTTGTGGTAAAGAATATGAAAATGTGGCATCAAATACTATCTGTTGTGATAATAAGAATGTTGGATGGAATATAATGAAGAAAATGGGTTACAAAGGTAAAAAAGGATTGGGAAAACATCAACAAGGAATCATAGAGCCTATTGAGCCAATAATGAAACCAAAGTATGAAGGACTAGGATATATGACAGATGAAAGAAATGATTTTATGGATTCAATCAATTTTGTTCAATGTAAACAATATATGCAATGTTCAAATTGTAATAGGAAAGGGCACATGAAAGACAAGTGTTGGGATCTACATCCGTGCAATCTTTGTGGATTAAAAAGTCATTGTGAAAAGACATGTTGGAACAAAGAATGTAAAAATAATTCTATGGAGAAATGTTTTAAAATGGATGTTGGATGGAGTTATGGATCAAGTTGGAAAAATATCACAGGTATGATAAAAGGTTTGTTTAAATACAAATGTTCGAGTGTGAAGAATAATCAAAACCTATCAAAGTGTCAACTCTCAATAAATGGTTCTTGCAAATCAGAATCATCATCTAGCAAGTCATCCATGAAAAGTGAGATTTTTTTAAGTGCTTGAAGGGTTTGTGGTAATCCGAAACCATTTGTTTAGTTGAGAAATTTGTTTGAAAGGTTTGTGGTAATCTGAAATCACTTGTTTAGGATCCTAAAGCATTTTTTTTTTGAAGAGTTTGTGGTAAGCTAAAACCACTTGTTTGGGTGCAGAACCTAAGTTTTTTTTTTTTTCAAAGGTTTTTGGTAAGCCAAAATCACTTGTTAGGGTGAAAAATCCAAAAGTAAAATCAATTTCATTAGTTGGGGCAAATCTCAAATGGTTATGGGTCAACCGGTTAAAAACCCACATCATATTGACACAGGGAACAAATTGATAGTGAAAAGAGGAGCCGAATTTCTTTTAATATTGTAAATGGGTACCTAACAAGGCTCAATACTGGGACCTATCTTATCTAAATTTCTTATTGTAATTTCTCCCACATTATCTTTAGTGGCAGAAATTAAGAGAGGGTGTTGGATAGACCTATTCTACCACCACGTAATGTGGTTTGTTACAAATTGAATGAGCAGTTATTGCATTCCTTATTTCTTTCAAACAGTTGAAACAAATCCTCCTTCAACGGAAAATAGATATAGAATGGTCGGCAGATAACTTCAGTGCTGTCCATCAAACCAGAATCTTCTGCCCACGATGAAAGCAAGTTACAACTGAATTTTGAATCTAGAATGATCTAAAGGCTTCTATAAATAGAACCTCCCAGCTAATGTAAAATGTGTATCACAGAGATTTATGAGTGAATAAAATAGTTTCATTTTCTGAGTTCTTTTTGTGTATATGTTTCTATTTATTTTTTGATATAGCTGTGTACTGTTTTTAAATTTTCAATATTAGGCACCAAAAGACACAATGCTTTGAAAGATATTATGTGTGTCCCTTCCTTAACATATAGAGAGAGAGGGGGTAGAGAGAGGGGATATGATTAAGCAAAAGAGATATGACTCTTTCTTTGAAATTTAGTCAATATAAAATATCAATAGTTCTAAACATGAGGCTCATTTTCCCTGGCTGTCCCTCGCCATCTCAAAAATGACGCTCATTTTCCCTACGTCTCGAAAACTCATCATGGCCTGTTGTCACGAACCCCAATACTGCTGTCACACTATTCTAATCTATTTAATTTTTAACTGCGTATGGTATAGGATCACTGCTACTTGAATAATATTGCTTATTATTTATGTATATCCAAGAGTGGTATTTGAATGTCTATTTATGAGTTTGTGGAGAGAAGTCCCATGTAGAGACACGTCTATATGTGGCTTCAAGCCACGTAGGGACATGTTCCTACCTGGGATGTAACTTATCATCCACTGTTTCGTTGCCAATAGGCTTTCACTTGTGGGTGAGAGCCCCCAGAATTTCCTCACACTGCAGCTTCCACACTGGAAATTTGTAGCCAGAATTTCCTCGACTCCAACGCCATTGAGGGCATGCCACGGTCCTAGTTCGTGAGTGATTCATTGCGTAATCTATCGTAGCCAGCGGGAAGACATGCCAAATTTCAATTTCCTACCCTTATGTCTAATTAACTAGATTATTTAATCAAACTAATTTTTTAAAGCTTGTGCCCCCAACTTCTCGCTCCGTCCCTACTTTTGGGTTTCTCACTGTTGCTAGCCATGACTTCGATCTTCATCTGTGAAGAGATCTCTTCTCGCTTTTATTGATTTAAAATCACAGCCGAACTTTACTTGCGCACTCATAATAGAATTTAAAATTGAGCGATTGCAGTACACATGGCAATGGGAGGAGCAGAGAGGATGCAGAGGCATGCAAATGCTCAAGCTCATCATGCTAGGCTTCAGAAAATCATTCTGACCTGGGACTATTTTGACCTCGTCAAGCATTCCAAAATAACCACTTCGCACTTTACTAATGTAATGTTGTTTCTCACTAAAATTAACAGATTTTTGAACAAAACTTTGGCAGGCAAGACAAAAAGAACGGAGTAAGAATACTACCGAAGAGGGTGTAGCCTTGAAGAAAGTAGGGAGCAGTTTCAAAGACATAAATGGGTGTTTGAGCCTCTGCTCCTCACTGGGAGATTCTTTCTTCAATTTCGTTTCAATTAGAAAGATTGGAAGAAGCGAAAGATGCGCTAGGCTTTTTAATTTTCATTTGAAGCATAGGAGTAGGCATTGGGCAACTAGGTCTATAAATTCAAAATCTAAATAACGTGAAATATTCCAATCCCTATGGGCGTTGAGACTTGTATATATATTTGTAGATACTGAATAATTGCGTCTCTTTTGACAGACCAAGGTAATTGCCATTGCAATTGCATTTGAGGGATTAAGCGTATACTGTCAAGAGTTTAAACCCTCTTCAATTCCCTCGTTTAAATAATTCCGCACTTCATGATATTGCAGGTAACAAGACACGAAGAATTTGTGGATCAAATACTTTTTGAATGAAATGATAGTTTTCTTAAGCTTGTTACATTTAGAAGGTGTTACTATAAACCCAATTTTCTGTTACAATGATTTATTTGTGAGCAGCCCATTCATTACATTTTTGGGTATGATTTGATCTGAAGGTAAGAAAATAAAGTGGAGACAAAATCCTTCAGTTCAAAAAGTAAGAGCAAGCAGATTGGTGCTAATGACACCCCAAATGGGGCATTATCTTCTTGGAGGATGAAGTGTGAATATTATGCCCCTGCCCTAGGTAACCGTAGCAGCACCGACATCCTTCATGGCATATACCTGCTCTTGCTCCTCGACTACCCTATTGGGACGGTCCTTTGGAAATGAACATAGCCAGGACACATGCTCTTGAAAAGGTTTTTTTTTTTTTTAATGTGCATAATTATATTCATTTGCTTTATTTGTCTGTTTGTTCCTTTAATTTGATCTTTATCTACCTTCCAATTTCTGGGTGACGCAATTTTTCAGTGCTTTATAATTTGTAATGCTGTGAATTGCATAGACCCTTCCACTTGTTTTGTTAGCACCTTAATTCATTGGTTACTACAAACTACATTTTAAGCAAGAAAATGATGAATTCATGGAAAGTACAAAAACTATAGCCTTCAAATTATTGTTGTAACAATCATCTTCGAATAACAATTAAACCAAAAATGCTCACTCACTTAAAAGACAGGGTGCAACATATCTCTCACAAGTATATGTAGACTAGGAATCAATGATAATAAATACAATTAAAATGAAAACAATAGCTATGAAATAATTGGTAAGAATTTTGAACCTTGGAATCTCTGAACAACCAAGCGCTTTCATCTTTAAATATTATGAAGCTTGTTGATTCCTAAGAGGATTAGGCCTCAATAAGGGCAGTTGGGAAGTTTCATAGGAGTGGGACAATGTTCAATTACATGAAGCTTGTTGATTTCTAAGAGGATTAGGCCTCAATAAGGGCAGTTGGGAAGTTTCATAGGATTGGGAAAATGTTTCAATTGAACATGAAGCTTGTTGATTCCTAAGAGGATTAGGCCTTAATAAGGGCAGGTGGGAAGTTTCATAGGAATGGGATCTTTTGTGACATGTAGAATGAGCTTCGAGATTTTAGAAGCCAGCTCAGCATATTTTGATGACTTCAGCCCTTATGGGAGGGAATTTTCCAATACAAATATTTTATGACACTTTTAGGAATTCAGTAGATAATATTCATAGTACTCTGAGTGTTCTTGGTTAGAGACTTCAACCCTTATATGACAGAGGTGATGTATCACATACCTTTCATTGTTGAAGAAGAGAACATAATCTATGAAGTAAGTGGTTAATAAAATGAAATGTACTGATCTCAGCCATGGAAAGCATGTAGAGGGGTCTAAATAAAGGTAGAAGTGTTCTAAAGGTTGCATGGCTCTCTGTAAGGGCATAGGCTATTTTTGAAGGGAGTCCAAAAAAGAGACCTAAGAGTGTCTCTCTATTTCAGACATAAATAGTTCCTATAAGAGATTGATGAGAGCACAACTACCCTTGGGGGTCTATCCTTATGAGAAGTAGGCTATAGATGATAAAATTCATCTCTTGTGTTAGATAAAAATGGAAGAGTAAAAGAGTTGCATGATCCAGTCCTTCTTAGGACAAGTAGAAGATAAAGAGATCAACATGAATAAAGTGGACTACACATAAAAGAAATCAACACAAAACACACTCTAATTAATTGAAGAAGAAAGGCTATACAAGCACAGTCTTCGTATTTCATCAAGAGAAAACATGCTAATGATGGAAATTAAGCTACAGGTTACAAATTCTATTAAATACATCTTAAGTTGATAAACTATGGTGTTGAGTTAGTGTAACGCCCCGCCAAGGGATCCAAAAGAATTAACCTAAAGTTTCACTAAGTTTGCTAAACATTTAAAAAAAAAAAAAAAAGTAAGAAAGTATAACATACACATCAAACACATAGTAGCGGAAGCAATAACATGTAATCATCAACAAACATACATCACAAGTTACACCTTAAGGATCCCAAGATGTTGAGTCACATTTAAATTTAATTAATTCTAAGTCTAACAACTACCTCATACATATGAAAGAATAATCAGAAAGTCCAATGTCCATAATATACATTTGTTCCGAATGCCTCTTGGCAAATTAATTCGGAATGCTCAATCACCCACTGTACATGTCACAGGGTATGAAAGGCTTAAAAGAATATACATATGTAAAAATAAAGATACATCATCCTCAAATCCATGATACAAAGTACAATAAAATAAATGAAACCGTATACCATACTTGATACATCCATCCATCATAAAAGATATAAACATCCAACATGAAATACAACTATCCATCCATCGTAAAACACAACTAATCTAAGTGCGTGGTTCCTCCCAACCATTAATAACATCATTAGACCATCATGGGCCCTTGTCATCCCCCACGCGTAACATCCCAAGTCACCGAAGAGATCATCGGTAGTATAGTAATAGGGACATCACTCCTAAAACATACTACATTATATGCATAAAGAAATCTAACATGCTACCACATACGCATAAATAATTCTAACATGCAAGAATAAAGCATAAGATGATCCTCCAAAGTAGAACACATCACCTAAACATTATGAACAAGCATCCCAAGAAGCTCCAGCCATGGTAGCACCAGATAGATCTCAAATGGTAAGAATAAAAACACTACCACCCGACCGCGTGGAACCTAAATGGTCCACTCCCATTGCGCTGAGGAGATAGTCTCAACTCCCAAACAAAGTATCAAAACACAAAACACAAGTACTCTCTAAGTCTAGGAAATCCTAAAAGTACACTAACTCAAAGGTTCCAACATAGATAGACATCTAGACCCAGAGGCACCACAAAGACACGTAGGAAACCTACTATGCAAGCGGGAAAGTGTCATCACAAAAGTCACCTATAAGTTACCCAAGCAATCCCTTAGGAATCCTAGGTCCTTAGTGATCCCTGCGGTCACTAGTATCCTCTCATATTGATGAGGCATACTACGGAATGCAAGGTCGTAACCAAGCATTCTCTCTACCCCATCCTAGCCTGTACTAGCACTCAAGGTATGGGAGAGAACATACAGTTATCTTATTAGGTTCATTTAAGTCAGTATTTAGGTGAGATGTTTTCACTTATTAAAACAACTTACAATGGGTTACTCCAGGCAGCCTATTAGGGCCCCGATCCCCATTGCAAGCCACTTCCCGACACTACACATAGATAACCTACCCTAGGCTCATGAAATCACGAATCAAAGAATCATAATAAAATCACCTCAGTCCTATACAAGTGACTGAAAAACATCATAAATATAATCCACAATCATCACATCAGTTCTCCATGAGCAATTGAATAACATCAAATAATAATCATAATGATCACAACAAATCTCTATCAGCATCTGAAGGCATCAATGATAAATCACAGTATTGATCGAAGACTCCAAAATGGTCAAGTCAGACATGTCACAACATGACATCATCAAGAGCATAGCAAGACACTTCAATCCCATCAAGGTGACTGAAAAGCAACCCAGGTATAACTGATCGATGACTCAAAAATGGTTAAGTCAGGGAACTCAAAAACATACACCTCAGCTTCACACAAGAAAACTGGAAAGCAATAACAAATAGTAAAAACATCCATATCATAGAGCACTCCATCACATTACCATGGTTGGGTTTAGAAAGATCGAGAACCAATCATCATAATGTCACAATCACATAACCCCTGAGCCTCTGGTAACAACCTAAACTGGTCAAACTAAATCAACCCCCAACACCCCAAAGCATAGATAGTACACATAAAAAAAAAACATCACACTCTCACATTTGGGTTTGAATGATAAAATATTGTTGAATTAAAGTAAGGTTTCTATTTCTAGTTTCATATATGTTTCAAGTAATAAGTTTTCGCAATTAACCCATTTCTATATTTAAACGATTATACAATTACCCTATAAACAATCATTTGTTTATCTAAGTTATAAAAGTAACAATTATTGATTTATAATAGAATAATTACAATTTTATTAAATCAATATTATCGATAGTTAACTAAATTAAAATCCTATTGAATAACTTTAATTAACAATTAACTTAATTAATTTTTAATTAATTAACTTAATCAATAATTATACAAATACCTATAATAATATCTCCGTAAATATTAATCATAAATAAAATAATTTTCATAAATTAAAAAATTAACTAATTTTATTTGCATTAATGTCTAAATTAATAAACATTAATAAAACATATTAATAATTATTATTAAATAACAATAAAGAAATATATTATAATATTATTAATGATTAATAATAATATTAAACTATTACAATTAATGTTAAATAGGTTAATTAATTGAAATAATAATAAAAATCATTAATAAATAAAACTATTTATAAATTGTTATTAATTAAAAATAATAATAAACTCTTTTAAAAAAAAAAAAAAACTTAAAAACATAAACATAAATCATATTCCTATGTTAAATGGGTCGCCGACCTGTCAAGCCATGCGGCCCCCACTAAATCCTCCATCGCCTGCGATTTCCAAGGACACTATTGGGGACGCCACCAAGTGAGGTAAGTTAAAAAAAATTATAATAATTTTTTTTTAAAAACCTTTAAAAAACGTAACCCCAAACTTAGTAAATAGTATATATATTACTTTTTTTTAAAGTTCATTTAAAATTAACACCATCTCTTTTTTAACATGTATATTTTTAATTTAAATTTTATTAAAAATTAAATTCAAACACTATTTTTATTTATATATATGTACTTTATTTATTTATTTTACTTATTTAAGATTTAAAGAAAATCGTAATAGTAATCCCTTTCCAATTGCTTGAACATGTAATTTAATTTATTTTAGATTTCCAATAACAATATTTTAAATAAATAAATAATTTTTATTTATTTATTTTATTTTATTTTATTTATTCTATTTTTTTAATAACATTTACAATTATAATCTGATAGAGAAAATTCTATTAACCATTCGAATTTTTCAATTTAAAATCTTCATTTTTAGAGTCAAACCCTTCCCAAATTCTAATTCTAATTTCTTTAATCTAGAAAAATGAGGGTTTTGTGATATCTTTTCTAATCCTCTACGTATGTAGAAGATATTGTCAAGCATTTAATAATTTGCAATATTGAAATGTTTAAGCTTTCATCACAGAGAATTTGGATATACAATCCACGGGCACGAAGAAGACAGGAAAGGATAATTGCGTATTTAATCGATGATCAAAACACAAGACCCTACCTGATCCTGATGCTATTATGCAATCCCCAGGAACTGTTAGAGAATTCACTCCTCTTCAATAACCTTCTTTCGAAAATCTTTCTTGGTATTAGCCTTCTAAAATTCGCTTCCAAAGGTTGTCTCCCAAAAATTCCCGTCCAAATTCGTGTCTCCCCAAAAATGAACCCCCAAAGTTGTGATAAGAAGTTTTCTCCTCAAATCAGGGCACTAATTGTGTTTTCACTCGAGAAGACTCTTTGCACAACTGAGTTAACTCAAAATTAACTTTTATTATCTTTTATTTTATTTTGCATTCCTCTTTTCATGCACATTAAGTTGAATTATTAAATAACTTTATTTAATATTCCACTTGACTTCTATTTTAAATTAATTTATTATTTTAATCTCATGTGCACTTTATGAAATTAAAATAACATTATTATTTTCTATTATTTAATCTTTTAATTTATTTCTCATATTTAAACTCATGCTTAGATCATGTGATCTAGAAACCTTTAATAATTTAATATCTTCCAACTTTTAATTTATTTTAGAAACTTAATTGATAACATATTTAATTAATTTAAATAACAATAATATTTAGCATTTATTTAAAAATGAACTCCAAATATATTATTATTAAATTAAATAAATATTATCATGTTCTAAATTTATCTTTGAACTTTTATCTCCAAATTTAATTCTTTTATTTAATTAATTTCTCAATTAATTAAATATTAAAGATATCATATTAATTCTCCAGTAAATTAAATCATTAATTAATCTTTTTAATTAGACTTAATTAATAGAAAACACATCAAGGACTCATATAACAACATACGAAAACCCATCATAGAAAAATACATACTAAATCATACAAAAAGGGTTATAATCACGAAATTACATCCTTTGATGTATTCGGAGGGTACTTAACTCAGATACTTGTCTTAATTATCAATTAGGACAATTGGCTAAAGGGTTTAAGCTTTGGACTTAAGATTTTATCTCCCCTCTCTTACCATTGAGATAATGCGATAGGGTACGCTCATCCTGGCAATTCAGGGAAGTCGATACCCGGTACCTGCAATCTGCATAAAATCCATGCATGTACAAACACAATATTCTAAGCTAAACAAGCAATGGCAGGAAGTGGTGCATCGTGTAGATCCCGACTAGCAGGTGACTACGACTCCCTTCCTTAACCACATCAGAAACACCATACATAAAGAAAACAAACACGCACACCATACACATGTAGTATGGGGTAAGTATCCATGAGAAAGCACATGTGATAATAAACCATCTAACTAATCATCATCGATAACTGAAAACATTGAATAATCATCATACACGCATGAAATATAGAGTACCAAGTAATCTCATCATATAATAAACTTAATGAAAAACAATATCTGATAATCTGAAAGTAATGCTACTAAACATCAAGTATAAAACTGGCCTAAAAGAGTTTGACAATTAAAACAAAATGTGAACTAGGGGCAGGCACTACAGTTAGAAATTGAAGAATCCAAACTACTATGAATTAATCCTTTGAAACATTAGAGTTTCAAAACTCTGAGATCTAAAATTAAGTCTCTTTATTATTTAAGTCCACTATTTTTTTGGTTATTGTCAAGGTATCTGCGTGACTCAAACCCAACAAATTAAAATGGATTGGGAAAGGTTAAATGAATAAGGCAACCTCCCTTAAACAGAATAATCATATGCTAATTGCAACTTTAAAAAATTAAATATCCAAGTTTTACTGCTTTCGAATACCATAAGAAATGAGGCCAAATCTATGTCTTTAGATAAATTTGACAAAATAGATTCCCCCAAATCTTTGACTCGGACCCACAGATTTTAACTTTAGTTTTGTATTCTCCAAGAACTAAAATTATGAAAAACCTTCGAAACACAAATAAAAATTCCTAAATACAATCATAAATACAATTGTACAACAATCACATTTTACTTGAATGATCTTCATTTTATAGCTAAAACTATGAAAAATCTTCCAAACAAAATAAAAATTCCTAGATGCAATCATACAACAATCACATTTTTCCTGAATGTTTTCATTTTATTTTAAATATAATACAATGTTTTTCCCACAACCAACTGGTAGAAAGAGATTACACTTAAAAACAGCTTGGTTGAGACAGAATTCAGGTCATTTGACAATGGGAAAATGAGCCATTTAAGTATTGTTTCTTAAATAAGCTTACAAGTGATAAGGATGAACAACATCACCAACATAGAGATGCCATCAATATCATATTAGGAACAATAGCTCATACATATATGTGAATGAAGAATTGAGTTATTTATTTCATGATAATGAAGAATCAACCCCTCCCCTCTCAGTAACCTTGCCTGCCATATATATACAACACTACCATCTTGAAGCCTATCATTAATGCTTCATATTTTACCATGTTATTCATGCAAGGGAATAACAACTTATCATACTTTAGTATTGTACATCTCTTTATATTTGGATATATGCATGCTTTGAGTCAGATTAGAATACATGATTGATAAAATACCAAATCAAAAGAGTCATTTCAGACACTAATCTCTCATCAACATATTCAAGACAAATGAATCATTGGAAATCATTTGAACAAAAACATCAAAATATATTATAACAACAGTGTTCAATGAGGCTTGAATCTTATCTATATTGAAATCATGAATTAAGAAATACTGTGTGTCTAATTTCTAAATTGAACTACAAATCTTGCAAATAAATTATGGAGAACCTGTATTCAATCATAATTAGGTTTTGACCTCTGCTACACATTTCAACACCAATGCCTATCAGCTGTACTCTTGGACCCTGTCCGGGTACAAGTGCTAGTAATAATTATGCCATAGTTAAAACTTAAGACATTATTCACAATAATGAGTCGATTCATATTACTTGTTATCTACATAATCACTATTTCAATAACCACAATTTGCATTGATATAATTGGCATTTAGTAAGACCGATCCACTTGGAATATTATTGGTCAGTTAGAGTTATTAATATTGATTGATGATAATTAATCTGACAATAATCATTAGATAATATTATTTTGAGATAAATATATATATATATATAGTTGGATATAGAGATAGATAAATAGATAGATATACTTGTTATTACACACACACACACACACACACACACACACACACACACACACACACACACACACACACACACACACACACACACACACACACACACACAGCCACACTGTGTGTGTGTGTAATTATTAGTCAAGGATAATGATGATTGATTTAGTGATCATAACAAAAATTTATGATCAATTCAATTTGACTGAAGTTATCACATTAACACATGATATAATTTCAAAGAAAAATGAGGTTGTTAAAAAAATACCCCCAATGTCATAGAATAATATCTAAATCCATTGTTCCATAGCACCTTACTTCAATATAATGTAAGGGTCAGATAAGGCTTTTTTAGACACATGGACAGATTGTTTCCTGCTTAAGAGGAGCTATTACAGGGGTTCCGTAAGGGGGGCTTAAGCTCTATTTTTTAGGAAGGAGGTGATCTCATGAGTAAAATTTTATTTTGCTACAGGATTGTTTAGAATCTTCTCCTAAAAAATAGAAGCCCCTAATTTGTAGGAAGTGGGTGAAAAAGGGGCGGGGCTAGAAATAACCCCATTGGCTTAGGAATTTTTTTTGCTACTTGTCAAACATTTGAATTTATATTTTTAGTTAAAAAATAGTTTTATAGGGAAATTAATTTTTTACTTATTTTTAATTTATTTTCCTTCAATTTTGGAGGTATAATTGTCAGCTTGAATATACAACCTAAGCCATGGGACCATACAACCTAAGCCATGGGACCACTAGCTTTAAAATATTTCCTAAAAAATAGAAAGCGACTTCCACTCTATTTTATAGGAAGCCCCCTTCCATGGGATCCCAGCCTAAGTGTAACTACGAGAGAGTTTCCAATATGCAAACAAGTGATTTATCCTCCAAGATGTCTACAATGCAAGGTATGAACACCTTCAAATTAGGAAAACTCCACAAAATTTTGAAATTTTCTCTATATTACATATATGAATATTATACATCAAGTTTTGCCTCAATAAAACATGATAGTATCTTGATTGTGTCTTTTTTTCAACATAGTGATAAGATTTTTTGATAAAGATGCCAAAAAACTTTTAAGGATGACAAAGCACGTTTCAAGTTAGCCATGTTCTATGCTGGCTATAAGTATAGTTAGAGTATGTTTGGACTTTGGACATATACATGCCAAGAAATGCAACAATTTAATACAACAATGAATGCATGGTGTTTGATTGCAACAGCCCTTGCCTTAAGCTAAAGAAAGCTTTAGGTAACAAAAACATGTTAGAATTACTTCTAAGTCCTAATTATTGTTTTGATTCATTTTTTAAAGCCAACTTCTATTTTTCCTAGAAATTGCTTTGCCCACGTTAGTAACATATAAACTGAATTTGATACAATCAAGTAGCCTCAAGAGAAATCAATTGATTGACCTTGACAAGATTGATCTCTATTTTCAGGTTTGATCTTCAAAGTCAATCCAGGCACTTTTGGTAGGTTACTATCAATCTAAAAAATAATTGAATACAATAATATTCCAAAATTCATGGTGTACTCTCTCTCTCTCTCTCTAGTTCCCAATTAAATCCACATTTTCTCAAAACCAAATCATTAGCTTTTGGTTTATTAATTTATTCCAGAAAAAGAGTTTTGCTACAATGCAATAAAGTTATGTAAAACAAAAAAAAATTTAAAGAGTGAATCGTAATCTCACTTGTAACTCTTTAATTTGTTGATTCATGGAAAAAATAGTGTTGAAAAAACTCCTGTTTATAAGACCAGTGTCATGTGAACGAAGAATAACTTGTGGTCCATTGTTGCAATTAGGATTCCTCGGTTCCTTATATTTGTTTAAAGGAACCAATGATAGGGAAGATCCATGCTTATGGTGGAGGCTACCTTGGTTATCTGAAAGCAATTGATGTTGGGAATGTGGCACCATAATACAGGTTCTTATTGGCCCTGCAACAGAATTAGATTCTAAATTATTCTCTAAGAAAACATCTTTCCATTGTGATTTAGAGAACAACGAGTATAGAGACGAGATCACAATACATTTAACCACTAGAAGCAAAAACAGAGGTAGATGCTGCGACTAAGAACAACAATAAGAGTGCATACACATATAATCCCTTCATCATTTGTGCAATTACTTTAATGTCTATTCTTTTTGTACTAAAAATTAGATTGACGATGGTACTATTTATAATTAAAGCTGGTCATTTATTTTTTATTTATGTAATTTCCAGAATTATGAATGAATGAATCAAAGATTTTTAATGACATTTAGAAGGTCATAAGCTTAAAGGACCCACATTAAGTTCCTAGTCAGTCTAGTGTGATTTCTCCAACACAATGTCTTTTGTTTGCATAGGTAAAATGGCCCCTACGAGGATGTATTTCTATGAATAGCATAGCTGTATGATGTAATGGGTCGTTGTTTACCATGTAAAACTTACAGGTGTCGGTCGTTATTTGCCATGTAAAACTTACAGGTGAGAACAAATGAGTAGCGGTAGCTACAAAGAAAGTTTTATAGAAATGGACATCAATGAATGAATGGGCTCTTGTATTATCGGCGACGGCAGCTGCAAAGAAAGTTTGAGACAATGCCAAATTATGGACTACAGATTTTGCAGTTGTAGCTCGAGGTTTGAACTTGGCATTTGTGATGAGAGAATGCATAACCAATGAAACTACTTTGTCAAACATAACAATTTAATCATTATGAAAGGTAGGTTTTATAATAATTTAATCTTTTTTTGTTTCTTATAAGGTATATATATCATAGTTGACCCAGCATAAAAAGGATATTTGCATTACCAATGGGCAGACGCAGTTTTCTCCCTTTTATTCTCCTTTTCATCTTTCTCGTTGGGTTGGGAAAACAGGGGTCATGCACTGCAGTTAGACATTCTGTTAATGGCTGTTCTGCTTGGAGAACCAGCGTTGAGAGTGGCAATGCGAGGGGTTGGAAAGTGGTGCCTAGCCGTTGCATTTCTAACGTTGGGAAATACATGGAGAGAGGACAATATTTGCTCGATTTCAAAGTAGCCGTTGAACAGAGCATCGCTTACATCAACGATCTGGAGTTGCATGGAGACGGCAAGGATGCCTGGGTTTTTGACATTGACGAAAGCACATTATCCAATCTGCCCTACAACAGAAAACACCAATATGGGTACTCAAGTTATTTGTTATTATTATTAACTACTATTTTGTAGATGATTTTTCTTTTCATGAGTCAGGCAGTTGATTGCATGTTTATTGCAGGGGAGAGACATACAATTCAACGGCGTTTGACGCATGGGTAGCGGAAGGAACGGCCCCTGTTCTGCCCTCGGCGTTGCAGCTTTACAATGCTTTGTTGAAAAAAGAAGTCAAAATCTTCTTTATCACTGGAAGAGATGAGGATTTTCGTGAGGTCACAACGAAGAATCTTATGAGAGCTGGTTATACAAAATGGTCGGGTTTAATAATGAGGTTTGTAGGAGATTCTTTTGTTACATCAAGTCAAATAAATTGTGATATTGTTATCAAGATTCAACAATGTAGTTTTTTGAGTCTATTTTCTTGACACATATTTGATGAGAAGTAGTTTGTAAGAATGCATATCTCATGAGAATGAATGGAACACTCATTGATCTATGTTTCATCAGTAGTGGTATTCACAAGAACCCATCTATCATGTAAATGAAGGGAGTATTTATTGTCCTATATTTCATGTGTAGTGGTTCACGAGAACCTATTTCTTTTAAGAATGAATAAACTACTTACTGAACCATGTTTTATGTGTAGCCCCTCACAAGAACCCATTTCTCATGAGAATGAATAGAACGCTAATCGACCCTACATGTTTTAGGGCTTGCAAGATCCCATTTCTCATGAGAATGATTACAACAATCATTGTCTCATGTTTTATGTGTAGTGGTCACAAGATCCCCTCTCTTCTGAGAATGAATAGAACACTATTGATCCATGTTTTAGGGTATAGTTGTTCACAAGATCCCATTTGTCATGAGAATGACTGGTACAGTAATGGTTCATAAGATCCCATCTCTCATAAGAATGAATGGAACATTGAGTGACTCACAAGATTTTATTTTTCATGAGTTACATTTAGATAATGCTTACAAAAATTTTGTTATCTTTCTAAGATATAACAGCTCCATTTAAACTGAAAATCTTTTTTTTAAAATTTGTTTAATGACTGTGTTTATATTGCAGGGGTGAGAAAGATCAGGGAAGCACAGCAGTGGAGTATAAATCGGGGAAAAGGGATGAGCTTTTGAAGAACGGCTACCGGATTTTGGGAAATGTTGGGGATCAGTGGAGTGATTTAACGGGATCTTCTGTGGGTTCTCGCACTTTTAAGCTTCCAAATCCCATGTATTATATCAGCTAGACCTGAAGTCATTAGTCGTTTCATTGAAATCCATTGCACAATGATTTTAGACTGCTGGTTCACGAGAAATTTGTTTTAGTGTTATTTATGTTTGGAATGTGGAATGTTAAGGAAGTAGATATTATATCTCAGATTTTGGGCGGACGCTTTTATCCAGACTGGTTTATAATATTGTCCTATTCTGGAGGATAAGAAATGCAATATTCAAATCACATTTATGCCTTTAGTATTGTATATTTTCTGAAAACCCTATGATTAATGAAGAGAGTGGAGTAGGTGATTTGATAGTTTTGATGGTATTTGTGGATTTAATATCTGTATTTATTAGTAATATGAATTCAAAGTGCTTCGTGTTCATTATGAATATTCTAATTAAATGAGGCATTATTTGAAAAATAATAAATTGTTAAGTACATTTAAAAAAATTATTTATTGTACAATTATTATTGTAGGGAAAGAATTCAATATTTGAACATTTCAAATGGTTGCGATAGGAATTATTGATTTAAGATGTCTATATTTATTAATTTAATACTTACATTTGTTGATTTAATGTTCAGTTTTTTTGTCAACATTGTAATAATAGTTGACTCTCTAAAATTATTGCTATGATGATTAGCTGTAATTGAGTAGAATGTACTATTAGTTCCAAAGAACAACTTATAATGTGAATGCTACATCAATTCCACAAGCATAACACTCACTTTATTGGCTGATTTGGCCCTAAAACCTTTGTTATAAGTAGGGGACTTGACAAGTAAGCTACTATTAAAAAAAATTAGAAATTAAAAATTTTCACGTAGAATTTTGAACAACTAGTGTGATGTAGGAGCATCCTGGGTTGCCTTACTATACTACTTATATGTGTGCATTCTGTGAGTTATTTTCGAGTTGCAAAGTTCTAGTAGTAGTGACCTAGTTTCTTGTGATGACATAGTCCTTGCTTTGGCTGAGTTTTGTGGTTGTTGAGTGTGCTTTTTGGTTTTCTAACGCTCGGCTCCTTCCTTGAACGAGGTTGTTTGTGATTAGTTCTTAGCATGAGATGACTTGTTTATTTAATTCGATTCATGAATTTAATGTAAGGATTATGCATTGGGATGTGTGCACACTGTTGTCAGGTCGACCTTCTCTTATGTAAAGATCTAGAATCTTTTGTAAGCCATTTTGAAAAGTATAAGTAAAGGTGTCTAGACTTAGGCCAAGTAGTGCTTAGAGAGTTTGGAAAAAAGGGAAAATGATCATAGAGGAGCAAGTCTAGAGTCATAATTTGTGGAGATTGTGGATCTTGAAGTTGTAATTTGTAATAATCTTGTATTGGCTGTAACTCGGAAGACGTCACAACGGCGCATGTTTGTAGATAATGTAATGAATTAACAAAAATATTGGTGTTTCTTAGTGTTGTTCTCTATGTTGTTGCTTCTATTGTGTTTACTCGACAAGGTGTTTGGACTCTTAGGTGTGCCTTTGGCCCTTACTTTCCAACCATCCCTGCATCATAGTGAAGAAAAAAGAATAAAATACATAAAGAAAGGAAACCAATTGTTGCCCATTATAATAACTCAAATAACCATCACTAAGATCAACATAAGCAACTCAACAACTCGAAAGAGCTACAACCACAACAACATCTACACGTACATTATAAATTGAATTTTAACATTTGTTGAAGTTCCTTGGAGCAAAATACATCTTTTTTGAATTTGCTTTACTCATTTAAGTCACCTCAACAAAGAGATTAAGTCCCTTCTACCGACAATTGTTATGTTGGCCTCTTGATTTTTAGAAGTAATAAAAATAAGAAAAACTTAAAATCTAAAAGAAACCAATACAACTATTTGTTGTGCACTTATCATCATGTAAGTTGTTTCTACTAATATTTTGTATAAGTTTATTTATTTTATTCATTATAAGATTGTATAATAATGTGAAATCATATTCGATGATACATAATTGAAACTGTTGTATTATAAATAAGGTCTTCGCTAAGGCAATGTACAAAATTAGAAATGATTTGAAATACTCAAGATAGAATCTGAGAAGCATGGAGGCAAAAATAGTTAAGATTTTAAGCCTTCTTTTGTCAAGAGATATATTTTAAAATTTATTTTGGTGTACCATTTTTTAATTTGGGTTTAGTGGGAAGGATTGTTATTTTGTTATGTCATTTTTTTTCAAATGAATTAAGTTGTTCATTTTTTGTTGTTCCCATACTTGATATGTATATGATTGTAGGGCATTCTATGATAAAATTCTACCTCTACCATGTCCTTAATGATAAGAGGCACTTATTTTTTATTTTTTTGGGCATAGATGGTCCATGTACTTGTCTCACACTTTATTTTGTCCTCATGATTACATGTCCAGTGGACAATTAACAATCTTGCTTTTCTATTATTGTAGGTCTTTGACATAGTAACTTTCTTTCAATTAATTTTCTTTGTTCGAATCCCAATCATAATTTTTTTCAATTTTTTCATTGTTGTGTAGGCATTCTTATAATTTAATTTTCCATTTACACATCCATTTTTATGGTTTTTTAATCCTAACATATTCTTCCTTAGACTTTTGTATTCTTCTCTAAAACCATTTTGAGCCAATAAATCACCATTTTGGTAGAAATAATTTTAAATTCCTCTTAGTTGGTCCCTTTTTTTATTTGTCGTACTACTTTCACATCACTCATCAAACATTGTTGAAATGATAAGAAAGTTCATAAACACATTTTCTTGATTTATGCATAAATAATTTAATGGACTTGAACCTATATTGTAGTATGTATGAATCTTTCTATTCATCCACATTTTCTATTTTCACCCATGAATCTTTCTATTCATCCATGTTTTCTATTTTCACCCAATCTTTCAAATGAGATGCTTGTGAAAATTAATTCCAAGATGTTTGGTGTCTCACTATTTCTAGTAGGTTTTGTTTGTAAAGGCAATAAAATTGTTTTATTTTTCTTAATAAAAATATCATGAATTTGATTTAGTTCATATTGACTTAAATAAGAAGAATTTTAAGGTGTTCAAATACTCTTTCCAAACATGTAAATTTATTGCCTATCAGTTTATAAAAAATAAAATAGCCTCTTACTATGTAAGTCTAATATTCCTAAAAACATTTTAATTAAATCAATTTTAATAAATGATATAATTTATTTATATTTATCATCTTATATCATTTTTATTATAGTCATTTACCTATTTACATTTTCATATTGCATTTCTACTTTCTCATTTTGATAATATATCATAAACTATGATCCTAATGCTCAAATTAGAAAAATATAGCAAGCCACAATCAATTAAATCTAATTTTTGTTGAAAAACTCAATACTCGTGTGTCTATTTTATTTTTGAAAGGAAACAATCAATGTAACCAAATGAATGCTCTATATGAGTGAACGGTTACTGTGGGTGCTGTTTATTAATTTTGAAAAATTTGAAGTTTTTATTAATGTTTAAAAACTCTAAGCTTTTATTAGTTCCTGCCATTGCATGGTGGAACTATTGTGTAGGGTTTTAGTTAATTCTTTATTAGTTCCTTTTACTTCCTGCCAATCACGTCTCCTCATTACTGTTCTGACAATGCCAATTTGCAATGTACCTGAGCAAGAGTTGCTTGGTTTTTATTGATCTCTGCCCTATTTTAGACATGTCCTCTTCCTCGGGTAGTTCTGAATCCCTGCAAAGGTTTCTATGCACAAAAAAGGCGCGATCCTCAAAGTGCCAACATCAGATATCCCCAAATTTGATGGCAACAAATAAATGGTGGTCAGAGAAGCTTTTCTCACAGCCATCTAGGTTCCAGTTGCTGCAATTTCCAAATGGCTTCTTGCATGGTTTCACCTCATGAGGAATGCTCAGAGATTTAGGTGAGAAGGCATTAATGTAGAATGGAGGAATGTCTTCTTCGAAAACTTCTTGGTTGTTGTTTGTTATTTGCCACGCACCGAGGTTCTCTAAACCCTTCCAACGGTTCTCCAAGCTCTTCCAACTGCAACACACAAGTTGTCCAGGCTCTACCCACTGCAACTCACAAGGACCAGATCATTCTGTGCCTCTGCCAGGTATGGCGTTAACTGTCATTTCATTCTGCACCCAGTTTTGGAGGTTTACTTTTCTTCTGATGAAACTATTGTGTAGGGCTTTTAATAATTTGTTATTAAATTGTTCTGGTTGCTACATAACCAATGTGTCTGTGTCTATTACAAGTTGGAATATCAAAGTTATAGTTTTGTTGCATCTTGAGAATTTGCAGGTTTCTATTCTAAATAAATTACTTGCCAGTTTTCTAATTTCCATTAATCCTTAGGAGCTTTAGGTCATGCCTCCTTGTGTTCCACATTTTAGAAAGGCTTTTGTTTGCGATTCTAGTAAAACCATCCAACAATATTTTATGCTATCAAGAGCAAGTATAATCATAGCTAAATTGTCCACCACAGGTCGGAAGCTGACCCTTTTTGGGCAGTTTATGCCCAAATTTCTAAGATTTTGCCCTTCAATCTTGTATGAACCTGAGACTTAAATCGAATTAAGAGAACAATGTGAGGAGTTTAAGCTAAGGATCTGATTTATAAAGCTAAGGGGTGGGAAGATCAGAATTTGTTTTCAAATACATTGCCCTAGAAAGGTCAGAATCTGACCATCGTTGGGCATTTTCACCCAAAATTTGGTGATTTTTTACCTCTTAATTTTGCTAATTTCCATCTCTATAGTCCTGGCATTGCAAGAAAATAAGGATGTGGTGAAAGTTTGTTTGCAAATTGATCATTTAGAGGGCAAGTTTGATGGTGGATTTAAAGACATTGAACAAGAAGGGTCGGAATCCGACCCTCCTTGGACATTAATGCCCAAAACTTGAGAATTCCAACCCCCTAATCATGTTTATTTCCCATTTCAATGCAAAATTATGAGTTCCAAATGAGAATATGAGAGCGAATTGAACATTTGGAAGGTAGGTCTGCTGTTTATGATTCGAAGTATTGCCCAAGCGCCCTCTCCTGGGTACTTTTTGCCCAAATGTTAACGATTTCTGCCCAGCGTTGGAATTTAGGCCTTGCAAGGGGGAAATGTGAATTAAATTTTATAGACTACAATATAAGCCGACATTGCCTGAAGGAATGTGCCTCTTCACACTTCAATTACCTATAAATGAGAGTCGATATCATTTCATTTTGAGACCATTCCAAAACAAAAACTCTATGCCCTTGCCTACAATTTATGTCTCCAATTTTCCTTATAATTTAGCAGCAAGATTCAAATCATCTAGGTAGTGAATCCCTTCAATATTTGGCAGTGACTATATGAGATCTATCAACAATGTTTCTCTGCTCCATTTAACATTTAATTTGTTCTGTTAAGCACCTATAGATCATCATCAGATAAACTGCAAATTGTTTTCCAAATTAGTAGCAAGTTGTCTTCCAAAACAAGCTCTCCTATTAGCAGAGAACAATTTTCAAACAAGGCAGCCATCTCCTCCATCCAAGGTGGCAGCGATTGGCATCCTAAAGTGCAGTGATGTTCTTAATGTTTCTTCATGTGTTTAGGGGTGAGTTGGAGACTAAGCTAAAAGTTTTTGTTTGTGGTTTTGTGTGAATTATGAGTTTCAATTTTTTTTGTTTTGTGGGTTTTAATGTGTCTTTTTTTTATCTTAGCAAGGTGGATTTCTTTATTTAGCTATCCTCTAGATTAGGATGAATTCTGGGATTTGGTTTAGACTTTGCATGAGGGTATGATTTAGAGTGGACTATGTATGTTATATTTACATGAATTAAATCCTGTATATCTTTAGTGGCTGCAATTTTATATTTGAATGATTTTGGTTCCATTAATGTTTACAAAATGGTTCTTCGCTTCATAGCTAAACATATAATTTGTGGAACATTTACCTACTATTTTTTTGAGCTAGTTTATAAACAAGTTCCCTATTCTCTGCGGCTTAGCATTCTTACTACCTTTATAAAACTGCCTTTTACCTTAATTTTTGTTGGCCATTTACCTAAACAAGTGCTTTGTAGGCCTTTACCAAAGAATTGTTTGCCTAGCTTACGTAATTTAGAAGTGTCCTCTTTCCTAGGTTGAGCATTGCTATTAACTTTGGTAAAACTGCATTTCCTTTTTTTTTGGTCTTGATTGTGATCAATTTATAAGATTTTGTTGACAACTCCGTGATAAATGAACTTTTCTTTTCGGTAAATTATATCATCCTCTTATTTTTGTCATTAGATGGTGCTTTATAGTTGAATAGATTTATTTAATTTCCTTTAGTTTTTGTAACATAAAACAATTTCTATCTTGAGTTAAATAGTGTGCTTTATGAGATTGGCATAGGTTGTCATAGTTTGATTTTTGCAAAGAATTATATTCCAAGGGGTTGAAAAATAGAGATCAAACTATAGCTAAATGTGCTTTTTAAAATTTAACCATACTAATGGTAGGAAAATTCTCTTTTCTATTTTTGTAAAATTCTTGACATTATTTAATCTTAACACTAATGTTTACAAAAAGATATTAAAATCATAGAAAAAGTGTTCTTTAAAATTTATGGATGATAATGGTCAAGAATACTAGGTTTTCATAGTCCATATTAGCAACTTCTCTTTGTTGGTAAGTATAAAGAATGAAAATTTGTTTGGACTTTCTATTTCACTGAAAGGAGTTTCCTATTTGATTTCTTTATCAATGAAATTTGAAGGGTTTCTTTATACATTTTGATCAATATTTGGCCTATTTACAATTGTGATATTGATAGGAGGCAAAAAAATACACAGAGATCGGGAAAGTGTAAGCAATGGTGTTTGTAGCAAGTGCAATGAGCATAAACTATGTAGCAGAATTGTGGTTTATTACCATTTTCTAGTATAGTCATTTGCATCCCTATTTTCATAGGAATTGGTTTCCTTGTACTCAGCGCACCTACAAATTGAGTGGAATGAGACAATGTTAGATTGCATATTGGTATGGACAATAAGGGGATTGAAAATAGGAGTATGAGACATTCTTGTCTAGATTTGTATAAGTTGTATTTTTCTAAGTGTAATGATTAATATTTACCATTTTGATGGTAGTTGTAGTGCATCATCAGTGTCATGCATCTTTGATTTGTTGCTTTTGGAGTAGCTGACAACATGTTCGCAAGAAACATTATAATAGTACTATGAATAAAACTAAAGAGCATGGTATTAGAATTTGGTTTTAATTTTTTTGTTACTATTTTAGACAGGTTTCTTGTGGAATGCTACACCCAACCTATCGCTAAACTCAATCTCTAGCCTCAAAATAATTGTCAAAGAGAAACTTGACTGAGACAATCCTATAGAAGATACAAGGTTAGAGAGATCAAAAATACAGAGCATTAGGGCTTAGAGGGAGTCTCTCTCATGCTCTACACTAACACAACCCAAGATGCATTAGGGAATCTCACAATTCCACCATCCATCAAAATACTCATCCAACACTAACTAAGCAACAGGTAAAACCATGCTAGCCTACTTTCTCAAGAGAGAAAGGGATACAGAGATGCACCAAAGTCAATATCCAAAAGGTGGATCTAGAATCATCAAAAGAAAGAGTCACTCTCAAATGACAAGGTGACATCCGCCTCAAACAAGGAATGCTCACAAACCACACTTTACCTCACAAGGGTGGGTCAGTGCTAAAGGAAACACACAAACCCAAGCACAAATCTCAACAAGTACCTAGTAGATTATGAAGATTTGTTAACACCTCCCTAAGAATAACACGAAGGGTGAAACTTCTCCAACAACCATAAATGTGATATGTCATGATTGAAGTGGCCTCTACTCAATAAAGGGTACTTAGAATATTGATCTGCACCTTCAGAAGTGAAAAAGAGTTGCTTGTTGTTCCCTAGGAAAATTTTTGCGTTAGCACAATCTCGTGCAAAGTTTTTCATCAAATCAGGCAAGATAATGCAATGAAATAGGTGAGAAAGTGCATGACCACTTGATTCTTGTGCAAAATTTCAAATCAGCACAAAAACTACCTTCACTCTAGAGGCCATAACTTTCATCTCCGGACTCCGATTGATTCCATTTGAAAATTGTCAGAAAGATATCAACGAGGCCTATAACATAATGGGGCTTAGAGATTCCTAAGAACTCAGATTTTTAATCACCACTCAAGATAAAACATCATAAGAAACTCAAATCATCTCAGTTACCAAGACAAGCAACGAACAAAACGTCCAAAACAACCCAATAGAGCACACATGCCCAAAACGACAAAAGACATTAAAATAAAGGTTATTCATAGATTGAAACCATCATTAATTCTCTTTCATAATTTTATTAATTAAAAATAACATAAGAAATAATGCACAATGAAACTAAAAGGTTTTCAAAGCAAGGGTCCAAGAGTCACTTAGCATAAAACAAGTACCTATCTTTTCAAATTTCTTTCCAGAATAAAATTGTGTTCAATCATCATTTAAACCATTCAATTACATTAAAAAATTTACATCTACTACAAGCACACTAGTATGTTCTCTATGATAATATCCCTTGAACATACTACCAGAGGTTTGAGATGAATGTGATAGAGTCACACCACACAACTGGGCAACAGTAAAACACATCTAGAATAGTCATCATGAACCAAAAAAAATCCCAAATGGGAAATTGTTAATTCCAACAATAAATAAAAAAAGAGCTCATTTCAACAATAATTCATGTGTGACAACATGCACAAAGAGAGTGATAGATAAATTTTGATGACTATTCCAAGAGAGAAAAATATTGAAAACCAATGCTAGCCCAACAACATGAGGATAGTACCTCCAGCCAAATAAAAGAAGGCATCAAAAAAATCACATTACATGGTGATGACTGGGAATAGTCACACAAGAGGGATAAATCTCCACACAATGCTAAGGAATACATCATCCTAGTAGTGTTAGAGAACACACTCACACACATCAAGTAGTATACCATCAATAAACTCATGCATATGCAAACCACATTAATTTCCTTAATTATTTTCCATGCAATGCAACATTTAGATATCCATCAATTTAATA
The DNA here is from genome assembly GCA_028749045.1 of Cupressus sempervirens. Classification (NCBI taxonomy): domain Eukaryota; kingdom Viridiplantae; phylum Streptophyta; class Pinopsida; order Cupressales; family Cupressaceae; genus Cupressus; species Cupressus sempervirens. Next base: position 578,298,956 of record CM053793.1, read on the forward strand.
CAATTTACATAAGCTTATGAATCGATAAGCTTGGGGACTTAAATCATTAACCTAAGGATATAATGCAAAACCTACTTCTTTGCAGTGATTCACAATAAACACTCATTTTTAAATGAAGGGAACCGTTTCATTATTATATTGACATAACAAAGAATAAAAAATAAGATTCATTTATTTACTTACAATTAGGAGAAAATAGGGAAACAATGCACCTTACTCCACAAGGAAAGACAAAAGAGGCACTCAAAGCCGATACATGGACACCAATCAATGGTTTCTTTAAAAGGGTCACACACACAACCAACCAACCAAGGCACATTGATTCCATCTACAAAACTAGGAGGGCTTCCTTCCTTCTCCTTACACTACTCTAGTTACATCTATTGGACAATAAAATCCATCCCAAGTAGATACTAAAGAAATAAAGATCACGAGCTCTCACCAAGACACTCACACTTGCACATTGTAACATCAACTGTATGGGAAACATATACGCAAAGATCCCAATTGTTAAACATGGGCTCTAATACCAGATGTAATGCCCCGCCTAGAGATCCTTGGAACAAAGATTTAATATAAGCCAAGATTTTTTTTACAAGTATGAATGCACATGACAACATCATATAGGGATAAAAAAGATTGCAACAAAAGAATTCACCAACAATCCCAACAACCAAAAGATCTGCAAATGCCACAACCTAATTGGCACAACTGAACTGAAGAACAAAAACCTAAGACGACATCATAACACAAAATCTTTGATCTGTCAAATCATGGAACCACTAGCATTCCTAAAGGGTACTCAAAAGTCCAAACTGTATTCTCTTAAAAATAGTGAAGATGCCTCCTATTTTTCATGTGAGAGAATAACAACTGAAAGTCTCATGTGAGAAAGTACAAAAAGCCATGTGATGAAACACCATCCTGCATGAGGACATGCTTGGCCCAACAGCCAAAACACCCAAACTAGTGTGGGGGTTCATGCAAGGATTCACCTATGTTGTACAAGGAAACCAAATACACCACATGAACATTTGCATTCTCATGTGAGAAAGTACAATTTTGCGTGAGGATACAATTAGTAAGTTAGAAAAAATAAAGGCAAAAAGATAGGAGATATATTTCCTCTACACTAGGGAGTACTAGATCCACATAGATCAAGGAATGAACACTCAAGTGCATAAACAACAAGGTTCCTTGACATAAGGATGAAAATCTATCCATCTAAACCATAGCAATAAAAATAATAATTGAAAGCAACATCACAGTGTACAGAAATAACATGTCACAATAACTAAACAATCAAACTAAGTACATGGTTCCTCCCAACTGTTAATAGCATCATAAGATAATCATGGATGCTAGCCATACCCTGTGTGTAACATCCCAAACCACCAACTAGATCGTCGATGCTATCTTATGAGGATGTCACTACTAAAATATGCAACAAAATAAGAATAAGAAAATCTAATATGCTAAAAGTAAAGCACTAGATAATCCAATAAATCAACCACACCATCTATCATAGGCTAAAAATCATACGAATAGGAAATCTAACATGGTAAACCAATAAGAAATCAATAAACCCATGAAATAATTGACATCATCTAATCATATACTAAACATCATAATATAGGAATGCATCCAATAAAATAACATAATCTAAACATGATATCTTAGCATAAATCATAAATCACAAGAAAGCATACTCTGGAACCTGAAGTACCAAGTGAAAACATTCAACAATGGTCACATTAGGACAAAAGGCTATCTTTGTACATCGGTCCCTAGCAGTGGTATAGGTAGCTACACCTCCCAACCACATGGAACCCATACGCCCAGTCACCATGTTGATGGAGATAATGATCCAACAACAAACACACATAAAGCACAATGTCCATCACTAACACTCATGCTAGAAAGTAATGATGACTGAAACCAAGAACATAGACAATACATAAAATACAAGTACTTGTTAGGTACTCGAAGGGCTACTAAGTAGGGGTTGACAGCATGGAGAGTTTCTTGGCATTGAAAAGCCCAAGCTCAGATCATGTGTGGAGACACTCTCAAGGTACTCTCTTGGAACCATCACGCGAAACTTTTTTCATTATCTAAGTTTTGTTACTATTCACACATTTTATCTAGTTATCACTTACTTAAAGCTCCCTCTACCAGCCTATGGTGCCATGATTGCTAGGCTGCGAGATAGACACCCCCTCCATAGGCTAATCTACCCTACTCATTCTCATCCAATGATGAGTGCCCGTAGGCATGCATATTCCCAACTCAACCCAAATGATCATAACTCTTGAAAGTACCATGGAAGATGAGGCCTTGCAAGTCACTTGACAAATGTACACACACATACTCTTATGTGGTGCACCACCATCATGAATATCTTAATATAAGGACTGGATGTGAACACAACCAAAATATCACTTAACCAAAAACAACTCAGGAGGATGGATTCCACATGAATCCCAAAGACAATAAAACCATACATCATGAAATCAATCAACTGACCTCAATTTGGGAGTATGGATTCTACATGAATCCCAATGATACAACAAGACCAAACATCAAAAACTCACTCAATCAACCTCAATCCAAGAGTATGGATTCTACTCAAATGCTAGTTTCCACGAAACCAAAATAAAGGTCCAAAAGAAACCATGACACTAGATAAAAATAACTCAACTGAACACAAAGTCAGGAGTACAGATGTGGCATCCATCCCAATGCAAACATAAAAGTGCAATAATGGTCTAACTAACATCCTATGGATAATCTAAGCCCATGACCAACATCATGCCAAGAAAACCTAAGAAAACTAGGTCGCACGCAAATTGAGACAACAAAACTTCAAAACTCAAAAACTTTGAAATTAGAACCAATTTGGTCTTAGGGCACAAAAGCCACAAAAATGAAACAAGATAAGGATTTGGAGTCCATATGCAAAAATGGCCAGCATAATAGTGCGAAACCCCAAACCCTCATCCTAAAAAAAAAAAAGAAATTCTCATACCCGCCCAACCGGGTAGAGCTAGAACACAAAAATAGAGGGGAGCACTAGTTCTTAGCCTCTTAAGAAATGGCTACAAAAAAATAGAAGTAGAAATGAAACAAGAACAATAAAATAGGAGAGCCCTACCTCACAGCCAAAAGGGCATAACAAGAATCTAGACCATAAAATAAAAACCCTACAGAAGTAGCCAGAAATCGTGGTAATCCAAGGTCTCCTCGAGCTAATCCAATGAGACCAATTCACAACGATCCCATGTCCATAGCTCCCACAAAAAAAAAATAGTATTTCCTTATGAAGAGGATTTTGGGTTTTACTCTCAAACTTTCTAATTCAAAAATGAGAAGTGAGGAAATACATTCCTTTTTGGATACTTATTCACTTTTCGAGTGAATAATCAAGTAGGGCAAATAACTAGCCAACCTAGTTAAACCCTAAATCGATTGAAACAAAAACATGCTATTCATAGTAATAGGAATTCATCTATGGCAAAGCTTCCAGAATTTAAATTCAATAAAATTAAAAGCCTGAAAATCCAAAAATCATAGAATTTCCTTAACAAATTTCTTGAAAATGCAAACCTCTTAATGCACAGACACGCTTACTAGTCTAATCACATAATGCAAATGAGTTTCGATTTAATAATCACCAAAAGGTTTAATTAAATAATTAAAATAAGGATACATCGACCATACAAGGATGGCATTGGCAAAATATGAATAGTTAAATCACAAACTCCATGTGCTACTACTAGGGATATAAATCCTGCACACTAAACAAAATAATCAAGTGCAATTGCATATAATAACATAGCCAAAGTAATAAATGCATTAAATAACTTAATTTAACCATTTATTTAATTATACTAAAATAATCCATTTACATCACTCACGTTCGTATAAAGCATAACAATGCATGAATGAAGTAAATAACCATAGCATTAAATCTATCACATAAAAAATTCAGAGATATGTCCAAATATGGGATAACCAGATATCATTATAAAACACACTGTCATCTCATAGTGGCATCATCATGCAATATGATCAGCTGAGCAGTGTAGTACTCTAACTTCTATGATGCTAAAATCAAAGTATAACATAACAAGGTAAATATCCACAATACATAACCAATAAACCCAACATGGACAATTAATTTCTAATTATTTAAGCATTTAATAATGGTAGTTTGCACAATGAGAAAATACACTTAAAATATATAAGCAAACACAATCATAAACATGACTAGCCACTGCTACAGGAACCTAGTCCAGTGTAGCATAGTAATAGTACATAGTATGATGCAACGCAAGGTAGGAGTATACCCAAAGGAGATGTCCTAGCCCCTAGCTATACAACCATGCAATGGAAACACAATAAAAATAAGCAACAATGCAAGATCTGATACTAAATCACAACTCTTTATTTATAAAATAATTGTTACATGCAATGTGCCTAGCTGTAAGGCCTTCCTAGTTATGACCAAATACAATAGCAATTATAGTAACAGTTCTGCAAGATCCCTTAAGATCCAATCCAAACCCTAGCTAGTCCAGGTCCACACTTTGGTAGGAATCCCCAAGGGAGATCTAAACTTGTGGAGAGTTAGTTATATGGCTTGAAATAGATACTAAATTCTGAGACCATGCTAAGCATCCAAAGACCATGTCGAGCTCGAAAGACCATACTGAGCTCCATAGACCATGTCGAACTCCCAGACCTTGCTGAGCTCCATAGATCATGCTAAGATCCCAAGACCATGTTGAACTCCTAGACCATACCGAGCTCCATAGACCATACCGAGCTCCATAGACCAAGCTCCATAACCATTAACCAAAATCCCTCCAAACATGCAGGATTACAAGTGAACCCAAGATGCTCCTACATCAGACACCCCAGGTTCAAAAATATGTTCTAGTAACTAGAAGAACATATTTTGGGATTCAACACATAAATCCCAAACTGGCTCTTCACATAAATATCCTATGAGTCTTCAACTTGCACACTCCTTCCCTTGCTTTTCTTCTTCTTAACATCCACCACAGGTGTTCCATATGTCTACTTTCCATGCTGATCTCCAACCCTCTCAAAATATGCCAACTCAACTCAGTTGCCAATACTCAGGTTCCTTCTACCAAGCTCTTCATTCTGCAAAGGAATCAAGGAAATCTTCCTACCACCTTTCTCAACAGTAAACACATTCCTAACAAAATCATGCACAACCCTGCAATCATACTACCAAGGTCTACCAAGCAACACATGACAAATTTTCATATCCACAATATCACACAACACTTGATCCTTATACTCCCCAATATGGAAATCAACAAGGCATTGCTCCCTTACTTCCAAAGCATGCTCACCTTGCAACCAACCAATCCTATAAGGATAAGGATTTCTCATTCTCTTTAAACCAAGTATCTAAACCATCTCTTTAGCAACAAGGTTATCAGTACTATCACCATCCACAATCACTTTGCAGACTTTACCACCAGACTTACAACAAGTTTTGAACAAACTAGTCCTATGACAAGAATCCAATGTCCTCTCACTAACCAATACTCGTCAAGCCAATAAACTCTCTCCTTGCTCAGGATGACTGTCCTTGACTTCAACCTCATTCACAACCACAATTGTCCTCCCAATTGGACATTCAAAAGATCTATGCCCTTCTTGATCACACTTGAAACAATTATCTCTGAACCCACCTCCACCTATCCTTCTTCTCTATTCAGCAGGTTTTGGTTCTCCTGCTATTTTTGGTTAAGCTTGTGCTGAACTATCTTGTTTCTCCTTCCCTTGAGAACTACATTGATTCTTCCTCTTTAGCTTCTCCTTTGCTCTCAAAGCATACTGATAAGCATCCTCAACTAAAGAAATATTTATCATACTAACCTCATCCTAAATATTGAATCTCAAACCATTAATATACCGCACTACCTTCTCCTTTGACAATTCTCTATGCCCAAACTGAATAGTCAACTTGTAGAACTCTTTTGTATAATCTTTCATAGTCATATCCTTCTGATTTAGATTCTGCAACCTTTTAAAAAACTCAAGTTCATAATCAACAGGAATGAACTTAGCCTTCAACTTAGTCACCATCAATTTCCATCTAGTGATCTTCATTTCACCTTCCTCTTCTCTATCTTTTTGTAGTTCTTTCCACCAAAGAGTAGCATGTCCCTTTAACTTAGTCTATGCCAACCTTACTCTGAGAGGGTTAGTGTAAGCTTTGCATTTTGAAAAGGAATTAGAGAAAACTTCCTACCACCTTTCTCAATAGTAAACACATTCCTAACACAATCATCCACAACCTTGCAATCATATTACCAAGGTCTACCAAGGAACACGTGACAACTGTTCATATCCACAATATCACACAACACTTGATCCTTATACTACCCAATCTTGAAATCAACAAGGCATTGCTCCCTCACTTCCAAAGCATGCTCACCTTGCCACCAGCCAATCTGATAAGGATAAGGATGTCTCATTCTCTTCAAACCAAGTCTCTGAACCATCTCTTCAGCAACAAAGTTATCAGTACTATCACCATCCAAAATCACTTTGTAGACTTTACCACCAAATTTACAATGAGTTTTGAATAAACTAGTCCTCTAACAAGAATCCAATGTCCTCTCACCAACCAATACTCATCGAGCCAACAAACTCTCTCCTTGCTCAGGCTGACTTTCTTGGACTTCAACATCTTTCACAACTGTAGCTATCCTACCAATTGGACATTCAAAAGATCTATGCCCTTCTTGACCACACTTGAAAAAATTACCTCTGAACCCACCTCCACCTATCCTTATTCTCTATTCAATAGGTTTTGGTTCACCTTCTACTTTTGGTTTAGCTTGTGCTAAACTATCCTGTTTCTCCTTCCCTTAGGAACTATCTTGATTCTTCCTCTTCAGCTTCTCCTCTACTCTCAAAGCATACTGATAAGCATCCTCAATTGAAGAAATATTTAGCATACCAACCTCATCCTAAATATTGAATCTTAAACCATTAATCTACATCACTACCTTCTCTTTTGACAATTATCTATGCCCAAACCGAATAGTCAACTTGTAGAACTCTTTTGTATAATCTTTCATAGTCATATCCATCTGCTTCAAATTCTGCAACCTTTTAAAAAACTCAAGTTCATAATTAGAAGGAATGAACTTAGCCTTCAACTTAGTCATCATAAATTTCCTTCTAGTGATCTTCATTTCACCTTCCTCTTCTCTATCTCTTTGTAGTTCTTTCCACCAAAGAGTAGCATGTCCCTTCAACTTAGTCTATGCCAACCTTACTCTGAGAGGGTTAGTGTAAGCTCTTCATTTTGCAAAAGAATTAGGGAAAAATTCCTACCACCTTTCTCAATAGTAAACACATTCTTAACACAATCATGGATAGCCTTGCAATCATATTGCCAAGGTCTACCAAGAAAAACATGACAACTGTTCATATCCACAATATCACGCAACACTTGATCCTTATACTGCCCAATCTGGAAATCAACAAGGCATTGCTCCCTCACTTTGAAAGCATGCTCACCTTGCCACCAGCCAATCCTATAAGGATAAGGATGTCTCATTCTCTTCAAACCAAGTCTTTGAACCATCTCTTTAGCAACAAGGTTATTAGTACTATCACCATCCACAATCACTTTGTAGACTTTACCACTAGACTTACAATGAGTTTTGAACAAACTAGTCCTCTGACAAGAATCCAATGTCCTCTCAGCAACCGATATTTTCGAGCCAACAAACTCTCTCCTTACTCAGGTTGACTATCCTGGACTTCAACCTCATTCAAAATCATAGCTGTCCTACCAATTGGAGATTCAAAAGATCTATGCCCTTCTTGACCACACTTGAAACAATTACCTCTGAACCCACCTCCACCTATCCTTCTTCTCTATTCAACAAGTTTTGGTTCACCTTCTACTTTTGGTTTAGCTTGTGTTGAACTATCCTGTTTCTCCTATACTTAGGAACTACCTTGATTCTTTCTCTTTGGCTTCTCCTCTACTCTCAAAGCATATTGATAAGAATCCTCAACTGAAGAAATATTTAACATACCAACCTCATCCTAAATATTGAATCTCAAACCATTATTATACCATGCTACCTTCTCCTTTGACAATTCTCTATGTCCAAACCGAATAGTCAACTTGTAGAACTCTTATGTATAATCTTTCACAGTCATATCCTTCTACTTTAGATTCTACAACCTTTTAAAAAACTCAAGTTTATAATCAGCATAAATGAACTTAGCCTTCAACTTAGTCACCATCAATTTCCATCTAGTGATCTTCATTTTACCTTCTTCTTCTCTATCTCTTTGTAGTTCTTTCCACCAAAGAGCAGCATGTCCCTTCAACTTAGTTTGTGCCAACCTTACTCTGAGTGGATCCTCAATATCCTCAAGCTCAAAGTAGTCTTCCAATTCACTAATCCAATCAATTAGGTCTCCAAGATTCAAAGTGCCTGAAAAGTTAAAAACATCCATCTTATGCTTTAGCTTCAACTGCAATCCAGGTCAAGCAAACTAACCAACCCTAATTCCAATAGGTTTCTCCACATGATTAGATCTATCATCACCACCAGATCCAACAACTTCAAAGTCTTCAGCAACTTCCTCATAACTACCTTCAGTACTCACATGCCTAGGTACACCACCTAAATCACTAACAATTTTAGAAATCATGTCACTCTTCATTGATGTTATCTCTGCTCTAACATCCTCAAACTCAGATCTGATATCTACTTTAACCTTCTCTGAAATTGATTATTCTATAGCATCAGTAAGATCAACAATTTCCCTAGGGTCCAATCTTTTTGGAGGCATCTTTCCAAAATTTTAGCAAACCCTAAGTAACAAATCCACCAACCAAAAGACCAATCAGCCACAAGGTCAACCTTCATCAACCCAATACCTGGTGCAAACCACCTTAGCTTCAACAATTTGTCTACATGCTTAGGAACAACCTTTTCTCTAATACCACTTGATGCAGCAGAAGGTAGGAGTATCCCCAAAGGAGATGTCCTAGCCCCTAGCTATACAACCATGCAATGGAAACACAACAAGAAGAAGCAATAATGCAAGATCTGATACTAAATCACAATTCTTTATTTATAAAATAACTGTTACATGTAATGTGCGAGGCTATAAGGCCTTCCTGATTATAGCCAAATACAATAGCAATTACAATAACAGTTTTGCAAGATCCCTCAAGATCCAATCCAAACCCTAGCGAGTCCAAGTCCACACTCTAGTAGGAACCCCCAAGGAAGATCTAAACTTGTTCTCCCAAGCCCACCAAGCAATCCCCTTGTTTCCCAAGCTGTAGCTACTAGCTCTTCTCCAAATGCTCTCTTCCAAGATCCTCTACTTCTCCCCGATAAATGAATAATTGACTAAAGACATCCCCATTACCCCTACTTATACCAATCTAAGCCACAAGTTGTCTTAGAATACAAATTAAATACAAATATATAAATTAAATGCCACAAGTCAGCCAACAACAATAATTAAATGCCCAAAATTGATGTCTTAAAAAAATTACGATATATCTTAGCTCAAAATGAATTAGAACTCGTGCTTTGAACTATAGGTAGAAATCTAGGCCCTCTTCAATACCTGAAATTTACATCCTCTAAATTATTGTGGAGAATCAGTCATACAGCCTAAAATAGACACCAAATTCCCAAACCATGCCGAGCAACCAAAGACTAGCTCCAATTACCATGCCAAGCTCCATAGACCATGCCAAGCTCCATAGATCATGCCAAGCTCCCAAGACCATGCCGAGCTCCATAGGCCATGCCGTGCTCCATAGACCATGCTGAGCTCCTAGGACCATGCCGAGCTCCCAAGACCATGTCGAGCTCCTAGACCATGTTGAGCTCCATAGACCATATCGAGCTCCCAGGACCATGCCAAGCTCCTAGACCATGCTGAGCACTAGTATTCACCAAGCTCCATAACCATTAACCAAAATCCCTCCAAACATGTAGGATTGCAAGAGAACCCAAGATGCTCTTGCATTACAATACAATCTTTGCACACATCTTGGGGTAATCACGAAACAACATCATGATGCCACATCAATCCCATTAACCACTGGCACAAACCTTAGTGAACCATAAATCACATCATAATCTTGGAAATCAGCCATAAGCATAAACAATGCAGCTAATACAATAACATAAATCCAATCACCTCAAGGGTGTAGATCACTCATGGTCCCAATCATGATCCCTTCTCAAGGAGAGATCAACAAGGTTGCATCCATCAGGATGACTTACGAAAGTCTAATGGGAGAGGCACTACAAACAATGTTTAATACTCTAATAATTATCACAAATCAATGTTTTCATATCCCCCATTTCTAGAATAGAATTTAATAATTAATATTAAAATAATAATATAAAGTAATTCGCTATTATAATATTATCAATAATTCAAAATATTCTACAATAACATTAGACATTATTTTTACAACATAATATTATCATAATATGATACCATCTATCATATTATTCATCATAATACTACCATCTTTCCATATATAACATATAAGTAACATTTATAATATATTCTAATGTAATAAAGAGTAATGTGTGATTTGGTGCATATTTTAGCAATAGCAATGTTTGATTAAGACAAAGCTCCAATAAATCAAAATAATAAATATCAAATATGATGCTTGTAAAGAAATAATAAAGCATTGCAAACACTATCCATAACTAGTCATAATATACGCCTTTGTAAGTCTATCAAGAGAATGAGCAAGAGAGATTTGAATCAATAACCAAGTGATTTTTCTATTGTGGCCTCTATACAAACAATGCCCAACATTTTGTAATTCTCCAAGTAAAGAATGTAGTGTGCAAGAATAAAATCTATTGCCGTTCCATTTTACCCGAATCAAAGTATGTGCTGAGAAGAATAGTTTCAAAATTGGCAATGATTGATCAGTCTTTCGAGGTTGACATGATGGTAGATTCTTTGAAACAAAAGTTGGAGGAGATCACTTTATTTTTAGAGGAGATAACCAAGTCTTTGATACATGTTCTACATTTATCCTTAGTTGAGCTTGATTTGTATTTTCAGTAGAGTGGCATAGTACACATGATTTGGGGGAGGCACCTTTTAGTATTGACATGCAGACACTTGAGCAAGTTTCAGAGATTTCGTATATTTTAAGGGTTCTTCCTATAGATGGGGGAGGCTTCATCGATACACCTTTGGTTATGTTTCTTCTTAAGGGGAGGAATGTTTTTCTACACTAATGGAGTAGTTTCTACATTGAGCCTAGAGCATCTACCATTGGTGTACATTCTACATTGAGTGGGGTTACTTGGTCTATCTTCCTCTTCTTCTATCTTATTGGGGGGATCTTTTCCTCACATGAGGTCTTCTTCTCTCTCATTTTCTTTTATTGTACTTATCTCTCTTTTTGGAGGGGGGTTTTCCCATGTGGTTTTCCCTCTTTCTCCACTTTATGAGAGATTGCATTGCATCTATCTTTTACACTTACATCTTGTACATGGGCACTTAACATGACCTAGTAGTCGGGACCCATCTTGCATTATTATATAGCTTTTGTGAGCTTAAGTACATTTTCCTGAGTTGCACTTAAGGGGGGGTTATTAAATTTGACCTCATTTACATTATGTGATTAGACCAGTAAACATGTCTATGCATTTAGAGGTTTACACTGTCACAAATGTTGTTAATGAAATTCTATGATTTTTGGGTTTTTAGGCTTTAATTTTATTGAATTTAATTTCTAGCAACTTTTCCATAGATGAATTCCTATTACTATGAATAGACTATTTTCATTTGGGTTGATTCAAGGTTTAACTAGGTTGGCTAGTTATTTGTCCTACTCGATTATTCACTCGAAAAGTGAATAAGTATTCAAAAAGGAATTAATTTCCTCACTTCTCACTTTTTAATTAGAAAGTTTGAGAGTAAAATGCAAAGCAAACATTGTTTTTCTTATTTTGGGAGCTATGGGCATGGGATCATTGCGAGATTGGTCTCATTGGATCTAGCTCTTCTTTGGAACATTCTTGTTCTCTAACATATGCTAGGCCATTTCCACAATAGTACAATTTCTCATCTCAACCATGCAAATGGATTGAGGGGTGTAAAGTTTTCTAACTTGATGTTTAATACCATGTTTATAGCAAAAGGCAGTGAATACATTGGAACATAAGTCAGCCCCATTATTATACCAAAGCATGAAGTTTGCACATCCTGACTCTTTTTCTACTAAGGATTGGAACTTTAGCAGGTCATTAAACACTTTTTCTTTTTTCTTGAGGAAAAATGCCAACATTTTCCTACAAAAATCATCAAGAAGCAAAAGAAAATATATGGCACCAATTACCGATGCAATATTCATTTGTCCACAAACTTTTGCATGAACTGGTTGAAGGATCTTTTAATGTGATTTTTATTCCATTGCAACATGTAGAATCAGATACTTAGTATTTTGAGATGAAATACCAAATCTCCAACTCTCTTCAATAAAGACATTTCTTATGAAAGTACAAATATAAACTTTGATGAATACACAAAAGTATATGAGGTTGAACCTATGAAAGAACCAAACAAATACTAATCATTTGTATACTCTTATGAAGGTATGCCTGCTGAAGAAGATGTTGCAAATCAAGCTACAAACCAATAGCAAGTTTCAGTGATTGCCGAGTCACATCCTATGAATGCTAAGTTGCATTCAAGAACTGAGATACATTCAGATGCCAAGTTATGGAATATAATTGAGGCACATTTTGATTCTGAGATTAGTGTACATGATAAAGATTTTGAATTACTTGACAGAGGTGCACATAGTGATTCTGATGCTAAAATAAAAAATGAAGAAACAAGAGCTAAGCCAAGATTGTCTAAATATGTCAAAAGACATCATCCTACAACTCAAATAATTGGAAATAAATATGCTAGACCAATGAAAATAAATAGATTAAGAAATGATGCATGTTTGCTGAGCATGAAGGAACCTAAATTAGTAAGAGATGCATTAGAAGATGATGACTAGAGTAAAGCCATGGAAGAAGAGATTGAACAAATTAAGAAGAACAAAACATGGAGTCTAGTTCCTAGATCAGAAGAAAAAAATGTGATTGTCACCAAGTGGGTATTCACAAACAAGCTAGATGAAAATTGTGAAGTCACAAGGAACAAAGAAAGATTAATTTGCAAGGGATATTATCAAATCTTCAACTGCATTCCACACATTCAATCCTCAACTTGGCCTTATATTTATATCTTACATATTGTCAAGTCATCTTGAATACAACTTTGAATAATTAATATTCACCTTCTTAGTCAATTAGAACCAATAGATAATTTAATTGAATTCAATATGCCAAAACAAAAAAATCCTTCATTAGTTGACCCTGCTTGGTTGATACTAACTCAAAGAAATTTTCCTGTGTTAACCAAGTGAACTAGGTTAACACTGCATATTCAAAAACTTCCTTTGGTAACCAATCAAGCTTAGATAACATTAGTTCCATCCAACATTTCCTTCATTAACTGAGTGAGCTCGATTAACACTCAACTTCTACAAAGTTTTCTTTGTTGCCCGAGTGAACTCGGTAGAAACTATCTTCTAAACTAGGCAAACTTTGGAATGCACAACAAACACAGAAAAATATCTTCAATGCCCAAGTGAGCTCAACATACACTGACTGGAAATGATATGAAATTTTGTGTAACATCAATGATAATACATAATTAATCAATTGTTTCCAACAATCTCCCTCTTTGACATTGATGACAACATAACATTTCATAATGCAATAAAATTTTAGAGAAAGATTAAAGTAAGAAACATACCCTTAGTTTTATTCTTATTCTCATCCATGAGAAATCCCTCTATTAGTGTGAACTCATTTTGCCTTTATTTTCTCCCTCTGTTAGAAAACTTCTTCCTTTAATATTTCTCTCCTTGTCATCTCTTGAAGTGATAAAATTTCTATGAGATATGTCAGCAAACTTTTCCTTCTTTGACATCTCCTACCTAAGACAATATTCAATATATATCAATATAATTTATGTACTAATTCATTTGCAATGTGCGTTTATCAATACTACATCAACTGAATGATCTTCAACATTCTCTAGTTAATGCATCACTGAACTTCATTTAGTGAGCTTTGGATAGGGGAATGACCCCTAGGTTACCTCTTCGATACAAAAATGCATCCTTAGGTAATGGCTTAGTGAATATGTCTACAATTGGCTCTTTAGTATTCGCATATTCCAATCTTACTTCTTTATCTTGTACCAATTCTCTTAAAAATGATATTCTATAGTAATGTGTTTTGTTTTTGTATGAATCACTAGATTTTTTGATATATTAATTGCATTGGTGTTATCACAGTATATAACCACTTGATCCTCAATCTCTATCTTCACACCTACCAATAATTTTTTGAGCTAAACAATATTAGAAAAATTAATTTTTGCTGCCACATATTCTGCCTCTCCTATGGACTAAGAAATACAATTATGTTTCTTTCTTGTCCAAGACACTAGTCTTTTATCAAGAAAGAATGCTCCAACATTGGTGCTCTTTCTGTCATCAATACTTCCTGCCTAATCAACATCTATGAATACTTTTAAATCCAAAATGCCTCCTATTTTGTACCATAAACCATAGTCTTTAGTACCTTTTAGATATCTCATGATTCTTTTGATTTTCATCATGTGATTTTCTTTGGGATTTGTTGAGAATCTTGCCACCATACTGACTACTAATGCAATATTAGGCCTTATATGCACTACATACTAAAATTTTCCAATCATTGATCTGTATGTGATCTGATATACCTCTTTGGAATTATCATTTTTGGAAAGCTAATGTCCAGTAGACATAGGAGTTCCAACTAGTCTTGAGTCTTCAATTCCAAATTTCTTTAGCATCTCCTTGATATATTTAGATTGAGTAATGTAGATACCATCTCTCTTCTACTGGATCTGCAATCCAACAAAGAATTTTATCTCTCTAAACATAGAAATCTCAACTTCTTTACTCATTTCTTCCAAAAATGCCTTGAGCAAGTCATCATTTCTTGTGAATAAAGTGTCATTCACAAATATTTCTGCCAACACAATCTTCTTGTCTAGTCCTTCTTTGATATACAAACTATTGTTATCATTTATTGTTTGAAAATAATCTATATCAAGTAGTTATGAAGTCTTTCATACCAAACTCTAGGAGCTTTCTTGAGAGCATATAATTCTTTGTGTAATTTTTAGACCATATCTCTTTTGTTGGAATCTAAAAAGCCTTTAGGTTGTTCTATGTAGACTTCCTTATTGAGAATTACATTCAAGAATTTAGATCTTACATCCATTTGATAAACTTTAAATCATTTGTGAGCTGCATATGCTAGTAAAGTTCTAACATCTTCTAATCTTGCAACAAGAGAAAAAGTTTCACCATACTCAATAACTTCTTCTTGAGAATAATTTTTACATACTAACCTTGCTATGTTTTCAGAAACTTCTCCATCTTTATTTAGCTTATTTCTAAATACCCACTTTGTGCCAATTACATTTTTATCCTTGGGTCTAGGAACAAGAGTCCAAGTTTTTTTCTTCTCTATCTACTCTATTTCCTCATTAATTTCTTCAATCCAAATTTTATCATCCAAAGCACCTTTAACATATCTAGGTTCAAATTCAGCAAGTAAACATGTACCTTTCAATTGTTTCTCAGTGTCACTGTTCCATCTAACTTATCTCCAATGATTTGATCAGGTGCATGATGCCTTCTGCCATATCTTGCTAACACAAGTATTTTGGGTTTGGAGTTTTTTTCACTGATTTCTTCATGATCTTCTATATTGATCTTGGGTCCGGCTGTTTGGGACTCGATTCCATCAAACTCAGTTTTCTCTACTAATAACTCAATAGCTTGCGACTGTGACTCGAGTCCTTCAAACTATGAATTGAGTTGCACTAATTGTAACTTGATAGTTTTTGGAGATTTTGAGGACTCAAGAGGTGAGGCATCCTGATTTCTAGATAGGTTTGGCAGAGTATCAAGTTTGTAGTAAAAAAATGTTTTGTAAGCCTCAGGTTCTTTGTTACTTTCTTCTTCACTCTTTTATGCAAACTTGTCAATTCTCACATGTGCACTTTCTATGATTTTATCAGTAGATAAATTCAAATATTTGTATGCTTTACTTCTGCAAGAGTATCCTAGGAATATGCCTTCATCACCTTTGACATCAAATTTACCTTTCCTAGATTCTTTCAAGATATAACATTTGCAACCAAATGCTTTCAACTAACTTACATTAGGTTTGAAGCCATACCATAGTTCATAAGGAGTTTGATTTGAGTCTTTCTTCAACTATACTCTATTCAAGGTATGCACTATAGTACTGATTGTTTCCTTCTAGTATTTGATTGCAAAATTCTTTTCTATCATCAATATTCTTGCATAATCCATGATGGATCTATTTTGTTGAGGTGTACCAGGGGCTAATACTTGTCTCTTAATTCCTTTTTCAATGCAGAATTCATTGAACTCATTGGATATGAATTCACCACCTCTGTCTGGTTTGAAACATTTGAGCTTCTTTCTAGTCTCTTTTTCTAGTCTTTCTAGATACACTTAAATTTTTGAAAAGCTTTAGATTTTTCTTTTAGATACATTATAGTCATTATTCTAGAATAATCATCAACAAATAGAATAAAAAAGCTATCTCCATTGTAACTCTCTATTCCAATAGGTCTACATAAGTCTATATGTACGAACTCTAAAAATTCTTCCAAATGATAGTTCTTGCTTTTGAAACTAGTTTTTCCCATCTTACTAATTTGAGAATTTTTGCATAGAACCATATCAGGTTCCCTCAAGCTAGGAATACCTTTTTCTCTTATGTTTTTGCTTATCTTGACCAGGTTATCAAAGTTCATGACATAATCTTTTGTGCCATAACCATCTTTCTTCTACTTGAGCAATAAAACATGAACTTTTACTGAGATCTAGATAGAACAGATTACCTTTCAATTGTTTTCCAGATCCAACCATATTTTCTTTTCCATCTAGCAGTTTGGCCTTCCCATTCATAAATTCTACCTTGAATCCAATGTTATTCATCTGTGCCATACTTAGTAGATTATACTTTAGTCCTTCAACCCAATAAGCATTGTCAAATCTAAGTTCATTGGTTAATGAGATACACACTTTTCCCTTTATGCAACAAGGTTCATTATTTCCAAATCTCACACTACCACCATCATAATGTTCCATGTGCTCAAAATTTGTTTTGTCTCCAGTCATATGATGTGAGTAGCCACTATCAATAATACATGTATCATAAGTGCCATTTTATCTCCTTCATCATTAGATTCATCTTTTATAGCAATAAATACCATGTCATCTTCACTGTTATCAAAATCTTTAGCCATAAAACAAGATTTCTTACCTTTTTCCTTGTAGTCTTTGTAGTTTTTGAATTCCTTCGGGCCTTTGTACCTATTTCTTTTCTTTTTATACTTGTCTTCTCTATTTGGGCACCTTGCAGCAATGTGACCAATTTCTTCAGAAGAAAAATAGATTAGAGGAATCTTACCTTTGTACTTTCCTCTGCCTTTGGAATATTTCTTTGCAAGTAGGGCTTCAAAAACTTCAAGATCACTATTTGAACTTTCTTCTTCTTCTTCACTTTCTAATTGAATGGATTCTGATTTCTTAAACCTTTTCTTGAGAAAAAGCTTTGTTTCAAATGTAGATTCAATACCTTTGGAACTATGGACCTAGTTATCATAGTTATCCAACTCAAAAGCTATCAATCTTCCAACTAGAGCATCCAAAGTTATATTGCTATTTGGATCACATCTCATCTCTTGATTAGTAGACACTCTAATTGCATAGATAGGAAGAAGGGTTCTAAGGACCTTGCTTACAACTATTTTTTCATCAATGACTCCTCCAGATGCTTTGATTGTGCTCACACTTGATTTAATTCTCTCAACATATTTTCATCTTCTCTCATCTTCATTTGATCAAATTGTCCTTTGAGACTTTTGACTTTAGCTCTTCTTACATTATCATCTCCTCCATTGATGGCTTTCATTTTGATCAACATATCATAAGCTATAGTACAACTTTTGACTTCATCAAATTCAACATAATTAAGAGCAGAAGTAATGTCAATCATCATGATGTTATGATTTTTCTTTTCAGTAATTTCTTCAATTGATAATGTTCCAGTAGGAGTCTTTTATTTTTCATCAAGATATCTACAACCTGAATCACTATAGTTTCCAAATGTAACCTCATAAGTCCTTGCCATGCTACAAAGTTGTTTGGGTTCAACTTTAGAATTTCTCTTCTGTAAGACATCTTGATCTTTAGCTTTGGTCCTTAAAACCTTCCCTGTAAGCACCAAAAGCTCTGGTACCAATTTTTAAAAATATAAGAGGAGTAATTGAGAGGGAAGGGGTGAATCAATTACCTCAAAATAAATCTCAGATCCCTTAGATTTCAATACAAATCAAACCCTGTAAAAACAAAACTCTGTTGAAACTTGGCAAACACACAAGACAAATGTTGTAACTTGGTAAACACTGAAATAGCTTAGAAAATGCTTAACATGAAAATATTAAGATATTATCCATGGTTAATATTACTTTAACTTAGTTGAAAACACATAAGAGAAATAACATGAACACAATTGACACCAAGATTTAACATGGAAAACAAATTTGGGAAAAACAAGGGTATGAAGAATAACTATACTTATCATGGAGCTAGAATAGAATTAGTCATTCGAGAATAAATTATTTCAGCCTAAAAAATTTGCTTGCCCATCTCTTTTCATTGGTGGAATATGCATATGCATATTTTTAAAATTTTGAATTCTCTATTTGGATGCACCAATCAAAATTGGAATAGGAATAAAATTGGAATACATATTCTAATTTTGGCCCAAAAATGAGCATTTTCCATTCCACTTAAATAGGTGGAATTGGAATACAAATTCCTATTCCAATTTTTTTAATTTTAGAAAACATAAATTTTTGAGTCCGTGAACTCTGCATGAAATTTTGGGTGAACCAAACAAGAATAGGAATACGTAACCTCATTTTCTATTCTTGAATATGTGTTCCTAAATAGGTATTTCTACTCCCATTTTTATATTCTACCAGCCAAATGAGGCTTATTGAATGCAGTCAAATAGATTGCTTTTTACCATCTCTTTTCACTATTGTAGAGAAATAACATAAATTATAGATATAGAGAAAGGGAATATTAAAATAAATTAAAGCATTTAGCTAATGAACTAGTTCAAAGAGGAAAATCAGGAACCTAAAATTTTTTACACTCTCTTTAAAGGAAGCTTTATCATCAGGAGTGGATAGTTGGAATTATTGTGCTATTACGATTTTTTTTTGTGTATATTTGGTAGCTGTTATCTTCTGTTGGGTTCTATGATTCTTTCATTATGTTCATATCAAATATGATATTTAATGATTATGTGAGATTTTTTTAAAATTCCAATCTTTTAATAGGTTCTAATTTAGAATTAAAAAAAAAAAATACCTGAATAATTTAGAAATTATATATTAATGTATATAAGTAATTTGTAGTGGCATGTATACTTCATAGTTCTATATTATAATTTAGTTTTTCATTATAAGGTTGTTAAATGGTTGACCATAAAAATAGTTGCAAGAGTAATAATTACATTTTATGAATTACAAGGTAGTTTTAGGTGATCTATAATGTTTATAGTTTCTAAAAATTAATTTTCATATTTAGTAAGTTTGGATAAAGCAAAAAGAAATGTACTTTTCTTCCATAGATAACAATAATTGTTGATATTAATAGAAATTTAATTTTTATCATTTATAGATGGACAAGTTCATTTAAAAGTTTTTGGTGGTAATGATTAAATTTTAAATTTTATTTGGTTGATAAACAATAGAATGAATTTTGAGAAAAATGATGATAAGATTACAATAATAATATCTTTGGAACGTTAATAATCTTTCTAACTATTCAAAACAATATAAAAATTTATTTATTAATTATATGAGACATGGTATTTAAATATATGTAGTTCATAATATCCTTATTTATAAAATAAAAGTGAATTATCTTTTTTTATAAAATAGTAGGCATATAATAGAATTGAAAAATACAATTGATATAATTAGAATTTTAAATTATATTTTATAATTAAAATTATTTCTTCCTAAACTTATTATTAGATACTACTATTTGAAGTTTTGACTATTTATTTATAGTAGACTTATGAAGAGGTTGTGTTAGAATCGGATTTAATACTTTGTAATATTTCTTATTGAGGAAAGTTGTATAGGACCTGAACCCTTAACAAAAAATTAACATCAAGCCAAGAGATGGTGATGTTGTAACACCTTACATAAGTAGAACCATTAACAAATTAGACTTAAACAAAAAGAAATAAAAATAAGGGAGAATGACTAATACGACCTATCAACAAACAACTAGAAACCATAAACTAGCTAACTAGAGAGCATGAATGAACAAAATTTTATACTATAAAAGACCAACCAAAATAACCCACACTAGGAACCCAACAAATAGAACCAACCCTCAAACCATAAATGATAACCTAAACACATAAATCTATCTCTCTAGCTCCTTTAGGTTTTTGAGGAAGGGGTATAGTTTTGTAGGATGTGGAGTAGCCTTCCTCGACCCAAAATTTTCTTTAGTACTTTTCTATATAACCTCATTCTTACTATAATAATCCTCCCTCCTCTTTCTTTTGAGCTTTGTTTCCTCAAGAATCTCTTTCCTTAAAATTCCTTCTAAGATTACTATGCATAAACTACACAAAAATCTATTCTAATCAAAAGATATTCACATCCATGTTTTCTCATATAGTAACTATCTATGCTAGATCTCACTTTCAAGTTCCCATAACAAACTAGCGATCTCACTAATGACACAACCACACTCTACCACAAGAAAATACCCTTTCCTTTGTACCATATCCTAAAGAATAATTATTGATTCGACCATGAGGCTTTCCAATTTACAATAATAATATAGGAAAATCTTAAGATGTTACAATGCACGTTACATCACAATTTTATATCTTGTTAAGATTACAAGCAAACTGCCAACTAATCTTTATAGCTTTACACATGGTGATCTTCTGATTATACCCTCTTAATAAAGGAATCTATAACATGTCTACAACCTCTATCATAATACACTTAAAGAAAATTCCATCCTTGTGAGGAGATAGTATCAAAATAGAAATACCTAGTTTCCAAAAATGTTTTCTGAAAGAAGCCTTTAGTAAAGTCCTCATAACATTGTCTAGTATTCATATATCCACATGCACACTTAAGAGTAGAATATAGACATATTGTAGAACATAACCTAAATTGCGCATAAGCTAATCTTCAATCCTCAAACCATGCCAAATACTTCTTCCTCTTTAACTCTACAAGTCTTCATAGATTTAACAAGTATTTTTACATAAATGATAAATATTGTCATAAATACAACACATAACCACTGAATCATGTCTCTAGCAATGCTAGCATATTCCCCTACATGAATATCACCAACATTCATGCTAACAATCTCTTCCTATGGCATTGATGACAACATAGATGATAACTATCTAAGTACCATGAATACAAAATAGAAATTTTACTCATCTTTAAAATAAAATTAGGCTAGGGAAGTTGGGGAAGGCCCCTTTTAACTTTGTACACTATATATGACCCCTAGTCCCAGATAAGACTAAAAGTTTTCTTTCTCCGTTCTTTCCTACCAGTGCCTTTTTGAATGAAGATTTTGTTAATTTTATCACATCTATAAACATTCTATTTAGGGTACTAGTCATTTTTCGACTTATTTAGAACCATTCAACTTCACAAATAGACCAAGAACCTATTTACTTTTTCCAATTTTATTAATTAAATATTCTTTTAATTCATTTAACACTCTCTAAAATAAAACTAAAATAATTGATAATTGACTTATTCTATTCAACTTAGTACACAAACATATATATATATATATAATCAAATACACATATACACAGGAGACATATAAATAATTTCGTTCGGAGTCTTTCAATTCCTCTAACCAATTTGGCATTGGGAAATACGGGTTTAGATAAAATAAACTGAAATAATTGATTCTTAGTCGGCTATGCCGGTTGATTCTAGTTGATTCTACTCATCAGAGACAAACATAAGAATAATGAATACCTGTAACGTCTTAGATATCAATGCAATTTATTTTATTTAATAAACCACGTCCATGAAATCGCCCGTGGCTATACATGAAATCCACCGCCCTATTTTTGTACACATCCGGAGGAATTAGATATGTTGAATTCAATGCAAAGGCAGTCCATCCAATTCTCATTAAATGGGCAGCCTACCAACGTTTTACAGCACCACTTTTGTTGTATTTTCTCTTAATCCTGTTTCTCACCACCATTCTTACTCAAGCACCTCGCTGCACTTCGATGGTTGGACCAGGTTAGTATAAATATTTATCAGAGGTTAAAGATTTTCTGATGTTCCAAATTGATCTGAAGTTGAGTTTTATAAGATTGTGTGATAATTTATTTTCTCATAAATATTTCCGATTTCACTACTTGATTTATAGGATAACATTATATTATGTAGTAATAATTGGTAACGATTGAAAAATGGTATCTTTATTGCAGACAAAAGAGGAATGAACTACGATAGATGTTGCTGCATACCTCTCTATTGCAACTGCTGTTATCGAAAATGAGCTCTGGTTTCTATAAAATAAGTGTTTTAATAGGGAACTGGAAGCATGAGTTCCTCTATTTCTGTCTTTTCACATATGTTGATTCTTTCCTTTAACGTGTTACTCTTGAAGAATATTTACTGTTTAATGCCAAAGAACATATTGTTTCTATAACTATATAACTGTTTATCTGATGAATGTTTTCTGTGTTCTTAATGATTTTTGAATTTTTTTATTTAACAAAGTAAATTTGTTTTTTTAAAACTTGATGTTCTCAATTCAAATCTATTGATCATTTGTTGAATTAGTAATAATAAACAAGAGCTGCAGTGCAGCGCAGTTCCTGCCAAGAGCAGGAAATTTTGAAAGATAAATGATAAAGAGACGAAGAAGTTAAAAATCATTAAGAGTTTGGTGGAGTGCGGTCTCTGCAATTAGAACTTATCAATTTTAAAAATTGACTCACAAAACTTCAACAAGGCCAAAAATCTCAGGCAAGTTCAACAAAGTTGAAAAACTATTTTGGACATGTAATTTACCTCCAAGCGTTAACCTTTAATTGCTTCCAATAGCATAAAAGTCATTGACCTTATGTCTTAATTCTTTAAAACCCAACTCTTGTAAGGAAGAACTTTGAATGATTTTCCTAGGTTCAAATTCCTTACAATGAGATTGTGCAGTGGCTTTAATTAACTGTAGCTTCTTGGGCAATTGTGTCTGTTTTATGATTCTGTGGTGTTGCCTGGATAATTTTATGAGGGAGATAATTAATTGATTTAATTAATGGAGAGACGGAGAGAGAAAATAATTATTTTCCACTATTTCAACATTTTCTCTCTCTAATTACTCAAACTTCTAGAAAGAAGTTCGAGGTTTGAGTTTGGGTTTCTTTCTTGCCTTCAACATTTTCTCTCTCCCCGTACTACCTCTCTCTATGTACTCAAACTTCTAGAGAGAAGTTTGGGGTTTGAGTTTGAATTGCCTCCTCTCACTCAACATTTTCTCTCTCCCTGTCCTACCTCTCTCTACGTACTCCAACTTTTAGAGAGAAGTACAAGTTTGGGTTTTCCTTCTCCCACACAATCCCTCTCTCTCCATGTACTAAAATACTCTCACTACATACTCCAACTTTTTAACCTAATCCTAACCCAAACTTCCCAACCCAAACTCCAACTTTAAAACAACTGCAGGCGGTAGATGCAAAGCAGAATTTCTAGCATGTTAATCCTCAGGAAAAGCATGTGACTTCTCCATTTCATCTCCTAGCAAGAATATGTAATCTAAGTGCAAGGATCTTCACTCATTTCCCCAACCTGTAGCATTAATGGAAACATAGATACAACATAGAAAGAAGGAGTTGTTTATACACATATCCGAGAGGAAGCTTTGAAAACTTTGATCACTTGGTCATTTCCAGCCCTCAACGAAATTATCATGGCATGACATGGACATAGACACATAAATGTAGTAATATTTGATTCATCATAAAATGTTTGTATGTTGAATTGATGTGTAGGAGTAAGAATTGCATGAAATTGTGATTGAATCATGAAGGTGTAAAATTCTCCTGATTCGTGCATGCCCACACGATGAGAGAGAAACTTGATTTGCTTGCTCTCAAATGAAATTGCCGCAAGGCATTGATGTCATTGATTTCGACTGAATAACTTTGCACAAAACAAGTCCCATGAACCAATGCATGTCAACTATTTGACTGAATGTCCCAAGGGTGGAAGTCTTTTGATAAGCACACAAGTGGAATACTACGCAACAATGTATGGAAATCTAGCAGCACAATTGGGTAGTGTAGAATCTAAAAAAAATTGGTGGCAAGGTCTCTATTTGTGGTGGCATTGGAAGTGTTGATCTATTCACCTGTTTTAAGTTGAACTCTAAACTGTCAGTTAAATATACTCCTCATTAGTACATAGATCTTCTCATTTCCACCTTCAAAGCTCAATTACAAAGGATATATAACCTGAGAGCATGGGGGATTGTTAGCATTGGAGTGGAAGTAGTTGGTTGCTGCCCATCTCAATGAAGTCAATAGAAAAAAACAAGGCACATGACACATTTGGTAATAATTCTCCAGCAAAGGCACACAAATGAATATATAGGTAGCATAGTCTCATCTACACATGGGCTAGAGGTATAGCTTAGATTACCACACATACTCCCCACAACTTAAAAATTCCCCAATGAATTCTTCAGAAGAAAATTTGGTCTAAGATCATGGAGTTTGACAAAATCATCAAAGATTTGTAGTCTCATATGATGTTATGACCATTAAAAATGTATAATGTTGTCAAGATGGGGTTGTGGCAAAGCCAAATCAAGTACACATGGTGAATGTGGAGATGTGGAATCATATGTATGGTGCCCATGATATGTTTGATGAAATATCTCTGGATGTATCACCTTATAGAGTACAATGATCAGGTGTGAAGCATCACTGAACACAGGGACCTCTCTCATGAATAAGTATGCCAACATGGGAGTAGAGAAGCTATATCTCGACATTGAGATATTTGACTTCATGGAACACCAAAATTACTAGAAAGGCTTGATTCTGAATCAACCTAATGGAAAAATGGAAAGGCTTCTCTTTTAGTGGATTGGACAGTCTGAAAATGGTGAAGTTAGGAGGAAGGCACATGAGGTGGATGAGTTGAACATGGTAATAATTCAACTAAATTCTGTATTCATGCCATGAATTTATAGTGAATGGGATTAGCTAGATTTGTGGTTACATATTTGACAAAGTGAGCGTGGTGGAGTTTCGAAGTGGCACTCAGCGATAAGTTATTTGATGACTCATCCAATGTAAAGCCCTAGCTACCAGAGTAGTAATAGAAGCTACCACAGATTTGTTTGATGGAATGCCTTAATGTTTTGGCCATCCCATGGGCATGAAGGGTGATTAGAACAAGGCAATTCCAAAGGCATGATGAAATCAATTTCATTAGATGTAGTAAGCCATGTAAAACCCAATTCCATCTGCAAGAGAAGCATACAAGATATTTGAAATTCGTACAATTTTGTGACACCATTTGAGGTAGTTGAAAAGTGTCATAGTTTTCAGGGTCTGTAGACTATGCTTTAGTGTTGTAAACATTTCTACATTCTTGATGGAATGACATGGACACTATCAAATGCAACAATTTTAAAATTGGTCAAAAATGGATATGGCGAAGAGGCTTTAAAATTCTTCTAAGAAAATGGCTCAAGGATCGAGAAAGAGGCATAGAGACTTCATCAATGACATCAAATTCTTGTTCTCACTTTGATAATATGAACCTCAAATGATTCTTTGTAAAGTGACATAGGTCACTCCTTTTGATTGAAGAAGTCAAATTTAATTTTAACCTTGTTTTAGTCAATGTCTTAACTATTCTTAGTTGTGGTTAGGCATGAAAGTTAGAATTGGTTATGAACTATCTTCAAAGTAGTCTAAACTCTAACTTTTTGAGTAGTTATGAACCCGAAAGGTTAGTTATTCTAGAATAGCTATAAATTCTTGAAAATCAATGTAATAAGGGACTTTTTGGAATTGGAGATAGGGGAACACTTATGTTTTGATAACAAAGCAAATTTTGGAAAGTGTGTACAATTGTTGTTCTTGTAATCAATCATTTCTTACATTCTTGGTTCTAAGAAATAAAAGAAATTACATTTAGTGTTCTCTTTCTAATGAATCTAAATTGCTGAAGTGTTGATTCATCATATGAGTATTTTCATGGTATGGTGTGAGTATTCATGAATTGCTGAATTAACATTGTCTTAGTGATAGCTCTCAAGCATAGTTCTTGATTGCTTTCATTAACTGTTTACATTATTTTTATGGAAACATTGAAGTCGTGTGGTGCATTTACTATCAATGGTTTCCTTTCTATTTTCTAAGTTCTATTCACCTTTATTGAAAAATAAAAAAAATTATCTTATGAGGGAGCTACCCCTCTTAACACAGAGGAAGGCCGGATATCAAGGGCCTATCCAACTATTGTGAATAGTTTTCTACATACACTCTGTTGGGCCAATTTTACAGTGACAAATCCATTTACCAACATATGGTAAGGAATTCCTCCCATATCATGTAAGAAATCTACAAAATAGAAAAATGTTAATGGAAGAATAAGTGATGACTTGCTTGATATAGTGTCAAATCACCTTTAAATATTGGGCAATTAAACATAATCATTTTGTCAAGTGACTCTAAATTTGATGGCCATAAAATAGAAATGTCCCCACCTAATCTGAGAAATTTGAGTTCCTTAAATTTATATCACATTTTTCTTGATCTAGACACTTTTATTTGGCTTTTCAAATAGAAAAATCCCTTAGAGAATTTTTTAATGAATGTAAGTGCTTCTCTTAAAGTTTGAGGGAAAATTCAAGTTCCTCCTTCCCTAGCCCAAGTCCCTTAATTTGATTGGCACTAGCTACGGTGTAACATATTTGCACCGAGTCGCTATCTGTCTACACCCACTGGGCTACCCGTCCTTCATTGACAAAATAGTCAGCCAAATAAATCATGCTGTGCAAAATTGTTAGTTAGCGAAATAAAAATAACTCTTTTGTGAAATTTAATCATTTTTAAAACTACAATATGTTTTATATTATATGATTTAACTGGATGTGCATAGAGAATCGAGAGTTAATATTTTAGTTTGCTAAAATTTGTAAAAAATTAAACATAATCTAAAAATTATAAATAATAATTATTTATTTCTTAATAAAAAATAATTAATATATTATTTTAATAATATTTTGTTGGAGCAATCATGCATCTTTAAAGTTTAGGTTACCTTATAATTTAAAATAAATTTTATTTAGTTTTCATAAATCTTTTAGATTTTTGTTTTAATTATAAAGTTCTAAAGGAAAAAATAAAATTATTTCCATGTTCAATTATTTTTAACTTTAATTTGATTTGTCATCCATTTTACAAAATGTTCTAATGATAAATATAAAAAAAAATCAAAAAAATAACTTTTACATTTAAGTCTTGTTTTAATTCTAAATTGTAATATATAATTAACTTTAATTTATTCATAAATATCTATTTTCTATATTATTCATAACATTTTAAATAATTTTCTCTTTATTTTATGGTTACAATTAAGATTATATTAAGGTTCAAGGTTGAAGAGTTACAATTAAAAGGTTAATTATTATTAGAGTTATAATTTTGATTCAATTCAAGTGAGTGTTAAGGTAAGGATAATAGTTTACAAAATGTTATAACAACAATTAATACAAAAAAATAGTTTACTTTTACTTTTACATTTAAATCTTATAAAAAATATTTTAATTTTACATTTAATTGAGGTCTTGTTTTAGTTCTAAATTCCAATATATAATTAGTCATAATTTATTTTTAATAAATTTATCTTTTATATTATTTATAATATTATAAATTAATTTTCTTTTTCTTTCATAATTGGGACTATGATTAGATTAAAGTTTAAAAGTTACAATTAAAGGGTTAATCATAGTTAGTATTATAATTAGGGTTACAACTTTTATTAGAGTTAGTGTTAGGGTAAGGATTGAGGTTACATTAAGAAGTATTATTAGTTTTGTGATTAAAGTTAGGGTTTTTAATATGACTAAGATTAGGATAATGGGTTAGGGTTGTTTGTCTCAGACTGGTTTTGACATTTGAGTGTCAACACACTTAACTACTTTCTACATAGAAGTCGACTACACTACATATGCCAAGCTACAGTATGTGCCAAACCAAAATTTCAATAGGTGCTGAGTAATCTTTAGTTATTGAGTGAACAATAGATGCTGAGTGATATATAGGTGCTGAGTCATAGTTGATGCCAAGAAAGACAAAATACAATAGGTATCGAGCAAACTAGGATAGTGTATGTACCAAGCACCAGTAATCCAGTATGTGTCAAGTAACATAGAATCAACATATGAGTTTGTACCTTCACAAACTCAGATGTAAATCATTTTTTGAGCTGACATAAGAAGATTCACGAAGGGATTAAAAGATAAGATTGGATCATTTTCATTTTCTATGCAATCATCATGCAACCAATAATAAAAATTGAAAAGGCATGCATCCAAGAAGAAAAGTGCAAGGAATGAGCAAGAATTAAAGACTCAATATGGATCGTAGATCCATACCTAACCCTAAGTCTACAAAGTCTTTATAAGGAGGCTTAGACCCCATAATTTTGAGTTGTGAAGGTGTTGCTAAAGAAGTTGCTAAGTAGATAGCATATTGCAAAACAAAGCAAGCAGTAGGGGTATCATAGACTTAGTGAATTGAGCAACAATTATACATCCAGTTGATCAAAATAGAACAAGAGCTACGATTAGATATTAGATCAAGTAAGGATCACATTAGAATGAGTAGATCAAGTGCCTAAAATCAACAATTGAAGATTGTAAGAAATCAGGTCAAAGATTTCTAATACTCTCTGGCAATTGTATTAGATAGTGGAAAATCCTATGTTGATAGGTTAGCTTAACCGCTATTTTGTAGATCTTTCGAAGAGGTAATGAAATCCTTTAATAGGATGACACTACATGTAAAGTGTTTTAAATCCTTTAACCATGTCACTATTGACATAGTGTAAAGCCTTTAATAGGGTAGGTCTTTCATAGGGCAGACCATCAGAAGTGGTCAAACAATTATTGCTACAATGATTTTGTGGGTATCATCCCCACCCCAATTTTACCTTCTTATTCTAGGAGAGTTTCTAGGTTACCAAATTTTGGTGTTATGTGTGTTGATGCATGTGTTTACTTTCTATTTATTTGATATGTTTACATGCATGCAGTTTACTTTCAGTTGTTTGTTGCAAGGGATTTGAAAAGGTTAAAGTGTGTTACTTCTGATTCATCCCCCCTCCCCTTTTCAAAAGTACTCTTCCCATTTGAATATTCCAACAATTGGTACTAGAGCAAGGTTCTCACAAGGAAAAGCCAATAGCTTAGAGAAAAGATCTGAAGATGGAAGTCTTTAAACTTGGGAAGATCATAGACAATCAGGTGATTGATGTGCACCTCACTCTACACAAATTGGAGGAAGCCAGAAAAAAATTGAGAAAGTCCTTGAAAAGAAGGAAGGATATAGCTATAGCTGAAAATGACATACACTACAAGGAGATCTATACCACACAAGTGTTTGCCAATGGAGATTCAAAAGAGTTTAATGTAGCAATAGCAGAATTGATGGAAAAGAACAGAGCTCAAGCTGAAGAGATAAGGTCTCTCAAAATTGAACAAGAGTCACAAGCCATGATGCTATGTGAAATAATTGAACAAAATAAAATAGGCTTTGAGGATTGGACCATGCTTGAGGATGAAAAAAGAAACCTTGCAAATAGATTGGAGGAGAAGTCCATAGAGCTTGCAAAAGTCTCCAACATGCAGTTTGATACCCTTAGCCAAATGATGAATGCTCATCATGAGCTAAATATGAAGGACATTGAGATCTCCACCTTGAGAATGCAAAATGAATAAAAAAAAAAAAAGGAGATAGTAGAAAGCTTCAACAAATCAAGTGAATCCATCAAGCACTTTGAGTAGCTACTAAAATCACCAACGACTAGCAATGATACATCAGGATTAGGTTTCACTAGTACTAAAGAAGGTAAATCATCAAAGAGTGTTGAGCAAAGGAGTGACAAAGGTAATAGCACTAAACCCACTTGTAATTTATATGGTAAAAAGGGACACACTTCTAATGTATGCAGGAGCAAGAATGCCCATCAGCATGATAAGCCTAAGAATGCAAGCTACTATCATAAGTGCAAAAAGTAAGGACATCAACCACATGAATGTAGGACTAAGACTATCAGAACACCAATATTTGATGGTCACTACTATAACTACAAGAAATATGGTCATAGAGCTTTTGAGTGCAAGTCAAAGCCTATGTGGACACCTAATTAGCCTGCAAGAAGAAACAACCATGGACATCACTACAATTGGGACTATACACTAGGTATAGCTATTACTACTATCAGGAATATGGATGCATTCTTGAAAATTGCATAAGGACGTGCATTTTAGAGGGAACTACAATAGATGGTTAAGTCAAACCACATGTATCAGTTGCTTGAAGACTGGTCATATCAGTAGAAATTTTCCAACAAAGTCAAAGGCACCCAAGTTAGAAGTCAACAAAGGAAAAGAGAAGATAGATGTAACAAATTAGAGGGAAAATGAAGAAGACTTGGAAGAAGAAAGATGAGTGCATCACATCAAATGGAGGGATCACTTCACCCAAGAGGTCAAGTGATCACACCTCATCCAACTAAGCATGAACAAGTGTATGGGATTGATATACATAGTTATATCATACATCAGTCCCAAGACAAGACAAAGAAGTACTACAGAGAACAAATCAACATGAACAAAGATGCCAAGTCAAAATTTGAAGTTTTTGCAAATACTGTTGAGTTGTCCTCAAATTTTGAGTAAAGCTCTAGTGCATGTCGAGTTACTAGTAGTGAATGAGTTAATAGTTAGTACTAAGCTAAGAAGTTGAATGAACAAAATCTAATAGAAGCTAAGTCATGTTGAAGTCTTCAAAGTACCAAGTTTACAATTGTATGCACGAAGCATTTAATGCTAGGTTTTAAAAGGTATAAGGTCAAATTTTGATTATTTTATGCCATTCCAATGCAGAGAAAAGATAAGAAGAGTGCAAAAGCAATCATACAACAACCTTCTTTTGCACCAATTTCAATAGTGATTTAACACAATTTCATTGATCTAAGGTATTTATCAAGTGTCGAGCTACACAGTATTAAAATTCTAATATATTGAAACCCTAGATCGATATAATGGATTCTAGTTTTAGGAACCCAGGGAAAGGAAAGTCATGAGGTCAAACAACCTGAGTTTAGACCCATCCCAAAAGTCGTCTACAAAAATGACCCTACTGGTACATTGTCCATTAATCCACCCAAAGTTGTCATGGTGGAGGATGTGAGAAAATGTTACAATTGCAAGATAGGTACAATTGGAGACCTTGAGATTTTTCAAGCCTATGAAAAACTATGTGAGAACAAAATTCTAAAGGACAAGTTCCAAATTATGGAAAAGAAGGGTTTAACAAATGCCCTAGTTTACCCTACAGGTTTTAAAATAGAGTGGATAAGAATTGTTTTAAGTAGGATACATAATGGTTGTTTATGGTTAGAAGGAGGACCCATGAAGATAACAAAGAGGATAGTACATAGGGTTATAGGTTTCCCAACCCTAAATTGGCCTAAGACTCTGATAACTGATTCAAGAGAGGTCATTGAAAAGAACACAGGGGCCAAATGGAATAAGAGGGGTATGACAATTGATACTGTAACAGATCCTCTTCTAGATTTTGTAGTGATAGTGATATCTCACAAATTTTACTAGTCCAACAGATTAAACAGTATACCATGTATTGATGTGGATGTATCCTATAAGCTTGTATAAAAAGATCATACATATGATTTGGTAGAACTGATGTTGTAGCAGATAAATGAGAACCTAGGAGCAATAAAAAGGTCAAAAGGAGCTCAATGCAAGTTTGGTTCAATCCTTGTTTGCATATTTTTCTATGTCATGGAAGAGTTTCCATCAATTGGAAAGGTAAACTAGAATCTAAACAAAATTGCAATTACTCAAATCAATGAGTACATTGATCAAATGGGTGATAATTTTGAAGCCCTAATGACAAGATATTTTTAGGATTTCAAGAAATTCATGAAGCAAAGGTTAAGGATACCAATTTCCCTAGTGGAACAATATGTCAATGATATTTGTTTCTTAGTTGACATTGATTTCACCTACATCCAAGCAGTAGTTCCAAGGGTGAGATGGCAAAGGCCATTAGGATATGAAATAAAAATTGATGAAGCCTCAATAACAATCACAACATTTCTTGCAGAAGAAATTGACAAGGAGGCATCTCACTTTGGAACATATGATGTTGTGTGTTCCAAGGTAGATATTGAAATAAAAACCACCTCAAACTTGAAGAAGAAAGATAAACTAGTGAAGAAAATAAAGAAGAAATTTGGAGTAGAAATTGAGGGTGCAACTGAAGAAGAAGAAGAAGAAGGTGAGAGTTAAGAAGAAGAATAAGGGAAAGGCCTAATAGAATTGACCCAAGGCTTAGGAAAAGATAAGGAGGAAGGTGCCAAGGAAGAAGAAGCCGAGGAAGCACCTGTACAAGTTGAATCTAAGAAAAGAAAGGCCAAAGCCCAGCTTGCAGCCCAACCAAAAGAGAAAAAGAAGGCTACAAAAACAACCCAAGCCAAGCTAGCACCAGTAACAAGAGATGCCACAAGGGCCTCTACTCAAAAGGCCAAGGAGCAAAAAAAAGAGAAGAAGAAGGCCACTAAACAAACTAGTGAAGTGTAGAAGAAAAGATGGAAATATGTAGTACAACCATATTTTGAGGAGGAGAGAACAGAGTCAAAGGATAACAACCAATTTAGAGTGGCAAGCCATCCTCCCAAATTTGCCATAGATAAAATTTGTGAAAATATTAAGATTGCAGATTTGAATGATTTGAAAAGTCTTGATTTCAATAAATTAAGTAGAGAAGAACAAAATAAGATAGAGGAATCTGTATATGCCGTGATGGCTAAATTTAAGAACACACCTCTAGAGCTAGACAATACCATGCCTAGGGAATTATATGAGATAGTTGAAAACAAATGGCATTATTGTCTCAAAATGGAGGAGATAAGAGAATCAACACTAGAACAAGTAATGCTTAATCTGACAAGAGGTAAAATTACAAAGGCTACTAAGAAACAGGGTGGAAAATTTACACCAATATATAGAGCCTTTAGTATTCTGCATAAAATTGAAGATATAGTGAATAAATCCATGCAATTGTGGAAGACAATCTACAAGTTGACTGATGAGAAGGATAAAGAAACAAATAAGGCAGAAGCCAGTGCCAAGGAGAAGATAGAGGAAAAGAAAGTGGAAGAGAACCAAGAAGAAGAGAAGAGTGAGGAAGAGAAAGGAGAAGAAGAAAAGAAAGAGGAAGATGGTAATGAAAAAGGATAGGAGGAAACACAAAAGGGAGATGTAATGGCAACATTTGAGCAGTAGTAGCAAGAGGAAGAGAGTGTCCAAGACACACAAATGCCACCTCCTAGCCCTCCTCATGTAACCATCACACCTGCAAAAAAATAAATTTCAAGGATGTTACAGACAAATCATGTTAGAACATCAATCCTCTAACTACAGAGTATCTCAAGAAGATCCTTCACCAATAAACTCTATAGGCACAATTATGCTCAAATCCTATATTGGTGAGTGTAGATGAGCTACAAAAGGTAGTAGCTAATTCCTCAAGAGACAAGGTGAAACCACAAGAAACACCATCTGTCTCTACAACTACAAGTACTCAAATTTTAATGCTTCCACTACCATCTCCAACAATTGCAACAATTGACACATCAAGAGCAGGTGACACCATTGAAAAGCTGAGTACAGAAGAAGGGAAGGATACAACAATAGGGCCAATAGGAAAGATTTCTACATTTGATTCTATAGTATAGGTAACAAGTACTCCACACATTTTTGTCTTTGATTAAGGAAAATCTAACTAGGAAAAGGAAGATAAATCAAAAGAAGAGGAGTAGGCTGCAATACAAACATTGGTAGAATTACCTAAAATCAGCACTCCTACACAAAATCATTAGAAGCTAAGCACTGAGATGATATCATTAAAAATATCTACACCAAGCTCAAGCTCTACAAAGGTTGCCAGGGCACTTCACTATGGAGACCTTGAGTTAGATGAAGAGATAGTCATCCTTGCATATGACTCAAAGACTATCACCATTGAGCATATTATAGAGATGTAGTATGCATTAAATAGAAGAAGAAGGCAAGAAATACTCAGAAAGGAGTATAAATACAAGCAAGCACTACTTGAGATAAAGGATATCTTTATGGATGCCTTTAGCTTGCAGTCACTAGATGAGTCAAAGCCTATAATGAAACAATTATTAGATATAGTTGACTGGTGACAAGCAAAGACTATGACACAAATGTCAAACTTATGGAGTGGTTTGAAAGGAAATTTTAGGGAAAGGTAAATGAGAAAATATCAAGTGGTATAGGACTTACACAGGTAGAATTGGCCAAGAAAATTGAAAAGGTCAAAACTATACTGGAGAACATTTTCTTAATGTATAGAAAGCTTTGTGATTTTTCCAATTTCACACAAGAGATAGGACAAAGGATATTGAGCTTGGAGAGAAATCTTAAGATTTCTAGCATGCAATTACCAAGAGATCTAGCTCAAAGTGAGAGGCACTTTGCTCAATCACTTCACACTCAAAAGGAGTTAGTTGCACTTGCAAGTGAAGAGGCCAATATAAAGGCCAAATTGATGTAGATTCAATCCTCCATAACCCCAAATTTGGAGGTACTCCATAAAGAGAAAGCCTACACAGAGAATGTTCTCAGGAAAGATCCTAATCTTTCTACACTTGATGGGCTTGTACATCTTGCTGCAAAGACTACCATCCAACACAAGTCACTAGACATTTCTTTAAAGAATTGGGATGCAGCTCTGAAAATGATCATGAAGGTAAATAATACATTTTTGGCTAAGTATGGTATTACTCCTTAGAACCCTTTGACATAAGTGTCAAAAAGGGGGAGAAATGACAATAAGGGAGATATAATGTTTTGGGGGAGAAATAATAAGGAAGATATAAATCAGGGGGAGAATACTAAGCATTTTGATTACATTCTTTCATTTATTCTTTTGAAGAATAAAAAGGGAAAGATTGTAGATAGCCAAATAGGGGAAATCAGAGATAAGATATAGTGTGGGGGAGATACAAAATTTTGGGAACTGTATGGAAGATAGCTCTAATACAGAATACAAGAATACAAAGCACAGGTACAAATTACAAAAATAGGGCAAAATCAAAGAGTATCAAGTATATTTAGCACAAAATTTTGGTTACAAGAATAGACAAGGCACAATCAGCTCAGAGGGAGTTATAAGGTATTTTGAATTTTTTTTGAAATTTTGTTCATATGTAGAGCATAATGATTAATATACTCATAAGGTCAAATCAATAATGTTTGGTTAAGTGTTTTTGACACTCATGTCAAAGGGGGAGATTGTTGGTCTCAAACTAGTTTTGACATTTGAGTGTTAACACACTTAACCACTTTCTACATAGAAGTTGAGTACACTACTTATGCCAAGCTACAGTATGTGCCGAGCCAAAATTTCAATAGGTGCTGAGTAATCTTTAGGTACCGAGTAAACAATAGATGCCAAGTGATATATAGGTGTCGAGTCATAGTTGATGCTAAGAAAGACAAAATGCAATAGGTGCCGAGAAAACACAAATAGTATATGTGCCAAGCACCAATAATCCAGTATGTGCCAAGTAATAGAGAATCAACATATGAGTTTGTGCCTTCAAAAACTCATATGTAAACCATTTTTTAAGTTGACATAGGAAGATTCACAAAGGGATTAAAAGATAAGATCAAATCTTTTGCATTTCCTATGTAATCAACATGCAGTCAATAAGAAAAATTGAAAAGGCATGCAACCAATAAGAAAAGTGCATGGAATGAGTGGGAATTAAAGGTTCAATATGGATCATAGATCCATACCTAACCCTAGGTCTATGAAGTCTTTATAACGAGGCTTAGACCCCATAATTTTGAGTTGTGAAGATGTTGCTGAAGAAGTTGTTAAGGAAGTTGCTAAGTAGATAACATATTGCAGAACAGTGCAAGCAGTGAGGGTATCACGTACTTAGTGAATTGAGTAGTAATTACACATCCAATTGATTAGAATAGAACATTAGATATTAGATCAAGTAATGAACACATTAGAATGAGCAGATCAAGTGCTTGAAGTCAGCAATTGAAGATTGTAAGCAATTAGGTCAAAGATTTCTAATACTCTCTAGCAATTGCATTAGATAGTGGAAAATCCTATGTTGATAGGTTAGCTTAACTACTATTTTGTAGATCCTTTGAAGAGGTGATGAAATCCTTTAACAAGGTGACACTTCATGTAAAGTGTTTTAAATCCTTTAACCAGGTCATTATTGACATAATGTAAAGCCTTTAACAGGGTAGGTCTTTCATAGGGCAAACCATCAGAAGTGGTCAAACAATTATTGCTGCAGTGATTTTGTGGGTGTCACCCCCACCCCAATTTTACCTTCTTATTTCTGGAGGGTTTTTGGGTTACCAAATTTTGGTGTTATGTGTGTTGATGCATGTATTTACTTTCTATTTATTTGATATGTTCACATGCATGTAGTTTACTTTCAGTTGTTTGTTGCAAAGGATTTGAAAAAGTTAAAGTGTGTTACTTCTGATTCACCCCCTCCACTCAAAAATACTCTTCCCATTTGGATATTCCAACAAGGGTTGTGTTTACAATTTGAAGTAAGAGTTCTTATTAAAAAATACACCTAGTTTATTATATCTCTTAGGCATACCTATTGTTAGTTTTAGTTATGAATTCAACAAAATTTCTATGTTAATACTTATATTTAATGATTTGAATTTTATTCAAGTTTTTAATATATTGAAATATTATTGATATTAATTTTTTTCTATTAATTATTATTAAAGCATAGATACAAAAAGTTCAATAATATTAAGGATGACCACACCAATAAAATACAAGGTTATGTCAATGGGTCCTTGGTCTACTGGTGGTAAAGTTGAATGGCTCACAAAGATCCAATCATGGATCAGGTAATCGAGCGCCCCTACTGATTTTGACTAATATGAAAATTTATATTACATAATGTCTAATATATCTAATTGATTAAAAAATATTTTAAATATTAATTATTTTTATATGATATAATAATAAAGTTAAATAAGGTCTAATAACTTATTATTCAATAAATTATTTAAAACTAAATAATATATATTTTAATCTTAATTCAAAATTTAAAAAATCATCAAGAATTTTTACTTAAAATATTTAAAATAACATATAAAAATATTAACTTACAACTGTGTGTAGCCAATTAAACCATATAGTTTTAAATGGTATATATTTTTATCTTAATTCAAAATTTTAAAAATCATCTATAATTTTTACTTAAAATATTTAAAGTAACATACAAAAATATTAACTTACCACTATGTGCATCCAATTAATAATATATCAATTATTAGTTTTAATCACTTTTTAGATTAAACTTTATAAGAAAAATTAACCATTATTTTTGGTCACAATGAGTCAACCATCATTTTCTTTCTCTTCTAGTCGTGCTATCCCATTCTCATGATGGTTCATAGAGTGTGACCCAAAATGTCCACATAGAAACTTCTATAGAATCTGAAATGTCGTTACAAAAACTACTACACCATTTAATCAAAAAATGAATTAAATCCATTACAAGGAATGAGGATATCTTATAAACTTTATATCAAGTATTATATAAACAAATACATACTTGTATATGCACCAAGTTGTGGTACCAAAAAGGTGACACATTTTTCTTTTTCTTATGAAAGCAATAATGCAATCACACTACCTTCTACATGAACCGAGCCATGGGCTTGGGCAATAAAAAAAGTTGAACATAGCGTGATTGTGCTAATAGAAATTTTTAATGTTAAATTGAGAACCCACAACTTTTCTCCTTATTCCAATCAATTTCTTTTCCCTTTCTTCACTTTCTATAGCCCCAAGGAGTACATATGTGCTATTGTTTGTTGATAGCATCCCCTCTATGTGCTAGCAATGTTAAATTATATGATTTTTACTATTTTTTATTTTTATTTTTTATTCAAGTTAGTATATTTTATTGAAATACTATTGTTTATATGTAAGGCAATGTTTAAAATGCTCCAAACAATCTACCAATCCAACAAACAAACTCTCCACAAAATCAACCTGAACAACCACCACCTCCACCAATTAAAAGATCTCCTATATGAATTCAAGATAATTTATTCATTGAAATAGAAAGAGGAAAAATAGAATTAGAATCAATTATTAGGAAGTTAAAGGATTCACTTCAAAATAATCCTAGTAGGGCACAATTGGTAACATCCCTTGAGACTATTGTGACCCAAATTTCTTCTTTTAGTGGCTAATTAAATATATGGAAGAATAAAAGAGAGAAAAAACTGATATTATGTTGATAAAATGTCATATGATGATGTTAAAAGGAAAGGAATTACTAAAGATATTATATGTTCTTTGTTTAAAAAGCTAGGAGAAGAAGACACCATAAAAGCTATTGTTAAAACGTTCCCCATCCACTGGTGCATAAATGAGGATATAAAAAATAACTTTCAGGAGAGATGTGGATGGTGTTTGATGCCCCTCCTTGCACTAATCATGAGGTTCCAAGCTATTTTTAAAATAAATTTATATTGTGAGTTTATCCTTGGGGAGATCCCTAATTATTTTTTATATGTGTGCATCTCAAGGTAGAGGTGGTGGGTTTCATTTTAGAGGCCAAGGGCACTTTGTGGCCCTGATGCACCAAGAGCACCTATTGGCGTCAAGTAGGTGGAGCATATTGTTGTTGCTTTTGTTGTTAATGAACACATAGAGGTAGACACACTAGATACTATTAGTGCATTTACTTAGAAACTTGTTCAGAGTGCCTAT
The DNA here is from genome assembly GCA_028749045.1 of Cupressus sempervirens. Taxonomy (NCBI): domain Eukaryota; kingdom Viridiplantae; phylum Streptophyta; class Pinopsida; order Cupressales; family Cupressaceae; genus Cupressus; species Cupressus sempervirens. The sequence goes on from CM053793.1 coordinate 578,338,387, forward strand.
CCTTTTCTTAGGGATGAGCCCCGTCATTGTAGAGGCCATATGGCATGTCAAGTGGAGCTTTGTGCATATTTGACACTCATGGAAGAGAGAATGTGGAAGATGGGATGATGATAGATGACTTCCTCAATGACACTTTTGTCATTGATACACATGTAAATATTCATAATTATATTAAACTATTTTTGTCACATCTTGAATATGTACATGATTGACTAATAAATTGGTATACTTGACATTGTTCAAAATTTTGGGCCAAAGTGTTGCTGGTACTAGCACTAAACCCCTGCCAAATTGTACACCACATCAATAACTCGAAAAGTATGTATTGATATAATCATTTAATTAATACATATATTTATTATGTAATCATATGAAAGGTTGACTCAAAATTTGTATCCATGTGCATTATTTCTTTGGTGGACCATCTACTTTTATGTTAGACTTTGAGCGGGGACATGGTACCAGTCATGATGAGGTACATTTGTTTGTATGTTTATTTGATTCAGTAGATTATGACAATTTAAGAAATAAATAAACAATAAATTAATTGTCTCATTATAATCATATGCAGAGCTAGGCTACTAGTCATGGTGCTACTGACTTGGTCTCACCTAGATTTTAGATGACTTCATTTTCCCCACAGGTATATACATTTATTAATGCTTTTCTAATGACTCATTCGCTTCACAATTTATTGGAACACCCAAAAGGAACTAAGTGCATCTCTAATAGGTTTTCATATACGTTCAATAGGGAAATATTGCACCTACAACATCCACACCATACAATATTGGACGGGGTGGTACATTCATGGAGGTACCCATCTTTTTATAATTTCTAATACAAAATAATAATATACGTATCCTTGATAACTACATATAATTCTCTTGTTGTATCATTTTCAACTTATGCAACCAGAGTCTCCTCCACATCTTTGTGTGTCAGTTGAGCAGGGATTTGTTATTGCAATGACCAGTTTTGACCCATTGACCAAGGTATGTTATTTAAAATTTTTAGTATTGAAATTATAAATGATATTCATAAGTAGGATTGATGAATTAATTTGATCATTTTTCTAAGGTCTTTTCACACATGATTTTCCATCTACTCTTGAGCTTGAAGAGAGTGACTATTTGTTTACGATAATTAAATACTTTATTTTATGTCTACTTATATTTCAATTTTGATATATAATTAATAGTTATTGATTCATGTACAATTTTCATTGTAACATCTCAAACTACAAAAGAGTGTAGAGTGATAGATGAGTGAGTGTGTTAGGAAGACCCCCTGATGGGGAGCTTCTTCACTCTAGAGCTTTCTTTCTCTACCATGGCTATTCATAGCCTAATTAGGGTTACTAATACTAACCCCAACCTATATGACCCCTTCTCAATCCACTGTCACCAAGAAACTCTATCAACAATTCAAGTTTCACTCCTCTACCTTCAATTCACCAACTATGGACTTTTTGACCTAATGAGGCAAAACTTCACCAAATATATGTAAAGGGCCAAAAGAAAGTTCAGACCATCTTTCCATGGTTCTTACCACATTTCATGACATTCTGGTAAGTCTACCATACCCACAACTCCATATCACCCTGTTTCCCCTTGTAGCCCTAAGAGCCTCTATTAGCCCTCCTAAAAACAAGAAACTAATTATAACTCCCAAAAAAATTAAAAAAGGTCACTTGGTGTGCTCAAGATTTTGATTCCTAACAACCTAATCTTGAAGATTTTTTAGATCTTAGGCTCTTGTGGTGACTGTACAATACGACTCTAGAAAACCCTTTTTTCGAGGGTTTCAAAGACAATGACAATGAATCTTTCACCAATGGTTTCAAACTCCACTTCCAACCACCTCCTCTAATTTATCAACCCTTAGCATCCTAATCCTTCATTTTCCAAGCAATATTGGCATGTTCCAATTGTCTATCTTCTTCAAAATTCCATTACAAGCTTTCGTTGCACTGGGTGATCCCACAATAATGGGTTCCACTTTTTGACCAATTTTGACACTGAAATCAATATTTTTGAAACAAACCTCACGTTCAAGTGACTGTATCTTTAAAACTATGAATAATTTCAAGATGACATTAACTAGTGATTTGTAGTACTTTGTTCCTACTTTGTAACCATATTTTTTAATTTAAAAAAAATTATATTTAATACAATTTTTTCTTCTCCTCCAAAATGTGGTACATGTTAAAATTCAATATTTTGAAAGAGTGATAGTATGTTTGACACACATAACTTTTTTTGTAGAAAAGGTAATGAGGTAATTCTTTCGGTGTTGGATTTATAACATCAATATCTAGAGGATGCATTTGGTTTGATTCAATTTGGTTGAATATTGTATAGTTTATGAAGTTTTGAAGTGACACAAATTGTAATTCAAACATACATTCATTTTGACATAGATAACTTGAACTCAATTTATCATAAATCTTTTTTTTTTTGAATAGAAAGCTATCTGAATAAACTATTTCCTAGATATTTTTCAAATTTTTTTTGACCTAATTTACTAATTTTCTTGAAGTGTCAAAGTCAGCTGATGTTTAATTGGTAATGAACCTATAATGAGTTAAACTCATATTTGAAAGTCTTAATGAATATAATATGTATTGCAATTATAGTCATTGGAAAGCTTTCTCCAAACAACACAAATCCACATTTTCTATTTTATAGCAAGAGATCAATCATTTTCAATTTTGGGTGTCAAAAGAGCCATTTAAAAATAAATTATTTTATAGAAAAGAGAGTCAAAAATTTGTAATTTGACATGGTCACTACAAACATGGTGTTCATAGAAAACATGTTTTATGAGTTTGCTGTGAACACATGTTCACAACGAACATACAAAGCTAAGTTTTCATTTTTTTGGAAATTCAATTTAGCATGTTCGCATGAACATGTCATATTTTTTATGTTTGCAAAAACATTCAAAAGATGCTGACATCACCAACAGATAGGTCAATTTTAAAATAATGTGAAGCCATACTTGTGAAGCTGTACCAGACCATATGTTTATATAGTTATTATACAGAATTTATCTTGAGGCAAGGGGTAAATTTTTTTTTTTTTTATAATGATTTTATAATGGGAAACAAGAAAGGAAGGAAAAGAAAATATGCAAGGAAAAGATTTGACAAAGCACAACAAAGAAATCTTCAGAAGATTGTTACATGTTATCATCAAATTAAACAGAGTATGTAATTTTATATATTAATTTTTTTATGGTTTCAATTTTAATTATGTTTCAATCTTATTTTTTTATCTAATTTTATTTATTTATAAATTTGTTGCAAACAATAAAAAAGGTGAAGGAAATGTTGAAGAAGGCTCAATAGAAGTAGAAGAAGTGCATATGGGAGAAAGGTCAGGAGCACTCCCTACGGAATCTAAAACAATGAATATTGAAGAAGGTTCAAGATCACTCCCTATTGAGGTTCAAATAATAGAAGTTAGAGAATAGTTAGAATCTTTTGCTGCAAAATCTCAAAAAATAAATATTGGAGAAGGCTCAAGATCGCACCCTATATCTAAATTCCAGTAATAGAAGTCAGAGAATGGACAAGATCAGGTGTAGGAGCTACTATGGACGAAATCCTAAATATTGCCCAATCTGTAAAGAATGGTATTTCTCATAAAAAATTTAGATGATTTACCTAAAATAGATGTGGATAAATTAAGAAGACTTGCAGCTACTATTCAACCCTTAAGTTTGTCTAAGAAAAGGTCAATGAATGAAAATATAAGAGAAATTATGACTAAATTTGATAACATTGAAACACTTGAACAAGCTTAGTTGCTTTCACTTTTGCTTACACAAAAGAAGTTGGAAGAGGCATTAAAATTGTTAGGTGTAGACACAACATCAAAGAAGAGAAGATTTTTTAACATGCAAACTGATGTGATTGTAAATGTTAAAAAAGGTTTGAGAAACATAAGAAAACACTCCCGAACTAAAGATAAGTTTGTGGCAAGAAAAGTGATGTTGATGTCTATTGTAAATAAGAATATGACCCAAAATAGAAAAATATCTTCAATTTTGTCTAAAATGGGTTTAGTAGGAAAAAAATGAGATAATATGTTAAGAGAAGATTAAATGTGGATGACAATACTATGGAGGGCAATTGGGAAATCATGTGCAGAGCACCTTGTTCTGATAGGATTGAAGAGCTATCAAAAAATTTAGTCATATCATTTAAGATTGATAACACTTGTCCTTCATCAAATAGTAGAGATGTTATCAGCATAGGATTGCATCTAGTCAATATGAACATCATACAAAACATTTCTTGTACACAACACAACATGAGTTATATGCGTCATTTTGTAGTGAAAATCCTAATGTAAAAGTTGGGCAAATGTTGTTTGGAAAGTTGAAGCAATAGTTTGTGAGGTCAAACAAAGTGTTTGAAACATGTTGTTGTCATCATCATATTGAGTCTGATCTCCATTATTAGGTATTTTGAAAGTTTGCAGAAGACACATATGGTTTTCATGCTGCTCCTCCTAGTAGAAGAAGTGAGTTTATATCATCCATTCTATGTGACAAAATAGATGATCTAGCTAGTCAAATAAATTGCATCAAAGGATTATGTGAAACATGTGGTGAATTGGCTTTATTTCCTTTGAAAATTGAAAATATTGATGTCACAAAAAAATTGAATTTCTAAAGTTACAAGTATGTGAAGAATGAAATAAAGTTGGGGAAAGATACAAAAAGGTTGGAACATGTTGAAGAGGAGTTACCTATTCTAACATTTATGGAAAAATTTGAGAATTTGATTCAACCTTATATTCGTCACCCATTTTTTGCAAAGTGGCAAGCACAATAGTTTCAAACTCTGAGAGATAATTTCCCACTTGGAACGATTGTATCCGTTGTTGATTTTGCAAAGAACTATTCTTTTGTTCATTAGAAAGCAATTCAATTAGATTATTACTTTTCTAAGTAGGTCACTATTATGGTACATGTTTTTTATAGACATGCACAGTTAGATTTGAATGGTATTCAGAGTATAATTCAAGCACGAGTAATTAAAAATAAATATCATTTTTATATAAGTGATGATAAAGAACATGACATTCACTATGTAGAACATTGCTTCAATATGTTCTTTTCTTATTTGAAAGAAAGAGATATAAATGTTGATAAACATTATGTTTGGTCTGATGGATGTGCCACACAGTTCAAATAATCTAGACCATTTTATGCATTATGTAGATATCATCACAATGAGAATATAAAAAACATATGGAGTTTCTTCGAGAGTGGCCATGAAAAAGGTGAACATGATGGTGTTGGAGCTTGCATCAAATGTGTTATGCGAAAGTATCAAATGAATTATTAGGGAGTTCATGTAAATGATGTACATGATGTTGTTGAATGGTGTAAGACACATTTTGCACTAGATGAGGTCAGGAAATTCATCAATAATGAGTTGACAAGTAGCATATAGAGTTTTTTGGGAGATAATAGGTATGGATGTGTACATCTCTTTAAATTTTATGAAAATAAGTTATAAAATTTTATTGTTAAGTTTTATTTTTCAATTCATTGAAGTTTAAATTTAATTTGTCCATATTTTCAATTTAATGAGCTTTCAAGTGTTAATAGAAAAAACAAGCATGGTTGCAAGAGGATAGAAAATACATGTTCCTTACATTTAGTCATGAGTATAGATAATTGCAATTGGACACTGAAGACAAGAGAATACTCATGTTTTTGTGACAATTGCATTGATGAAGACTATCAAGAATGCATCAATAAAAGATGTGGATATATAGGTGCATGGATTTTAGTACCACTTGATGTTACCGATACATTTGATAAAGATGATGAAAATTTTGATGATATTCCATTGATTTCTAATGATTATAATCATACCTCTGGATTGGTAAAAGTGGGTAAGTATCATAAAAATTAATCTTGAAACTTGTCAATTAATTTTAACTTGTTATTTAATTATCAATTTGAACTGTCTTATATATACTGTACACATGTATGTATACATGTTATGTAGGAGATGTCTTTGTAGTGATTGTTGAGCCTAGAAATCATGAAGGTGCCAGTTGTTATTTATTGTGATGTATTGCAGAGAGGAAAAAATTATATGATCCCAAAGAAAGTGATGGAATGTTGTTCCCCATAGGTATTATACATACATGTGTGCACATATATATATGAATAAATATATATATCTAGGTAACTTTATATCTATCAAATTTTAAAATATTTAAATTTGTGGTGCAGGTTCTATTGTGTTAGAGGGAACATATTTGAAGCAAGACAAAATAGTCCAAAATGGAATACCCTTTATTGATTATCAACCTGACAACAAGGTTTTACAACACAACCACCTAGTCATTTCTACCAGTCTTTGTCTACATTCAGTCAAACTTAAGCGTGTACATCGCAAGTGGAGACTAGACAGTGAAGATCATGAGAAGATATTACATGTTATAAGTGTACATCATGGTTGAACTAACCTTTGAGATTTATTTTATTTTAATTTGAATTAATTTAAAGTTGTTAGTTTACTGTATAGGGTCATAACTCTTAGTTTATTAGTTTATTAATGTGTTTTTCAATGTACATACATTTTAATAATATTAATTACCATGGATCATATTGGGATCCATTCTCTTGGCAATAAGGTTAATATATTTTTTTGTGAACTATCTTATCTTATTGCCTTGTGTTCTTGGATTTATTAATGACCACATTTGGTTCAAATTAGATTGACTAATGCATGTGTTTGGAATAAAAACCTTTATCATAGTTGAGATATTTATAGTTGATGAGATCTTGAGGCTCTTGTACTCTTGGTATGTGACTACTTGAGTTCTTCTAGTATTGTGGTTGTTGAGACTCAAAATTGAAGCCCTAATTTTGAGTACCATTGAAAAATCAAGACCTATAAGTGCTTTTTGATGCATTTGTACCCAACTATCCTTTTGAGGCCTAAGAGGTGTTTAATGTTTCTAATACCTTGCATTTAGTGCATCTATGTGTTTCATGATGATAAATTGTCATTTTGAGCCATTTCGTGAAGTCTCATTTTGAGCAATTTCCAATTCTGCATTTTTGTTAAAGTGTCAATCAACGATAGGAGGTTGTGTTTGCAATTGAATATCTCACACCCACCAATCTTTCATGACTCAACGCTTTGGGAATGTTTAGTGTGCTACAGTGGTAGAGAAGAGAAATGCTATAGGAGGCAACATTGTTGAAAATGTAATAGGGAATTTAATGTTATGTTTTAAATGCTTTTAGTTTTTGAAGTTTGTAATAACATCCTACATGTGGTGGCATACCTCGAGTAGCAGTTCAATGAGCTCTCCAGATATAGCCACCTAGGACCAGGTATAGGTTTTTAAAATTAGAATAGTTTTAATTCGTAGATAATGATTGCCAGATTCCAATAATAGGTAGTAGGCAGTTTCAGATTCTTATCCTTTTCTTGGATAGAAGACGAAAAAATGTGGATATTTAAAATGTGGCCTACTGCATGATTGTTAGATTCCAATAATAAGTAGTAGGCAGTTTCGGATTCTTATCCTTTTCTTGGGGTAGAAGACGAAAAAATGTTTCTCATCCTTTTATTAGAAAAGGAGAGTCAGTTTTAAATAAGCCGGTTGGCTATGTAAGAGATTCATTCGAATTTGGATAATAGAGAAAAGTTTTAGTTTTGCCTTAGAAAGGATATAGATAATCGACTATGGAGTTTGGCAGCAATTCGATCTTGGTCTCTCTTGTCAAAGTGCAAATATATTTTCTTTGAGGACATTCCGGGTTAAAGATCTTGGTGTACGGGTGAAGATAAACTATGGAGATTTATATATTTTGATTAATCCAATCTTGAGTTTGGTTCGAGTTTGATCCCGGCTGATTGATGTCGTGCCCCTTGAAGTAACTCAGTTGAGTGAGTATTCCTCCTGAGCTTTCCAAGGCTCTACATCATTTTTGCATGAAGAATAAAATGGAGTGATAGAACATCCAGAAGATCCACCAAAAAATAGACTGTAAAAGAATGTTATAACATCTCATACTAATCCTCCTGCAACATCATTCGGAAATCTGCACCTTTCTGCTTTTGCACGGACTCACCACAATCTTTCCTCACCTTTCGTGTTCCTGTCTTAGAAAATCGGGTGCAACTGAATCATAAATGCCATTCTTGAAACAACAATCTTAAAACCGTATATCTCTGCTGAAAAACATCAAAAACACCATAGAAAACTGAAAATTTGCATAATGGAAATCATTTCATATTTGCCATATGGAAAACCGAAAAATCTTAGTAGTTTTTTGGAGAGTTTTGAAAAGAAAAACGACAAATTCAATGAGACTTGCACAAGAAAACCAAAACGCATTTCATACTAAAAACTAAACCATGCACCAAGAAAATTAGAAGAAACATTCTATTCTCTCCAAAATTTGATCTTCCAAAGCTGAAGAGACACACGAAAAAATTGCAACTATTCTATTTTACTCAAACTCGAATGAATCTCTTACATAGCCAACCGGCTTATTTAAAACTGACTCTCCTTTTCTAATAAAAGGATGAGAAACATTTTTTCGTCTTCTACCCCAAGAAAAGGATAAGAATCCAAAACTGCCTACTACCTATTATTGGAATCTGACAATCATGGAGTAGGCCACATTTTAAATATCCACATTTTTTTCGTCTTCTATCCAAGAAAAGGATAAGAATCCAAAACTGCCTACTACCTATTATTGGAATCTGACAATCATTATCTACAAATTAAAACTATTCTAATTTAAAAAACCTATACCTGGTCCTAGGTGGCTATATCTGGAGAGCTCATCGAACTGCTACTCGAGGTATGCCACCACATGTAGGACGTTATTACAAACTTCAAAAACTAAAAGCATTTAAAACATAACATTAAATTCCGTATTACATTTTCAACAATGTTGCCTCCTATAGCGTTTCTCTTCTCTACCACTGCAGCATAGTGTCCATAATAGAGAGCCTTTTTTTCATATTTTGAGTTGTTTTGAATCTGTTTGACTAGGTTTTGAATCCCTCAAAGTTGGTCACTTATAATTGATGTCATCCTGATATGAATTATTTTGAATTCTAGAAAGCCTATTTGACTTGTTATAACTTTGACCCAATTGACCAAAATACTAAAATTCCTTTTGCATTTCATTTTAGAGGTCAAATACTTATTATGTTTCAATTTTGAGCCTATGATGAATCCATTTCATCAGTTTTCAAACAGGATTCCAAATGCAATTTGTAACTTTTTATTGGTGTCAAGAAGTGTAGATTTGTCAAAACCCCTGTTCGTGATGTCATATCTCAAAACTTGTGATAGATGAGATCGAATGGATTATACCACTATGTTCTACTTTGAAAATAAAATAAGTGTGCCAATTTTTAAGTCTTGAAAAATCCATTTGCACACTTTTCCAGCTCAATTCCATTTGCAAAAAATGCTTTTCTGCCATTGTTTCCAAGACACAAATTTTGAGGTAGCCTACTTTGACCCCTCCCCATTTACGCCCAGTTATTCATCATAAGCCCAAATTGTAGATTTATATTTTCCCCATGACAATGAACCAACGCCCTAGTTTTTGTTTCCCCAAGTGTCAGTTTACCCAATTTTCAAAGCCAAATCTGAATGTGATTTATGGTTTTCTGACATGTTTTCATGCAAGTAATTATGAGAAGGAAAATTTGATAGTCAATATCTTTAGACCAAGAATTCATCATGAGAAGAGATTCAATAGGGTAAGATATTGTAGAACAAAGAATCAGTTTGTATGGTTTCAGAGCCCAGTTAGGTGTTTTGATTAGTTTTTAAGGCCGCTCAACAGATCCCTTGGAACTAAATTGATAGTTGGCAAAAAGAAGTAAAGTGATTTTCAAAAGTTGAATCAATGACATAGATTGATTCCAACTATAATCAGGCATTCAGTAGATCAATTTGGAAATTTAGTTGTATGAAAATGAAGTTTTTTAGTTGGACCCACTTTATAAGGTCTTGATGTATGCATATTATCATGCGGAGTCAAATGGATATGTGAGGGATTTACATATCTTTATTATTATTGTATTCTTTTTCTTTGTGCCTTTTTTTGATAATAAGATGAGCTTGGTTGATGTTTGGGTAATGGAGTGGAGTATCCCTCCATGATAGTCTATAATACATATAGGTCATCATGATAAGTCAGAAGTCTAAATGAAGTAAAAAATAAATAAATATATCAGGTAAAAAAATTAATAAGAATTAATATGACTACCTAGTAATCTAAGGACATTGATTGAATGTAAGTCAATGTATGAAAATTTGAGGACATTGATCAAAGGTATTTCTCTTAGTCATCTAGTAACTTTAATTGAAGGCATGGTATCTATCTCTTTCTATAAGTTGATTGAAGTTATATAATGATTCTAATAATTTTCAAATGTTGATCATTGAATTAATGCTACATGGGCCTCCACATTCTTGTCATGAAACTCCATTCTTGATTCCCTACACCAAACCATTTATAGAACTGAGTAGTAACCCTAGTGTACTATGATTTTATTGCATTGGTATTGCATTATGTGTGTTTGTCAAGTCTTGAGTATTCTCCATATGTTATTGATTATTTGCATTGATTTCATTAATTGGCATGAGTGTATACCTATATTCCCTTGTGTGATTTATTCCTTATTTAGGTTGTGAAACTATCTCTGCAAGCATGGTAGGGTGAGCATGTGGATTCCACATGGTTAGATGACACGATCAACAAATATTAGGGACCAATGCATAGATGATGAACTTTATTGAGAGACTTAGTGTGAAATAGATCATAATTTCTTCCCTTTCTCTCTCTTCCTCTCTCTTTTCTAATTATATACCCATATTGTAATTCTAATTACTGAATTATGTTTATATAATTTTTATAGATGTAATTAAGTGTAATTCACCTTGATTTAGTTTATTTGGTACTCCTTGGTGTAGATATAGGCTACACATTGGTATCAGTACTTAGATTTATGTATTTTGCCTCAAACTAGATAGAACAACACATCTGGTTATTTCCCCATGCATAGATCTAATCTTGCTATACATATAACCCTTATCTAGATGCATATGTCCTTTTATTATGTGCATTCCAACTAGTGAACTACTCTAATCTTGCACATTTGGAATAGAATGCACTTGGTTAGGGTAACTTGTGTATTAATGAATGATACATTTGATCTCCCTACATTCTCAAGAGTATTTTCATGTGTTTAAATTCACCTTTAACATGTTAATTAATTTCACCTTTTACATTTTAATATTAATTACATTAATAATAATATTAATTACCATGGTGAAATTAAACACATGGAATACATTATTTGATTATTTTATAATGATCACAATAAAATCTAAAATCTAAAGTTTAAATATATTCACAATAAAGTTTTATAACGATCATGTAATAAAATTTAAAGTTTAAAATCTATAATCTAATTGATGAAGAATGTTCTACTAAAATTAAAAAAAAATACGCATACATGTGCGTCTCAAGAATAAACATCTACATCTAATATAGACTAGATACTGAAATGCATACATATATGCAAACTGTAAGTCTCGAATAAACATGTATACATCTAACAAAATAAAAAAAGTCATATACATGTGACCATCCAACTACTGAAATACTAAATAGTCAAATAAATAGTGAAACATGTATGTATCCCATTGAGGTACTAAAATACATGTGTAACATGTAAGTCTCTAGAATATATACAAAGTCTCCAATATATAAATACATGCATCTAATATATAAATCTACTACTACTAGAGGGACCCCTCAAGATGCATATGAACATAACGACCCTCTGGTCAAGTTTCCTATACATCCTATGGCTGAGACACATTAACCAAGCCTTGCAAATATTTATATATATACATTAGAACTATCTAGAAACACACACACACACACACACACACACACACACACACACACACACACACACACACACGCGCGCGCGCGTGTGTACATGTTCAAATTAAATATGAGTGCATATATATCTAGTTTGAAACATAAATAAATTTACAAACTATTTAAAACTTATACCGAAGCACTACTGGGTGCCTCAATAGAATCATCTCTCTAATGTACATGCCCTAACCCAACACTAGATGTAACCATGTACTCACTAACCTATGCCTACATGATTTATTATACTTCTTAAATTAAATATCTATCTAAGCTAAATTTTTAAATTTCATATATTTAAATTTAAAAATAAATTATATATATGTATGTGTGTGTGTGTGTGTACCAGGGTCTCTAGAGGTGGAGGATGATCTGAAGTAGACTCCATCATATCATCTATTGATGCACCTCTACTTTCTGAAACATCAGTGTGTCCTAATACTCTAGCATCATCTCCTGAAAGTGTGACACATACTAAACGACCCTTAGCACCATAATCTCCAACTGTTAGTAATGATGAGTGAAGTGGATTGTGTAACTAGTTGGGTAATGGTGTAGAATCAGTGTTGGGTCCAAATAAAATGTCCATGTATGATGATAGTCCCATGCTCAAACTAGTCTCAATCTTAGGAGCCCTTGTAACTGCTCACCAAAATCATCAAAGCCCTCAGCTGTGATCCTAACATCTCCAACTCATATGTCCAAGCCATCTGTAGAATGTCGTGAGCCTGGTGCAGAATGTTGTGAGCTATGCATAGGTGTATCGACTATCACTGGTGTAGTCTATGCCTATGGAACTATGAGGCTCTGATGGTGTCTAATGGAATCCATCACTAAGTGAGCTGGCATCCCCCATATATTAGAAATATAATTGATACCATACAACAGATCCTCCAAAAAATACAGTGCTAAATCCATATGCATATGTTGTCTTGAAAGAGAAAAAACATCGCCTGGTACTGGTTATCTAGCAACTCTATATGCATCATCAAAGGAGGTGCCTAAAGTGCTACTAGATACCTCTGAAGATGGTTGACCTGGATGACTCCATTGATTGTGAATATAAAGACCAAGAGAATTAGATGCGATACTAGTAGCTATAGATGCAATGTTTCCAATACTGTCAATTACTCCCCTCTAGGAAGCAACGAAAACTCTATCTGTAATAGGTGCATGTGTTGGAATCACTAGAGGCAGTGTCTACCCAATGAACTATTTGACATCTGGAGGTGGCAGACACTGTGCACTACAATACTGGTCATGATCTACGATCTGACCATGCCCCCGTTTGCAATAATCTAGAATGTCTAAGTAGTTGACATTGAGCCCTATGTGAAACTCAGCATACAACTATTGTGCAAAATAAAGAGGTATCTGGTCATTATTAGGATAAAAAACATGTGCAGCTAAAAAATGAGGATAGATCATGCTAGCAATAATAGGATCTCTGCATTGTGTGACTCGGTAGCCTCTCAACCTACCCTATGCACCCTCATTTGATGGAAAGAATCTCTTTTGATGACATCTTTGGGGGCCACCCTCTTGTCATCATCAAAAAATGCATCTCTTGAAATCTCAGCCCTAAGCTCCCTAGATAGGGAAGCTAATATGTTAGGGGTAAATGAATGGTCAGCTCTAAATCTAGCAATCAAATCCTATAAACTCCTACATATAGTAGCACATATGTCTTTGTATAGACAATCATCAAAGGACAACATAGAATGTTATAATATAGCAGCCTCTTGCTCAAAAAATGAAAATAATGCATCGATATCGATGTGTGGAGGTGGTGCACTAGGATCTCCAACAGGACTTGTAGGTACAGGACCTCCAATAGGAGCTGCAAGTGCAGGACCTCTAATAGGAGCCACACTAGGAGCCACTTCAAGACCTACACCACCTTGAGCCACACCAAGAGCCACAACATGAGCCCCATGACAAGCCCTATGATGAGGCACAATAGGAGCCCCACCACAAGCCGCATCACAAGCCCAACCATGAGGAACACAATGAACTACACAAGGAACTAGAATAGGAACTACATTAGGTGCTGCAATAGGAACCAGATTAGGTGCCACATCAGAAACCATAGCAGGAACTGCAATAGGATGATTAACAAGCTGATCATGTGAAGTCATATCTATACAACATTTGATGGAGCTAATTTATACAAAATTCATAAATTGTACATATAATACACATGTTATAACATGTACACATGTCTGTCTAAATCTAGTACAAGCAATTTTTTATTTAAATTAAAAGATATATGTAATCACATACATCACATGTCTAGATAATTTGTAACAAATGTACATATCAATAAAATTTATATGATCACATGTATATATATGAGAGTTAGAGTTAGAGTTAAAGAACTTGAGTTTTTAGAACTTTAGTCCAATTAAAGATTAGTACCTAGGTTTGACTTAAAGGGTTTGAAATGAGTTAGATTAGGGTTTGATTAGGATTTCATTTAGATTAAAAAGGGTTTGAGTTTTCAGTTCTGGATTACATTAGAGTTTGAGTTAAAGAAATTAGGGTTAAATGAGTTTTCAATTACCTAAAATCTTACATGTTAGAATTTGAGTTAGATTAAAGGGTGTCATTTCTAGATAGATAAGGGTTTGATTTTTTAGTTAGGATTGTAACATTAGATCTAGTTTGAGAACTTAGATTATAGTTTGAGTTTGAAGTTAGGATATAATATTTATTAGGGTTTGAAAATGATTTAGAAATAAAATTTAAGGCTCACAACTAAAAAAGTGTAGAACTGACATAAAGTAAAGTTATCAAAAAATATATATACAATTATAGTTTGTTGTTGTCTATAATATAGGTCCTCAAATATAAGTTATTTCAATAAGTTGACACTTGCATCACATATACATGTCTTACAAGTTCATACTGGACCACTTGAGTTTCTAGTGGAAGCCAAGGAATGAATTATGAACATAATTTAAATATATGTATATATAGATAACTTATTAAAAAAAATTGATTGTAATCCTATTAATATTTAAATTAATAAGAGAGTTTTTATCATTCTTATTGAACTAAGATTAAATTTGTAGGAAGAGTGGATCAATATTGGAAAAATGCTAGAAGAATTATAGGCCTTAACCTAGGTAAGATCCTAATTTTCCTTACAGTTCCATCATCATCATATAGGGGGAATGAAAGTGAAATTTAAGGAAGGATGGTTAATGTATTTTGAAGAATCCTAGGCTAAGAAAAAAACAAAGAAACACTATTGTGAAACTTGTTCTATATAAAAACATAAAAAATAGGATCTTATTAGCTAAGTTCTAACCAAAAAAAAAATCTAGAGTATGGAAAATGAAAGTCCTCAAAGATCAAAAATACTTGATATCAAAAGATATCAAAGTTATACTTGACACATCAAGAGTATTACAATAATTGCAACCTATGTATGTGTAAGAGTTTCACATCAATATTTAAGAATCTTTATATAGGTGATGTTGCATGTCTCGTTTGATTAAATGAAATGATTTTTTTTGGCTACCTTCATGTAATTGAGTTGTTATATGTTGTGCATTATTTACTAATGGGATCAAATTTTGATTTGGGTTTTCTGACTAGCCACCTTGGACAGTGAAGCAAAAATTGGGTATAGGGTCCATGTACCGACCAACATGAACCCCCAAAGTTAGGGTGCACACATTTTGTCTCTTCTCCCCTAGCATGGTTTGAATGTTACATCTAATGTGAACATGCATAAAAATAGAACTTTTTGATTTTATTTTATTATTCATAAATTGAATCCAAAAGATAATGCCTTTAAATTGATGAATGTGGTAAAATAATAAATTTGATAGTATAATATTTCTAATATATCAATACAATTATTAAATTATAACTATGTCAAATGTGAGATATGTAATGTGTTATGAGTAAAAAGTCATTATAATAGGCTATTTTTAATTATGAAAATGATTAAAGGTATTGATCTAGATGTAAAGTGGTTTTAAATGAGTGTCACCTAGGGGAAACCTAATAGTTATTGCTCAAGGTGAAATAATTGAGTGCTCATTCATTTTCATACAATAAAAATTCTAGTAGTGGATCAAGTTTATATGTACAAAAACATGTTATCTATATATATATATATATATATATTAGTGGTGCATAAATGAACCAACCAGGAGCCAAAAAAGATATATATCTTTTTTGGCTCCTGATTGGTCCATTTATGCACCACTACTAGAGATTTATGAACCAATACTTGGACATTTGTCCATAACGATTGGTGATATGACTAAAATGGAAGTATTGTATTAGTCGACACATTTTGAAATCATGTTTTGACCCTTTTATGTATAACATCTCCTATAGAGTGCGTCATTACTAGCCATAAGCTAAAACCTTAACTTTAATAAGTTATGTTGCCATTACTAGTACCTCTCCCCTAGATAAAATGAATGATAATTTTTCCATTTCCTCTAATGGGAGTTGGGTTTTTGTGAACAAACTACTCATGAAACATGACTTAACAAGTTTTTCTTATTGGCCACCAAGTTTAATCCTAACAAAAATATCACAATTTGAATATCACAAATTGACTTGTTGTAAGTAACATCTACTTAACTATGGTTGTATGTGGTAGTAATTAATTTAAATATATCTTATTGCTTCCACTATTTTTGAAAACATATGATATTTTAAATACCTAGCAATTTTAGAAAAGATTTTATTTAAATTTCACTAGTGACACTTACATTATTAAGATGGTTATGTTTCTTCTTGCATTTAATGACTTCTATATGGATATCTTCTCAATGAAGTATTATGATGCATATACAACTTAATGTTAGTGTAATTTAGTGATATTATTAAAATGTTAAACTATTTTAATATGTTAGTTGATAGTTATACACCAAGTTTAATAGAACAGACAAGCCATTAAAATCTCCATTATTTAAAATTTGATTTTTTCCAACTAATTTATTTGTTTTTCTTTACTAATATTTATTTATTACATTAATAAAAAATATGAACATTAAACTCAATAGTGGTGAATTATAATATATTTTTCAAATGACTAAGTATATTTTTTAATTTCCAATTCAACACATAAGTAACATTTTCATGCATTGGTTTTCTTTTGGCTGCAGTGGAAGAGTCTAGGAAATGCAAATCAATGCTTACGTATTTTAATACCACCAACATTGCAATTATTCCTCAATTGAAAGAGCCCAAAAAATTTGCTGATTTTAGGCCTATCTCTCTTTGTAATATTACATATAAGATTATAACGAAGGTAATATACTCTCGTCTTCAGTATCTTCTTCCAAAGCTAATTTCTTCAGAGCAGGGGGGTTTTGTTCCTGTTAGGGAAACTATGGAGGGAGCAATGGTTTCTCATGAAGTTCTTCATTCTATAAGTACGAATCAGTCTCCTTCTTTCATAATCAAGCTAGATATGATGAAGGCCTATGACAGAGTTTTTTGGTCATTTCTTCTTCAATTCCTCCAGTAGATGGGTTTTTCGAATCAATGGTGTAAATGGATTAGAGCATGTATCTCTGGGGCTTGGTTTTCAATCATTGTTAATGGGACAACTTCTGATTTCTTCTCTTCTACTTAAGGAATTAGGTAAGGAGATCCTCTTTCTCCAGCTTTGTTTATCATCTTTGCTAAAGCCTTTAGTAGAACCATTAGGCACTATCATATTTTAGGAAAATGAAAGGTAGCAAACATTACTAGCACATCTATTTCCATTACACATTCTTTATTTAGATGATACACTCCTATTTGATATATCACAAGTGTCAGAAGCTAGACAAATAAAGAGGATTTTGGAGTTGTATTCAAATGTCTTAGGGTAGAAAATCAATTCAAATAAGTCAAAAATATTTCTTTTCTACACCAACAAAGTGATATCGGACAGAATTGTTAAAATTTTGGGATTTTCGGAGGACTTTCTTCCATCAACATATCTTGGAATTCCATTTTTCATGGGATCAAATAAGACAAGCTACTGGAATTCGATTATTCAAAGAATTAAGTCTAGAGTGGTAGCTTGGAAAGCCAGATGGCTTTTTTTAGCAAGAAGAATTCTACTTATAAAATTAGTAATTTCAGCAATCCCAAATTACTATATTGCAGTCCCTAAAGTGCCGACATCAATCTTATTACGAATCCAAAACTTGATTAGAGGTTTCCTTTGGGAAAGAAATATGAATGGGGATAAAAAGATTCTACTTGTATCACTTCATGAAATGGCTCATATTCCAGCCATTGGTGGAGCAGGTATTTATGATTTGACTAAGAGAAATGCTGATTTTGGTGGGAAACTCATTTGGCATATGTAAACTAAACCTCAATCAACATGGTGTCAGATAATGCAACAAAAGTATTTAGATAATAATGACCCCACAAGAATTTTTTCAATTCTTAATCCCCCTAAAGGCTCTATGATTTGGGATTTAATGATCTCTTCCAGAGATATTGTTCTTAAATATATTTCTTGGGAGTTGAATAAGGGAGATAGAGCCAAATTTTGGAGGGACTCATGGAATGGATTTCCACCTCTTCATACTTTGCATTAGAACATAATGAACATTTTAGAATCAGTTTGGGGTAATAGAGTCATTGATTTTATAGATAAAATTTGTCCCTATTTTAGGAAAGTCACTTGGAAAAATCTAGATCACCTGCCTTTGTCTATTCAAGAGAAACAAATTTTTGGGGAGTATTTAGACAAGAGACTTGCTTACATTTTAGATGGGGAAGATAGATTGTTTCAGGCTCCAGCTAAAGATGGTTGCTACTTAGTCAAAGAGGGGTGTAAGTTGTTATAGAGAATGACTGCACAAAACAATCCATCTAGAGCTTATAAATTTTGTTGGAACCATGTTGTTCTTCCAAAAGCTGGATGTTTTGCATGGCTTGCACTTAAACACATAATTCTTACAAGTGATAGATTGACTAAGTTGAATATTGCTCCTCCATTTAAATGTGTCTTGTGTAATGAAGAATATGAATCCGTGGATCACTTGTTTGTCACCTGCTCATTCACATATGATTGTTAGGTTTTTGTTCTTAGAAAACTTCATTATTATACTCCTCTTTAAAATAACCTTTGGGAGATTTTTCAATCTTGGCTGCTTCTTTTTTTGAAAGCTTTATTTGTAGGAATTTGGATATGTACTCTAGATTTGGTTATTTGGGCTATTTGGTGGGAGAGGAACAAGAGGATATTTAGAAATGAGTTTGCAGAGAAAGAAATAGTGTTACAAGGCATTGAAAAGTCTATATCAAAAGTCACTAATGCAGGCCTTTTTAGATGCAAAATCAATCCTACAATCTCATTTTGGGATAGTTTCATCATCAAGAGTGGAAATCTCTTCTTATTCCATGGGGGAGTAGAATTAGCAACAATCAACATTCCAAGATAGATAGAGTAGTTGTGCAATGGCTACCTCCTAAGTCGAGTATAGTGAAACTTAATTTTGATGGTGTTTCAAGGGGAAATCCAGGTAAATCAGGTCTGAGGGCATGTTTTAGAGATAGTAAAGGTATAGTTCTAGCAATTTCATCCTCCCTACTACTAGATGGGACTAATAATTTAGCAGAAACACAAGCTCTCTTTGCAGGCCTAGTATTTCTTAAAATAGGTAATTTTCACAGAGTCCATATTGAAGGTGATTCTCAAATGGTTATTAACAGTTGCATTAAATGAAAATCCTATTAATGGCATTTGCAATATATCTTCAAGAAAATTTTTTACTTGATTGATCAATTTTCAGAAGTTACCATATCACATACCTTGCGAGAAGGAAATAAAGTGACCGATTTCATATCTAATCTCGGGTGTGATGGTGTCATTGTTAACACACATCAACCCAACTCATTTATTGAAAAATTCGAACAATCATATTCATTGATTGCATCTGAGAGTTGTTTATCATGCTCATAAAATTCAGATGTAAAGCTTGATGTAGGACAAAGTTCTTTGTCGATATAATATTTATTGTAAATATCGACAAATATCTTTATGTAGATTTGTATATAAGAAATGATTCCAAGTTTTCATTCTCATTCTTTCCTAGTTGAGCTCTTTGAACCAATTTTATTAATAAACCACTTTTGCCTTGAAAAAAAATAATAATATTTTCATGCATTGACAGGACTTGGTATTTAAAATATATTTCATTACAACTTTATATTACTCCTTGAGCTCTCTTTCATATATCCAAGTGAAATTATGAGAAATAATATCTTTTGAATATAAATAATAAACTTCTCTAAGACATCAAAATCCTTGAAAAGACCTTTGAGTATGAATAGCTTTTCTTGTGTTATCTACTTCTACATTTGTCTTGATAGAGAAAAAATTTAGGGGAGTCAATATTACGAAAGATCTCATAGTGAATTGAAAGGTGTTAAGAATATATATTTTTCTTCTTCCTTCTTACATTATTTGTCTTCTAAAGCTATTCTATTGTTTGGAGGGAGTAGGAATAATATTTTGGAATCCATTAGATTACCATGGTTGATGACAAATATATTTTTGGAATGTCATGAAACATGAATCTATTTGAAGATTTTTTTGTTCATTTATATTTTATACTTTAAATTAATTTTTTTCGTACACTTGAAAGTGAAATTTTAGTTAATCTTAGGGTTGTAAAAGGGATAGCTCAAGTCACCTTCTCTTACAACCTCTATATGAAGAGGTCTAATCTTCACTTGTTAACATTATAAAGGATTTAGCAAGTATACTCAATGGTAAAATTACTTAAATAAAGGGTTTGATTACAGTTCAAATGGTTTAGATTAAAGGGTTTTTTGAAAGTTAAAGATTACCTCACATGTGATTCTAGGGTTTGATATATAGAGATCTATCTAAGGGTTTGGTTACCTAGTTTGATTTATACAAAACTTACATGGTTAGATTAATAGGGTTTACAAGTGTTAGATTCAGATTTAATTAGAATTTCATTATAGGGTAACTTGAGTTATATTAGGGTTTCAATTTGAGTTAGGGTTTAAAGATTAGGATTTCAATTATAGTTAGGGTTAGGTTATAGGGTTATCTAGTTATCTATTAAGATTAGGGTTTGATCTAAAGGGTTCAAATGATTTATAGATTAGGGTTTGAGTGAACTAGATTTTAAAGGGTTTGGTTGGGGTTACACTTGTACATTATTTTCTTAAACTTGGTTCAAGTTAGTGTTTGATTTAAAGGGAAATATGAATTTAGATTATTAATTTAGGGTTTGAGTTAAAGATTAGGGTTTGATTAGTGTTTGATTTAAAAAGAAATTCTAGGGTAAATGAGTAAATATTAAAGTGTTTGAGTTTTCAGTTAGGAAATTAGATCTAAGGGTTTGATTTAGATTAGGGTTTGAGTTAGAGATCTAAAGGTTTCGGTTAAATTTGGTTTAGATTAGATTATGGTCACGGTTCAACCTAGGGTTACATTAGCTCGTTTTAGTTACAAAACTCTAGGATTAAAGATTAGTGTTAAAGAGTTTTCAAATTAGGGTTAGAGTTTGAGTTGGGGTTAGAAATTAGGGTTAGAGTTAGAGTTAGGTTTAGAGTTATTTTTCAAGGTTATAGTTAGCTTTAGGGTTATGTCCAGATCTAGCTCGTTCTAATATTTTTTTAATTTTCTACACTAATTTGTTTGTTTTTGTTTTTTCTAATGTTTTTCTAATAATTAAAGTTTAATGCTGTTTCTAATATTTTGTAATGTTTTTAAAAAATATTTTATAATGTTTTTCTAATATAAAATGTTTTTTCTAAGATTTTGTAATGTTTTATATACTAATTTATTTTCTTTAATGTTAAATACAAATATTTCCTAATGTTATAATACGAATTTATTTTTCTAATATTGTACAAGAAATTATTACTTTTAAATATTTCACTTAGTAATGTTTTCCTAATAATTCTACACTATTGTTTCTTAATAGTTTTATATTGGTTTTCTAATATACTCTAATTTTCAAGAAGTTAATATTTTTATAAATATTTTCTAATATTTTCTAATGTTTTTTCTAATATTTTCTTATAGTTTTAAAATATTTTTCAAACTAATATTTTAAAATATATTTTCTAATGTTTTTCTAATATTTAAAAATGTAATGTTTTTTCTAATGTTTTTATAATAAAAATAATATTTTTCTAAATTTGTTTTTTCTAATGTTTTCATAATAAAACTAATATTTTTCTAAAAAATTTGTTTCTAATTAAACTAATTTTTTAATATAATAAAAGTAATATTTTTCTAAATTTTATTTTCTAATATTCTACACTATTATTTTTTTAATATTTTGTAATTTTTTTCTAATATTTTCTAATTTTCAAGACTAACATTTTTAAAATTATTTTGCAAACCTAGTTAAATGGTAACTAACAATCAAAACAAGTGTGCATAGAATCTCTACATCAATCCAATAAGCTATTCCATTCAAAATAATAAGTTATTCAATCAAAATCCTTCACTTAATCCTAAAAACTTCATTTTCTATCAATCAAACTCCTCCTCACATGTGTTGTCTATACAACAGTATGTCCAACGCTAGGAAATGAGTTGGAGAATAGGTTCAAGACATAACTACCCATAGAGTTCTTTCTTCAAAACTATGCAAAAAGTTGCTATGCAATTTTGCAAAAAATTGCAAAGTTGTCAATGAGAAACTCTTTGACAACTTTTGCAATTTCACAAGTTGCCCCTTCAAAATTGACCAGTTTGTTTCCAAACCTTAGAAAATTAACTAAACACACCCCTTTTAAGGCATTTTTCAACATTTTGCCTTATTGAGAAAAGCAATTTTTGCCTATTAGGACCTAATTGATAAAATTTGACACACACTCCAAATCCCACCTATCCAAGCCTTCTAAACTTACCTTGGGACTTTATTTCTAGTCCTTATTTCCTAAATGATTAGTTAGACCATTTACAAACCAAAAATGAGTTAGGGTTTCACCTTTACCCCTAGGTGCTCCTGCACCATCCCCTCATCCTGGGCATGTCCCTCTGTGTGATAGATGAAGATGGTTAGAGATCCATTTTCTTCCCCTAGAGGTAAGGAATAGATCTATAAGGAAGTTTTATTTGTTCCTTGTATGGCATCATTGGACATAAATTTTGTATATTGTACTTGATTTACATGTCACTTTTGACATATATTGGACATGTTCGATGTACATGATTTTTTTTTGTATATTATATTTTATGTATGTCATATTGGACATATATCTCATATATGGAATTATTAGACATATAGTTGATGTTATCTTGTTTATCTTTTCACTTCTATGTTATTTTGGCATAATAATATTTCATGTATGGACATGTATAGTTGATGGCATATATATTATATTTTTTGTCTTATTTATATCTATCTTATTTATCTTGTCTAGATTATGTCAATATATTCATTCATATAAAGGATGTAGTAATATAATTTAACTATAGTGTAATATTATGGCAATGCATTCATTCATTCTATCTTGTTACATTCCAAAGAAAAAGTTACATTGTCTACCTTATTGGAAGTGATTATGTAACTTGGAGTATTATTTTTTATATGAATTGATGACTATGACATATTTTTTTGTCTTATACTACCTTTATTTACTATCACAAGTCCATGGAATAACTTAGTGCACCTTGGATACACCTAGATCTGACATGCACAAAATCATTCTGGAAGCTTAGTGAGCGAGACAAGAGGACTATTTCATTTACCCAACCAATTAGACCTAATAGAGCTGACATAATGGTCCCACATGAAACAAAATGAAAGATGCACCAATGAGAAACTTTCTACTGTGCAATACTACAACATTTTTTATCAACTAAAACTTGGTCGCCAAAACCAAATCATGAGGAGCATCGAAAAATGGAGCTACATGCACTTATACCTTGTGGACACCTTCCTTGTGCACTTTATGGATCTCAAATACACATCACAAGGTCTAAGTTATCACCTTCCAAAACTTTTTTTCCTATTCGATTTAATGCTCCTTGGGAACACCTAGGTCTAACATGCATGAAAGCATTCTTAATTTTTGGTGACCAAAATAAGATGTCCCCTACCATTGACCCAGGCAACTGAAGCTAACATAATTGATTAAATGGTCTCGAGATGAACAGTTTGAAAGATACACCAATTAGCAACTTTCAAGTGCATATGACATTGCAAGTTTTTTTGGCAACTAAAATGTGCTCTCCAAATCCAAATAGAGTTGAGTATTGAAAAATGGACCTACACACACTTAGAGGGGTCCAAAACCATCCTTGTGCACTTCACATATCTCAGATACCCATCACAAGGTCTAAGTTATCATCCTTTGAAAAATGGTCTTATAATCGACTTAGTGCTCCTTAGGAACACCTAGGTCCAACATTATAAACACGATGTAGTAATTAAAAAAAAGTGATTTTAGTAGTGTATAAATATTAATATATGAAACATATATATCATATTGTCATTGAAATCTACACAATTGAATCCTGATAACAGTATCACAATAAGATTCATTTATATGTATTAAATTTATGAATGTTTATTTTTAACTTAGCTCTATTCAAGGCATCGGTAGGAGAGAAAATCTTTGGTCTTTCCCAAAAAAATACATGAAATATAAATATTTTCATCACATATTTTTGCAATTACATCTAATAAAATGAACCAGTTGGATCTAGTCTACCCTTTATTGTCTCAAGTATTGTCTCATGTTTTGACTCACAAACATTACAAAGAGTCTTGTTCTATGGTTTTCCTCCATATTTGATCTAATGGACATTTGATGCAATAGGTTGATTAGTAGATTCATGCTCTAAGTGCATTTGGAGGTCGATCTTCTGAGGGTCATAACTCAAAGCTTGTGGGGGATATCAGTGAAATGTTGAATGCTAGAGGATAGTCATGCCAAGGCCTACATTAATGTATCTCATTTACAAGAGATCAC